>CAWUFW010009835.1:0-749882 GCA_963921515.1 Calotriton arnoldi
TTCAGAGCTGGCGTCGATCAGTCCGGACAGCGGTGCGAGTCGGGCGGTGCGTCGCAAAGCGTGCGAGCGGTGCCCAACTCCGGTGCGGTCACAGGACTCGAACTCAGCAGCAGTGACCGTGTCGGTCGGACCAGTTCGATTCGGCGTAGCGAAGCGTTGCAGGACGCGTTGTCCCTCGATGCGGTGCAGGCAGCGGCTCGTTGACGGAGTCGGTGAGACCAGGGCCGTGCGTTGCAGGGCGAGACGGTGCTTCGATGCGGTGCTTGCAGGACACCGAGTCGGTCGTGAGAGTCGGTCACAGCTCCCTACCTCTGTAGCCACTGAAACAGAGTTTCCAGCAGCAATTCACAAAGGGGGTGAAGTCCAATGGTCCTGGGACTTCGGTCAGGGGCAAGCTCTCTTCCAAGCCCTTGGAGATCCTTCACAAGTTGATGAAAGTCACAGCAAAGCAAAAGTTCCTTTCTCCTCTCTTTGGCAGTCAGGCAAACCACTGCAGGCCAATCCCCAAGCAGCACTTCAGGCTTAGGGATAGTTTCTCCTCAGTTTCTTCTTGGTTCCGCTCCTCAGTAAAGGTTTCTTCTTGTTCCCAAAAGTGATCTAATTTTCCTGGGGTCTGGGTGCCCCTCTTATACCCTGATTCTCTTTGTTCTCTGGAGGCAGAGAGGCCTCTGCCTAGTCCAAAACCAGTTCTGGTCAGTCCTGGAGCACTTTGTTTTTCTGACCCCTTCTTTCCTTTCAGAATGTGGGGCAGAGTGCTCAGCCGCCCGGCAGGAGGTGGAGCCAGCATTGTGGAAGGCAGGCACAGCCCTATTCAGACCCAGGTGCAACTCCTCCCTCCACTCTGGCTGCAGATCTTTCTATTCAGCCCTGCGCTGACTCACCCTGTCTCCGGTAGCCACCCCCAGCCCCTGTCACTCAATCTCCAGACAAGGAATACACAACCTAGCAGAGGCAGGCTTGGATAGTTAGGCAAGAAAATACCCACTTTCTAAAAGTGGTATTTTCGAACACAGAATGTTAAAACCAACTTCACTAAAAGATGTATTTTATCATCCTGAGTTCAGGCATACTAAATTCGTTTTTCTACCATGTTCCCTGGGTCAGTTCTGACTATAAGGTGTAATAGTCAGTCTGCCCATTCTGGCCTATGGGGAGCAGGTAGCCTTGCAATAGTGAAAAACGAAAATGGCTGTAATTCACTATTAGGACATGCCACACACACCAGGGCATGTCCTACCTTATACTTACAATGCACCCTGCCCTAGGGCCTACTTTAGGGGTGACCAACATGCAGTAAAGGGAAGGTTTAGGGACTGGTAAGTGGGTGTACTCACCAAGTCGACATGGCAGCCCTAGGCTGCACACAGGCTCTGCGATGGCAGGCCTGAGACACATTTTACCAGCCGCTTCTGTGGGTGGCACAACCAGTGCTGCAAGCCCACCAGCGGCATTGGATTTACAAGCCCTGGGCACACTGAGTGCACTGTACTAGGGACTGACAAGTAAACCAATCATCCAATCATGGAGTCACTAATACATGTATCAATTAACGATAGGGAGCACTTGCACTTTGGCACTGATTAGCAGCGGCAAAGTGCCCATGAGCATCTAGTCCAGCAAAAACATATCGGCAACAGTGGAGGCATTATGAAAAAATGGAAGGGAGACCCACGCCAAGGATGCCAGGTCTAACAGTACCCCTAGAAGACAAACCGGTCAGGACACTGCTTACAGTCGTCCTTCCCTCTGGGTCAGGCAGGACCTGAACCTGGCCTCCTAACCCAGGGACTGAACCCTGCAGCTGAGCACCTGCCTGGCGCACCAGGACTGTCTTGGGAGCACGCATACCCCCCCTGAGGGCAACACATGACTCATGTGTTGCGTGACAGTCTGCCTGGCGAGGATCTCCCGATCACTGTCCACCTGACAGTGCGCAAAGATCCCCCAGGACAGAAGTGGTGTCACCATGGTCACTGCTAGGAGGCTCAGCCCTTCTGGCTGGCCTCTGACTCACTGGTTCTCCCACTGGGGAACACATCCCCCTCTCACCCCTCACTCTGGACTTCTGCACCCTCCCAACTGGAGCGGTACTGCCAGACACCAGAACCACTGGAGCTCTGTTTACAGAGGCTCCAGGTTCTCCTGTCAGTAGGAGATCTCCCTCAACGGACGGCCTACCAGTACAGTCTAGGCTCCCCACCTGGGGTTCCCTCCTGGAACCACCCAGGCTCCGGGACCGGGTTTTGGGCACCTTGGGCCACAGCCCATTCTCACTCCTTCTCCGCAGAGACAGGACGTGAGTCCCTACACCCTTCCCATGACACCGGGACCTATCTGGGCTATTACAAACCTTTCCCA
This sequence comes from Calotriton arnoldi, assembly GCA_963921515.1. Taxonomy (NCBI): domain Eukaryota; kingdom Metazoa; phylum Chordata; class Amphibia; order Caudata; family Salamandridae; genus Calotriton; species Calotriton arnoldi. The sequence continues at coordinate 2,359 of CAWUFW010009835.1, forward strand.
CCACTCTTGGTCGGAAATACCTAAGCCACTTCCTCCAGGATTACCCCCAGATGCTTCTCCAGACCCTCTGGAATCCACCAAAAGGTCTGCCTCCAGTGCAAGCTCCCTGGGATCAGAGAACTCACACTCCACTGGGTGTTGGCATAGCTCTGGAAAACAGGGACTTAAAATATGCTCTCCAACAATTGAATCACACAGCCCCACACAGGTGTTAACCAAACTACCCTTCACCCAACCATCCAGTGCCTCAGAAAAGTACCCCACAACATTCTCACAAGACTGGCGAGACAGTGTCTGACTGTTGCTGTCCCTCAACCCATACTCTTCTGGCTGGTCTTCATACTCACTTACCAGGGCTTCTACCATGGGGGAACCCCTCTCCCTGCACCTCTCATCTAGAGTCAGTAGAGTGTCCCTCCCACTACCAGGAATATGATCCCCTGTGCCAGTTCCCCAATCCACCTCAGGGACACTGAGCACCACTGGAGTTACCTCACAATCCTGAACCCCTTGGTGTATGTCAACCCCCTCCTTGAAGTAGGGCCCCAAATCTGTGTGTGTGTCTACCTCATCCTCAGTACTGGACACTACACTTTTGCTGCCACCATCTGGGCTGGACAAAGCCCTACCGGCTCCCCAATCCAGCTCTCTCATTTTAAGCTCATGATCCAAGATCATCCTCCTTTCCTCCATGGCTATTCTTTTGTCTTCCCTCTCACTTTCCATCCTGAGTTTCTCTAATTCGAACTTCCTTGCTTCCCGCCTGTCCTCCAGCTCCTCTGGGGACAAGCCACTGCTGCCTGGCCTGGAGGGTCCCCCCCTCCCAAAAGCACATCCATCCTAGGAATAGGCTCCTCCGCCTCTCCATTGAGATCACCAGGCTGCCCACTGGCATGTCTGGCTGCTACCCAGACCCTCAGCGCCTTTTGTAGCTCCTCCTTCCTAGTGAGGCCTCTGATTTGGACTTTCAGGTTTTTACAAATCACTTTCAACTCCTTCCTGTTGTAGGATTCCAACCTATCCTCCTCAAAGGCAATTTCCCAGGATGCAACAGATGATGCTCTTGATTCAGGCATGTTGAAGTAGCAAGTTCAAACTGGCAAGATCAAAAATAGGCCAAAAAGAAAAAAGAACCTGTATGTGAGTACGTAATGGTCTGCGATATGGTAGTAGTGCACACCAATCACTGTAAGTCAAGTGCAAACACAAGTCCTATCCTCACCGCTGACAACCAATGTTAGAAATGGGATCTCTAGTTGGCAAGGGCTTGCACCTTTGTCCAAGTAGGGACCCTTCTTCCTAGTCAGGGTAAGGGAGTTACACTCCTAAAATAACCCCTGCTCACCCCTTGGTAGCTTGGCACGAGCAGTCAGGCTTATTCTAGAGGCATTGTGTAAAGCATTTGCACAAAACCAACAGTAATACAATGTAAGCACTACAAACGGACACCACACCAGTTTAGAAAAATATCCAATATTTTTATATACTTTAAACAAGACCAAATACGATAAAAATCCACTATGCAGTACTTCAAAAATAGTTACTTCTTAAAATGTTTTTAAAAACAGTTCCTTGATGTCGATAGCTCCGTCTAGGGCTATCACGGCGTCGTGAACAAACATATCCAAACAGTTCTGGCTGACCGCGGCGTCGCGGGTCAGCTACGGTGTCGGGAAGACCCGCCATCAGTACCTTTCAGAAATGCAGGGCGTCGATGACCTCGCGGTGAGCTTCCGAAAACACGGCGTCTGCAGGCGTCGGTTCCGGAGGTCGGTGCGGCGGCGTCGGGGCCCTCGAAGTCACACGCGTTGCAGATCGATCTCCTCTCGTTTGAAGTCAGGAGCGCTGGCGTCGGCCGGCGTCGGGTGCTGCAGTGTGAAGTGCAGCGGTGCGGCGTGCGGTGCCCTCAGGTCGTGGTGCGAGCAGCGGCTCGGTGGCGGCGTCGGATGGCGTCATTGGTGAGACCAGGGTCGCGGTGTGGGATGAAGGCGGTGCTCGTCGCGGTGCTGGCAGGTCACGGTGCAGCAGCGGCGTCGTCGTAGCTGCAGCGCTGTCGTCGGCTGACGAACTGGAGTCGATGGCACCGGCGTCGGTGGGCCAAGGCTGCGGTGCGGGATGAGGGTGGTGCGTCGTGTAACTTACGAGCGGTGCCCCCGAACCACGGTGCAAGCAGCGGCGTCGAGTCCGGCATGGAGCGGCGTCGTCGGGAATGCCACGGCTTCATCGTGAAGTGAGGCGATGTGGAGTGCGGTGCCCACAGGTCGCGGTGCGAGCAGCGGCTCGGTGGCAGCGTCAGCAGGCGTCGTCGGTGAGACCAGGGTCGCAGTGCGGCGTTGCGGCGGTGCCCTCTGCGGTGCCGTCAGTACACGGAGTCGGCAGCGGCGTCGTCGACATCGTCGAGTTGCTTTTCTTCTGTTGCAGCACAAAACACACAGTCCCCAGTGCTGAGGGCAGAAGAACTTGAAGTCTTTGCTGTTTCTGAGACTTCTTGAACAGGGGGCAAGCTCTACCTCAAGCCCTTGGAGACACTCACAAAGTAGATTGCAGAAAGTTCAGTTCCAGTCCTTTCACTGCCCAAGACAGACGCAGCCACTGTAGGCCAACACAGCAAAGCACACAGCAAAGTGGTAGTTCCTCCTCACAGCTTCTCCAGCTCTTCTTCTTGGCAGTCTTCTTGATCCAAAAGAGTTCTAATTTTCTGGGGTTTGGGTCCCCCTTTTTATCCTCAATTTCTCTTTGTCCTCTGAAGGCAGAGAGGCCTTTGCCTAGTCCAAACCAGTTCTGGTCAGTCCTGGAGCACTTTGTTGACAAGTCTCCTTCTCTCCTTTTACAGTGCAGGCCAGGGACATCAGACGCACCACAGGAGGTGGAGCCAGCATTGTGGAGGGAAGGCCCAGCCCTACTCAGGTCCCAGGTGCATCTCCTCCCACCCATCTACATGTAGATCTTGCTATTCAGCCCTGTGCTGACTCACCCTGTCTCCTGGCATCCCCCAGCCCCTGTCACTCACACTCCAGACAAGGAATACACAACCTAGCAGAGGCAGGCTTGGATGGTTAGACAAGAAAATACCCACTTTCTAAAAGTGGTATTTTCAAACACAGAATGTTAAAACCAACTTCACTAAAAGATGTATTTTATCATTCTGAGTTCAGGCATACTAAATTCGTTTTTCTACCATGTTCCCTGGGTCAGTTAGGATTATAAGGTGTAATAATCAAACTGCCCATTCTGGCCTATGGGGAACAGGTAGCCTTGCAATAGTGAAAAACGAAAATGGCTGTAATTCACTATTAGGACATGCCACACACACCAGGGCATGTCCTACCTTTCACATACAATGCACCCTGCCCACAGGGGTACCTTGGGCCGACCTTAGGGGTGACTAACATGTAGAAAAGGGAAGGTTTAGGGACTTGCAAGTGTGTGCACTTGCCAAGTCGACATGACAGACCCAGGCTGCACACAGGCTCTGCAATGGCAGGCCAGAGTTACACTTTACGGGCTGTTTGCGAGGGTGGCACAATCCAGTGCTGCAGCCCACCAACAGCATTTGATCTATAGGCCCTGGCACTCTCAGTGCACTTTACAAGGGACTGACACATAGATCAAATAGGCCAATCATGGAAACACCAATCCATAACACACTTTACACAGAGAGCATATGCACTTTAGCACTGATTAGCAGTGGTAAAGTGCCCAGAGTCCTAAAACCAACACACACAGGGTCATAAACAGGAGGCCAAAAAGCAAAAAGTCTGGGTTTAAACCCGCTGAAAAAGCCAAGTCTAACAGGGAGACTAATGATGGCCTCTCTATATTCCGCCCCACTACTTTGGAGCTCCGATACCCTACTTTAGCCCTTAAAGGGCCGAGATTCACCCCACTCCCACAAGCCCCCTTTTGGCAAACCTCTTTCGTGCCATCATGGATCACATAAGTGTTTGCCCCCGTAATGGGAACTAGCCCCTTTTCCTGTTGAGAAATATTTGAACCTGTACCACTAATATATTGAAAGGAGGGTGTGGAAAAGAAATTTCTGAACAATCAGGCACAAAACTTGGTTGTAAGGAAACATTTTTGGGGGATAAAACTTTATTGCCATTTTGAATCATGACGGACAGGTTTTACAAACAGGAGAAATGCCAGGAAGATACATGTTCCCCCACTCCACCCCTGCCCTCCAAAACCTCAGATAGGATCCATGTATAATCAGGTCAACCATTTGGGGGGGTCTCCCCACAGTTCTATTCAATGATTTCTATGCCAAGAAAACTCTATTAACTCCCCCCATCCCTCCCCCTGTGTCATGTTTTCCCGCTCTCATAGTAATATGTGGTGTGTCTCAGGGTATCACTGCCAACCCCCCATCCGTGACTATCTGTCAGCTAGCGGTATGGAAATAGCCTTGTCACCTGCCGTAATAGTCCTTCAGTTCACTGGGGACCCGCGAATCCCGCAGGTCAGCCAGCATAGGCGCCCATGCCCGAAGATCATCCTTGAGATTTTCATCCTTCTGGAATTGTTTCATGCGGATCACCTCTGCAGTCACCCACTCACACATGTCCCTCTGCCACGCCTCAATCACTGGAGGTACAGGGCTCAACCACGCTATTGCAATACGTCTTTTTGCTAACACTAATCCCAAAAGGGCAAACCGTCTACTCAATTACTTTTTTTTTGGGGTAGGCAATAGTCCCGACAATACTGATCGAACCTCCTGGGAATTGTCCATCCTGTAGCTTTTTGCAAACTTGCATGTATATCTCCCCAATATTGATTTAGGACTGGGAATGCCCGTACCATATGTAGGAAGGTCGCCTCCGTTTCACCGCACCGGGGGCATGCATCCGATTGGTCCGGTAGATTCTGCATAAGGTCCGCAGAGTGAGGTAGACTTGATGTACAATATTGTATTGGACTAGCTTAAATCGAACATTAGAAATCACCTCCCGGACCCCCTCATGGATTCTCACCCAATCTCGTTCCGAGAGAGGTTCCCCCACCGCCTCATCCCACCGCGCCTGCAAAGGGTGAGTGCCCCTAGAAAGGTCATCTCGGAGCACCCTATAGGGATCAGACGCTGCCCCTGTGCCATATAAAGCACGACTGTTAGTATATTCGCACTGTGGTATACCTCTGGTATTCTGTGGTATTCTCTCTATCTCTGCACCAACATGGATTCCTCTATGCACTGGAAGAGCTTCACCACCCAAAGTGGCATGTCTTGACCGCGGCCTCCCAGACCACAGATACATGCTGTATAATGTAAGGCTAGTGTTAGACTTGGCATCTTTTGGCGTGTTTCCCCTGACTTTTTGCTTTCTGACCTCCCGGTTTTGACTCTGTTTTTGCTGGTGTGATGATTCTGCGCACTTTCCTCACTGCGGTCCAGTGGGAAAGTGCAAGTGCTCCTGTATAAAATGTGTTATGGATTGGTGTTTCCATGATTGGCCTATTTGGTTTATGTGTCAGTCCCTTGTAAAGTGCACTGCGAGTGCCAGGGCCTATAGACCAAATGCTGTTGGTGGGCTGCAGCACTGGATTGTGCCACCCACGCAAACAGCCCGTAAAGTGTGACTCGGGCCTGCCATCGCAGAGCCTGTGCGCAGCCTGGGGCTGCCATGACGACTTGGCAAGTGAACACACTTGCAAGTCCCTAAACCTTCCCTTTGCTACATGTTAGTCACCCCTAAGGTAGGCACAAGGTACCCCTGTGGGCAGGGTGCGTTGTACGCGAAAGGTAGGACATGCCCTGGTGTGTGCGGCATGTCCTGATAGTGAATTACAGCCTAGTTCGTTTTTCACTATTGCAAGGCTACCTGTTCCCCCTAGGCCAGAATGGGCAGTTTTGATTATTACAGTTTATAATCCTAACTGACCCCGGGAACATGGTAGCAATTCGAGTTTAGTATGCCTGGACTCAGAATGATAAAACGCAGCTTTTAGTGAAGTTGGTTTTAACATTCTGTGTTTGAAAATACCACTTTTAGAAAGTGGGTATTTTCTTGTCTAACCATCCAAGCCTGCCTCTGCGAGGTTGTGTATTCCGTGTCTGGAGTGTGAGTGACAGGGGCTGGGGGATGCCAGGAGACAGGGTGAGTCAGCGCAGGGCTGAATAGACAGATCGACCTGTAGATGGGTGGGAGGGGTCGCACCTGGGCCCTGAATAGGACAGTGCCTTCCCTCCACAATGCTGGCTCCACCTCCTGTGGTGCGTCTGATGTCCCTGGCCCACTCACTGAAAGAAGGGACGGAGACTTGTCAACAAAGTGCTCCAGAACTGGTTTGGACTAGGCAAAGGCCTCTCTGCCTTCAGAGAACAAAGGAATTTGGGATATAAATATTGGGGCCCTGACCCCATGAATTTAGATCTCGCTGGAATCAAGGAACCTGCCAAGACGAAGAGCTGGAAGAGCTGCCAGGAGGAGTACTGCCCCTTTGCTGTGTTGTTGCTTTGTTGGGTTGGCCTGCAGCTGCTGCTTCTGCCTTGGGCAGTGAAAGGACTGGACTGAACTTTCTACAAACTTGTGCTGAGTATCTCCAAGGGCCAGGAACCGAGCTGGCCTCCTGTTAAGAAGTCTCAGGGACTACAAAGACTTCACAAGCCTCTGGGTACCGCTTCTGGAACGCTGTTTCAGTTGCCACAGAGGAAGGGAACCGCAACCGACTCCGTCAACCGAATCCATCCCTGGCCGGTGACCTGTTTGCCCCGCAGACCGCATCGCCCCGCTTCGCATCGCAACCCTGGTCTCACCGTGGCGACGTCCGACGCCGCCAACATCGAGCCGCTGCTTGCACCGTGACCTGTGGGCACCGCAGTTCGCATCGCATCGCTTCACTGGGCCAGCCGGACCAGACCGACACTGTCGCTGCAACTGGCTCAAGAGTTGAGACCGCACCGCATTTGGGGCACCGCTCGCACGTCTGCGACGCACCGCTCCGACTCGCACCGCTGTCCGACGCCAGCTCCCGCACTCCGGCTAGGTCGCCTGCATTGCAACCTGTCAGCACCGCATCGAGCATCGTCTCACCCTGCATCGCACGCCTTGGACTCACCGACTCCGTCTGCACGACGCTCATCGAGCCGCTGCCTGCACCGCATCGAGGGACACCGCACCTTGCATCGCTCCATCTTGCACCGCAACCGCGACGAACGCCGACCGGCTCGTACACTCCGTACCAGCCACAACGAGAAAGGTACTGTGACCGAGTCTGTTCACGACTCTGCTGGCCCGTATCGACGCGGTCGGCTGGAACTGTTAGACTCTGTGGTTTTCAGCATCACGGTAGGCTCGGACGGAGCTACCGACTCGTACGAACTTTGCTTTTGTGCTATTCCTGCAAAGAAGAAGTTACCGTATCAAGCATTCATTCGTAAAGTATAGTATTGTGGATTTTTGTCGTAATTGGTCTTGTCTTGAGTATATAAAATATTGGTTATTTTTCTAAACTGGTGTGGTGTCCGTTTGTAGTGCTTACACTGTATTACTGTTGGTTATGTGCAAATGCTTTACACACTGCCTCTGAATTAAGCCTGACTGCTCGTGCCAAGCTACCACGAGGGTGAGCAGGGGTTACTTCACGAGTGTAACAACCCTTACCCTGACTAGGAAGAAGGGTCCCTACTTGGACAAAGGTGCAAGCCCTTGCCAACTAGAGATCCCATTTCTAACATGGGTTGTCAGCGGTGAGGATAGGACTTGTGTTTGCACTTGACTTACAGTGATTGGTGTGCACTACTACCATATCGCAGACCATTACGTACCACATACTGGTTCTTTTTCTTTTGGCCTATTTTTGATCTTGCCAGTTTTCAACTCACGACTTTTGTCATGCCTGAATCAATTGCATCATCCGTTGCATCTCTGGAAGTTATCTTTGAGGAGGACAGGTTGGAATCCTACGCCGTAAAGGAATTACGAGCGATTTGTAAAAACCTGAAAGTCCAAATTAAAGGCCTCACAAGGAAGGAGGAGCTACAGAAGGCGCTGAGGGCCTGGGTAGCAGCCAGACATGCCAATGGGCAGCCTGGTGATCTCAGTGAGGAGGCGGAGGAGCCTATTTCCAGGGTGGATGTGCTTTTGGGTAGGGGGAACCCGCCAGGTCGGGCAGCAGCAGTCTGTCCCCAGAGGAGCTGGAGGACAGGCGGGAGGCAAGGCAGTTCGAGCTGCAGAAGCTCAGGCTGGAGAGTGAGCGGGAGGAGAAGAGATTGGCCATAGAGGAGAGGAAGATGCTCTTAGAGCATGAGAGAGAACTGAAGGAGCTAGAACTTAGGAGTAAGTCAGGCTCAGATGGTGGCAGCAATTCGTCCAGAAAGGCAGACAGGATTGTGCACATTCCCAAGAACGTAGGCAAGGAGTTCAAGAAGGGGGATGACATACAAAGGTGGTTCCAGGGTTATGAGGCAGCCATACACATGAATGGGGTCCCTGAGGAGAATTGGGGAGCAGGATTGTGGCCACTTTTCCCGGAAGAAGCAAGGGATGCTCTGATAGCTTTGGGTAAGGGGTATCACCTCACCTATGCTGACATGAAGGATGCCCTTCTCACGAAGTATGGTCTTACTCCTGAAAAGTACAGGGATCAGTTCAGGTCCAGTAAGAAGTCTGATGTCAACACTTGGTTGGAATGTGTGGATGTGTTCTGCAGGTCTCTGGATGGTTGGGTGAAGGGCAGTAGTGTAACAGATTTTCAGGGGCTCTACAACTTGATTGCATGGGAGCACTTGTCTAGTCTATGTTTTGCAGATCTGCGCCAGCACCTAGTTGATAGTAAGCTAACTGACCCCAGGAAGCTTGCTATGGAAGCGGACCGCTGGGTGAGTACCAGGGTCCACAAGAAAGCGTTTGGGGGAGACTCAGCCAAAGGTGGGCAGGGTCCCCAGCAGAAAGGTGGGGGGACAAGGGTAAAGCACAGGAGTTCTCTAAAGGGCCCCAAACTAGTACCCAGGGTAAAGGTTCCCAGCCCCCGGTGATAAGAAGAAAGGGGTCTCCACAGGAAGCCTGTTGAGACCGGCCCCCGCAAGTGTTATGCATGTGACCAGGTAGGTCACTTTAAGGGGGACCCCAAGTGCCCGAAGGGGACACAGCCACCCACCGGTGGACAGTCCAAAGTGTTGGCTAGTGTAGCGCTTGGGGAGGAGGGGTGCCCACAGGAGGGTGGGGATCCCGCAGAAATGACCCTTGTCTCACTCGGGGACAGTGAGATGGTCCCAGAAACCAGGTGCCCCCTAACACAAAGAAATATAGCACCTGGGTGACCATCAATGGGAACAGGGTAGAGGCTCTCAGAGATACTGGAGCCAGTGTGACCTCAGTCCGGTGTCACCTGGTGTCTGAGAAGCAAGTAGTCCCAGGAGCATTCCACCAAGTAGTTGCTGTCGACAACTCAGAGCGCCAATGTATGGTGGCGCAGGTTCCCTTTGAATGGGGGGGTCTCAGGTCCCTTAAGGGTGGTTGTGAGCCCTACCATGCCTGTAGATTGTCTGCTAGGAAACGACCTGGAGCAGTCCTCGTGGAAGGAGGTTGAGCTCAGGTCTCACTTGGAGATGCTTGGGTTGCCAGAGTGGGCATGCGTGTCTACTCGGTCAATGGCAGCCAGAAAGGGTGATCAAGAGGACTTGGAGCCTGAAACAGTGGCCCAAGTCCCTGCCAAGAGAAAGGGCCGGGGCGCGGGAAACCGGCCCCCGAAGTTCCCACGGACCGGGAGGAGGCGGACCTCGAGGGGACGCCCGGTGCCTACAGGGGAGCAAGTAGCCGAACTGGGAGACATCTCTGAGCTGACCCATTGGCAGCAAGAAGGGGGTCCCACCAGGGAGGAGTTCTGCAGGGAGCAGAACGAGTGCCCTACTCTGGAGGGTCTGCGGCGGCAGGCTGCAGACCAGGCAGCTGGTAATCAGTCCGGGTCACATCTGATCTACTGGGAGAGCGGCCTCCTATACAGTGAGCCTAAGGTTGCTGAGCCTGGGTCAGCCCGTGTGCTGGTGGTACCCCAGCGCTTCAGGACCTTCCTACTGGGTCTGGCTCATGACGTGCCTTTGGCAGGACATTTGGGGCAGGACAAGACCTTTGACAGGCTTGTCACCCACTTCTTTTGGCCCCAAATGCGAAGGCAGTCAGATGCACACTGTAGGTCTTGCCAAACTTGCCAGGCAAGTGGTAAGAGTGGGAGGAAGGTCAAAGCTCCTCTCCAACCTTTTCCGGTTGTTGGAACACCTTTTGAAAGGGTAGGGATGGATATTGTGGGGCCACTGGATCCCAAGACAGCCATGGGCAACAGGTACATCCTGGTCTTGGTGGACCATGCCACCCGGTACCCGGAGGCAATCCCTCTCAGGACAACGACGGCGCCAGTGGTGGGCCGGGCGTTAATGGGGATCTTTTCCCGTGTGGGATTCCCCAGAGAGGTGGTTTCCGATAGGGGGACCAATTTCATATCGAAGTATATGACATCCCTGTGGAAGGAGTGTGGTGTAACCTACAAGTTCACCACTCCTTACCACCCACAAGGAAACGGTCTGGTGGAGAGATTCAACCAGACCTTGAAAGGCATGATCAAGGGTCTAACAGAACCCATGAGGCGTAAGTGGGACGTCCTCTTGCCATGCCTACTCTTTGCGTACAGGGAGGTGCCTCAGAAGTCTCTTGGGTACAGCCCCTTTGAGCTCCTGTATGGCCACCCTGTCAGAGGACCTCTGAGTTTGGTGAAGGAAGGCGGGGAGGCGGCTCCCAGGAAAACTCCCCAGGATGTATTTAGCTACATGCTGGCCTTTAGAAACCAAACTGCCCGCTTCAGGAAACTCGCTCAGGCGAACCTAGAAGCAAGCCAGGAAGAAATGAAGAGATGGTATGACCAGAACGCCACTCTGGTCGAATTTCAACCTGGGCAGAAAGTGTGGGTAATGGCCCCAGTGGCACCTTGTGCCTTGCAGGACAAGTGGACTGGGCCATATGAGGTAAAGGAGCGCAAAAGTGACGTCACCTACCTGGTGGATTTGCAGGCTCCAAGGAACCCGTTGAGGGTCCTTCACGTGAACCGCCTCAAGCCCCACTTCGAGAGGTCCGAAGTGAGTATGCTCTTGGCGACAGATGATGGGGTGGAAGAGGAGAGCGAGCCTCTCCCTGACCTCCTGTCTACCAAGGAGCATGATGGGTCAGTAGAGGGTGTGATCCTCTCCCCTACTCTGACTCAGGAGCAGCAGGGGGACTGTCGCCAGTTGTTGGGACAGTTCGCCCCACTGTTCTCTCTGACTCCCGGTGTTACTCACTGGTGTACCCATGACGTGGACACCGGTGACAGCCATCCTGTGAAGCACAAGATTTACAAGTTGACTGACCGGGTCAGAGCCAGCATCAAGGAGGAGGTCTCTAAGATGTTGGCGTTAGGGGTGATTGAGCCCTCCCACAGTCCTTGGGCCAGCCCAGTGGTCTTGGTCCCAAAGGCTGCGGCGCCCGGTGCCACTCCAGAACTCCGGTTTTGTGTGGACTACCGTGGGCTCAATGCCGTCACCAGGACTGACGCGCACCCCATCCCCAGAGCTGATGAGCTCATTGATCGGTTGGGAGCTGCCCGGTTCCTCAGCACGTTTGATTTAACGTCTGGGTACTGGCAGATTGCCTTAACCGATGGGGCCAAGGAGAGATCAGCATTCTCAACCCCAGAAGGTCATTACCAATTCCGGGTGATGCCCTTTGGGTTGAAGAATGCCCCTGCCACCTTTCAGAGGTTGGTCAATCAGGTGTTGGCTGGGCTGGAGGATTTCAGTGCCGCCTACCTGGATGACATTGCTGTGTTCAGTTCCAGCTGGGAAGAACATTTTCAGCACCTTGAGAAAGTGTTGAGGGCTCTGCAAGGTGCAGGCCTCACGATCAAGGCCAGTAAGTGCCAGATCGGGCAGGGTTCGGTGGTGTACTTGGGACACCAGGTAGGAAGCGGCCAGGTGGCGCCCTACAACCCAAGATTGACACCATTCTGGCTTGGGAGCCCCCAAGACCCAGACAGAGGTGAGAGCCTTCTTAGGTCTCACCGGTTACTATAGGAGATTTGTTAAGGGCTATGGCACCATCGTTGCCCCCTTAACAGAGCTGACCTCTAAGAGGCAGCCCAGGAAAGTGATCTGGACTGAGTCCTGCCAGAAAGCTTTTGATGCCCTGAAGGCAGCCATGTGCACGGCGCCCGTGCTCAAGGCACCTGACTTCTCCAAGGAATTCGTCGTGCAGACTGACGCTTCAGAGCATGGTGTGGGAGCGGTGCTCTCACAACTGAACGAAGAGGGCCTGGATCAGCCTGTAGTCTTCCTTAGCAGGAGACTACTTCCCAGGGAACAGAGGTGGAGTGCCATAGAAAGGGAAGCTTTTGCTGTGGTCTGGGCACTGAAGAAGTTGAGACCATACCTGTTTGGGACTCACTTCCGGGTTCAGACAGACCACAGGCCCCTCAGATGGTTGATGCAAATGAGGGGTGAGAATCCAAAACTGCTGAGGTGGTCCATCTCCCTACAGGGAATGGACTTTACGGTGGAACACCGTCCTGGTACAGAACACGCCAACGCAGATGGTCTGTCCAGGTTCTTCCGCCTTAGTGAAGAGAACTCCAATGGGGTTGGGTAGTTCTCCCTACTTTCAGCTGGAGGGGACATGTGTTAGACTTGGCATCTTTTGGCGTGTTTCCCCTGACTTTTTGCTTTCTGACCTCCCGGTTTTGACTCTGTTTTTGCTGGTGTGATGATTCTGCGCACTTTCCTCACTGCGGTCCAGTGGGAAAGTGCAAGTGCTCCTGTATAAAATGTGTTATGGATTGGTGTTTCCATGATTGGCCTATTTGGTTTATGTGTCAGTCCCTTGTAAAGTGCACTGCGAGTGCCAGGGCCTATAGACCAAATGCTGTTGGTGGGCTGCAGCACTGGATTGTGCCACCCACGCAAACAGCCCGTAAAGTGTGACTCGGGCCTGCCATCGCAGAGCCTGTGCGCAGCCTGGGGCTGCCATGACGACTTGGCAAGTGAACACACTTGCAAGTCCCTAAACCTTCCCTTTGCTACATGTTAGTCACCCCTAAGGTAGGCCCAAGGTACCCCTGTGGGCAGGGTGCGTTGTACGCGAAAGGTAGGACATGCCCTGGTGTGTGCGGCATGTCCTGATAGTGAATTACAGCCTAGTTCGTTTTTCACTATTGCAAGGCTACCTGTTCCCCCTAGGCCAGAACGGGCAGTTTTGATTATTACAGTTTATAATCCTAACTGACCCCGGGAACATGGTAGCAATTCGAGTTTAGTATGACTGGACTCAGAATGATAAAACGCAGCTTTTAGTGAAGTTGGTTTTAACATTCTGTGTTTGAAAATACCACTTTTAGAAAGTGGGTATTTTCTTGTCTAACCATCCAAGCCTGCCTCTGCGAGGTTGTGTATTCCGTGTCTGGAGTGTGAGTGACAGGGGCTGGGGGATGCCAGGAGACAGGGTGAGTCAGCGCAGGGCTGAATAGCCAGATCGACCTGTAGATGGGTGGGAGGGGTCACACCTGGGCCCTGAATAGGACAGTGCCTTCCCTCCACAATGCTGGCTCCACCTCCTGTGGTGCGTCTGATGTCCCTGGCCCACTCACTGAAAGAAGGGACGGAGACTTGTCAACAAAGTGCTCCAGAACTGGTTTGGACTAGGCAAAGGCCTCTCTGCCTTCAGAGAACAAAGGAATTTGGGATATAAATATTGGGGCCCTGACCCCATGAATTTAGATCTCGCTGGAATCAAGGAACCTGCCAAGACGAAGAGCTGGAAGAGCTGCCAGGAGGAGTACTGCCCCTTTGCTGTGTTGTTGCTTTGTTGGGTTGGCCTGCAGCTGCTGCTTCTGCCTTGGGCAGTGAAAGGACTGGACTGAACTTTCTACAAACTTGTGCTGAGTATCTCCAAGGGCCAGGAACCGAGCTGGCCTCCTGTTAAGAAGTCTCAGGGACTACAAAGACTTCACAAGCCTCTGGGTACCGCTTCTGGAACGCTGTTTCAGTTGCCACAGAGGAAGGGAACCGCAACCGACTCCATCAACCGAATCCATCCCTGGCCGGTGACCTGTTTGCCCCGCAGACCGCATCGCCCCGCTTCGCATCGCAACCCTGGTCTCACCGTGGGCGACGTCCGACGCCGCCAACATCGAGCCGCTGCTTGCACCGTGACCTGTGGGCACCGCAGTTCGCATCGCATCGCTTCACTGGGCCAGCCGGACCAGACCGACACTGTCGCTGCAACTGGCTCAAGAGTCGCGACCGCACCGCATTTGGGGCACCGCTCGCACGTCTGCGACGCACCGCTCCGACTCGCACCGCTGTCCGACGCCAGCTCCCGCACTCCGGCTAGGTCGCCTGCATTGCAACCTGTCAGCACCGCATCGAGCATCGTCTCACCCTGCATCGCACGCCTTGGACTCACCGACTCCGTCTGCACGACGCTCATCGAGCCGCTGCCTGCACCGCATCGAGGGACACCGCACCTTGCATCGCTCCGTCTTGCACCGCAACCGCGACGAACGCCGACCGGCTCGTACACTCCGTACCAGCCACAACGAGAAAGGTACTGTGACCGAGTCTGTTCACGACTCTGCTGGCCCGTATCGACGCGGTCGGCTGGAACTGTTAGACTCTGTGGTTTTCAGCATCACGGTAGGCTCGGACGGAGCTACCGACTCGTACGAACTTTGCTTTTGTGCTATTCCTGCAAAGAAGAAGTTACCGTATCAAGCATTCATTCGTAAAGTATAGTATTGTGGATTTTTGTCGTAATTGGTCTTGTCTTGAGTATATAAAATATTGGTTATTTTTCTAAACTGGTGTGGTGTCCGTTTGTAGTGCTTACACTGTATTACTGTTGGTTATGTGCAAATGCTTTACACACTGCCTCTGAATTAAGCCTGACTGCTCGTGCCAAGCTACCACGAGGGTGAGCAGGGGTTACTTCACGAGTGTAACAACCCTTACCCTGACTAGGAAGAAGGGTCCCTACTTGGACAAAGGTGCAAGCCCTTGCCAACTAGAGATCCCATTTCTAACAGCTAGGATTTGGTGACTCCCACGCCAAGCATTAAGATTTCCAGTAGCGAGCGGTCACCATGCATGCACGCCAGAAGTCACTTTTCCCAGTTATCATGCTCATCCAGCCGATGGACCGCATGCTGGAACTGGAAGGCCATATAGTAGAGCTCCAGACAGGGCACCTCAAGTCCTACATTTCCCCATGCTCTTTGAAGCGTTGTTAATCGTCTGCGCTTACTCTTGGAGCCCCATAGGAGCTCCATAAGTAGGCCATCCAGTGTTTGGAAGTAGTGTCTGTGGACTTTATACAATGAGTGCTGTAGCATGTAAAGGCACAGGGGCAAAATAATAATTTTTGCGATTGGTATTCGACCCATAAGGGACAGAGGTAAGTCCCTCCAGAATCATATGGAGCCACGTACACCCTCCACCACTCTTTCTATGTTGCGCTCCAAATAAGAGGGATATGTGTGTGGCAAGTGAATCCCCAAGTATTTTGTCTCTTCAGTCACCCAGGGGAGCCCAACCACTGACAATTCGTCCTTCGGCCCCATCGACAACCTCCCCAATGCAATCAGTTTGGATTTTCCCAGATTTATGCGGAGACCGGATACAGCCCCAAATCTCAGCATAGCATCGTGAGGAGAACCGTCACCGACTATGCCTGTTGATGGATATATACCAGTGTATCATTGGCGTAAAAGGAAACCACGTGATTAGTGGCCCAAGGGATATCCCCCATCCACCCATCCGTCCTCTCAAACCCACCGCCAGAGGCTTTATAGCCACCGCGAAAATGAGCGGCAATAAGGGGCAACCCTATTGGGTACCCCGGTCCATTGCAAATTGTTTCGGCACCATTCCCCTAGCCCGGATTTGGGCGACAGGGTTCTTATACTGTAATTTGACCCATTTTAGGAACATTAGCCCCAGTCCAAGCCGTTGCAGGACCAACCAAATATAGGACCACTCCACCGAATCGAAGGCTTGCTCAATATCAAGCAGTGCCAGAGCATAATCCTCAGCCATGAGGCACAGAGCATTCCAAACATGCACCAGGCGCCACAGATTATGAGTGGTGTTCCGCCACGGTATGAACCCAGCCTGGTCAGGGCGAATCAGGTGAGACATATGTGGGAGAAGTCGGGCCACCAATATCCCGCTCAGGAGTTTCACATCCAAATTTAAGAGCAAAATCAGTCAATAAGAACTAGGCAACAGGGGGTCCCTATCAGGTTTTAATATCATGGCCACCACTGGCTCCCACATGGAGGCTGGCAAAGACTGCCAATCCAATGCTTCATTATATACCTCCAGGAGGCGATCCTCTAGTAGCGGAGCAAACCGTTGATAAAACTTCACCAGGAGACCATCGCTCCCCGGACTCTTAGCCGGCTTGAGGCGCCGGATAGATGCCGACAGTTCCTCTTTAGTGATCGGAGCCTCAAGCACAAACTCCCTATCGTGGGCTAGCCACAGTAGTTCCACCATATCTAACAATTCTTGGACGGCTTCTTGTGGTGGGGAGAGTTGATTCTTATACACATTGGCCAGATGCGGAGCCAGTACTTCAAGGATCACCTGCTGATTACACACTAGTTCCCCAGTACTATCCTGCATTTGAAGTATAGGCATTATAGGTGTCTCTCTTTTTACAAGTCGGGCGAGGAGGACCCCCGTTTTGTCCCCCTCCATGTGTAAGCCCTGCCGATACGCAGTGTACGTAAATTTTTCCAACCTGTGCCAACCCTCCAACAGGGTTTCATGGGCAGCGCTCCACTCCCCCATAATCTGAGGAGCCATAGAAAGATCCGCCTCTGACTTGCCCAATTTCCGTTCCTGGGTCCATATATCCTGCTCTAACTGGTGCCTCACCCCATAGGTCATATTTATACAAACCCCTTGAAAGACAACCTTCATGGCCTCCCCCCCAAGTGCCTTGCTGTAAGCCGACCCCCAATTCTCCTTGAAGTTACGCGACAGAGCGTCCAAGACCATAGCTGCATAAGGGGGGGTCCGATAGCACCTCTGCCCTAAGCTGACACAATGGTACCACAGGGCGTTCCCCAGTTACCCCAATACTGAGCAAGACAGGCGAGTGATCGGATAGATATCGAGGTAAGTATGTTATCCCCTTCACATCAGTAGACAGCTCAGCGAAAGAAAACAATAGTCCAGTTGACTAAAGGTATTAGCCATAGGGTTATGGCAAGAGAACAATCGCTCTGTGGGATTGAGAGCCCTCCACACGTCACATAACTGCATAACCTGTAGAATGTCTTTTAGGGTCCCTGTCATTCCGGGCTCAGTATTTACCCACAGGGGCTCACGGTTCAGCATCCCCTCTAGGACACAGTTAAAATTCCCCTGTCAAGATTATCGCTGCACCCAAGTAAGGGGTTGCCACTGCTATGACGGTAGGAAGGGTGTAAGGAAATATTTTTCTACATTTTATTATTTGTTGGCTGATCAGGAGATACGGACTCCACTGGGACACTTGCAAACCTTAATTTTTTTGATCTGCATTTGATAATGCAATGTTTCTTCTTTTTCCCCTTGAGGTGTTTTATCCTGGAACACCCTGAGGTAGCCCCCACCCGTTGGGGGTCTCCACTAGAGGGTACCTTAGATAAATTAACAGAAGATCGAACATGAGGGGGAGGAGAACCACCAGAAGATGTTACCCCTTTGTTAAAATCTGAAAAACGGGTAGGGGATTCTCTGTTGTTTGACCCCTTGCTCATCCTGACAGCACCTCTGAAATAAATATTTTAATGAATACACATTATCGTCCTTCTGTTTGGCCCTAGTTTTTCCATTTGTTACCCCAGAGGGAGAGGGATTAGCCCCAGGACCACAAGACTCACCCACCTGAATGCTAAATTCTTTTAACCCACCATTCATCACCAAATTAGCTTGGGTGACCTGCGATTTCACCTCTTTTACCTTTTGTCCCTGCAATTGACATAGACCAGAGGAGGTAACGTGCTGGACCCCCAAAAGAATTGTAGACAACACATCCAACACATGATCAGAATTAGAGACTGATCTTTCTAATAAAGATAAACTAGAAGAAAAAAACTTTCTCAAGACAAAACATAATCTCGGATGAGGCGTTTCCCCCACCTTTCCCTTCCAGATGAAATGGCTGCACAAGCCCTTGTGCCCCTGAGGACACATGATTCACAAATCATTAAGTTCACTGAATTCAATGAAGAGACCCTCAAAGAAGGTATACTACTATACAAAACAGGCAAAGAAGGGCGACTGGGCAAACACTGTGAGCCCTGGCCCAAGTCAACCCCTCCTGAAACAGCGGACGATTTCAAACATGCCTCCTTCAACCGATTCTTGTTGTTAAAAACACCTATGTGTGTCAGTGTAAAAGTCCTCCATGTGAGACATGTTTTTTGAGACCCGACTCCTGGACCCAGCGGCCTGCTTCCACTGTCGGCGCACTCCAGCTGGCCCCGGTTCCCAGAACTCCCGTCCTGAAGAGGTGACTCTGCTAGCGACATGGCTCGGCTCCTCTGCTGCTCACCCTGCCCTGCCTCCTCACTTCCTCCAGCGCAGAAACACTCTGCCACGTACACCTTGGCTGATCGGCTTGGGACAACACAGCCAACCTGATAAAATCCTTTTTCAGTCCCTTTGAAAAGGCTTTCAAGGTTTATTTCCACAACACTTTGAACATATTTCAATAACATAGTTCCACATCCCAAAAGTCACAACTGATATATGTAATACATGTGTTAAGTAAATAATGAGGTTTTGAGGTATTACGTAGGCATTGGCTTCAAAAGAAGGGAAAGGGGTGTGAGTCATCTTTAAAGGGTGTGGAGATAGCTAAGATGGCCTCAGTCATCCGCTGCTGTGTTGTGGTTCTTTCAAAAAAAAAATCAGAAAGCATCTATATTCATCCAATGAAACATTAGTGGTGTATGTCTGAAGAAAAGTTGTTTACTGTGAAGCCACATGCTTGCGTTCAAGTCTTGCCCTCAAGTCTTGCCCTCTACATTTGACCCTACTTGGCTATGTCGAAAACTGTAGCAACATGAATCATGATTTCTGGCTTTGACTTGGGTGTACAGAATGTTTTATTTGCAAGAAATGTTGTGAGATTTCATAAAAATTACATAGTTAATCAAAATTAAGCAAATGGCACAACATTTACTTTGCCTGTATCTTGTGTGAGATTTTTATTTGAAGGCATACCTTGTGTAAAAAAAAAAAAGACACTGCAGTAGACTGGGTTAAGTAGAAAATGTCTCTCTTTGAGCAAAGAATTCTAAAACAACTGCATAATGTGAAATGTCAAATTTGTCATAACATGAAATGTGTGACCTTCACACTTTTGACGGGGACCTAGTCACGAATTCTCCCACCCTTAATTAAACTCAATCGAGTTACCAACAGTGAAAAATGGAGGGATGCTTTCTAAAACTAGCATTGACATTGGACAAATCATTTCATCCACTGTCTTCTACCGTAGTTCGTTTCCCTTTACCTGCACTCCCTTTTTATTTCTGAATCGCTCTGCATTTTTGCTTTATTTTCTTTCCCTCTATTCTACATTCTGAAGCTTCTGCTCTGTACTTATTTTGCCCTTCTGTCTCTGTACGTCGGTCTGTCACGTTGTTACTTGTTTGGGTTATATAAGTATACCACATACCTCCTACAATAATCACTATACAAATGTGCGTAGCTACATATATTATCCAACTCTGCACCACTTAGAAACAAATAAAAAAGCATTAAGCGTTTTAATCAAGGGCCCATCTGCCAAGCCATAATAACAGGATCTCCTAAACCTTTTCAAATTTATACCACAGTCATAGTCATATATGTAGCAGCAGTACTAGAAGAATCTTCAGCAACAGTGATGACACATCCCTTAATGACGCGAATTTTTGTTGCACTGATAATTAAAAAAGGCATGTCTTCCTTCTATTTTGCCCCTTTGTGCTTGTTTCCTCTCTGTTTTTTACTTACTTGATAGAAGAAGGCCTCTTTGTAGCGGTCCCTTTGTTATTTCATAGAGATATTTTTTTTAAAAACAGGAAAACTCTCTGATTCCTTCGAGCCTGCAGGCATCTGTGCTGCCTCAGCCGAGTAACGATTCTTTACAATAATTACACCCTGTTCCATATTCATCTTGAATTAGCATGCAGAAAAGAAGTAAGTATCACAGGGAAAACATTCTCTCCTCGCCCCCTTTCAGCCTCCGCCTGATCTGAAGATGTTTTCTTTATTAACAGCTGAAGCTGTCAGTCGAGAATCTGGCGGATGTCAAGCTGACGACGGCGACCTCTCGTGGTGCCCAGGTCTGCCATTTGCATGCTCCTTTGGCCACGGACATACAGTGGCTGCATCCTGTGCCACAAATGCTGATAAGGAAGCCACCACATGATCCTGTGGCTAAATGTCGTCACTGTGGAGTCTCTAATTCAACCCATTATCCTTTGATTCACTAAGCCTTCCCAGTACCCCCCCTCTATATTTTGCTATCCCAGCCCCGTGTATGCCTCCTTTAGTACCATCTGTTCTCTCTAAATGCAGCGCTTTCCCTTAAATGCTGAGTTAAATCACTGTAATCAGTCTCGCTTTCTCTTCTCACTTCCTTTTTAGGTGTAATCGGTTAGTATTCCGGATTCCAAGCACGTGTGCGGATGCGTCAGTGGTTAGGCAAAGAGGGAGCAAAAACCTGCATCTGTCAAACCCCAAACTGTGATATTTGTTGTGTTTGGCGTTGGTAAAGAAACAACAGTCTGATTCAAGCAGGGAAGGTGAAGCTGGTGGCGGGTGCCTTGCTGAAATATGGTTTAGGTTTCTGTTTACTTGTGATAACTCTTCGTCGCCATTGAGCAGTGCGCCAGAATGAGCTGCACCAATTACTATATGGATTGAAAGATGTTTTGTCAAACAGCATCCCGAATATCAGTGTCATCAGAGTAGATCCTTAGGTGGAACGGATCAGCTGTTGTGCGAGCACGGCATGGATAGAGACATAGCTAGGGAGAGGCTGCACCTTCTGACCATTGTAAATGCCAGTCCTCCTTGGCCTACTGCAAACTATTTTGGTTGCCGGGCTATCTCTTTTCCTGTTGAACCGTGTTGTGCATTGGGTGTCTTAAAGCCTGATTTACTTTCATTTGCAATGCAAATTTGTCAGCAAGTATGATTGCAGACAATAACTGTTTTCTTCATTGTCAGAGTTCCTCATCAAATTACAGTTTTACAGAATGCATTTGTGTAACTTTCTCAGGTTCTAAGTACAAAATGTAATGTCTACTACACGGACTGAGGGAGTGAAGATTGGGAACTAACAAGTGTCTAAGTCTAAGATTATTAGTTTCTACATTCTGGGATGTGACAGCCCACTTATTCTTAGTGGGAATGTCTGAGACGGAAGGAAAAATTGTGAATTTCGTCCTGAGGAAGGTCGAAATTATATGTACAGCCACTGAAACGCTGTGTTGACATAACTGGGCCACCTTTGTCAGGAGGGGAAAAGATGAAAGGAAGCCCTATCTTCCTAGTTTTTCTTATTTTTAAGGATACAGGGCCATATCTTATGGAGAAATATAAACAAAAAGTTTATCTTTTTTTTTTACTACTGTCCAGTAGTAGCAAATCAATTAAGTGATTTTTTTGTTCTTACATTATAAGCGAGTGCTAAGTTAAAAAAATTTGTACAAAAAATAAAAAGGAAAAATATAATTGAGAATATAAAATAATAATAATCAAATGACATTTTGTGCATGACTAATTTTCCCTTAGGCATATGATTACAGTCAAGTAACTGAGCTCGGTAATAGGATACAATAAAAGATTCTGCATAACTGGGAATAAATTAGTAGATTGTTTCTGTACTACTCATACGTATTCAAATGTTATGCCCTGTCTCATCAGCAGCCAATGTATTTGACTATGTGTTCAAAAGATGTGCGACAGTTGTCATGACCTCATGAGCTGCTGCAGTCTGATAGTGCTGAAGTTAATATATCTGGTATTTTAGCAGCAAATAGAAAGGCTAGTATAATAGTCAAGCTTTGCCACCAGATTCTGTTTATGCTCAGCTCAGCCAGGTAGGGAAGGAGTTTCATTAAAATCAGGAACTGATCATTTTATAATTTGTATGCTGTGATAACCTGAACTCCAAAGCTGTACTCTGTGTCAAGTTGGACTCTTGGGTTTCTAAATTCCTATGCAGTGGGTGAAGCCCATATCTTCAGCCAGTGATGTGGGTCACAGTCGGTTTTACCTCTAATCCCAAGCACCTGTGGATTATGCCCATTCGCCGGTACGAAGTTCAGCTTTATCCCCAGTTGAACGTCCACAAAACATGGTCTTGCAGTATGGAATGTAAGATTCAAGGCATCTCTGTGCAAACAAATCTGTAAATCATTAACATCAGGGGCGTAACGGAGCCCCTAAAGACCCTACAGTGCAGGGGGAACCCCTAAGGTTCCCTGTTTGGAGACATCTCCCTTAGCCATTAAGCCTTGTCAATGCATGCCGGCAGAACGCATGCAATGGCATGAAATATGAAACAGTCAAGAGCTCAGGAAAGCCACTCTGCTTTCCCGAGCAGAAATAAACAGAATTACAAATCAGGTAAATTAATATTGCTGGCAAACAGAGGCCCAGCGACAGTGCATGGGAGGGGCAAAACACAGACCCCTGCAGCCCCTTCTGCGCAGGGGCCATCCAACCGTTTAGCAGGGACCTCAACCATTTGGGGGGCCACCATTGAGCCCATGACAAATAAATATATGTCAAGTTTGAGAGACTCCGAGACCCTCCATCACATTCTGCATGGGGGCCCTGTAATTTTGCGTTACATTACTGATTGTCATACAAAAAAATCAGAGCCCATAGCATGCCACCAACATGACTGCTGGAACCGCCTGCCCGCATTGACACCGGCAGCCCCCTTGGACGCGGGTCAGCGGAATGGCCGCATGGGGGGAGGAGGGCCTTAGAGCATGCTGTCCCTTTTGCACACACTCTCTCTCTTCTGGCCAGCCGGTGATATGGACCATCTCGCCCAGGTGGCGCGCGTGGGTTCCTGCTGTGGGCATAATACCGGAGATCTGCGTGCGGCCCACCTGCCCAGCTGAATGGGGTCTCCCGTCTTAGTGGCCCTGGCTTCATAGTGTGAAGGCGGGGGAGACAGGATATCGCTGGTCCTTCTCCCCGCCCCAGTCAACTCCCCATGATACACTAGGCTTGCGGGGAGAGGCGGCCTGCTGTGTTTGTTTGGGCCCAGATGCATTGGGCCTACTGAATCTGAACATTTCCCCTCTCCTCCACACCCAGATCTGATTGCAGTGCATAGGCTGCAGGGCCTAGCCTGACCACGTTGTCTCTGAGGCATCTGCCTGTGACCGGTTGATTCTCTGTCAGATGGACCTCTACACTAGGAGGCCTTTTTGTTTGGAGCTGCGGGGGCTGCTCATGCTGCAACACCCCAAAGCGCACAAAGGTATCAGCAAGCGGGCCCCACTAGTATAACAGCCTAAAAAGGGAGAAACGTTACTATTGAGCCCCTACACCTGTTGAAGAGTTGCTTCCCATGCAGCACAGATGACCAGGCACTGGGGGCTGTTCGTGCTGCAGTGCCTCTTCGCTCTCCAAGGTGCAAGCAAGTGGGCCCCAAAATATGCCGCCTTCCAACATCGACTGACCAACATGGTTGCCTGGTGACTCCTTGGGCTGCTCGGGCTGCAGTGCCCCATCGCACACAAAAGCACATGCAAGTGGGCCCTCTATGGTGACACCCCAGTGAGACCCTGGTCACTTTTGCGATCCCACCCTTGGATTCGTTTCCTGAAGTTTGCCCCAGACTTGGGATCCTCATACCTTGAGCTGTTGTCATCCTCGCTAGTCATAGATGCGATCCTTTTGTGGGCAGCTTTTTGGTTGCCCTGCTGGACCTTGATCCCTAGATGCTCAATGCATGCCAGCTAGCCATGGGTCACCTATGCTCGGGCACCCAATCCATGACATCGCGTTCGGCATCATCCATGGAGAAACCAACCGGACACCTTGAATCTGCGGCCCTGCCGAGCTCCTCTATGTCCCTTGCCAAGCTAGATACAGTACTGGCGGCTGTGGAAACGATCGGGACTACACTAGAACAAACTTGCATGTGGCTTGAAAGCAAAATTGACAAGGTAGCAGCGGACTTCACACTACTGCATGCCGACCACCGCAAATTGGCAGATAAGATAAAAGATGTGGAACAGACCTTTGCTGAACTTCAACTGAAAATATGCAAATCGGAAACCTTGTTACAGGCCCAAGTGGATGGTGTGCACACACTGGAATGCAGGGTGGAGGATGCAGAGGGCCGCTCTAGGAGGAACAATATTCATGTTGTCGGCCTCCCAGGGGGCGTCGAGGGCCAAGATGCAGTGGCTTATGTTGAAAACAGGCTGTGTGCACTGCACCTGTGAAACACGCTCTCGCCATTCTTCTCCGTCGAGCGTGCCAACCGGGTACCGACCCACAAGCACCTAACTGGAGCTAGCCCCAGAACTTTTCCGTTCCACCTGCTTAATTACCTGTGACAAAGACTCTATCCTATGCGAGGCACATAAACATCAAGGTTGACAATGTCCCGGTCATGCTCTTCCCTGATTATACCATGGTGGTGCAGCGTCAAAGGAGTTTCTTTTTAGCTGTTAAGCGGCGACTCAGGGATCTGGGCCTACGATACTCGCTCCTGTTCCCTGCTCACCTTCACTTGGTGACTGAAGGGGCTACAAAGGTCTTTGACTCCCCTAGATGGAGTCTACTGAGCTTAGTGCATCACGCCCCTCAACTACCGGAGTGGTGCAGCCTTGGAGTGCTGCAGTGGCCATCGCCGGGAGCACCGTCGACAGATGCAACACTCCTCACAACCTAGTACTGCTCCAAACCTGGAACATGTAATTTTGGAAAGATGCCAGACCCTACAAATGGTGTCGACAATCCAGGGGAGAGTGCTCAGAGCCCGGACGCAGACATCAGCTCCACAAAATCTTTTAGTGATGATGGCTTCTCTAACACATGGCCCTCTGGAGTGGAGCTCCTCTAACATGGTCCTCTGGAGTGGACTCCATGGCTTCCCATGGAGTGACCCCGCTAACAGCAGATTACATTATTTAACTTGCCCACAGTCAACGCTTTTGGAGGCTCTCCTGACGCAATGTTGCTTGCTGTACTCACGTGTTGTTGTATCTGTGCATGTCTTAACCTTTTGTCTTTTGCAGCCAGCATGTGGACAGTCTCTTTGTAAATGTCTCAGTTAACATGCTTTTTGCTATGGCATACTGTCAAATGGTTGCTCCATCACTGTAATTGGTATCTGTGCATCCTTGACATTTGGGATGCCCCATCTTTGTCTTACACACCTTCCCTCTACATTTCCTTGACCGGCTTGTATTGCCGTTTTCTTGCCTACTGTAGTTTGGCAACTTAGGCAAATACCAATCGTCCCTCCGCTCTGATAATGTTGTCTGTTCCACTTTACCTTCCCCTCTCAGTTACGAAATGTTGCCCAGAAATAGCCAGCCTTCCATCGCTCTCCCACACTACCATTGCTATTAGCTGCTTGACCTCCGCATCATAACATCATAACTTGGAATGTGTGGGGAATGCACACACCCTCCACTGCTATGCTCGGTTCTCATATCTCAAGCGTCGATCTACTCAAGTAGCACTCCTGCAGGAAACAAATCTGACACTGACTGAAGCAGACAAACTTTAAAGGTGATGGCGCATCCAAGTTTTTGCCACCAATTACTCCTCCTACACCAGGAGTGTGTTGATCTGGGTGAAACCCGGGACCCCTTTTGTAGCAGATGATGTTGTAGTGGACACTGGGTGTCACTGTGTGTTGATACATCACCTACTTCTGGGTGTGATATATGCCCCTAACACAGACCAGACCTCGCTCCTGCATGAGCTGTCTGACAAGTTGTCCAGCTGGAGTGGGGTCCTGTGGCTTATAGGCGGTGAATCGAACTCTGTTCTGAGTACCAAGCTTGACCGCTCTTTTCCTCCCCTGCCTCACACACTGGCCACATCCAAAGCCCAGGCACTCTGTGACTGGCTTCAACAATGGCAGCTCCTGGACATCTGGCGCGCATGTAATGGTAATACGCGAGCGTACTCTTTCTATTCCTCACCACACCACTTACACGTCAGAATAGACCACTTTGTTGGGATGCCAGCCTGCTTCCCACTATCACACAAACAGATTATTTAGGTTGTACACACTTGGACCACAATCCCCAATATCTACAGCTCACATGGGGGGCTAATCTGCCTGCCATCCTAACATGGCGCCTCCCACCTGCATCACTAGAGGAGCTCCCATTTCCCGCCTCTCTTGGCACCGCTGTTGGGGACTATTTTGAACTCAACTGCAATATGTTATGTTAAGTAAACTTGTAGAGCGCGCGATTACCCAATTGGGTGTCTTGGCGCTAACTAAGGTAGAGCATACTGAGACTAAGGTGCATTACTTGTTAAACAACCAGGTTAATTTATCTCTCAAATGCCCACATGGAGGGAATGCTTCTAATATGTGCTGGCAGGCCGTTCCATAGTTTTGCTGAACAGGATTGAATGCTCCTGCCTCCCCAGTTTCCTTTTTTGATCTTAGGGACTCTAGGGTTTTAGAATTTGCAGATCGTAAGGCCCTATTATATGCCATCTAAAATTTTCCTAAGAAATTCAGGACCTGTGTTGTAGAGTCGTTTGTGTGGCAGGCATAGAGCTTTAAATTTGGCACGGTTCCGTATTGGAAGCCAATGTAGCTCTCGAAGTCCCTGAGAGATAGAATGTTTAGGTAGATTTAGAATCATTCTAGCTGCTGTATTCTGCACAAGTTGCAACTTATTTATTTATATGTTTTTCTTGCAAGGTCACGTAGAGACCTTTGCAATAGCCCAATTTTGAAAGGACTAATACCGGATCACATTTTTTCTAGAGTTGTTGGGAATATATGGCAGTATTTTCCTAATTGTTCTTAGGACATGGTAGGCTGAAGAAACCACAGAGGATACTTGGGCACCCATATTAAGCTTGTCATCAATGATGACGCTCATGTTTTTAGCTTGATGAACAGGAGTAGGAGGTTGGCTCAGTCGTTCTGGCTACCAATTATGGGACCAGCTAGGGGAGGGATTTCCATATATAATAACCTCATTTTTTCCCAAATTGAGCTTCAGTGTCTACTCATCCAGCTGCTGACAGCCTCCATAGAGTTTTGACATCGACCTGATGAGTCAGTGTCAGTGATTTGAGGCAGTGTCTACCAATTGGGTGTCATCAGCATAGGATGTTACCTCTAAGTTACACTTTTTAATAAGTGGTGCCAATTTGGCCACATAAATCTTAAAAAGAGTCGGGCTCAGTGACGATCCTTGTGGCACTCCACATGGTAGAGTGTAAGGTGTTGACTCAAAATTTCCTAGCGCCAAGGTTTTTTTCCTGCTTGTGAGTAAAGAGGTGAGTAGCACCAGAGCCATCAGGGTTTTATGGTCCACCGTATCAAATGCAGCCAATAGGTCCAATAGGATGAGGACTCCGGACCCACCGCCATCTAGTGTCATTCTCATCTCTTCAATTGCCTTGACCGGTGCGGTCTTGGTGCTATGTTCTGGTCTAAATCCAAACTGTGTTGGTTCTAGAACTGAAATATCCTGAATGTATTTAGATAATTGTAGATTCAAGATTTTTTCAATGATTTTAGAAGGCAACTGGAGGCGTGATATTGGGCGATAGTCGTTGGGTTCCATACAGTTGAGATTAGGTTTTTTTAACAGAGGGAGGATGGAGGCTTGTTTCCAAACAGACGGAAATAAGCCTGTGGAAATCATGATGTTAAAGATAGCAGACAGGTTAGTCGAGATAATTCCTGGTGTTAATTTGAGTATTTTAGGAGGGCAATGATCATTAGGAGAGCCTGATTTGTTTTGCATAATAAACGTTGCTACTTGCTCTGGGGTGGTGAACGTGAATTCTAACAGTGATACCTACCACCACCAGAATGACAGAATGGGTTGCCTTTAAAGTGAACATCAGAGGTCACTGCTTGGGTGAATTGAAATATCTGTAAACAGCTTGACAGTGACATCTCCCGAATTGAGCACACACTCATGCGACATGAGACGCGATCAGTGCTTGACCCAGTCCAAGCCCGTCTGTTAGCGGAGGCACGCCGCGAACATACCAAACTGTTAGAAAGGCTGCGATGTCTTAACTATACTGTGCATTCCGCTCATACCCATGCCTTGGCTGACCACACAGGCCGATCGCTGGTGTGGCTGATACATCAGGACCAACAGAGACCTCTTATCCTGACATTGTGCTCTTCTTCTGGTTGTCTCCTCTATACCCAACATGACATACACACTGAATTGACTAGCCATTACACCTCACTATACCAATCAGTAACGGACACTCGACAGGATGGCATTGACACATTCTTCACCACAGTAACTCTACCCTGCATCATGCTTGAACAGCGGTAGAGCTTGATGACCCAATTACTCTTACTGAAATCCAAGAAGCCATCAGGGCCCTAGCCACAGGCAAGTCTCCGGGTCCTGATGGCCTGCCGGCTGAGCTTTAGAAGACTTATGCCCCACTACTAGCCCCTTGTCTACGCATACCATATGGGGAGACCCTATTGACTTCCTGCCTTCCTGAGGCTCTGCTAATCTCCTTGCCCAAACCAGGCAGAGAACCCACTGCTTTGGACTCCTGGCGGCCCTTCACCTTACTTAACACCGATTATAAGATGCTGGCCAAAATCCCCACGGATCACTTAGCACCCCTGACCCCGTCATTGGTCCATCCAGGCCAGAACAGGCTTGTCCCTGCTAGCAGTACTTCGTAAAAACCTACAGTGCTTCTTTTGTGTCCTTACATGTTTCCAGTGAGGATGGCCTCACTCTGGGTGTCTGGTGCTGGATCTCAAGAAAGCTTTTGATTCTCTGGAATTGACTTTTTTATTTACTGCTCTGCCCCACTATAATATCGGAAGTCACTTTCTCCATTTAATCCAGCTGCTATACATCCAACCATTCGCTAGAGTTAAAACAGGCTTCTTTATATCGAACACAGGGGCACTCATCAATGTTATCCAATCTCCGCACTACTTTTCTCTCTGGCCAAAGAGTCACTAGTCATCGCTATCCGGACTCAGGGCGTAGACTGGGGCATCCCCTTGGGAAATGCTACCCACTTAATTTCTCTTTATCCTGACGACCTCCTCTTGTACATTAGGGACATGCACTCGATTCCCGCCACTATAGCTCAGACACTTAACAACTTTGCTGCTCTTGCTGGTTTAAGGGCTAATTGGACCAATCCTGCCTGTTCCCATTTACCCCCACACACCCTGACCCAAATGTTGTCTTTAACGAAGAGCCCATACTATAGCAGCCAGATACATTTCAGTACTTAGGAGGCAGGGTGTATCACTTGTCAGCTGACTTGTTTGAGGGTAATCTTGTGCTGGCCCAACAGCCCTGCGGTCCCAGATGTCCTTCTGGCGCACACTCCCACTGTCTATAACTGACTGCATAGCCCTTCTTAATATGGTGGTCCTGCCTTGGTTACTCTGTTATTTCAGTAATCTGCCCCTATACATCACACCTCCTTTCTTTCGCTCCTTCGAGAAGACCATGAGAGAACTCATCTGGAGTAATTCACGTTGCAGGGTGGCACTGTCAAAACTCTACTTGCCCACAGACCAAGGCAGGCTTGTGGTGCCGAAGCTGGAAGAGTATTACCTCGTCACCCAGATTCAATGGGTGGCGAAGTGGGTGGCTGGACTGCAGCTGGCTGACACTGCCAAGCTATCACCAGCCTGGTCTCTCTCAGTGGTTCTTCAACTATTTTACCCATGCACTTGCGGGAAGCCGTCAGAGTCACTGCTGCTCGATATTGCGTACCGTTGTTATCATTGTTGCCTGTACTAACGCAAAATATGGTCCAATATGTGCCAACGCCACCACTGCTAGGCACACCCAGGGTACTCACTGCGCTACTACTGAGGAACTTTCCCCCTGCCTAGAGGCTGGCTTACATACCCTAGGGGACCTCTATCGGGACAAGGCCCTCATACCTTACGACTCCTTGGTGGAGGAAGACGGCCTACCCCCGGCCAATTCCTTCTGCATAACTTGCTAATTGCAGCGCTGGGTAAAACATGGGGTGACATAATGCAGGAACCCCCAACACACCTCACCATGCAATACCTCCATGTCATGGGACCAGGCAGACACCTCATTCACTGATGTGCAGACTTGCTATGCTCCCACATGGCAATACAGCTCCTGTCCTAACTCTGCGGCACCACTGAGAGGGAGACGTAACCCAACCTTGCACTGACAAGGAGTGGGCTACCCTATTAGAAAGTCGGATCTGTGTCCACCGTAACTCTTGCTTTCAACTCATCCAATTTTATATTGTCCACTGGGCCTACCTTATCCCAGCTAAAATAAACCATTATTTTAATTGCATTGACACTGAATGCCCTAGATGTCACCTAGTCCATATGCTATGGGTTTGCCCGCTCCTTCACACTTACTGACAAGGTGTCATGACTCAGCTATCCTCCTGCACAGGACGCCCAACATTTCATACATGGGAATTATGTATCCTGGGTCTGTTTCGTAGGGGAAAGAAGCACAGGGCCACCTCCCACTTCCTTGATTTGGGCATGGTGACAGCTAAACGCCATATCACAAGGCGTTGGAAATCACCCGAGCCACAGCCGCTAGTTGCCTGGCAGCCGTGGCTCTTGGTATGGGCCCAGGCCGAGAGCACCACACTTCACAGGGAGGACAATTTAGGGCTGAGTAAGTACCCCATTGCAGCCAGTTGGGATACCATATTGCATGATTATCAAAATGAAGAACATCCTGATCCAGGTCCCCTAGATGCTACATTGAGGGAGGCTGATGAGGAGGCAGAGATATGAGGTGACATTTCACACTCAACATGTGGTGTGATGGCTGACCTTCTATAGCTCACCCCACACCAGGATTTGTACTCCATAGGTGGACCTGTAGAGTTGTGTGAATCATTGATGGTTACAGGTAACTCGGTGGACCAGGGAGGTCATGGGGACTCTTGTTTGAACTAGGTCATTTAGTTTATTGCTTTAGTGGATATTGGAATTAATTGCTCCTTGTTAGAAATGTGGTTTCTGGTTTGCTAGGGTATGCACCTAAGCCAGGCAGAACCCACCACTCTAGTCAGGGCCAGGTAGTTACACACTGAAGATAACCCCTGCTCACCCCCTTGGGAGCTTGGCAGAGCAGTCAGGCCGATCCCAGAGGCAATGTGTAAAGCGTTTGCGCAACACACAACACCAGTGGCACACTAGGCACACCACAAAAAGAGACTCCACACAAGGCTATGTAAAAATATCCTTTGTATTATTCATAAAAACACATTAGATCACAATCACATATATCACTATGCCACTAGGCACTTGTCATAAGAATGCATATGATACCCATAGACCATAACTCGCTTTGTAGTACATAGAGCACATTTGTCATAAACATTTAGTGCACAATAAGGCAATACTTATAACACCAGGGCCTCAAACTGCCACATAAATCACCATCGAAAACATGTATGGTGCAACTTCCCTGCGCTCCTACAACAATTTACACTGGGTTTTTCAAGTACATGTAGATCCTACCTGCTGGACCTATCCCGCCAGCTCTGTACTGCAAGGAAACATAACATGTCTCCCAACGATAGTGAGAGGCAGCTGACCACAGACACGTGGTGCAGCTGCCGAGCCAATCACAGTGGGGGCCCGTCCTGGGTTCGCTCCGCAAAGATCATAGGGGAAAAGCAGGGCCCCCAAAAGGAGATGTATAGTCAAGGAGTGGCAGCTGCCGCGATTGCACTGCTGCCAGAACCTCGCTGGGTTTCTCCTTAGTCGCGGCCCACAGTGAACAGACTGACCCGCACTCCGGGCAAGTCGGACTCTTTCTGGTTGTCCTGGACCCCTGCGGGTCGAACAGCATGGTCGCTGCAGTCTTTGCGGCTCAGCTTCTCCTGCTGCCGGAGCGTTTACGGGCCTGGAGCTCTCAATGGGCTCCCGACGTCACCACACTGAAGGTGGACTCTGGCCCCGCCCACCATGGGACATAGCTCTTCCACTTCCTCCTCGGGTGCAGGGCCTCCCTCGCTGGAGAGGCGGGGCTGATTTCCCTTGCGGCTCCCTCGTTGCTTTGGCAACCGGCTGGGGGGAGGGGAGGGGGCGTTCAGACTACAGATACAGTGGCAGCTTCTCTGACCGGCATGATTCCTCATCATTGCGTTTCAGACGGCCGAATTCAGAAGTGCCCACCATGCGTTTTCCCTCAACCACGAAGGAACACGATACGGTGCTCTTCAAGCGCTTCCTGTAAGTCAACTAAAAGCGCTCACCAGTCAACCATAAGCGCTCACCATCGTCATCTCAGTAATCCTTGAGAAAACTGTGCATGCGTGTGTACCCGCGCATGCGCATTTCTTGCGGGCGCGCGCGCATACGCAGTTTTCTCAAGGATTACCGAGACAGCGAGGAAGAGGAGGAGGGCAGCCCGGGGACGCCGCAGTACAGTGGTAAGTGGTTTTAAATTTATTTTTAATTAATGTTGAATTACTTGTTAATAGGGGGGGTGGAGGCGGGGGCTGGCCAACTCCGCTCCGCTGCGGAGTGTGCGGAGATTTTCCTTCTCCGCATTCTCCGCGGAATGCAGAGTAGGCAAATCTCCGCACACTCCGTGGGCGGAGCGGAGGTCTCCGCCCGGGGTTAGATTTATCACTACTATTCCAAACTATTCCAAACATACCAAACATGGTCACACTACCCCTCTCGGATCAGAAATTACCACTGAAGCACATATCAGGGAATTCCCAATGCAACCCTATGAGAGGACAGCCTCACAGCAGTGAGAAACCAAATAGGCTGTTTGTCACTACCAGGACATGCCACACAGTTAAGGCACATGTCCTACCTTTTACCTACACACCACCCTGCCCATAGGGTTAGCTAGGGCCTACCTTAAGGGTGACTTATATGTAGTAAAAGGGGAGTTTAAGATGTTGCAACCACTTTACATGCCACGTCACTGCGGCAGTAAAATGTGTGCACAGGCCCTGCAGTGGCAGAGGCCTGAGACAGGTTTGAAAGGCTACTTCAGTGGGTGGTGCCAGCAGCTCTGCAAGCCCACTAGTAGCATTTAATTTACAGGCCCTGGGTATATGGGATACCACTGTACAGGGGACTTACAGGTAATTTAAATATGCCAAACAGGTGTAGACCAATCTTACCAAGTTTACAACAGAGAGCACATGCACTTTAGAACTGATCAGCAGTGATAAAGAGCCCAGAGTCATAAAACGACCAACAGGTAAGACAAAATTACAGGAGGAAGGCAAAAAAGTTCTGGGATGACCTTGCAAAAAGGGTCAAGCCCAACACTCCTCTGTCATCTTTATATGCTACGGGCCTACAGCTGGCCCATCATGAGCATCTTACCTGTTTCATAATGAGTCACCATGCGCATACTATCTATCATTTTGGTACTACCAAGTGCTTACTTTTCTACCAAATGGGACAATATAATGTAACGTGCACTCTGCAGCTTACCGGGATTCGCTAATGATCTGCATGCTGTATTTATGTATCAATGGAAATGTATCTTATCCTGGTAAGAAATCTACTTAACTTTGTTAAAATTTAATAAAGCAGATTCAAACAAAAAAAAGACATAAACCAAGACATTCACCATCAATTAAGCATCAACCCCCTCTCAAACATCCTTTTAGTATTAGCCATCCATTCAGAATCCACCTGTCGTAAATCTTAAAGCCATATTCAATGCCCCAAAGATTAACTAACCATTCATTATTCAGCATCTATCCAGCATCCAATCACCATTCCTTCACCAAACATTCACCCATTATTCATCATCAGTTCACTGTTTGTTAACCATCCATTGACCATTTATTCAAGTTCTATTTATCGCCCATCCACCTAAAATAATTTAACCTAGCAATTCAGCCATTCACCATTGATTATGACACCAATGAAGCTGGACACTGTACAACAGACGTAACCTTCAGTATTAGACACTACACTGCAAAAGACCAAATATGATAGAGACGAAATATGCTACAGGCAGAAATGGCTACTGGATTGGGGCATAATATGCTGGAGGAGGCCCCACATGAGGCACTGACAACTGAACACAATAATCTAGACGGAGGCTCAAGTACCATAAGCAGTACTCACTGCGATATGGCCTCCAAAGCAGGATATAATATGCCAAGCAAGGCTTATACGTTAAGTAGCAATACTACAGATGAGGCATGCAGATCGACACACAATATTTCAGAGCTCTTCATAGCTTTATACAGTACTCCAGAAGAGGCCTTAATAATAAAGTGTACCCAAATCTCACGTGTATGCTGTTTTTTCTCTCCCACTACTTCCAATATGTATTTTTGCTCTCTTTGCAGGCTTGTCATATTACTGTTCATTCAATATTTGAAATCAAATCTGATCATGGACCATGGAAGTTTGGACTGTTGTTGCCTTTAATGTAACTGTTTAATGTGTGTCTTGGGTCAAGCTTGCAGTACTGCTACTGTGACTGCCCTTGTATACAGAGGTTTGTATTGCTAACATGCTCTGTAGGTGTGTGTGTGTGTGTGAGGAAACGTGCATTGCTACTGCCTTTCCCGAATGGTTGTGTTTATGTAAGGGAGGCTTGCACTGTAGCTGCTGGAACTGTTATGTACATTTGAAAGAAGCTTGCATTGCTGTTGTACATGCTTTATGTGTCTGAGGAAACATGCAGCACTACTGCTTGAGCTCTACCAGCTCTTTGTTGCACAAACTGAAGCTGTTGGGCCCACTAACGCTGTTCCCATTCTTTCTGTTGGGGAAGCTTGCATTGCTGCTAATCATGCCATCTCAGCAGGCCATACTGCACACCTTACACTTGCCCACCTCACTCAATCTTAGCTGCTCACACACACACACGCTACCTCTCCCCTCAAAATGCAGCAGCTATTTCAGCATTAATTGTTTGCTCAACAAGTCATCTCCTCTTTCAGCCAGAATTCCTAGTCTAGTGTTACAACTATTCTGGACTACAGATCTCTCCGTTCAAGCAAGGATAGCAATGACAAACCACCATGGCAACCCACATCGTCTCCACAGAGTAGGGTCATGAAACAGAAAAGATACTGAAAGAGCGCTTACAGCACTCTAAATTGTAGGGGTGCACTATACTCCTGATACAAACGCACTCATATATCTTTTGTCGTGTGCAGTGTTTTATGATTATTAAGATGCATTTATTCACGTCATATTAGTATTAAAGTGAAGTGAGCACATTTAAGTAGGATCTTGCGTGTATTAGAAATATAATTCCTGTATGTGTAATGTGCAGGATGACATTGTATTCATATAATGTAACCATGTTGAGTTTAAGTTACCCGATTTGTAGGCCCAAATTGTAGGTTGTTTTGAGTTTCGTTTCTCCTTGGCTGCTCAAGTATTAATTAAATAAATTCTGGTGTGCTCGAAGACAGTGTGTTCTCATCCTACTGCGGGTGCAGGAATTCGACCTCGTTATTCTTAGATTTAAGGAGATACCCGGAATGTCTTTGAAGCATAGCCTATCTGGGAACCAAGGCCACTGGAAGAAGAGTCAACTAATTAAAGCTTCTGTGGAAACTTACTGAAAACCGTTGCAAGTGGAAAAGTTTAACACATGACGTATTGTGGGCTGATTATTGTCTTTTTGTATGATGCGCAGGGACAGATTTGGGAGACTTTTACCAGCTTTCGGAGGAGAAGGAGCATCTTAGAGCGAGCTCCATAGCTTTAAGCTATCAGACCCATTTTGACGTGAGTACTTCTTAGGAAGTCAACACGTGCTGACACCTTTGGGATGTGATACAAGGGAGATAGGTAGGATTCTCATTGAGAGTAGATTAGGGAAAGATTTTGCTCCTTCTTAAATGAAAAGAGAATTGGACTCCGCTTCCATTCTTTGCTGTATTTTGATTTTGGAGTTCATCATATTATGCCTTCTGTGCCGAATGACTTATATTCGTAAAATCGGCTCTGTATTGATTTTCCTGTACCTCTATACTCTAATATTGAGGTGTGTTTATATTCAATTCTTTTTGGCTTTATAATAAATCCACAAAACTTAAAGTCGGAGTCTGTGGTCTATTACAGCATGACTAAATTGGAAGCATAATCTTGAATTGTTTTCCTCCCTTCTACCACTTTTAGCAGGCAAATAAAAGACCATCTGCATTAAATCTAGTAGGGAAAAGTAGGAGTAAAGTTTGGCATAATCAAATGGTAGCAGAGGATGGTTTGCCTCTAAGAGTGAGGGGAGAAAGAGAGTAGGAGTAGGGTCGGTAGAATATTAAGGCCCTGGACACGGAGTAGACGACGGCGGGCATTGATGGAAGTCGGCGGACGTTGACGGTGCGGCGGAAACAGTGGTGGCGTGAGTATGAAATTGTGTGGTATGTTAGATTGTGGTGATGAAATATTTGTGTGATGTCTTGTGGAGTTGAGATGCATGTCGAGTGATTGTGAGTTCATTGGTTTACTGGTTCGGACACGTGCGAATCAGGAAGTTTGGTTAGCGGACTCAAGAGAAGTCCAAGATCCTGGGATAGTTTGGTATTTGTAATTGTCTGATCAAAATCGTGGGCGTCGTGAAGTGCTATCGATGATCCACTTGTGATAGGGAACTTTATGTGAAAGGAGTACGTCGCGATAGAAAGCCTCAGGTACCGGGGGTGAACTATGGCGATTGAGTGACCAACGCAGGTCTGGGGTCACAGCGGATGACTGTTCTTGTAAGAGTGTTCTATCGATCTTCTAGAGGACGGACAATTGCTTGTTCATGTAATTGTAAGTTATTGTGACTGTGTTAGGAGCAGTTACTTGGTTTAATAGCTTTTGGTTATACAGTTACTTGTAGTGTGAATGTGTGAGCGAATTAAATTGTAAAGGAGGGTGAGCCGCTGCAAAGAGCGAGTAGTGACGTCAGTGTGCGCCGCCCTGGGATTGGTCGGTTGGTGTAACGCCACGCTGGGATTGGTGGACGTTTGTTCGAAGCTGAGTATTGAATTTGGAGGGCAAACAATCGATTTTCAGGATGAGATGTTTTAGGGTGCTGCGGGATTTGTGTAGAAGTGATACAGGAGTGGTGACACGGGTAGGAGAAGAAGCTCTGCCTGAGGATACACCGGCGCATTAAATTGCAACAAATGTAGGACCCTTGAAATCAAGGAGAGGGGGCTCTTAAATCCAAAGGGATAGAGCACCCAGTAACTATAACGTTAAGAAAATGTTCCCTTTGGATAGGACATATACTCACTAATTCACACTCATCAAGCCACCATACTTATAAACCACCCTCTCCGTACTCATCAATAATTAAGGCACTTATAAGTCGATCACTACTTCTTATCAAAATATTGATATATCCCAGCGCGGCGTTACACCAACCGACCAATCCCAGCGCGGTGACGTTGGAATAAAAAGCCACGAACAAGTGACCCTACCATAAAAGTGCCGGGAAAACATTGAGACCCACAATTTGTATATCAAGTGTGATCGGATGCTGTACTGGCCTTAAACCTTTTAAAGATTGGGCTGGAGGCCACGATTTTAGTAATTTTAAGGGGTTCACTAGATTGGAAGTGCCTCAATATACTCC
The DNA here is from genome assembly GCA_963921515.1 of Calotriton arnoldi. Classification (NCBI taxonomy): domain Eukaryota; kingdom Metazoa; phylum Chordata; class Amphibia; order Caudata; family Salamandridae; genus Calotriton; species Calotriton arnoldi. The sequence continues at coordinate 40,159 of CAWUFW010009835.1, forward strand.
AAACTAACCTTTCTGCATCGAATAATTGAACCCGTAATCGATGAGATATTGTGAAAATCGTTACCCACTTCGCCTGTTTAGTCGTAGTGATTTGAAAAAAAAAATTCTAACCAGAGTGCAGATGCACCGGTCCATTGTAAGGTCAATATAGGACCTATATATAATGTTTTAAAATAAGAGGAGAAAAAAACGTATTGTCCTGAAGAAGGTGGTCCTATTACGAGTGTGCCACCGAAACGCGTCGACGCCCACATTATATTTTGTGTTAAATTTGTAAAAGTCAGCAACAAGTTACAGACTGGGAACTTAACCCCATGCTTTATGCTGTCTATGTATATATCCAAATTAACATTTAGAAGACAAAGTGAATTGTCTTTTTAGTTTTCTCCCCCTTATGGTTTTTAACTGTGTATTTTGGATAATTGTGTTTATTAGGTATATGAATTGATGTTTTTAATGATGTGATCAAATTCTATGTGTGTGATACATATTTATGCTTTTTATATTGACCAAAACATATTAAAATATATCAATATTTTGATAAGAAGTAGTGATCGACTTATAAGTGCCTTAATTATTGATGAGTACGGTGAGGGTGGTTTATAAGTATGGTGGCTTGATGAGTGTGAATTAGTGAGTATATGTCCTATCCAAAGGGAACATTTTCTTAACAAATGTAGGACTCCATACTATAGTTTGGCTTCAAAATTGGCATAAAATTACAGAAAAAGAAGGGGAATTGGCTTTTCCTCGTTATGGGTCATTTCGTATGGAGGTGCTGTATCAGCTAAGAGGAGTGATGTCTGCTTTGAAACCACCGCCTAGACCAACTCAATTTGAGGCATTGGATGCTTGGATGAGAGCAGCAATGGCAAAGAGAAGGAAGCTTCTCAGGGAAGAATGAAAAAAGCAATGAAGGCATATCAGGATGCCAGGTGGGATGCACAGCTGAAGAGATGGAGAGTAGACACCATAGAGGGAGAACGATTGTATCCATTTCGGTTATTAGAAGAAGCGTCTAAAGGGCAAAGTAAGACAGAAGAGGAAAGTGATACAGATGACAGTTTTCTAGATAGACTGCTAGCAGAACGTCCTCCACCTGATGACTCCAGACTGGAGATGGAGAGAACACAGCAATCAGAGGAAATCCTACGGGTGAGACAAACAGGTTCAGAAGAGCAGACCACAGGAGTCAGGGGGAGGATTTCAGTGGAAATTAGAAGAATTCCAGGAGGGTCTGGAGGGATAGGGTACTCAACCTTGGAGTCAGGAGAGACTGCCTGTAACAGGCGATTACCAGAAGCTCTTTCGGTACCAGTTACTATTGGACCGGTGGTTTCAATATACAACCCCAGAGAGAGAACAAGGGAAAGTCAACAACAGACAGAACAAGGTGAAGAGACTATATCTGGAGGGAGTCTTACCATGAGTGAGACGGGCATGGCTCAGGTACCAGTGGAAGCCAGTACTCCACTGCCAGCTAAGGCTGATCCTTCAAGGATGGACAGTGGGTCAGAACAAAGACGAACAGGGGCTTTAGCAAATTCTGAGTCAGCCATCAGAATGTGGGTTCCACCGGTGAGGGAGTCACAAATATTGAATGATGAATTGGGGTTGAAACAAGAAGCACCTAGAGTACCTTTCGGGCCACAGTATGTATGTGAGGGTAACCATTGGAGAAGTCGAAGCTGTGAAAGAGAAAGTCGCCCAGTTGTGAGGATGAAGGAGAGTGGGAGTCCAAGGAGAACACAAAGTTGTGACAGGGAGGAATTGGGAAGTGAAAGAGGTCAGAAGGTTTTACATGTTACAATAAAGGCACCATTGTTAGATGTGGTAAGATTAAAAGCAGAAATAGATGAAGTGATAGAAGGAAATCTGCCATGGGAGAGAACTGACACATATGACTCCAGCGAATTGCTATTTGTAGCTAAAGATGTTACCAGAAAGGCAAAGCAAGCTCATGATGCATTGTCCCAGTTAGCACGAAAGTATGAGGTAGATCTAACAAAGACTAAAATGATGCAGGGAACTTGCAGATTGCATTATACAGATAAGGAATTGGAAGAGAAGCGAACGGTAGGATTAAGAGCATAGATTAGGGAATTGGTGATAGGGATGCGAGCGTGGAGAGCATTAGACAAATGGGAAGAGAGGTGGGCCAAAAAGAAAAGTGTCAAGAAAGGAATAGGAGACACTCCGCCTCCGGGTGGAGGGACGGGATCGGCAGGACATTACCCTTTGAGAGAAGTGCAAAATGGGGGGTACGTTCATGTGCCTTGGAGCAGGGGTGATTTGGCAGCATTCACCAATGATTTTCCTCGGCTGAGGGAAAAACCTGCTGATTGGTATAAGCAAATAGATCGGTTTGTTAAGATCTCGAAGGTGCTTTGGATTGATTTGAATACCTTGTTTGATATAGTGGTCCCAGGAGATTTATGGACGGCGTGTAAAATTGCCATTGATTGGCCCACTGTAGAACCAGCCAGAGACCCGAAAAATCATGGTCCTTCTCCCGAAGTAATGAAGAAATATGAGCAAGTGATTACATGGTTACAATCCATGGTAGCTCCGCAAACAGTCGATTGGCTTAAAATCGATCGTACTAGTCAAGATTCTAAGGAGTCGGTACATGACTATTATGAGAGACTTTTAGTGTCTTTTAAACAGCATAGTGGATTGGATACAATTGAGCAGAAAGTAGGGGTGGGCGGAATTTGCGTAGTCGCGCTACGCAAAGCTCCGCGAAACGGTAAAAAATCTCCGCGAGCACGCAAAAGATCCGCGAACATGCGGAATTGCTTGTTCCGCCCGTTCGCGATGCTTTTTTCCTGTTCGCGAACGCTGATTGCGTGCTCGGGGAGAAATATCTCGCGAACACGCATTTTGAAAGCGCGAACAAGCAAAAAATTCCGCGAAACCGCGGATCGCGGAATTTTTGGTAATTCCGCGTTCTCCGCGGAACGCAAAATTACCCAAATTCCGCAAATTCCGTGAACGGAACGGAATTTACCGCCCAGGCCTAGCAGAAAGATATGGGACAGTTTGTCTCAAAATGTGTGCTCGGACTAAGATATGATGTTAGCTTGATGATACAAACACATTTGATATGTTGGCAGAATAAGACGGTGGAAGAAATCCTACGTTACGCAAAATACTGTAGTGATCAAGTAGAATCGGCACAAAAGAAATTGAAAGACAAGTTGATGTTGGCTCAGTTGAGGAATGCCGAAAGGCCTGATCAGATGCAAGGGGTTGGAGGAGCGATGGGTCGAGGTAGAGGAAGTGGTAGAGGAATGGGTCAACAGATGGTAACCCAACCTGGACAAGGAAGAGGCAGGGGAATGGATGTAGGTACAGGAGGTGATTGGGTGGCGAACCAAAAGAAGGTCACTGCTCGTCATTATTGTCACAAAATCGGGCATTGGAAGCGCGAGTGCCGATTGAATCCAGCCAATCAGTTGCAGAATGAGGGAGAGGGACAGATGTCAGAGACTTTGAATACTGTAACTAGACCTAGGTCTATGTATGGGACAGGATATGAGCCGCAAGTGCAGATTCCTCAGCCTCCAAGAATACTCACTCATAATCAGGTCTATCATCAGATGCCCTATTTTGAAATACGAGACAGATCTGACCAACCACAAGATCTTCGTGAGTGTCAGAGGGGGGTGCAGGAACAATGCCCTTTGGATGCGATCCTGGAAGTAGATCAAAATGGACCATTTGTAGATGCAGAAGTGAATGGACACTCTGTTACCTTCTTATTAGATAGTGGAGCTGCGCGCTCCACAGTAAGAATGGAAGATGTTCCAAATTTGTACCTGTCAGGACAAACGATCCAAGTGGTGGGGAGTTACCACTCAGAAAATAACTAACCCATTGACAAATGAGTTACCTGTGAGGATAGGACCGTTCCGAGGCAAACATCAATTTGTAGTTTGCAATTCAAGCCCAGTCTATCTGTTGGGACGAGACCTGTTGTGTAAACTAAATTGTACCATATCTTGTACTCCGAGGGGTGTGGAGTTGCAAACTTGTGATGATGACGCTGATTTTAAAATGGGTAATATGAGCTTGTGTACAGAAATGTTCATGGTTCTTGTAGGAGAGTAGGAACTGCTTCTCATGGGTACCCCCACTTTTTGCTGATGCTTCACTGTTTTTCGACTTTAGTCTGGCTGGGGCCCTGCTAATCAGAACCCCAGCCTAGCTGCTTCCTCTCTAAAATGGTTTCCATATGCCTTAGGCACATCTCTGATTGGAATCTGGAGTGCCCTTATAAGTCCCTAGTATATGGTATACTATGTACCCATGGCATAGGTACCTCAGAGGCCTACCAGGGGCTGCAGCATGTATTGTGCCACCCCTGGAAGGCCATCCAAAATGACACCACAGGTCTGCTACTGCAGCCTGGGTAAGGTGGTGCATGCACCCCTTACTGTGATATAAGCTACCTATATCACTACAATTGCACACGCATATAAACCTATAAGTCGCTCCTATGGCAGGCCTTTACAATCCTGAAGGCAGAGTGCATGGTTTTATGTGAGAGGGTGCCCCTGCATGAGCAGGGCCCCTCTGCTGCGTTCGGAGTCAATCCTCTGATGCTGTTTGTGGTGCAGCCTGACCATATACTCTTAAGTACATTATATCCTCGCGGTAAATGCTAACTTTGGGATGGCTGCACAGAAACATGTCGTGTTTGGTGTCAAACACCTTGGAATACTACCCCCCCGCCAATTCTGGCGGCAGGGGTAGCATTCCACCCTTCTAGAGGGAGAGACATGTACACACCGGGCTACCCGGTAACTTCTTTCCAGAGCCCTGGCATCACAAAATGGATGCCGCTGCCACAGACACGGGTCTGGCCTCCTGCTGCTGACTGAAACTCCGGCAGGGAGGCCTGGACAATAGGTTTCCTGTCCCAAGGAGGTGTAACCACCTCCCAGACAGGATAATGTGTATTGGGGCTGGGCGGGAGCACCCTCTTGTGCTTTGAAGTCCTGCACTGGGGGCACATTTGGTGTCCCTGTGCATATGCCAGTTCAAACCGGTTGCAGGGGCTACCTGCCCCTGCTCTGGCGTGAAACTGGACAAAGGGAATGGGTGTAACCACCCCTCTTCCCTGACCCTCCCATTGGTGGGTCCCCAGAGTATGTCCAACCCCCTAACTTAGTATAAGTATGGGACCCCAGTCCTTAGGACTTTAGATTAACCTGGACGAAACTCTGACACTGAATCCTGGACCTTCGACGCTCTACTTAAAGACTAGAGGACTGAAGAATCTCCCTTGGGGTCAAGGAGTGACTCTCCTGCTTGGCAGGCACCTAAGAAGCAATTGTCCGGTCTGCATCACTGAAGTTCCCGCCGGACGCCGAAGTCTTTGCATCACCAGAGGTGGATTTCCAGACTTTCCCGAGGATGCCCTGAGTCCCCAGCAGAGCTGAGGCCCGTAGTTGTCGTGGGTAACGTGGAACCGTGACCCCTGGACACCGAGCACATTTGCAAGTGCATCCTCTTCTTGGTCTTCCATGAAGTTGTGCTTTGGGCTTCGAGTAGCCCCTGCCTCCAGCACCGACTGCACTGAAGATCGCTGGCCTCCACTCCACGAGTGTCCTGTGAGCCAGCTCCAAGTGCGTCCACTCAAGGCTCCTTCGCGGTTGCTAGTCCGTTGGCTAGTGGGCCCTCCTGAAGGCAACTCTTCTTCTGCTTGGGCTTCCCTGGTTGCTCCAGACAAGCCCTGACTTATCCTTGCTGGGTGAGTCCCTCAGACCTTGCTGGTCTGTACCACCGTCCTTCTTCTATTTCCACGAGACTTGCCGTTGCCAAGGCTTGTTGGGTCCAATCCGGTCGCCGACACCACAGCAATCGACAGACGTTGTGGGACAGCTCGAATCCAGCTCCTGGTTGTCATCGATGCCTCCTGGACCTCGTGGCTGAAGAGTCAAGACGACCGTCAACCTACCTGAAGCACCCGACATCGGTGGGCATCTGCTCATCGCCTTCCTGGTCACTGGCTAGTGTCCCAGACTCTGTCCCCTCTGCTTTCAGGTTCTTCAGATCTTTGATCCACCTTTGGATCCACCCGAACACTTTCGACTTGGTCGCCAGCAGCACTTTGCAGCAGATCGCCATTGAAAACGACGACGAAACCCGACCCCGAAAGACACCTATGCACCCGGCTTCCCTGGGTGAGGTAACTCGAGTACTCCGGTGCTCCCGTGGGTATAGACTCTAGAACAACCTAGTTCTAAAGGGGTTTGCTCCAAGTCCTCCTCTAAGTGTCCTTTTTCTTTAAAACTCCAACCGCGACATTCCCCATAGAAGTCAACGGCGGCTCGCTGCTGTGTTCTCACACTGCACGCGTCCCCCGTGGGTCCCCTGTGTCACTACCTTGGGTGGTTCCTTGAGGGCCAAGCACTTCTACAGGCTCTAGGCCTTGTGTCTAGCTCAGTCGTGGTTCTTATACCACTTTATTGGTATATGGTTTGGTACGCCCCTAGGGCTCAAACGTGTATTTGTGTTATTACTGTTGATATTCGACTTGTAACTTATGTACTTTGAACTCTAGCCTCATAAAGAGACTAGAGGGTGTGTTTAAGAATAAATACATATATTTTAAATATATACCTGGTGTGGTCCTCTTTCATTTGGTCACTCAAGAGATTATAGACTGGTAAAACAAGCTGCTTTACATTCCTTCAAGACTTAGCCTGAAGGCTGCTCTCCATAGCTACCACTAGGATAGCTTTCAATAAAGGTTGTCTTTAACCTATCTACAATAAGGGGTTGTTTGGACTGGTGCAAGGTGCCCACTATAATTAGTGGACAGCATATACCAGGCCAACTTCTCACATTGGTGTGCAGCGTGTGGGATTCTAGCTTGCTATTGTTTTACCAGATAATCTCAATTGAATTGATCAACTGAAAACCACTAAGGAGTACCTTAGGTACATATAAAACAAGCTTAGGATACAGTAAGTTCTACTGAACTTAGAGTTGTGTGTTAAGGGATAGCACACCCTTTCTACAACTCAAGAGAGTTTAGTAGGCCACACTAGAGTAGGTAGTGCATACACCACACCACACTAGTAATGTCTTCAGGGCCAGGAACCAGTGGGTCCCAGCCAGAAGCCAACGGGCTTCTTCCCTCCAAGTATGATAATCTCCCATTCTTGGATTTGAGAGCATTAAGCACTGCTAGGAAACTGAAGACAGGCAAAAGTGCCAACACCCAACGCCTCATATAGGTACTCCTGCTGGATGATCTCAGAAGACTACCAGGGTCCGAAGGGGTAGGCAGACAGGGTGGGGCAGAAGATGAGGAAGGGGCCAGGGATGAAAATAACCAGGACCCAACCTCTGAAACTGGACAGGAAGGTGACAATGACCTTGACCTGGATAATCCAGCTTCTCCTGAGGAGGAGGAGGAGGATCAGAATGACCTCCCCTTTGTCCCCCCAGGAAGAGTTGAGAGTGTGCCAAGAAGGGTTAGATCTCCTTCTCAGGAGTCTAACCACTCTGACACCTCAGTAGGGACCTCTGTTTCCTCTCATAGGAGGGAATCCTCCAGTGAGAGGAAAGAGAGACTGCTCAAGTATGGAGAGGCTCAGCTGAGACTCAGAAGAGAGCGGTTGGCTATAGACAGGGAGTCCCTAGAGCTTGAAAGGCAAAGAAAAAAGTTGGGACTAGAGTCCCATGGTGGCAGCCATTTCCCCAGAGATAGGGAAAGGTCTTATGACCATAGAAACCTGAGCAAGATTGTCCCTCCCTACCAGAGTGGGGATGACATCCACAAATGGATTTCTGCACTGGAGAGGGCCTGTAAAGTACAGAGGGTCCCTCAGGAGCAGTGGGCAGCAATCTTGTGGCTCTCCTTTGCAGACAAAGGTAGAGATAAGCTCCTCTTTGTTAGAGAAGAGGAGGCTGACAATTACAAAGTCTTGAAGAGTGCATTAATTGATGGGTTTGGCCTAACCACTGAACAATACAGGTTAAAGTTCAGAGATACCCAAAAAGCACAGACTCAAGACTGAGTGGACTTTGTTGACTGTTCTGCTAAGGCTCTGGAAGGTTGGTTGATGGGCAGTAAGGTATGTGACTTCACAGGATTGTACAATCTTATCATGAGGGAGCAGATTCTTAATAACTGTCAAAATCAGCGGTTGCATCAGTACCTGGTGGACTCTGATCTGACCTCTCCCCAAGAATTAGGAAAGAAGGCAGACAAATGGGTCAGAACCAGGGTGAGGCAGAAAGTACAGAACCAAGGTGGTGACCCAAAGAAGCAAGATTCTAAGAACTCTGACAAGGGTGGGGAGAAGGGTAAAGACCAGAAGTCTTCACAAGGCCCCCAAAATCTTCTTCAGGTGTGGATTCACAGTCTAACAAGGGAAAAGGCCAAAAGAAACCATGGTGCAAAGTCTGTAAGCAAAAGACACACTTGACCAGTGATTGCACCAAGTCCAAAGACTATTCCAGCCCCCACCAATGCCCCTAAGGCACCTGTTCCTCCTAGTGCAGTTACAATTGGTGGTGGGAGTACACAAGCCAAGGGTTTAGTAGGGTTGACCCTGGGTAATGAGATGAGCTCTGGCCTAGTCAGAGAACTCACTCAGGCTGTCCTAGTCTGTGATGGAGGCATGGATGTGACCTCCTCTGTGAGTCCCAGTAATCTGGGCAAGTACAGGCAACAGCCATTAATCAATGGAAAAGAGGCTTTGGCATTCAGGGACACAGGGGCAAGTGTCACCCTGGTGACACAAGACCTTGTGGATCCTGGGCAGATTATACTTGGTGAGATGTACCAAGTGACCAATGCTAGCAATGTCAGAACAGACCATACTCTGGCAGTTGTTAACTTCTCCTGGGGAGGGGTAACTGGCCTTAAGAAGGTTGTGGTAAGTGCAGACCTACCAGTTGAATGCTTGCTTGGCAATGATCTTGAAACTTCAGCTTGGGCAGAAGTGGAGCTCAGGACCCATGCAGAAATGCTGGGGATCCCTGCAGATGTGTTTGCTGTGACCAGGTCACAGAGCAAAATGTCTAACACTGAACAGGCCTTGAATCCTGGAAAAATGGACCATGTGCCATCCAAGAGGAGGAGTAGTAGGGTTAAGGCAGTGCCTTCCCCCTTGGCTCAGAAGGAAGTTCAGTCTCTTGAGGGGGATGATCTCAGTCCTGAGGAAGGAACTGTCCCAGAGGAGCTTGACCCTGACCAGGTTGAGTTCTTGGGGACAGGGGGCCCTTCCAAGTCAGATCTGAGCCAGGAGTAGCAGAGCTGCCCTTCTCTTGAACCCCTCAGACAGCAAGCTGCTGCTGAGGCTGCTGGGAATGCTAGTGGTCCCCATAAAGTGTATTGGGATGATGGACTCTTGTACTCAGAGTGTAGAGACCCCAAGCCTGGTGCCACCAGGAGGTTGGTTATACCTCTGAAGTTCAGGGGCTTCCTATTGACCCTAGCCCACGATATTCCTCTAGCAGGTCACCTGGGCCAGAACAAGACTTGGGACAGAATTGTCCCTCACTTTCACTGGCCCCACATGTCTGAAGACACCAAGGAGTTTTGTCGCTCCTGTGTAACCTACCAAGCCAGTGGGAAGGCAGGTGGCACCACAAAGGCCCCCCTGATACCACTACCTGTGGTGGGGGTTCCCTTTGAGAGAGTGGGGATTGATTTTGTTGGTCCCATGGATCCCCAAACAGCATCTGGGCACAGGTTTATCCAGGTGGTGGTGGACCATGCCACTAGGTACCCAGAGGCTATTCCCCTTAGGACCACTACAGCACCTGTGGTGGCAAGAGCCCTCCTGGGAATTTTCTCAAGAGTGGGCTTCCCTAAGGAGGTTGTATCAGACAGGGGTGCAAACTTTATGTCTGGATACTTGAAAGCAATGTGGAAGGAGTGTGGAGTGACTTACAAGTTCACCACACCCTATCACCCACAATGCAATGGTTTAGTTGAGAGATTCAACAAAACCTTGAAGGGCATGAATAAAGGGCTCCCAGAGAAGCTTAGGCGAAGATGGGACATACTCTTGCCCTGCCTGTTATTTGCATACAGGGAGGTGCCTCAAAAGGGGGTTGGCTACAGCCCTTTTGAACTTTTGTTTGGTCACCCTGTCAGGGGTCCATTGTGCTTGGTGAAGGAAGGATAAGAGTTACCTCTCAAGCCCCCAAAACAAGACATAGTGGACTACGTACTTGGTCTCCGCTCCCGGATGGCTGAGTACATGAAAAAGGCAACCAAAAACCTTGAGGCTAGCCAGGAACTGCAAAAAGCCTGGCATGACCAAAAGGCTGTACTGACTGTCTACCAGCCAGGACAGAAGGTGTGGGTGCTGGAGCCAGTGGCCCCAGCAGCTCTCCAAGACAAGTGGAGTGGACCCCATACCATTGTTGAACAGAAGGGTGAGGTCACCTATTTAGTAGACCTAGGAACACCCAGGAGTCCCCACAGGGTTCTCCATGTCAACAGATTGAAACCATATGTGGACAGGGCAGACATGGGCTTGCTCATGGCTACTGATGAGGGACAGGAGGAAGAGAGTGACCCACTCCCTGACCTGCTCTCACAGAACCCTGATGATGGGTCAGTGGATGGTGTAGCCTTGGCAGGCAGCCTCACTACTCAGCAGCAAACTGATTGCAGACAAGTACTCAATCAGTACAGACATATGTTCTCTCTGACTCCAAGTCAGACCACCTGGTGCACTCATGAAATGGACACTGGGGACAGTCTGCCTATTAAAAATAAGATTTATAGGCAACCTGACCATGTCAGGGACTGTATCAGGACAGAAGTCCAGAAAATGTTGGATTTGGGAGTTATTGAACCCTCAGATAGCCCTTGGGCTAGTCCAGTGGTCCTTGTGCCAAAACCTCACACCAGTGGTGGGAAAAGAGAGATGAGGTTTTGTGTGGACTACAGGGGTCTCAATGCAGTCACTAGGACTGATGTCCATCCAATACCAAGGGCAGATGAGCTAATAGACACTTTGGCCTCAGCCAAGTATCTAAGCACATTTGACCTGACAGCTGGCTACTGGCAGATCAGGCTAGCTGATGATGCAAAGCCAAAAACAGCATTCTCAACCCCTAGTGGACATTATCAATTTGTGGTAATGCCCTTTGGTCTGAAGAATGCACCTGCCACTTTTCAGAGGTTGGTGAATACAGTCCTTACAGGTCTGGAGCAGGGGTGGGCGGAATTTGCGGAGTAGCGTTACGCGAAATTCCGCGAAACGGCAAGAAATCTCCGCGAGCACGCGGAATTTCGCGTGCTCGCGGAGATTTTGCTGCGCCCGTTGTAATCTATGCAGGGTCACTCTCAGGGGCAGACGAGCAACGTCCCAGAATGAATCCTGCCCTGCATATTTATCCACGAAGATGCCACCGTTTTGTGCAATACCTCTACTCAACTGGAGTACTTTCTACTGGCTAATCAGTAAGTGCTACCTCGTTGGGTAAATGTATAGTGCCTTTCCTACACTACAGCTGTGTAAAGGACCAGAAGAATTGTCTTCAGTGACCTGTGTGTCTGTAACTTTGCCACCGCGCCGAAAGCGCCGGGGTCCTTTGATTAAGCTGTCTATCATAGTGGGGAAAGGGCGCGAAGAAGTTGCATACCGCTAGTGTATGTGGGGTGGGGCTTCTAGGCCAGTTCACATGCCTCTTGTTTATAAAGGGTCAGAGCAGGATCTCAGCGGCAGACGAGGAGAAGGAACCTCCTGTTCAGAGGAACTACACGAGAATTGCGCTCGAGAAAATCAAGGATGCAAAGACCTCCATCAAGGATTAGAGCTAACTTTTCAGGCTGAATGGATTACTAGTAGCTAGAAGATGGAGTCAGGTCTGGGCACGAGTTAGTGCACCCATGCAGGGGGTCGGTATGGCAACTCGCTTCCTTGTTGCTCTTACCTACAGGAAGAGAGCAGGTAGTGGTGTTCCGGTGGTGAAACACTGCCCCGGATCACGTAACCGATGAATGCGGCGTCGTCTTGGATCGTAGTGCAGGCTCCAATGCCTGCTAAAGGATTTCTCCAGCGCTGCACGCCGTGCATGCGCACAATGGTTTGCCGGAGTGCATCAACGTCCGTGATGGGTGATGAAAGGTCACGGGATCTAACTCGGAGCGTCCGAAAGCCGTCCCAGCCTAATGAATAAACTATGGGGAGCCTGTAGCGGCCATCTTAGGCTGGTGCGCATAAACGCTATGTGGAATGGCAAATACAGGGTATGGAAAGGTAAAATTACCTGATGAATGGATTACAGCTAATGTTTGACGGTAGATATGGGCAGAAGGCACTCCTGCTTAGCCTCGACCTTGCTCACAAATTTTTTGGTGCTGATTAATGCGTTACAGATTTTCAGCTTCAACTCGGGCACCTGCTTTATTTATTTATGCACCCGAATTCCGTTCCGCCGCGGATCGCGGAAGTTTCGACATTTCCGCGTTCCGCGCGGAACGCGGAAATGCTGAAATTTCGCACGTTCCGCGAGCGGAACGGAATTTGCCGCCCACCCCTAGTCTGGAGGCTTATAGTGCAGCATATCTAGATGATATTGCTGTCTTTAGCTCCACCTGGGAGGATCACCTGGTCCACCTCAGAAATGTTTTGGAGGCCCTGCAAAAGGCAGGCCTCACTATCAAGGCCACTAAGTGCCAGATAGGGCAGAGTCAGGTTGTGTACCTGGGCCACCTTGTGGGTGGAGGCCAGGTTCAACCACTGCAGAGCAAAATCCAGACCATCATGGACTGGGTTGCTCCAACAACCCAGACTCAGGTGAGAGCCTTCTTAGGCCTGACTGGGTACTATAGGAGATTTGTCAAGGGGTATGGATCAATAGTGACACCCCTGAATGACTTAACTTCCAAGAAATTGCCCAAAAAGGTTCAGTGGACAGCTAGCTGTCAAAAGGCATTTGATGACCTGAAGCAGGCCATGTGCACTGCTCCCATTCTCCAGAGTCCTGATTACTCCAAGAAGTTCATTGTCCAAACAGATGCATCTGAATTGGGGGTAGGGGCTGTACTGTCACAATTGAATGATGAAGGTCAGGATCAGCCAGTAGCTTTTATTAGCAGAAGGCTGACCCCTAGAGAGAAACGTTGGTCAGCCATGGAGAGGGAGGCCTTTGCTGTGGTTTAGGCTCTGAAGAAGTTGAGGCCATACTTGTTTGGTAATCACTTCCTTGTTCAAACAGACCACAAGCCCCTCTTATGGCTAAAACAAATGAAGGGTGAAAACCCCAAACTGCTTAGGTGGTCCATTTCCCTACAGGGGATGGACTTTACAGTGGAACATAGACCTGGGAGTAACCGTGCCAATGCAGATGGACTCTCTAGGTATTTCCACTTAGAACATGAAGACTCAGCTGGTCAAGGTTAGTTTAATGTCCCTGCGTTTGGGGGGGGTTGTGTAGGAGAGTAGGAACTGCTTCTCATGGGTACCCCCACTTTTTGCTGATGCTTCACTGTTTTTTGACTTTAGTCTGGCTGGGGCCCTGCTAATCAGAACCCCAGCCTAGCTGCTTCCTCTCTAAAATGGTTTCCATGTGCCTTAGGCACATCTCTGATTGGAATCTGGAGTGCCCTTATAAGTCCCTAGTATATGGTATACTATGTACCCAGGGCATAGGTACCTCAGAGGCCTACCAGGGGCTGCAGCATGTATTGTGCCACCCCTGGAAGGCCATCCAAAATGACACCACAGGTATGCTACTGCAGCCTGGGTAAGGTGGTGCATGCACCCCTTACTGTGATATAGGCTACCTATATCACTACAATTGCACACACATATAAACCTATAAGTCGCTCCTATGGCAGGCCTTTACAATCCTGAAGGCAGAGTGCGTGGTTTTTATGTGAGAGGGTGCCCCTGCATGAGCAGGGCCCCTCTGCTGCGTTCGGAGTCAATCCTCTGATGCTGTTTGTGGTGCAGCCTGACCATATACTCTTAAGTACATTATATCCTCGCGGTAAATGCTAACTTTGGGATGGCTGCACAGAAACATGTCGTGTTTGGTGTCAAACACCTTGGAATACTACCCCCGCCAATTCTGGCGGCGGGGGTAGCATTCCACCCTTCTAGAGGGAGAGACATGTACCACACCGGGCTACCCGGTAACTTCTTTCCAGAGCCCTGGCATCACAAAATGGATGCCGCTGCCACAGACACGGGTCTGGCCTCCTGCTGCTGACTGAAACTCCGGCAGGGGAGGCCTGGACAATAGGTTTCCTGTCCCAAGGAGGTGTAACCACCTCCCCAGACAGGATAATGTGTATTGGGGCTGGGCGGGAGCACGCTCTGGTGCTTTGAAGTCCTGCACTGGGGGCACATTTGGTGTCCCTGTGCATATGCCAGTTCAAACCGGTTGCAGGGGCTACCTGCCCCTGCTCTGGTGCGAAACTGGACAAAGGGAATGGGTGTAACCACCCCTCTTCCCTGACCCTCCCATAGGTGGGTCCCCAGAGTATGTCCAACCGCCTAACTTAGTATAAGTATGGGACCCCAGTCCTTAGGACTTTAGATTAACCTGGACGAAACTCTGACACTGAATCCTGGACCTTCAATGCTCTACTTAAAGACTAGAGGACTGAAGAATCTCCCTTGGGGTCAAGGAGTGACTCCCCTGCTTGGCAGGCACCTAAGAAGCAATTGTCCGGTCTGCATCACTGAAGCTCCCGCCGGACGCCGAAGTCTTTGCATCACTAGAGGTGGATTTCCAGACTTCCCCAAGGCTGCCCTGAGTCCCCAGTAGAGCTGAGGCCCGTAGCTGTCGTGGGTAATGTGGAACCATGACCCCTGGACACCGAGCACATTTGCAAGTGCATCCTCTTCCTGGTCTCCCACGAAGTTGTGCTTTGGGCTCCGAGTATCCCCCGCCTCCAGCACCGACTACACCAAAGATCGCTGGCCTCCACTCCACGAGTGTCCTGTGAGCCAGCTCTAAGTGTGTCCACTTGAGGCTCCTTCGCGGTCGCTAGTCCGTTGGCTAGTGGGCCCTCTCAAAGGCAACTATTCTTCTGTTTGGGCTTCTCTGGTTGCTCCAGAAGTGCCCTGACTTATCCTTGCTGGGTGAGTCCCTCAGACCTTGCTGGTCTGTACCACCGTCCTTCTTCTATTTCCACAAGACTTGCCGTTGCCAAGGCTTGTTGGGTCCAATCCGGTCGCCGCCACCGCAGCAATCGACAGACGTCGTGGGAAAGCTCGAATCCAGCTCCTGGTTGTCGTCGACGCCTCCTGGACCTCGTGGCTGAAGAGTCAAGATGACTGTCAACCTACCAGAAGCACCCGACATCGGTGGGCATCTGCTCATCGCCTTCCTGGTCACTGGCTAGTGACCCAGACTCTGTCCCCTCTGCTTTCAGGTTCTTCAGATCTTCGATCCACCTTTGGATCCACCCGAACACTTTCGACTTGGTCGCCAGCAGCACTTTGCAGCAGATCGCCATTGAAAACGACGACGAAACCCGACCCCGAAAGACACCTAGGCACCCGGCTTCCCTGGGTGAGGTAACTCGAGTACTCCGGTGCTCCCGTGGGTATAGACTCTAGAACAACCTAGTTCTAAAGGGGTTTGCTCCAAGTCCTCCTCTAAGTGTCCTTTTTCTTTAAAACTCCAACCGCGACATTCCCCATAGAAGTCAACGGCGGCTCGCTGCTGTGTTCTCACACTGCATGCGTCCCCGTGGGTCCCCTGTGTCACTACCTTGGGTGGTTCCTTGAGGGCCAAGCACTTCTACAGGCTCTAGGCCTTGTGTCTAGCTCAGTCGTGGTTCTTATACCACTTTATTGGTATATGGTTTGGTATGCCCCTAGGGCTCAAACGTGTATTTGTGCTATTACTGTTGATATTCGACTTGTAACTTATGTACTTCGAACTCTAGCCTCATAAAGAGACTAGAGGGGTGTGTTTAAGACTAAATACATATATTTTAAATATATACCTGGTGTGGTCCTCTTTCATTTGGTCACTCAAGAGATTATAGACTGGTAAAACAAGCTGCTTTACATTCCTTCAAGACTTAGCCTGAAGGCTGCTCTCCATAGCTACCACTAGGATAGCTTTCAATAAAGGTTGTCTTTAACCTATCTCCAATAAGGGGTTGTTTGGACTGGTGCAAGGTGCCCACTATAATTAGTGGACAGCATATACCAGGCCAACTTCTCACAGTTCTTACGATAGAGGAGTTGCCACATGATTTGAGAGATTCGGTTTCTCCAAAAGTGTGGGATTTTACAGGTGAGGAGATAGGATTGATTCGAGGGGTTGAACCTGTTAAGATACAGGTCAAACCAAATGCAGAATTTCCACGAACTCCGCAGTATAAATTAACTCCAGAAACTGTGGCTGGAATAAGACCTGTAATTGAGTCTATGATTGCACAAGGCATTCTCAAGGAGATACGAGGAAGTCCCTGCAATTCACCTATTATGGCACCTCAGAAGCCTAGCGGCAAGTACAGAATAGTACAGGATTTGCACAGAGTTAATGAAATTGTGATTCCATGTTGTCCTGTGGTACCGAATCCAGCTGTTGTTCTGTTTCAAATACCATGTGAAGCAGAATGGTTTACAGTCATAGATTTATGTCAGGCATTTTTCTCCATACCATTGCATGAAGACAGCCAGTTTTTATTTGCATTTAGGATGGACGATTGTGTGTTAACATGGAGTAGAATCCCTCAAGGTTATACAGAAAGCCCCTCTATTTTTAGTCAGAGTCTCAGAAGAATCTTGAAGGGCTAATGATGCCCCAGAACTCAGTCCTAGTGCAGTATATTGACGACCTTTTGGTCGCTTCAGAGACTGAGGATGCTTGCAGGATTGATGCTGTGGCTTTGCTGAATCATTTGGCAGACAATGGACACTAAGTGTCTCCGAACAACTTCAGTATTGTCTGAATGAAGTACAGTATTTAGGTCATCGGATTGAGAAAGGGAAACGGAGGGTGTCACCAGATCGCATAGAGGCAATTCTGCAAATGGGAACTCCGAAAACACAAAAAGAAGTCTGCATGTTTTTAGGAATGGTCGGCTATTGTCGACAGTGGATCCCAAATTTTTTCTTGCAAGCAAAGCCACTGTTGAAATTGACTCGAAAGGACATTAGCGATCCGGTACCATGGGATGATGAATGCCTGAGAGCCTTCCTCGAGCTGAAAGAGAGCCTATGTCGCGCTCCAGCTCTGGGAATGCCGGATTATAATAAAGCGTTTTCGCTCTTCTGCTGTGAAAGGGAAGGATGTGCGTTAGCGGTCCTTGTACAGACACATGGAGATGCTCGCAGACCAGTGGCTTACTTTTCAGCTACATTAGATCCAGTAGCTTCTGCGTTGCCCGGATGTCTCAAATCCGTTGCTGCAACAGGTGTCAGCATTGAAAGATGTGAAGGTATAGTGATGGGTCACCTGCTTACTGTTTATGTGCCTCATTCAGTAGAGTTGCTAATGACAAGAACTAAGACAAAGCATTTAACGAATAACAGACTTACAAAGAATGAGCAAGTTATATTGGCTTCTGAAAATGTCACTTTGAGACGTTGTACCACCTTGAATCCTGCTACATTGCTACCACTTCCGCAAGAAGAGGAAGAGGATTGTGAAGAGCATGACTGCCTGGATGTTACTGACCTATCTACCAAACCCAGACCCGACATTGTTGATGAACCTCTGCCTGAAACTGATTTGATTCTTTTTGTTGATGGTTCATGCTTAAGAGACAATGAAGGGTGTTTGAGAGCAGCGTTTGCTGTGTGCACCATCTCGGGGGTGGTGAAAGCTGCCTGTTTGAAAGGAGTATACTCTGCTCAGGTAGCTGAAATTATTGCTTTGACACGTGCCTGTATCATTTCAAATGGAGTCCGAGTGACTATCTATACTGACAGCCAATACGGGTTTGGAGTGGTTCACGACTTTGGCCAGTTATGGTCACAGATGGGATTTTTTACATCTTCAGGATCCCCAATCCGTAATGGAGAATTTGTGCGCCAATTGTTGGAAGCTTTGCAAAAGCCCAAAGAGATAGCTGTAGTAAAATGTGCAGCCCATGGGAGGGGAGAGGACTTTGTTACAAAAGGAAATAACTATGCCGATGAAGTAGCGCGTTTTTGTGCTATACATGCTTGTGTTTTCAATGGAACATATGTAGGAGAGATCACAGAAGAGACTGAGCTCAGCATGATGTTAGCTATAGCCAACACCTGGGATGAGGTAAAGCGACTGCAAGATGAAGCCTCAGAGGAGGAAGTTGCATCATGGGTCAGAGCAGGCTGCGAAAAGAGAGAAGATGGCATTTGGGTGTCAACAGATGAGAGAACAGTATTACCTAACTGTTTATTGAGCCCAATGGCAAGGCAGATTCACAGAGTGGTTCATCTTTGGAGAGATGCCATGGTGCGAGTGTTCAGGTAAACTTGGTTCAACCCACGATTTCGTGTGCATGCTGAAGCGGTGTGTCACAGGTGTGTTATATGTCAACAAATGAATGTTGGAAAGAGAACTGTGGTCGCAATGAGTCATATTTGAAGGTCAGGAGGGCCTTTTAATAGGATACAGTTGGACTTTATTGAGATGCCTAGGTGCAATAGGCTGAGATATGTTTTGGTGGTAGTGTGTATCTTTTCGCGTTGGGTTGAAGCCTATCCAACTAGACGATGTGACAGTCTCACAGTGGCAAAACTGTTGTTAAGGGAATTGATACCACGCTTTGGATTTCCGACCTCAGTTGAGACAGAGAGAGGAACACACTTCCATAGTGAAATCATGAAATTGTTATGTACAGCTCTAAACATTGATCAGAGATTGCACTGTAGTTACAGGCCTGAGGCATCTGGCCTTGTGCAGCAGATAAATGGCACAATCAAGATGAGGGTGTCGAAGGTTTGTTCGTCGACTTCATTGAAATGGCCAGATGCGCTACCATTGGTATTAATGAGTCTGCGTAGTACTCCTGATTGGAGGACAGGACTCTCCCCTCATGAGATATTGATGGGAAGAGCTATGCGATTGCCTATGGTGCCAGCTACAGCACTGATAAACATCACAGATGATTTGGTTTTGGATTATTGTAGGGGACTGGCTGATGTGGTTAATTCTGTGTCCCACCAGGTCGAGGCTGCGACTGCATCCACCTCAAGAGACCTGCTGCATGATCTTAACCCTGGTGACTGGGTGCTTGTTCGAAAGCACGTGAGGAAGAGCTGCCTTGACGCTCGCTGGCGAGGACCATACCAGGTGATCTTGGTTACCAGTACAGCTGTGAAGTGCGGAGGATAGCCAAATTGGATCCACGCTTCGCATACTCGTCGCGTTCCAGAACCTGAGGAGGCAACGATTCCTCCTGCTGAAAATGCTACAGAAAATGAAGAAACAGGTCAAGTCGTAAGGATTCTTGACGGGGCTGAACAACCAACTGAGCAAGAAAAAAGAGATTCAGCTGCTCTAGAGTTGAGTTCAGATCCGGAGATAGACGAAATTGCAGAAGTGAACGTTGAACCAAATCAAAGTGAAAGGCCTGGTGCAGAAGGATCAGATCGAGAGGAAGAGAGAACAGGTGCGGAAGCAGAAAAGTGGCCAACAAGAAAAGAAAGGCTGAACATAAGGCTTGCATCTGAGAAAAATCTCGCTCCAATTCCTGAAACGTCTGAATCAGATCAAAGTGAAACTGAGGAAAGATCGGATGGTCTAAGACGATCCAGAAGAGAGAGGGTACCGTCTCAAAAGTACGCCTCTCCTGAGTGGACGTACCTGGCTGCAAATGCGGAAACCGAAGAACTCCGGAAGGTTGGGGACTGGTACAGTGAGTTACGGAGGGGACACCCTCACGATTGAAATTCAGCTGTTGGTCCCTGGAGTTGAAGCCCTTGGAATCCTAACTTTGACAGTCCCCGATCCACCAAGGCTAAGCGGTTTGCGTTTTTTGATTCTTTACCAGGTTGCTTTCCCCACATTTGGTCGACAGCCCACTGCACAGGAACTGGGAGAGATTCGTGCAGAAATTCTGCAGCTTGTTCTTACCTTACTTGGATCTAATATCATTAATGATGAAGCTTGAACTTTGAGAAAAAAAACTCATTAGGCTTTAGAAAGAAGATAACTTAGGCCCGAGTGGAAGAAGATTTAAACTAGGGATTTTCAATAGAAGAAGAACTGAGGGCTAGGGCTAACTACATCTCTTCAATAGGACATAGATACTGGACTGAACATTGCAATAATCGAATGGGAAAAGGACAATAATAAGACATTGTAAATACCAAAATAAGGCAAGAAGAAAAGAAAAGAGACTTTGATTTGTTTGCGCTTCGAAACCGAAGGTGGTTCAAAATGGAATCTGGAAATACAAGACGCAAGCAGAAATGCATAATTGGTACCCTTATCGTTGTGGTACTTATTGTCATAACTTTGGTGATTATTACATCTTTAGTTGAGTCACACGATGCCGAAAGGAATGGGGAACAGACAACACTTACCCCACCTACTTAAGAGTTCGAAGAGGGTGCATCCGCAAAAGATAGAGAGATGATAAGGGAAACTAGTCGGATGTTACATGTAGATCTGTCAAAAGGTGATTTCACGTTGAATGCATATGCTCGTTTGTTGTATGAGTATGTTGACACAATGGAAGCGAAAGATTGCTATGTGTGTATGCAACTGCCAGCATCAGTAGAAGAAGGCATTCAATAGCATCACTTACCTGTGACCTATGGCATTACATGCAGCGTGTTATTGAGTATGTTTTATAGTAAGGCACATTTTGAGTACTACATCTCAAATTATGATGTGGTACTCTCAGAGGTCCCAGTTCTTAAATACATGAATAAATATGATTACTATAAGCAGGTAGAAAGGATGTCTGCATATTTTGTGCCTACTATTACCTTAGATACATCTTATGCCCATAGACACAATTTGACCTGCATGTTGACTGACATTGAAAAGAAGTTTGTGGATCAGATAGAGGATCGACATAGGCAGACCTTATTTAGACCAGATCCGAAGCACAAGGTGATCCCACGGACAAAGGAAGAATTAGATCATAAGGCAAAGGGGAGTTCTGGTCCAATAGCTTTAGATTTCCAGCAGAAAGGAAGACTGTGCATTAGACACCCGTCCACATACTATGACAAAATATTTGTGGGTGAGAGTGATTGTGAACACATTTTCTTGATTGAAGAATCCATTAGAAAGGCGCTGTTGGATAAATTGACCATAGTGCCAAATGTGTACTTTGTGTGCGGTAAAAATGCTTATGTGAAATTGCCCAAGAATTGGTATGGGACATGTTATTTGGCTGTAGTATTTCCCAAAATCTTCCATGTGGGTGATTTATGGCCTTTGGAAGGGAAGAGATCCCATAGAGGAAAACGTGGTGCAAGTGCTGGAGAAATTATTGGGGATGTATTTGGAGCTATGATACCTAGCTTGGGTGTGATTCTGAATGATGTGAAGATTAGAAAGCTGGCAACTCTGGTAGATAATCTCTCTGTGAATACGGCCCAAATTCTATTACTTGTTGATGGGGAGATGGTTTCGATAAGGGCTATGGTTCTTCAAAATCGTCTTGCTTTAGATGTATTATTACCAAAGGCTGGAGGAGTCTGTAAATTATTGAAAGTTCAACAGTGCTGTACTTATATTCCTGGCAATAGTTGGGAAATAAGGAAGTACATTAGCAATATTTCAGAGATACATCAAGATTTACGTGATCTGGCTGCTGATGGACTCTGGGAACAAATTGGCAAGGGATTTGGCAAGATAGGAAGCTGGTTTGGAAGTTTGGGACAAGGAATAATAGGATACATCTTGAAACCTATTATAATAGCTGTCATTTGTATAATTGTACTGTTGGGAGTCATTAAGGCTTACAAATGGCAAAAGGCATGACATGCTGAAAATTCTTTGAAAAAGCGAGAGCAACAATTAGAACGACTGCAGGACAGTCATTATCTGCATCTGAAAGGGTTGGAAAGATTTAGGCAGGGACGGCAGCTACAACCTCTGTTTAGGTCGGTCTCTTCTACAAGGAGAAACTTATAAGAAGGGAAAAGGGTTGGTGTTATGACACTAGTCATAAGAGGGGGGAACTGATAGAGCGCTTACAGCACTCTAAATTGTAGGGGTGCACTATACTCTTGATACAAACGCACTCATACATCTTTTGTCGTATGCAGTGTTTTATGATTATTAAGATGCATTTATTCACGTCATATTAGTATTAAAGTGAAGTGAGCACATTTAAGTAGGATCTTGCATGTATTAGAAATATAATTCCTGTATGTGTAATGTGCAGGATGACATTGTATTCATATAATGTAACCATGTTGAGTTTAAGTTACCCGATTTGTAGGCCCAAATTGTAGGTTGTTTTGAGTTTTGTTTCTCCTTGGCTGCTCAAGTATTAATTAAATAAATTCTGGTGTGCTCGAAGACAGTGTGTTCTCATCTTACTGC
This sequence comes from Calotriton arnoldi, assembly GCA_963921515.1. NCBI lineage: Eukaryota > Metazoa > Chordata > Amphibia > Caudata > Salamandridae > Calotriton > Calotriton arnoldi. The sequence goes on from CAWUFW010009835.1 coordinate 62,614, forward strand.
GGGTGCAGGAATTCGACCTCGTTATTCTTAGATTTAAGGAGATACCCGAAATGTCTTTGAAGAAGACTGAAAGGCGAGAAGGGAGGACACCTTCGTGCATAGCCTATCTGGGAACCAAGGCCACTGGAAGAAGAGTCAACTAATTAAAGCTTCTGTGGAAACTTACTGAAAACCGTTGCAAGTGGAAAAGTTTAACACATGACGTATTGTGGGCTGATTATTGTCTTTTTGTATGATGCGCAGGGACAGATTTGGGAGACTTCTACCAGCTTTCGGAGGAGAAGGAGCATCTTAGAGCGAGCTCCATAGCTTTAAGCTATCAGACCCATTTTGACGTGAGTACTTCTTAGGAAGTCAACACGTGCTGACACCTTTGGGATATGATACAAGGGAGATAGGTAGGATTCTCATTGAGAGTAGAGTAGGAAAAGATTTTGCTCCTTCTTAAATGAAAAGAGAATTGGACTCCGCTTCCATTCTTTGCTGTATTTTGATTTTGGAGTTCATCATATTATGCCTTCTGTGCCGAATGACTTATATTCGTAAAATCGGCTCTGTATTGATTTTCCTGTACCTCTATACTCTAATATTGAGGTGTGTTTATATTCAATTATTTTTGGCTTTATAATAAATCCACAAAACTTAAAGTCGGAGTCTGTGGTCTATTACAGCATGACTAAATCGGAAGTATAATCTTGAATTGTTTTCCTCCCTTCTACCACTTTTAGCAGGCAAATAAAAGACCATCTGCATTAAATCTAGTAGGGAAAAGTAGGAGTAAAGGTTGGCGTAATCAATACTAAAGCCCATGATCTGAAAGATTCACCATAATCCCAAAACACCAGAGATCTCACAGGAGATGCCTCAAAACGGTCCCCAGACAGAGACACTACTCTACACACAGCCCATTCACATGGGTTAGGTTGGAAGGGCACAAGACCAGACTGGCATCAAACACAGTCATAGGGATTACTTACACATTCCAACCAATGCAGCCAAAACAAACATGATTTAGGAACTCAGGGCCTCATTTACTACAAAATGGCCCAGCACTGTGCCGCAAGCCATTTTTCTGCGCCAAGCTGCGTCATTTTAAAAGCACAGGGATGCATCTTATTAACAACGATATGACGCATCCGTGTGCTTCCCTTCTGCTGGCACATAATTGGTTGCAATGCGCCAGCGCAGGCACACTTTCATCATGTGGCAAGGTTGCCAGCGTTGCGGGGATGATTGTTTTTGTGCAGGAACGGACACCTCCCTGCACAAAAACAATCATTGATGGAATTTTCCTCTTTCTATGCATGCTTTTGAAAGATGAAAAAAACGTGGAGAAATAAAGGTTTTTCTCCTCGTTGCGCCACTCTTATGCCTCCCCTAGGGAGGCATATGATTCTGATGTATTCCCAGCTTTACAAAACTTTGTAAATCTGGGAATGTGTCAGATTCCATGGATGCTGCTTGGGAACACCCACAGCAACACCCATGGAACGCCCCTTTCATGCAGAGTTTAGCGTGAAAGGGGCCCATATTTACAAGGCCATGAAAAGTCATGCAGGGTGACTTTGCGTGGGCTTGTAAATATGGGCAAGCCCATTTTGCCGCCGGTGCAATAAAAAAAAGTGACGCACCAGCGGTGCAATGGGCTTGTAAATCTCCCAGTGGAGAAACTTCAACAGGACGATTCGCATCCACAGATCGAAGTCTGAACAACACATTAAAATGAAAAGTAGTTGATGCATGTTGCACTATAAAGGTACTCAGTAACCAGTGTAGGCTCCTCCGCTAAGGAGGAGCGTTGCCCCACTGCTCTTTGAGCAGTGCAAAGAAATAAAAATAAAATGATAATAACATGACGTTATTATCATTTTCTTTTTGACTGTCGACATAGGCAGGTTAGGGCGGGGCTGGCCAGAGCAAGGGGAGGAGTGGTTTGTACCCCCTAAGTGCGCATGACGGTTAGGCCGGCCCTCTCGGGCTGGCCAAACCGTCATGCCCACTTTGCATGTTCTCCACCAGGCTGTAATGCATAGCCTGGTGAGGAACATGCACAGGCTTCCAGTCCCTCTCTGAGCGCCAAACCACGGTGCTCAGACCAATCACAACGTTGCTGTAAAGCAGCATCGTGATTGACTGGGAGAGTGTGGGAGCCTGGGTGCTTCCGTTCTGCCAGTGCACTGCCGAGACAAGAGGAAAAGGAGATGCGGCGGCAGCCACAGGTACGTTTATTTTATTTTATTTGTCATCCCACTGGCCCACCACCCCCATTCAGAGGCAGCCGCCCCTGCCAGTAACATAACGTGGCATGATTGATTGATTTGAATCTTCCATGGAGTCGCATCCAAACTTTCCGCAACCCCTTTGATATGAAGTGTGATTTATTAAAGGGGGGGGCATTTAAAAGCATATAAATATTAGAGATGCCAAAAAATGGATACTCATAGTGGGTCTAAAAGGTAGAGGTATTCAAAGAATGCAATTAAATGAAACATTTCTTATCAAGAGGAGAGAAGCAGTGCTGCTCAGTTTGAGTGACAGCATCGCATATTAGCAATTTAAAAGAAATAGCTGTCTAAAACCTGTAACGATTCCCTTTGTTCTTCCATTCCAGTTCATCTTGTAGGAGGCACAATTATCTTGTAAATCAAAATTAGTTGTTGCTTAAGGATAGTATTCTGCTTTGTTTTTTCTCTATTGACTTCTCATATTAGAACAACTTAGACAGGTTCTCTGTGCTTTAGACACTCCAGAGTAATCACTGTTTGGGTTAAGAAATCAATTTCTGCTTTCCTCCTTGCAAACTTTTCGCTTTCATTCTGTGCCTTAGTGACTCCAACATTATTGTTTAACAAGTGTATGAGGATCTTGGTTCAGTTTAGTTTACCTATCTCTGATGAGATTTCTTCTCATCACCTCCTAGCTTAGTATTCTGAAAGACCTCTTTAAGGCAGCCCTCCGTTTCCTTTCCACAAAGCTTCTAGCTCTGCCCCACATGAACTAAAGAAACTTGTCACACGTCAGCCACAGGAGAGTCCACGGTGCAGACCACATTAATAATTTGTGCAATTACCTCTCTTGGGTTCTCCAGAGGGACGACACCACTGCCACTCCTCTTGCCTGTCGGCATTTTCTTTGGTGCCTAAATGACAAGTGGACTTTTAAGGTGCATGGACCACTGACACAGCTTGTCTCAAGAACGTATTCTATTAGAGAAACAGTAACTACGTAGAAGTGAAATATATCACAAGAGCATGGCTGTAACGGCAGGCACTTGGTTGATCCTGGAACATGTGTGCTCCTTTCCTTGTGAGCCTCAGTCTGACTCACCCCAGCCTGGAGAGCACAATGGAAGCTGTGTGTAGCAGAAATGAGATCATAGACGGTGTGGGAGTAAGAACCATCTCACCTGCGGATCAGCGTAGTATCCAAATGTGCCCTTTCTCTGCCTCGTAGGGACCAGTGATGCTCGAAAACACCCTTCACATATTCTTTCACTAGACAAAAAGTGGTCCCTTCAAACCTTAATATGTATTTGAAGCCACTCATGTTACTATGTCCTCTTGCAACCATTACTTCCAGTCCTGCTCCAACCATCCAAAACTACACAAGTGGTAACACTATATTCTGTATAATTCATGCACCACATGACCAAAATTGGACTGTTACCTGAATGTCATGTTATACTCTCTTGAATCGTGACCTGCGTCAACAAGCATTGGTAATGCATCGGTTTCGCCTATGTAATGAATAAATAGCTGGTTTCATCAATCATCATCCGGGAGAAGGAAAGAGCTCCCAGACAGATAACACAGGAGTGGAGAGGATGTGGCGCAGCGGCCAGAGCTGCTGAGTCGAGATTTGGGGATCCCGGTTCAAGTCTCTGCAGCACATCGCAACATCCTGTGACTCTTTGCAAAACCCTTAATCTCTCTGGATGATAAATTGTTATATAGATATGTTGCAAGAGTAAAAGGCAAAACTTTATGAAAATATAGTTCCACCACAGCAGATGTTAACAGTATTTCGGCGGCGGGAAACTGATAAGAGAAGCAGACGAGGAACAAGCATTGCTAAATGCAGGAAAATTTGCTAGAGCCAATAGAAATGGGGGAAAGGTAAGTGGCATGCACAGGCACCAATAAAAAGCCAGGAAAGAGAGGAGGCGGGATGTAAGTCGCTTTTAAGTTTATATTAAAACAATAGTTTTCTCAAGCACAGCGCAAGCGCTGCGCAGGCAAAACCTAAAAATGCACACTGGGTAGGTTTTCCTGCATCAAACTGTGAAGGGTGAGTCCGGGCAAGCCTAGAATATGATTGACTCATTGACTCTCAATCCTCCTAGCTGTTGTAGGCAATAGGCTATTGGGAAAATCTCCTTATTTCCTTGTAGGTTGACTTACTTCTTGCGCATCAAATGTTGGTTGTAGTGCTAGGGTGGCATGTGTTGTGGGCCTGGCTGGTATTAAAGGTTTTTGTGATCCAGGCCTTAGTGCACTAGGCAGTCCTTTATCTCTCATACATTTAACAAAAAACAGAAGAAAATACTCAGTACACAAGACTATTGAAAACATGTATGGTAAAAAAAATAACACACTGTGCATGCTTCACACAAATGTCATCCTTCCAGATGAAAGTAAATGAGCTAAAAAGGGGCAGGGTAATTAGAGCTGCTTGCGAGGCGCTAATGCCGAACTGTCTTCCGAAGGCCTCGTAGGCGTAGCGAACGTTTATGCATGTTTTGTAGCATTTTGCCTCTCAATAATTTATCAATGAAGACGCCCCGTGTTTTGCAAAGTGGATGCTAATGCAAAATGAATAACCCGGCAGAGGGATGGCTCCATACTGGGCGGGGGTGAGGCAGAGGCGCGCAAAGTGTTTCTGGCAGACGCAGACGCGTAAACAGGGCGGAAGCATTAGGCGAGGCCTCGTCTCGTGAAGAATCCCGAGCGGCGGAGATGAAAGGGGATGAGACAGATGCAATCGGCCGGAATGTGTGAGGAATGGCGCTGCGCGAATGGGCCGGCTGACACGGTGAAAGCCCATTATCCGGCAAATAGGGGGATATATAGAGAGCTTTTCAGAAGGGTGGGCTGTGTCGATTTGTGTCTGTATGATGTTTATCTGAAGCGTGTCTTGCTGCCAACCCCCACCACCGTGGGCACGAGACGGAATGTAAAGTGGAACTGCCGGGCTGCCAGGGATCCGGCGGGAGGAACAACCAGTGTAGCTAAACACTGCAAAGCGCCCACAATCATCACCAACGTGCTTTCCTCCCCTGATGTTTCTTATCTTGTAATCACGTGAATCACCACATTCCTGTTGTTGTTTGCCGGGTTTATTTTGCTGTTGTCAAGTTTATATTTTCAGTTCGAAGCACCTCGCTCGCTGGCAGAGTGCTGCCTCCTTAGGGCCCATCAATCTGCAGGATACGAAGCAAGGCTGCGATTTTGCATAAAATGCTCTCAGTCTTTTATAAGGAAATGCAAATTATCAGCGTGTGAAAGCTGAATCACCAACACAGCAAACAACAACGCTTCTGGATGAAAAAAAAATCTCACTACAACCCACATTGAGCCAAATTTAACAACTCCACACATGCAGCTACATGTTTCTCATGCTTCACTCACAGAATACACATGGCTCCAGTACTCCAGGGGGGATATTCACATGAACATGCGCTAAACATCACCAAAAAATGTTAACACAACTTTACACATCGCAGTCGAACGCGAGAAAATAACCCTGTGTTAACATGGAATTCACAACACGGCGGTACCATGCGATAGTCCTCCGAAAACGCGGCCAACGTCCGCGAAACAACCATCGCGACGGAGTCAAAAACACAAACCCCAACACCAAAAAACGTGCAATGAGCCCATTCGTGATGAGGAAATCAGCGATAAGCAGCGCCAGGCCTGCCATACACACACGGCAGGCGGGAAAATCACTACAAAAGGAGAAAAAACACACAAACACAAAATGACCAACACCGAAGCACCATGGAGGCAGCCGGAGCAGGCGCAGAGGACGAGCGCAACCCCACAAGCACCCCGGACGACCAGCCTGAGACCTCGGTGACAGGGAAGGGCAAGCACAAGAAGAAGAGAAAGACGAAGTTTAGTCCGCAGGAGAATAGGATCCTGGTCACGAAGCTGATAGAACACTATCAACAACTGTTCGTCGCCTCCAATATGTCATTGGGCACCAAAAATGGATTATGGCGGTCCATCGTGGACAAGGTGAATGCTGTCGGAGAGCACAAGAGGTCAATGGACGAGGTCAAGAGGCGATGGATTGACATCAAGCGCAAGACCAAGGAGAAACTCGCAGGCAACCAGAAGGCAGCAATGCAGACTGGAGGTGGGAGCCCAGCGCCACAGCTGGAGCTGGATGACATGGAGGAGCTGGTGTCGACAGTCATCAGTGTGGAGACCGTGGCAGGAGTCGGGGCACCGGACACTGCTCGACATGACACAACACAACACAACAGCAACAGGGTGAGTAACCACCAGGTACTGGGGGGACGGGGGAGATGGGCACAATGGCACACATGCACAACCAAGCAGAGCACAGTGCACACCCACAATGACTCAGGATCATGGCCCTGATCTACACACTGTCACAATGTACTTTGCCATGCTGTCTGAATGTGAACATGTACCATGCGGCCACATACATGTGGACACATGGTAACACAGCATCTCCCCTTCACATTGCAGGGGCACCGTCAACACCTCCTGCAGAGCAGGCCCAGCCACTCTTCACTGATGACGAGGAGGACACCACCAGCATCGACACCCAAGCCCTCCAAGACATCATTGAGCTCATCCGCCAATCACCTCCAGGACAAGGGCAGCCCAGCTGCATCGAGGAGACCCCACCCACTCCACAATCCACCCAGCAGGAGGCACCCACAACCCCGGCTGTCTCCCAAGACCCCCCGAACAACACATGGCCTTCCAACGCTGTGTGTTGGAGGTCCAGAGGGAGATGGCTGAGCAGGTGCGGGTGGGGTTCGACCTCATGGCTACCAAACTTGACGCCATCCATGGGTGTCTGAGTCCCATCAGGGACCACCTCCAGTCCCTAAAGGACACCCACACGCCGCTCCATGGTCTCCAATGAGCCCTGGCTGACATCGTTGGAGTCATGACTCGGAGACAAGAACACCTGTCCGCACAGAGTGGCTCCAGCGATCTCAGCCGTGAGATGGCACACATGCGGAGGCTCATGGAGGACATGGTGCGGATGGAGGCGGAAAGGATGGCAGCCACCGCAGCACATCAGCGAAATGTAGCTGGGATCTACCATGCCCTGCATGTCCTCATCATGGCATTGCTGCCACAAGGCGTGGCGCAGATGAATGCTGCTGCCCCTACGCCATCCACATCTCCGCCCCCTGGTGTGTCGGTGTCTCACAGTGCGGCAGGCATTTCCACTCCGGCACCTGATGTGTCACTGCCACACAGTGCGGCCGACAATCCAGCTCCGGCCCCTGATGTGTCAGTGGCACACAGTGCTGCAGCCGGAACTGCACCACCCACAGGTGGGGCAGAGCACACATCCGAGGACGAGGACATGGATGGGCTTGAGTTCAGAAGGAGGCACTAGCATTCATGTCCGCCACCTGGCCTGTTGCTGCTTGGTGCCGCACATCGCCCCATGACCTTCCACTGACCCCCGATACACTCTGCTGCACTCACCTTGGACCGCGACATGGACTGCCATATCCTGTTTGGTGACCAATGACACGGCGACCACACTGCGGACTGTACCCTTCCTCTTCCGCTGTACTTGTCATTCCCTGATGGACTCTGGCTGGCCCTCCACGGGCCCATATTGTGAAGTGGGGTTGGCAGGGCCCTGTACTGCTCCAGCTGCAAAACTCCACTGGATGTGCATTAAACATTCAGAAACGCACTGCTGTGTCATGTCTTTCATCATTCATGTATGAATGTGTGGATGAATGTAGGGTCAGTGATTCCCCCTAACGTCAATGATGCTCATCTAGTGGGATTCCAGTCACAGTGTGCTACATTGCCGATTGCGTTCCGGGTGCCGTAGACACTACAACAGGGACACACGCATTAGTCACTTCCTTGTCCGGACATGGACTGAACCACGCCCAGAGCCCCTGAGTCATTGTTGCAAGCCCTGCGCTGGTCCGGCGTACGCCAGGCCAGACCACTCCGTTTACGCTCCGAGGGGGGGCCACATAGCTACATGTCGCAGGTTTACACGCTAGTGGTCTGCAGGTCGCTGGTCTAGTTGACAGCATGTCACGGCCACTCCCTGAGGGCAGGTTTGCACGCACACCACACCCATCCGGCACAGGCGTCACGGGCCATGTGACCCCGCCAATATAAGGGGCCGACAATGTCACATTCCCCTCTACCGGTGGTGACTGGATGACGGACGTTCCACGATACTCAATCATAAAGGGCCCATGAGTTGTTGCGCACAGGGTTAGTGGCACCCGGAGCCATGTGGCCGTCACGGGCCTACCACCACATGGTGCTGACTGGGGTTGCACAGGTTTAGTGGCACCCGGAGCCTTGCGGCCATCACGGGCCTACCACCACGTGGCACTGACTGGGGTTGCACAGGGTTAGTGGCACCAAAATTGCTGAGCGGGTGTGCAGCCTGCGATGATGACGTGTGCACTGATGTGGTCTCTGCCATTGATGCCTCAGGACTCAGCGTCATGTGTGGGACCTGCTGGGCCGCGGTGCGGGTCCGCATGATGTGGAGTATGCCATGGTGGCGGTACCTGGGCCTGGAGCTTGCACAGGCACGTGGTGTGCCCACTGGTGGACACACCGTTGGCGGCAGGTGAGCAGTGGGGCCTGGGTGCGCAAGTGCGGACAGCCAGCGCTGGCCGGCGGGAGGGGGTAGGGTGCGGCTGCATGTGTGCGCACGACGGACATGCGTTGTTGCTGTGTGCAGTGTGATGGACTCTGCCATGATTGACTCTGGCCTCAATTACAGATTGCAGACCTGGTGGCTTGCAGTTTTTCCCGGCACGTGGTTGGAGACACACTGGTGGCAGCAGGTGAGCAGTGGTGCCTGGGTGCGCGGGTGCGTCAGTGTCCCTCCTTCTCTCTCTCCCTCTCCCTTCCTTTCCCTCTCTCCCTCTCCCTTCCTTTCCTTCTCTCTCTCTCTCTCCCTCTCCCTTCCTTTCCCTCTCTCTCTCTCCCTCTCCCTTCCTTTTCCTCTCTCTCCCTTCCTTTCCCTCTCTCTCTCTCCTTCTCCCTTCCTTTCCCTCTCTCTCCCTCTCCCTTCCTTTCCTTCCCCATCTTTCTCTCTCTGCCTTTCTTTCCTTCTCTGTTTCTCTGTTTCTCTGTGCCTCGCTCCTTTGATGTGCGCATGACACACGTTCTGATTTTGTGCTTTATTTTCCAGGCTGTGACATCAGGATTGTCCCGGACGGACCCGACAGGAGTCTTCCACATTGGTGTTTTGTGTTGTATTCAATAAAGTTTTTGGTTGTTACTTCAATGATGAGTGACTGTTTCTCGTTCTTCTGACCACACATGTGTGTTTCTGTTTGTCATTGTGCGACGTCATGCGCTTTTTGTGGCTCTTGTGTCGTGCACGGTATGTGTTTGTCCGGGGGGGGCAGGGAGGGAGGGGCCTGGGAGTGGTGGCGGTGGGTGTTGTGGCTCTCTTGGGTCTCCGTGCTGCATGATCATTGTCTCCATGGCATCTGTGGGTCTTCAGATGTGGCTCTGGCCTGGGCTCCCTTTCATACTGCAGGTAATCATCCTGCTTAACACCAGCAGAAGGCAGGTGTTAATTCCCTGCTGCTACCGCGGCTTATCGCCTGTTTTTGGTTCGCATCGCAGATCTGGCAGTACGTTGTGAAAGTGGTGTAGTGGTGTTTTGGTGTGTTTTTGCACGGGAACGCCTACTCTGCATCTCATTAGGGTTAGTTGGTGGTGTCACTCGTGGAGGTAAATGTTGAGGCAGTTATCGCGGGAATACTTGCGTTGTCTGCAGTTTGCAACCGCTTGTGAATGGGGTGTTAAATCTATCACCACTTTTGTTGCGTTAAGTTGGCGATAACTCGGAGATAAGTCCTTGTGAATATGCCCCCAAAAGTGCACATCCACACACTCCACCATAACATAACATAACATATGTAATGTTTATGTAATTACAGGTCCTGAAGGCTTATTCGAACAGCCAGGTCTAGAGGGCCATCCGGAATTCCGGAAGTGAGGTGATGGTCCGGAGTTGCATGGGGAGGCTGTTCCAGGTCTTTGCTGTGCTATGGGAGAAGGAGCGTCCTCCACTTCTGCTTCGGTTGATGTGGGCGGTATGGGCAAATGAAAGGGAGGTGGAGGGTAGTCTTCTTGACAGTTGGTGGAAGTTCAGGTGGTGGTTAATGTAGGCAGGTCCTTCGTTGTGAAGGGTATTATTTGTGTGGGTCAGCAGCTTGAATTGCCATCTCTTCTGTATGGGGAGTTTCCTGAGGTGGGGTGTGTTGTGGGTTTGTTACAGAAGACCAAGGATAAGTCTGGCTGCGACGTTCTCTCTAGGAGTTGTGGGGAGATTCCTACGTAGAGGGCATTGCTGTAGTCCAGTTGGATGGTGAGAAGGGACTGTGTCACGGTGCATCTCGTGTATAGGGGTAGCCATTTGAAGATCTGACGTAGCATGTGCAGAGAGAGGGAGCAGGAGGAGGATATGGCGTTGATCTGTGATTTCATGGTGAGCTTGTTGTCAATGAATATTTCGAGGTTTCTGGCGTGGTTAGAGGGAATGAGCACGAGTCCTAGTTCTGATGGTCACCAGGAGTCATTCCATGTATTGTTGAGGATCAATAATACCATCTACTCTGTGGTCAGCTGCAGGCAGTTGTTCTTCATCCAGTCAGTGACGCATGTCATGCATCTGTGGAAGTTGGTTCTGGTGGTGGTGGGGTCGTTGGTAAGTGAGAGGATGAGTTTAGTGTCATCTGCGTAGGAAATTATGTTGAGACCTTGGGATCTGAAGATGTTGGCCAATGGGTTCATATATGCTTTGAAGAGCATGGGGCTGAGAGATGAGCCCTGGGGGACACCACAGGTGATCTCCTTGGGTTCGGAGGTGAAATGTGGGAGGTGGATACTCTGGGTTCTTCCGGTTAGGAAAGAGGCAATCCATCTGAGTGCATTCCCTTGGATGCCGATGTGGTGGAGTCTTCCGATCAGCATGTGGTGGGATACGGTGTCAAAGGCTACAGAGAAGTCGATGAGGATCAGAGCTGCTGTTTCTCCTAGGTCGAAGAGGGTTCGGATGTCGTCAGTGGCTGCGATCAGGGCAGTTTTGGTGCTGTGATTGCTGTGGAAGCCGGATTGGGCGGCGTCATGTAACTGGTTCTGCTCCAGATGTGTCATGAGTTTTTTGTTGATGATCTTTTCTAGTACCTTCACTGGGAATGGGAGCAATAAGATTGATCGGTAGTTTTTGAGTTCCCTGGGGTTGGTGGAGGGTTTTTTGAGAAGTGGTCTAACTTCTAAATGTTTCCAGGTGTCGGGAAATATTGCAGTGTTGATAGAGGTGTTAAGCAGGGTGGTGAGTTCCTGGCCAATCTTTTCATTTCTGAGGTTGAAGATGTGGTGCAGGCATGAGTCTGAGGGAGCTCCCGAGTGGATGGATTTCATAGTGGAGGTGGTGTCCTGGGTGAAGAGGAGGTTCCAGGTCAGTTGCAGTAGTGGGGTATCTGTTGAGAAAGTCCGTAGGTGTGGGTTGAGGTTTGAAGTTTCTGTATATGGTTGCGATCTTGTTGTGGAAGAAGCTGGCAAAGTTGTCACACAGCTCCTGCAAGGGTGTGATGTTGTTTTTGCTGGCAGCTGTGTTGGATAACTCCTTAACAATGCTGAAACATTCCTTGATGTTGTTGGCGCTGGTTTTGATGTGTGTGGCTAGGGCTGTCTTCTTCGTTGCATTCAGCAGGCGGTGGTAGAGTATGAAGGAGGTCTTGAAGGCTTCCCTGTCGCTCTCTCCTCTTCAGGTGCTTGCTGTCTCTTTTCACTGTTCTAAGTTCTTGTGTGCACCAGCTGGACTTTTTGAAGGATTTTCTCTGGATGTTGCACTTGATGGGGACGTTGCTGTTAGCACAATTGGTGATCCAGGAGTTGAAGTTATTCACTCCCTGTTCGAGGTTCGTAGTGATAGCGGGGTTGGATGTGTTGAGGGCGCCTGTCCAGCTGATCTCTGAGATTTTGTTCCACCTCTGCTGGGGGGGGGGCGCGCAGGTCGTCTCACACACACACACACACACACACACTCACACACAGCCAGCACTTGCTCGAAAATTGCTCTGAGCGGATAGATATTTCGTACCCTCACTGCTGAATAGAATGAGGAAGCAAGGGGAGCTTTTGCTTGCTTGCTAAATACAGCAGTGAAAGGCTTATGAACAGAAACATGTTCACTCCCTTGTCCCCAACTCACCTGAATCACTCACAGATTAGCTCCATCATGCTTGTGCCACAATGTTTGCTGGGTGGTGGGAGGGTTGTTGAGTGGTGGTAAGAGATGCGAGGTAGATGGGAGGGCAGCGAAGGGAGCTGGGAGTGTTAAAGCAGCGCATGCACCATGTTGAAAATTATTAATAGTACTTTACACTGAATAACTGGAGCCATGTGAGAGGGGCGCCTCTGTTTGCATTACCCTAATGGAGACAGCTCTGTGCGCACCTCTGAAGATCAACTCACACCCACCCACACACTCTCTCTCTTTCTCTCTCTCTCTGCATCACTACATGGTTCCACATAACCAATATTACCACACATTCAAAGACACAATCAAATTTCAACACCAATCACTGGTGTCATGTTGTTGATGGCTTATGAGCTACACATTTTTGCGAGCTTGTCTTGACACATTAGATTGCCCACTATTACTTTTGCAAACATCTTCTGCCTCATCTCAGATCATCTTAGCACGGTAATTACTGCCTACTTCTCCATCATCAAAGTCATCAAATAAACTGCTTCTGAACACAGGCAGCACATAAAATACTACACAACCTGCATCCTCTTAGTGCCACCAAAGCTTTTTTTTTAATAGTTACACCATGGAGTATTAAATTAAATAAAATTAACAAACGAAATAATAGGTTATGATTCACGAAAATCATTTATATATTGAGCAACAAAACGACTAGAACTCACCCTATTCACAGGAGTGTAGCTAAAAAAAGACTGCATTATGAAAATGGAAACACCTCGTCATAAAATAAGAATAGATAGATGATTTGTGTATTGCCATTATTTAACACAAAGAAGTTAGACAGGTATTGGGTCGGGGGGAATGCCTTGATGGTGGAAAGATTATTAAAGAACCGAAAAAGGGTTCGAAAAAGGTGCATCACCCAAGTAGATCTTAAAGAGAATAAAAGGTAAACTTAAACTTGAACAAAGGCAGAGTGTGGAGTTTAAAAAGAAAATGTGGCATTAAGTAGACCCATGGCGTTTTGTGGACAGCATGATCCACGTAGCTAACTCAAAACACTCTAGCACTCTATTATCACACTTTTAAAATGTTTCCCTTCGCCATCTTTAAGTGAATGATACATATAATTCGTTCAAGATTTTTCCCTTGGCCCTTAGAAATTCTTTCAAGCATATAAATTTCCTTTTACCCCATTGTCAAAAGTTAAAATATATTCTCTAGTTAAATATGATAATCAAGTTCTGCAATACCATCAGCGTGGCGTGAACCTCATCTGTAATCACTGTAAATGGTAGTCACAAAACTTTTATATATATCATTACCCATCAACCTATTTATTGGACCTCCACAATCTATTATTGGTTCCTCCCATGGGTTGTCCAGACTTTCCACCTTAAAGCAGATATGCACGTTTCTGTGGATCAGTATTTTATCTCTTTTTCAACGCACAGTGCAATTCCTGTTCAGGTGCACCATCTCCTTATATGTGCCAGGCCACAAGTAGTAATTTAATAACGTAGGTATGTTAGCATACGTCATCATATGCCCTCTGTGAGATTTCTCCAAAATGAACTTTGTCAGTTTACTAAGTGCATTTATGTTATACTCAACTAATGGTATATCATACTTCTCACTTACCAAATTACCAATTTGTGTGGTAAGATATTTTTTATTGTGCCTCTTTCAGACTTCGCAGTTTGATATATTCAGCAGCCCTCTATAAATGTCTATGACCTTCTTTAGTTTGTTTCCGCTTTCCCTCGTGCAGACTTGTTGTCTAGGAATGCATTCTTACTTGCGCCGAAGCAACTAATTCATACTGTTGGTTCATTCACTGTTTATATTCATCATGAAAAAGCTATGTAACAAAAAAAAACTGTGGTACATTTCTGTAACCTACAATGTATAATATGTCATAGTTGTAAATTGACATTTTTGCTGCTTTTTCACCGAAGATTGTGGATACTTTCTCACCTTCACCACACTTCAAGGAAAAACATTCATGAGTGATTTAGATCATCCTAAATTCAAATTCACATCCAAATTGTGACCTTTAACTTGTATAGTCCAAGTAGTTAAAATAGTAGCACTAGAAGCGTAAGACATAAAGGGGCATATTATCAACAGATTGCGATAATTATCGCAAAGCGCGCTTAGCGTGTTTTTTATTATCGCCGGCTATCGCTGGATTTCATCGCCGTGGTAGCGCGGTATTAACAGCGTTTTGCTCCAAGGCGATATGAAATCCAGCCATAGCCGTGAGAACATGCTTTATCGTGAGAAAACAAGCGATAATTTTCCTGCGATACTGAAAACCTTGCTAATAGGCAGGTTTGGACTTAGCCTTGCAATCCACCTCCCATATAAAAGATGGCTAAGTCGTATTTTTAGCAGGAGTTAAAAACCTGCAATAAAGGGGGCTTAGCGCGGCTTTCATTCTCGCATCGCGGGTCCGGTGCAGCCTTGTTAATATCCCGAAGCTGTCTTAGCGAGTGTTTGTCATGGAGTTGTGTGAAGGAACGCCCACTTTGCATGTCATTAGCGATAAATATCACTGACATGCAAAGTGGCAAAAAAAACGGCTGCTAACTCAAGGTAACAAGCGCTAATGCTTGTTAGCGAGTCCTTGTTAATAGTGCGATAGAAAAATTGCAGCTTTTTCGGCAATATGTGCCGAAAAAGCAGCGATACTTCTCTTGATAATATGCCCCAAAGTTTTTCTCTTTGTCCATTGGCGGCTGCGCCGCTAGGCGAGGAGCATCACCCCACTGCTTTGCAGCAGTGAAATAAAGGAAAAATAAAATGATAATCACATTATCCTTTTATTTTTCCCTGCTGCGGCAGCTTTGAGGGGACGGGGCTGCTCTGCTCACTGAGCATGGGGAGGAGTGGTGGGCACACTAAGTGCACATGAATGTTTGGCCGGCCGTCTCGGGCCGACCGCACAGTCATGCTCACTTTGCTTGTTCTCCACCCAGGCTGCATTACAGCCTGGGTGGAGAGCATGCCCAGGCTACCAGTCGCTGGCTGAGTGCCGAACCATGGTGCTCAGAGCAATCACAATGCTGCATTGCAGCGCTGTGATTGGGTCAGGGGAGCCTGGAAGCCTGGGTGCTTCCTGTTCATCCCGACTCAGAGCAGAGACGATGTGGGAGAGACGCGGCGAGCAGGTAAGTTATTTTTTTTTCTTTTCTTACACCCCCTTACTCCTCCCCCGCCCCATCATCCCGATCCGTTTCGGCCACTATTGTCTTTGTCATTCATCAACTCTTCTTCATCAGATCTCTCTTTATCCTCTCTTTGTACATGTCACATTTATGTCTGTTGTGGATCTTTATGCCTATCCTTGCGTAATGGCCTATTTCACCCCACTCCTTGTAATATTCGCCCTGAACAGGAACATTGCTGCTGCTTGTCTAGTGTCCAGAGCTACCACATCTGTAGCACTGGCTGACATCTTTGTTCCATTGTATTTCTTTCGATTTTAGCCTTTCAGGCTACCATTACCTTCACACTCAGCATCATGCACATCTGCACACTTGTTCAAAT
The DNA here is from genome assembly GCA_963921515.1 of Calotriton arnoldi. NCBI lineage: Eukaryota > Metazoa > Chordata > Amphibia > Caudata > Salamandridae > Calotriton > Calotriton arnoldi. The sequence goes on from CAWUFW010009835.1 coordinate 78,607, forward strand.
AAAGCTCACACATTTATATTAGATTGTACCAATGCATGTGCTATTAGCATCGCAGTGGCAATTCTGCAGTGTTATTATTCCATAGTCTTTCCTCTTTTCACTTGCTTCAGGCACACAGCATCAATTAATTTTTATAAGCTAATAAACTAAATATGTATGGACAATTTATATTCCTCAATATTTCTCTAATGTTTCATTACACAAATGTTTGAAGAAAATGGTTCCCTTCCGTTACCACATTTTTATGTATTACTTATTCCAATATTTTCACTACAAACACATATTCATATTGTTTGGCACTGAAACGTATTTATTCATATGCGCGACATAACATTGCTAACAGAATCCCATTCAAGATGTTTATTGCTGCAGCACCATCTAATATTGATGAAAGCCATAAATGTTCGCTATTTGAAGAATGTATCAGTGTGCTTTTCTCCTTTTAATTGTAAAGGTTGGAAATTATATAGCATACCTATAATGGATCAAAAGTCTTGGGGCCAGATGCACAAATGTTTAGCAATTCGGTAACCAGTCGCAAACTGGTTAACAATCATTAAAATAGGTATTTTGTTTGTATGAAAGCTCTTTTATTTCCTCTTTTTTAGCAAAGTGACTGAAGTCTTAGGGGCATATGTATGAAGCCATTTTCCTGTTCGCAAACGGGCCGATTCTCAGAATCGGCCCGTTTGCGTTCGGGAAAAAGCCTTTTGGATGTATCATCCCAAAAGGCCCTCACTATATCGGGAACCGCAAAATTTGTGATTCCTATAGGGCATGTATGTGCGCCACATGTGCACACATACATATTTCAGGGGTGCAACAGAGTGTCCTTTTGACACCCTTGCACCCTTGAAATTGCATTCACAATTTGCGAGTACCTAATGGGTACTCGCAAATTGCGAATGTCTTCCCATTCATTCCTATGGGCCTCTAGGCCCATAGGAATGAATGGGAAGGTATTCCCTAATTGTGAATCGCAATTTGCGATTCGCAATTAAGGAATACGTAGGAATCGCAATTAATATTGTGAATCCTACATACATTGCCTTTTGCGAGTCCTTAATAGCGAATTGCTAAAATTCGCTATTAAGGACTCGCAAAACGCTTTCTTCATACATATGCCCCCAAATCACTAATTTTGTGACTCCAAATAGTGAATCATTATTAGTGACTTCCCCATAGCGATTCTGTATTTCTGTGTATGAAGCGTTCACAAATTGTGACTAGTCGCCGTATGAAGATTTTGAATGTACAATTTATCACCAAATGGATTCAGGTGCTAATCAGTTATAACCTATATAAAGAGCTCCATAATGCCTCAGGCACTTTCACAAGGCTTGTCTGCAGAGGAAGAGGTGGAGACTCTTAACAATTTTTAAAGTTTTTAAACAAGCTGAGGAGGAGATATTTGATATGTATAGGCTTAGTGGTCAGGTTATTTTAGAACTAATAGCTGAGTACTCTTGTACCTTTACCTGCTAGCTTCTGGAAGTTACCAGTGAGTGTTTGCAGTAGCAGGTGGAGTTTCCCAAAGTGCTTCATCTTATTTCTTTAGGAGATTTTGGGATTTATGTTGGGAAAAATAAATCAGCATATATATTTTTCTAATACACTACAGGACTTACAACAGACAAAGCTTTTATTTTAATGTAGCCCAATTACCCCATGTTATTGTTTGTGTAATAGGACTCACATACCAATACAAACATCATTTGTAAATGAGTATTTATTTCAGAATAGGATTTTTTTTTTTTTTAATTCAGGTTGTGTGTTATGCATTCTGTGTTATCACGCACTTTGTTGCTTGTTTTCCAGGCAACGCGCATGACTCATAGTCACAGTGGGATTTATAGTTGTCTATCTCTAGGAGTCTTTGGGGATTGGTAAAGGCTTGGAAAAGGGTTTTTAATACTTTGCACACACATATAGTTTGTGTGTATGCAGTTGCAATTTAATATTTAATTGTTTGTTTCTAGGAGACAGTGCTTGCACTTATACCCTTGAATATTGACACTATAACCTAACCCAAGTATCAGAAGCGAGTGAAAGTAAAATAGAGTTCACAAGTGCACACACTCTGTAGTTGAGTGCATATTTGGCCTTTTAAAATGAAGATTTCGGGGGCGTGGCCAAGATGGCGAGCGGGTAAGACGTGTTTCTCTCGTCTCCCCGCTCCCGATCGCCCATTCCAGCCCAAACAGTGCGGTAGTCCCCCGGAGAGACGCCTTTTTAATAGCAGCAAGCGCTCCGGTGCCGACTGCAAACAAGACGAGCTGGTTTCCCGGTGCTGGGGCCCGCTACAGAGCGTGAGCGGGCTAGGGGACAAAGCGAGGCCTGAGAGAGAAAATGGTGGCTGGGTTCGGCGGAGACTCCTGAGGCCGACTCCCGAGGAGGTACTTCCCGACAGTTGGTGGCGACCACAGCAGGACGAGGCATTGCCGCCTCTTTAACCAACAAACAGAAAGCGGCAAGTGCACTGCGGCAGATTGCGGACAAGAGGGGCTGGATTCCGGAGGCCGGGGCACACGAGAGAGCGTGTGTGGGCAGCGGGTGAAAATGGGGCCAGAGCGGGGAAAAGGTGGCTGGGTCCCGCAGAGCCCTCGGAATCTGATTTCTGGAGCGCGGCACCTCGGCGGCAGGAGGCGATAGCAGCGGGACGAAGCGCTGTTGCATCGGCCCACCGGGCATCGGCCAGCACACTCGGCTGGCGTGGGGCAGGGCGGCCGTGCCAGAGAGACGGAAGGCCAGGGCCCCGGTGACGGCGAGACGGAGCGCCAGTGGGGAGCTGCAAACTGGGACGGACCCCCTACCTGCAGCGGGCGCTGTGGTGGGCAAGGGTGGGGGTGACCGCCTGTGTGCACATCGCCCTCGCTGCTGGCAATAACTTCCCCCTGAAAACGGAGGCCCAGGGTACGGATAGTGTCCGCCATCTCGCCGGGACCCCTGCACATCTAGGGTGATCCCCGCGGGCCTACTGGGCTAAGGCTGCAATAGAGACGGTGAGAGGCGGCAAAGCAACATAGAGTGGCCATTGGAGGGGGCAAGAGGCTGTAGCGCCGACAACGATAGGGGCCCAAGGGCGGAGTGAAGTGCGGACCTCCACACATAGGGGGCTGGACTCAGAGCCAACGACAAGCTAAGACCCAGGGGCCCCAGACAGCAGCGTCAATACGGCTCAGAAACACCCGGGAGCTACACGGGAGAGGCCGGGACACGGAAGAGTGGAGTCACAGGAGTCAGGGGCCCACATTATCGCAGACTCAAGGTCAGTGGGTTGACAAGACCCAAGCGGCCTCGACACTAGCGCTCCCCTGGAATAGAAGGTGGCAGGGAAGGGAGCGGTGAGAAGCAGGCAGAGAGCACCCAGGGCGGAGTATCAAGCACAGTGGGACAGAGAGAAAGCAGGAGGCCACAGGAACAGTGGGGCAGGACGACTTATCGCGGCACCCCCCGATGGAGCAGTAGAGGCTGGGCAAGCAGAGCGGGGGTAAGGGACAGCGGACTGAGAAGTCAGTCGGGGAGAGAGGGCAGAAGCGGGGCCCGCAGGAGCAAGGCGTGGAGTAGCCCCTGATGTCCCATCGGAGGTGGGCACTCCGAGGAAGAAACAGCTTGCTAGCCCTGCAGCATCACCGAAGAGAAGAGACTGGGCCCTGCGAAACAACACCCTTAAGGTATGGCGCCGGGCGAGGCCACGACACAGGCCCCCCCCCAGGACAGACATTTTCGGAAAGAAGAGCAGAGCGAAACGGTGGGGCGGCTTGAGGAGAAACAGCCATGACCTCAGTGAGAGGAAAGAAAGACTGGAACCTAAAGACATGTTGACCAAACTACCGATGGCAGGCAGCGGGGAGGGGAGGCTGTCCCCAACTACGCAAGCAGGGCAAGATTCGGAGGCCGCCGAAGCTCCGGTCACTCGCTCCTTTTTGGAGATGCTCTTCAACACACAGAGAGAAGACTTACAGACGCTGAAGGGTGAAGTAGCGAGAGAGATGAAGGAGGTCAGGCGGGACGTCGACGCAGTGGAAGAGCGCGTGGCTAACATTGAAGAACATGAGCAAGCCCAGGATGAGGAAGTGGAACAATTACAACAGGAGGTGATCAGGCTTCGAGCTCAACAGATCAATCTCCAGGCGCACACGGAAGACTTGGAGAATTTCTCTTGAAGGAATAATATCCGCGTTAAGAGAGTTCCACCTAAGGCAGAAGGCTCGGACATCACGCAATACTTACAGGGACTATTCAGGAGTATATTAGAAGCCCCGCCGGACTTTGAAATCAAAATAGATCACGCACATAGGGTGGGACTGCAAAGACGAGTGCCGGCGAGCCGGACATCCTGGCCTATCTTCCCTACTTTCAACTAAAAGAACGCATAATATGGGAAGCCAGGGACAAGCAGCCCCTCAAGTATCAGTACCACCCCATCGCTCTTTACCAAGACCTGGCCCTAATAACTCTCCAAACACGGAGGGAGTTCCGATTGGCAACAACACACCTACGGAACCAAGGAGTAGCATATTCCTGGGGTCATCCCTTCAGATTGATCTTCAGGTGGCAGGGTAAACTACATCAGCTCAGATCATTGCAGGAAACCTGCCGGGTGTTGGGTATCGAGGAGCCGCGCCAGGAAGAGGTGGAGGGAAAGAGGCACAAGGTCCCTAGAGAGAGATGGCAGCGTGTCCAAGGAGGACGCACCACAGAGCACGCGACGAGACCTGACCCTACAACCATCGCACAAGAGAGACAGTCGGTTCTGGAGACGCTGTCCAAGGAGACGTCCTCCCAAGAAGGCACCTGAACAATTGAGGGACAGATAAGTGACTAGAGCAGGGCTGGGCGGGCGGAGAGGACACTCGATGGGAGCGGGGAGACCATGGGGATTTGACCACACTATGCACCCAACATCTCTGAATTCCAAGGACACGCGAACACGATCTGCGAGCCCTGGACAATATGGGGAACATTGGGGTTTCCAGTTGGGGTTAGGGAGGGAGGGGTGGGGAACTGGTATCTTTGGTAATGGCACTGCAGAGATAAATTTTACTTACTGGGGGAAAAGCAACATTTGGGGGATGGGGGTGAAGGGAGAACACAGGGACTCAGTACCAGACCAATGCTGTCGCAAATACAACCTCACGTCATGTCACACTACACACTGAAAATCCTTACACTTAACGTAAGAGGCCTCAATAATCCGACTAAGAGGAAAGCTATTCTCTCATATTTGGAAAACACGAGAGCGGATGTGTGCCTCCTTCAGGAGACTCACCTCCTCTCAAAAGATTGGCACAGAATGAGGTCACAAATCTTCCCCCAACAATTTTTTCCGTCTACTTCGGATAAAAAGGCAGGAGTGGCTATATTGGTTGCTAAGAGTTCTAAAGGAATAGTGGGGGATAAGGTAGCCGAAATTAAAGGAAGACTCTTAGCTTATACAATTCAGGTGGGGGGACATACACTAGTGATAGGATCAATCTACACCCCTAACACGGGACAGGAGAAGGTCCTGAAGTCGGCTCTCTCAGAGGTCATGCACAGACAAGAGCGCAGGACGATTGTAGGGGGGGACCTAAATATTGTCATGGATGCTACCAGGGATAGATCAGGCAATCGATACACACAGGCCGGAGAGTTGTCCCGAGAAGGGAGTGAGTGGTTCCAGTCCATGGGCCTGGTGGATTTGTGGCGGGCGGCACACCCCCGGGCATCACAATTCTCATTTTATTCTCATGCACATGGGACATATGCACGCCTCGATTATTTGATGGGTACGGCGGAAATCAATAGGATAGTGGGAGAGGTCGACATATCACCAGCAGCACTTTCCGATCACGATGCATTGACTGTTTCCCTTTGGTTGCCGCCACAAAGAAAACAAACGGGATGCTGGCGATTGAGGGAAAGTATGCTCCACAAAGAAGTAGTGACACAACAACTCACCAAATGCATTAGGGAGTATCTAGAGGTAAACGACTCCCCAGATATATCTGTGGCCACACTGTGGGGGGCCCTGAAGACGGTGGTGAGAGGAGAATTAATAGCGATCTCAGCCGCAGAGAATAAGGAACGCAGGGAAAAGAGGGAACATCTAACAGCACAGGTCCTAGAACTGGAACAGGCACAAGGTCGGACGGGGGCGCCTCGGGTATGGCGACAATTGAAGGCAGCAAGGGCGCAATTAGCGTGGCTGGACCTCGATAGAGCTGAGTATGCGGTGCTGTGATTAAAACACTCCTACTACATCGGAGGGGATAGGACAGGGCGCATGTTGGCGGGTAAACTTAGAGCTCGGAACCAACAGAAGAAGATACAGTCAATTGAGAATGACAAGGGGGAGGAATTCACAGAAGACGAGGACATAGCGCAAACATTCAGGGACTTTTACACGGCCCTATATACTGGGGAGACCAACTTAGAACAACATATGACATCATATTTACAAGGGATCCACACGTCCACGATAGTTAGGGATCAGGCGGAAATGCTGGATGCCCCAATTCGGATAGAGGAAGCGATTGGGACGATATCACGCCTTAAACTTCTTAAATCGCCAGGGCCAGACGGCTTCTCGGCGGGCTTTTATAAGTCCTTTTGTCATATTTCAGCCCCGGTCCTGAACAGATTATTTAATTCATTCGGGGGGCCGGGCTCGATTCCCTCTGAAATGCTGGCAGCAGCTATTGTGGTCTTGCCCAAGCCGGGGAAGGATAAAAAGAAGTGTGGTTCCTATCGTCCGGTGTCCCTCCTAAATATAGACCTCAAGTTGTTCACGGGCATTTTGGCGGCAAGACTGGGTCCGTTGATGCCCGGGATAATAGACCCGGACGAAGCGGGGTTTATCCAAAATCGACATAGCGGAGACAACACCAAACGGATCCTCCATTTGATAGATAAAGCCCACTGTACAAAGATGGACGCCCTGTTATTAACGGTCGACGCCGAGAAGGTGTTTGACCTAGTGAACTGGGGATTCTTAGAAAAAACGCTGATCCACTTTGGGATGGGGGAACGCTCTAGAGCTTGGGTGGCGAGCTGCTATAGCTCTCCCACTGCCTCCATCAGGGTCAACGGGGTCTCATCTCGCCCCTTTGCCATTCAACGGGGCACAAGGCAGGGGCGCCCATTGTTGCCCCTCTTATTCGCCCTATATATTGAACCACTGGCCCAGAGGGTTAGGGACCATCCTGAAATCACGGGCATCCCATTTGGAGGGGAAAGACACGCAATAAGCCTTTACGCCGACGATATTCTAGCCTCACTCGAGTTTCCGGAGAGGTCGGTCCCGGCATTTTTAGGGGAACTGGAATCCTTTGGAAGGGTCTCTGGTTTCAGGGTCAATGTAGGGAAGTCACAGATTCTCAACCTGGCCGGGGTACTGGCAGGCCCAATGATGGATGGAACTAGATTCTCAGGGGTCCAGGTAACGGACTCTATCCCGTATTTAGGGATTGAGCTGGCCTCGTCTGTTACACAAACGGTCGCTTTGAATTATGCTAAACTTGCCCGCCAGATTATGAAGGACCTGCAGAGCTGGAGGCATCACCATTTGTCACTCATGGGCCGCGTAGCAGCGGTTAAAATGTCTATCCTACCAAAGGCACTATATCTGTTCCAGACGTTACCGGTCTGGCCGCCTAGGGGAGCACTCACTGCACTACAGAAGGAAATACTCCATTTTGTTTGGGCAGGGACGCGACCACGCATGCGAAGGGAGGTCGGGTATCTGAAAGTAGAGGAGGTAGGACTGGGGATCCTGAACCTATTGGACTATTTTAGAGCGGCCCAAATGAGATACCTGGTAGAGTGGAACAGAGAGGAGTCAGAAAAGTGGTGGCTGTTTCAGGATAGAGCCCTGGCCAGACTCTAACTGTGGAAAGTTCCTTTTTTAAAGAAGGCGGACAGGCCACAGGGCCTTCAGGGGTCACCTATCACAAAGTCGGAGATGGAGGTGTGGGATGGGCTGGCTATTAGAAGGGAGCTCACGACATTCCCCTCCCCGATGACGCCTTTATTGGAGAACAAGGAATTTACTCCGGGGTTGGATAGCAAGACATTTGCAGCCTGGCGAGGCATGCCATGTAAGGCAGCAGGCCATATGTTTTACGTGGAGGGGATTATCCCATTCCCACAACTACGACAGGATTACACACTCCCTGAGATAGAACGGTTCCGTTATCTGCAGATAAGACATTGGCTACTCCACCCAGATATCCACCCAAAAGTCAACCGGAAATTGACGAAATACGAAAAATGGCTGGTCACAAAGCTAACCGATAAGAAACTGATCTCCGAGCTCCACGATATGCTGCGCTTGCCGGCACCCGCACAACCCACTCCTAGTCAAAAACGCTGGGCGAAGGAAATAGGAAGGGACCTTTCGAAGAAGGAATGGGGGGATGTATATTATAGGGTCAAACACACAGCGCGAAACACGGCTAGTAAAGAATCAGCCTTCAAAATAGTTACATATTGGTACCTGACTCCCGTGCGCCTCAACAAAGGGAACCCGGACCGCAGTTCTACTTGCTGGCGTGGGTGAGGGAAGGAAGGGACCTTATTACACCTGTTGTGGGACTGTTCGGTCCTGTCCACATATTGGCCCAAAATACTGGATGAAATAGATAAGCAGTTCGAGACACAGATGCCAAGATTCCCGGTATATATAGTATTAGGGTTGCCTAACCCCTTAACGTTCCCATTGAAGTCTTGCAAAGGAAAACAGATGGGACTGGCTCTGGGGGCAGCGCTCCAAAATATTTTAACACATTGGGGAACACAAACGACACCCACCTACACAGGCTGGCTCCATAGATTGTGGTACATCTTGGGGATGGAACGCATACACGCTTCCCTCACAAACTCTGAAACTGGATTTAAAGAGGTCTGGAAACCGCTTCTGGCTCTGCTGTCAGCTGAATTTAACAAAATCACGTGCCTGAGGTATCTCCGTCTTCTCCGACTAACGGCGACAGAAGAACCACCCACCAGAAACTGAAATCTAATCCGGAACACTCTCGGTATACCAGTTTCACCATGGAAATAGGCAAGATGAATACCAGTTCTGGGGAGGGAGGTGGGGGGGAATGTTTGAATTGTTCAATTTTCTCGGGGTAAGTCTATTCACTTCCTTATGTTATCCCTCCTTTCTTGTTTAAGAACACTGAGCGCCTCACAAGCATAAGGTGGATTATGCTGGCAACACTTGTAACAGCAGTACTAATTGTAATACAAATATATTAGTGACATGGTGTTAATTGCGAAATGTGATGCAATTATACGATTATATGCACAGTGAAGATACTAATAAAAAAGAGTTAAACCTAAAATGAAGATTTCGATGTCCTAACGAAAGTAGTTGTGCGCTGCAATATAGCCCAGGAATCAGCTGCAAAGTCATTGTAACCTACACAATGCTACATAATATACAATGAGAGGCTACTGAGGCTTAAAGCCTCTTCAATCACACCGCCAAATAACTCACCAGCATCTGAGATTTGATTGGTCTAGATATTTTCCAAAGCACTGGTGACTTGTACAAGCCCGTGCACAACATCCCTGCTATAGTGCCCATTCCTACCTGCATGTTCACGTGCTCCTTTACAAAGCTGCAGTAGCATGTGCCAGGAGGTTTACAGAGCTGGTGAAGCTGTCTGTCTATGGGTGACATATGCTGATGGTGCTTAGGCATCTCCATTTGCTGCCTATAGGGTACAGAATACAATTTAAAGCATTATGCACTTTACACAGGACAAAACATAACCCAGGCCCTCCTGTCCTACACCAATTTGCCATTCCCTATCAGGCAAATAGAGACCTGGGATCCAATAATTTGGAATTAATTTCCATCCCCAGAATCCCGAAAGCCAGAAGGGGTAGCAGGTCTTTTACGTATCTTGCACCAAAACTCTGGAACTCCTAGCCAATCAGTATCAGAAGGGAAGACAATTAAGTCAATTTTAGGAAAAATCTTAAAACCTATCTTTTCTCCAAACTCCAAAACCCTTTTTCGCTCTCTACTGTCACTCACTTCAAGCAGTCCAATAGCGCCAGGAAGGCAGAATATGGGTAGCTGCATGCTTTATAAAACTTGGAGAATAGAATAGATGCCTGTGCCTATGTGTGACATTTCCTTGATGCAAAACTGTACATAATGTGGTTACAGCCTCCATTAACTTATCATATTTTTCTGCAATAACTTTTTGTCCTTTCTCTATGGTGTCATTGAGCTTTTCCAAGCCATTTTTTTGATACTGGAAATATTTTGATTCATGGCCACTAATTGCCTATTTACAGCTTTTATGCTTTTATTTTCCTAGGCCCTGAATTAGCACCTTTGATGCCTCTAGACCACCAAACAAAGCCGATGTTTCTACATCGTCTGTATGTTTTGCAACCCTGGCATTTCTCTGTCTGGAAGCACTACAACAGTGTTGCAAAAGCCTCCTATGCCTGTGTCTGTTCCTCACAGCAGGTTGTGTTGTCTCCATAGCTGTTGTAGGCTCCCCTGAGTCATTTTGGGAAATCTAGTAGTGGAGAGATTGATGGTCTGTATTATGATCGTACAGGTGGTGCTGGTGTGGCTGTGGGATCGTTGGCTTCATCCATGTCTGATGGAATCTCTTGAAGTGCCTCGTTTGAAGTTCTGTCCTTGCTGGGATGGTACATCTGTGATGGATTCATATGTATATTACTATACTGAACTTTAAGCTTAAGAGATTTGTGTTTCACAGACTTTATATTAAATCTTTCTTTAATTACTACATACACATTTAAAGTATCTTCTGTGACATGTTTTAATGTCTATTTCTTTCTCATAAATAACTAAGGGACATATTTACACGGAGCCAACTCCGCTGCAGTGTTATTTTTTTGACTCTGCGGCGTATTGGTTTTTTTAAGCACCATATTTACAAAGTGACGCTAGAGCCCTTTAGCATCGCTTTTCCACTGCTAGCGCCTATATTTTTTTAACACCAGATCTGCTTGCGGTATTTTCAGGCAATGATATGCAAGGTATGTGTTCCTTCAGATAAGCCATTGCAAAACTGACGCTGCATATGTACAAGGATTTTCGGAAAATGCTCTACTTTTGAAAAACAGGCGCTAAGTCCCATTAGCATCAGTTTTTTACTGCTAAACAAAAGCAGGTCTTAAAAATGATGCTAGCACACTGGTATAAAAGCAGAACATACCCAAATCATTCTGACGAGCTCAACTGTGCCATGGATCTACTACTATTGCAGCTTGGAGCACCAAGGAGACCACCACCACCACAGAGGCAGCACAGAAAAAGGGAGCAGACATACTGCAAGAGATTAACCTTCATTGACCTCAGGGAAGAGGAGCTCATTGCCCATTATAGGCTCAGGAGGGAGTCATTGTCTGCCTCCCTCACCAGATTGTACTGAGGCTACAGCCAACATCACACTACTGCACCAACATCCCTCTGCAGGCCGTGCTACTGGCTATCCTGCACAAGCTGGAGTCGGGAACTTTCCAACCCACCACAGCCAAAGTGGCAGGAGTATCCCATGTGATGTTATGTGGATAAACCATGGATGTGATGAATGTCAACTGAAAGGCACATTCCACCACTTCACTTTGGATGCAGTCAGCTCAGCCATTTTACATCCTTTGCTGCCCAGAGGCAACAACGGCTACATGAAGCCCTGTGTGTGCATTCAATAGTGTCAAACACCCTCACAAATGCAATATCCAGTGAAATGATACGTCCAATACCTTGTTGAAGCAAGGCAATCCCTGTCTCTAGTCTGTGTTTCACATGTGAATCCCATGGTCATGAGGCATGACATGTATCCCAGACCTGTGAAACTGAGAGATATATGAACCTCACAGGATCATCTCTACCATGCTACATCATATCACTTATCATATACACACATCACATCCTATGTGCACAACGTTTTGTTGGGCACAAGCCACTACAGCATTTATCCAAGGCGCCAGACTATGCAGCAAGGTGCAGCCTCATGCACAAACTACATTGCCCATGACAGCCAACAATACAGTTCTCAGAGAGATAATGTGTCTGTCTTGGAGCAATGCTGCGCAGGTTCTGCCAGAGCCGCCAAAGAACCCTGGACACTGATTCATGTGGAAGATATAGCCTTCACTGTCCACAAGCAGTGTGGCACTGTAGTGTAGTTAGTCTAGCAGTTGCAATGTACAGTGCAAGATTGACACATATCTGTAACCCTTGTTTACTGTCACCATAGTCGACACTGTTCACTGACATGTGTATACTAACATGTCCCACATTGATATCCACTCACTATCCTTCCCATGGCGGAACATATTGAACAACTTTGACTCCAACTCTGAATGCAAAATATGTGTGACTGAAGTAAAACACATCACCTGCTCCATGTTGTCAAGTCAGACAGTTATCAGTTCAGGAATGGCAATAGTAGCCAATAATAGACAAAATAGACGAATGTGAGAGTTGTGTCTACTCAATGGCAAATTGACTCTACTTACTGGTGCCAAATCATCATCTGCATGGCATTGGCACTCACCAGAATGACAAATAGTAAGTGAATCACAGAGGACAGGACACCTGTATGTGTAGCACTCTGTCAGCCATTTCCAGTCCCTACTTGCGTGTATGCCACACAATGTCATAGCACATCTATTACAGTAAGCAAGGTGTACGAGTCAATCAGCACACATAACAGATTTGAAATTACTGTTAGGCCATCACCTGTCATGGCTCTTAACTAATATAACACCTCCTTTCTTTGCAGCAGACAAAGGATACGCTCTGATGCCGTGGGTCATGAGTCCTCTGAAGAACCCACAAACAGAAGCCTAGCAGACCTACAACCATGCCCTATGCAGCACCAGCTCCATCATTGAACGGACATTTGGAGTACTAAAATCCCGCTTCCAGAGCTGTGACATATCTGGGGGAAGATTGCTGTACTCGCCACCTATGGTGTGTAAAATTATATTGGTGCGCTGCATATTGCACAATATATGTATCAGGACAAATGTGCCATGGGCTGATGGGGATCAGGAAATGCCGGACCATGAGGACAAGGTAGATGAGGAGCCTCATCAACCTGGACCATCAGTTGTCTCAACACGGCGAAGTGACAACATTATAAATATTTTTTTCTCAGAACCATGATTGTTTAACACAATACCAAACAATGATGAAAGATCAAACATTGTTCATCTATCTGTAAATACACTTCTGAGCACTACCTCTATGTATGCATTTTTATTCCATACTCACAGTAAACACCTAAACATTCACATTTGACCTGCTACTAATTGTCACACAGATAATGCATATGTGCAACAAACCCCATTGAACATCATCTGGTATAAATGAAATTGTGTGCATGCCAACTACCTGCAGCAGATAGTTCTTTTTTGCCAGTCACAATTAACATGGTGTGGTAATGTATATATTGTGCAATGACTGTATGTGTGTGTCTCTCCTGCTGTTAGCCACTTGTATGGCCTCAGACTTGTGGACAATAGTCAGTGGTGGCTCCTCCGCTAAGGTGGAGGAGCGTCACCCCACTGCTTAAAAGGAAAAATAAAATGATAATAACGTACATTTATTATCATTTTATTTTTCCTATTGTAGTCAGGGGCAGGGCGTGGCTGGCAAGAGCAGGGGGAGGAGTGGTTTTCACTCCCTAAGTGCACATGACTGTTTGGCTGGCCCTCTTGGGCCGGCCAAACAGCCATGCACACTTTGTTACTTCCCCACCAGGCTGCATTATACAGCCTGATGAGGAACATGCAAAGCCTCCCAGTCCCCGCATGAGTGCTGAACCACGACACTCAGTCCAATCACAATGCATTGCAGCATTGTGATTGGCTCAGGCGAGACTGGGTGCTTCCTGCTAGCGGCCGGGACTGGAGACCGGAAGAAGGAAGAGGACGGAGAAGATGCGCCGGCCGGCACAGGTAAGTTTTTTTTTCTTCTTTTTTTTCCCCTCTCCCCCGCCCCACCTCCCCCGACCAGTAGCAGCTGCTACAGATGATAGTAGAAGGGCACTAATAGTGTGTTGACTTTGAAGTGTTCCACATAGTATGTGCATGGGAACACAGTCCTAAAATTACAGTCTACATATGCTACATCAATACCTGTATCCAATTGTCAAATTCATTAGGTGATCTCATATCACACATACAAATGCTACCTACATAGTTTACCAGTACAACTGTGTTGCATGTGAACACTCATTCCTATGCAAAAGCAAAACCGCCTTGATGCAGAGTGTAGGTATGGTGTGTTTACCCAGCCTTACTATCAGCAATATACAGGAGGTCTTGCCAAGACTTGCATGGTGATCTGCCTTAGCACAATCAGCAGGACTGAGGATCATGGTGGCCACTAATGATGACAGTGTAACTTTCCTGTGGGGTATGGCCCTTAGATATGAATGTCAAATACACTAAAAACTACAATGGCCATATCCATACATCCCCTTCCATGTGGGTGCAGCCATTCGCTGCACACTTCAAAATGTCCCCATAGGCTGATGCCTCCACTGTGGGACACGGTGCTGTTTGGCAGTAGGCTGAGCTGTCGTACATATGAGTGCAGTGGCCCCATGGCAGTGGTAGTCTGTTGCATCCCTGGGGGAAGCAAAAACAATGTCAATGGGTGTTAAGTCATATTTAGCACACAGGGCACCTCTGGTAAGGTGTGCCCTTGTGCTACCACAGTGGGACATATGTATAAGGAAATGGTGCTGTGCAGCGCAGTGGCAAATTTTGCTGTACTGCACTGCGTCATGTCCAAAACGCAGGGATGCGTTACAAGAATACGGCGCACCCCTGTGTTTTACCTAGCACAGGTGGGAAAAATTGCTCACTAGTGGCAATACAGACAGCCTTCTGCAAAAGTGCAAGGATGGCTGTGTTGCAGAGATGTTTGTTTATGTGCAGGAAGGTGTCCCTTCTTGCACAAAAACTATCAATAATGGCATCTTGCACTTCCTATGTGTATATAGAAATAGCAAAAACAAGGAGATATTAAGTATGCCTCCTCATTGTGTTAATCGAACACCTGCTTTAGCATGACATTAGTTATTTTGCACTGCCTCAGATTTACACATCATTGTAAATCTGGGGTATTGTAAAAAAGTAAGGGGTGTTACTGTGGAACTCCCCACAGCAACACCCATTGTATGGTCCTTTCAGGAAGATACCTGTATGAAAGGGTGCCATATTGACAAAGCAGTGTGAAGCCATGCAAAGTGGCTTAACGCCACTTTGTAAACATGGTGCAGGGCATTGCACCACTGGAATGTTGGTAAAAGTGAGCAACTGGTGTTGCAATCACTTTGTAGCTATGTCTCAATGTTTGGGCACCATGTGTAGTATGTTTCTTGAACAGCATCAACTCACACATATTTTCTCTGTCAACACTTATAGTAAACACATGCAAACACTGTAAACAGGTCCACTCTACTATACACACCCAACATTGCATTCCCTATACATAATTATATGTACTGCACATTCCTATACTTCAAAAAACAAACTTTTAACCTATTGCGTCAAAAATAAGTGACACATTACCATCAAGCCTGATATTTTCCACTGGCAGCGTCAGCCAAAAATGTTGCTTCCCATCCGACGTGTACAAAAAAACGTATTGTGCTTTGTTAGGCCTTGTGTGAAATCGATGCATTGTTTCTAGCGTCAATTAAACCGACACATTCGCTGAAAACGTGACTCATCCGCCCAGGAAGTGAAGTAATGGATAAAGGGAAGTGATGCAATGGATCCTGCATGCTGCAAACCAGGAACTGGTGAGTTACTTTCATTTTCACTTTAAGTCACAGTTTTTTAGGTCTCGCCTAGGCAGTGCTTGCGCTGTCTCTCCGAGTCATGCTGTATTCAACATACGGGCATTAAGCTAGGCTGTTCTGCCCATACATTTTATTGGCTTCTAGCAGTGTCTTTTAGAATTGTTTCTATTTCATTGGTCTATTTCTTTAATAGTCCCACCTTCTCCCTCTTTTAGTACCGCCTTTCCTTCAGGTGTAACCTCCCATAAGGACAGCCCCTCTTACATGTGACTTTACTCGGTACGTTTTATTTTCACTTACTACCTTATTTACTTTATCAGCATTTGGGCGCGCCGAGCCCCATCTCCCCGACACAACCTTATTTACATACTTGGCTTTTTGCATTTTGCTGACACAACATTAATTACGTTATTAGCCTTTTTAAAGCACACGTTTAAAGCTAAAAAGCCGGGTGCTCACCGTTTTTCTTTTTTATTAATTTATTTGCCATTCTTTAGCTTCACAGCATTTGTTGTTAGCCTAAAACCAAAAATGCTCGCAAATGCTCGTGCTCGTTCCTTAAGCCACTGGGTAATGGAATTTAAATATTAGGTCTTAAGCAAAGGGTGCAGTACCACAGGTTACTAGGTGTCCCTAGCAGTTTGTGCAATTACTCCGCTCGGAGTACAGCACGGCTCCCCTGGCTCCAGCAGTGCTTGGGTGACCTCCATTCACAGGCCTAAATCCTGTCAGGTGGGCGGCGGTGATGCTTGATTGTTGTAGTAGACCTCAGTAAACGAACTGTGATTGGAACTGTAGTGTAGCTCCTATTTCCCTAATAGGCTCTGCGCATTGGAATAATATCCCCTATAGGTTTGACATAGGACTAAGGTCAGTATGTCCCTATCGAGTATATTAAACTTAATTACTTGTGCCAGCTAGCTCAGAGGCCACTAGAAACTCCTTGTCAAACAAGAAGGGAGTAGTTTCTGGCAGCCGCAAAACATACAAATGAGAGGACCCGGAATAATCCGAACCTACGTAGTGCACAGCAAATGTCCCTAAGGTTTCAACAGTTCAATCCAATTTCATACGATTCGGTCTGTTACAATAAAAATGTTACTCCAACTCGTATTTAGAATAATATATTTCTTATTCATCATAAATTATAATTGTCTTTGTAGAAAACATGAAATGATAACAGTCATAAGCACTTGGTGTAAGAGCTGAATGCTCTAAATCGAAAACATGATGACTAAAAAAGTGAATTCAGCTAACTAAACATGTCAAAATCTGACCCAATGCATTTCGGGTTGATAAAAACCCTTCTTCAGGGGTACATGTAATACAATCACAACAATGTGATGGTTCGATTGATGACTTGAAGCAACTTCCGTATGGAACTACGAAAATGAAAATAAACAGCAATGTCAATTCACGGTCTGCCAGAAGGCAGGATACACACATTTTACTAAGAATACATATTTGTAGCTAAAGAAAGAGAAAAAAGATTTACACACGTTGAAAAAAAGTGCCCCCGTATGTAAAAGAAACAGAAAGGTAACTAAAAAGTGAATATAAAAACCGGTCAGCCATAATGTGAACGTAGTGACGTGCTTCTGAATAAAAAACCAACAAGAGTTAAGTGCCTTACTTCAAGTGTAATTAAGTCGACTAAAGAAACAGAAGAGTAACTAAAAAGTGAGTATAAAATCTGATCAGCCATAATGTGAACGTAGTGACGTGCTTCTGAATAAAAAACCAACGAGAGTTAAGTGCCTTACTTCAAGTGTAATTAAGTCGACTAAGGAATGTGAAGCACTAACGTAAAAATGTATTCCCTTACCGCGTCTTCCTAGGAAGAACAAGCTCTCACTTGTATATAAAGTAAATAAACAACAGCTGATGAACACAAGACTATAAAAGGCTAAACGTACCCCGTGCTCTTATGATGAAAACTCTCTTACCAGAATGAAAAATGCAATCTCCGTGTTAAAGTTAAAGAGAAATCTTCTAACCTAAAATAAAAACCATACATCGTATCGATGTTAAACAATATGTCACGCTAAAACCAAACGTTTCAAAGAAAAGTACCGAGACATTATCCCGAACTTCACCGAACGCTCACCTCTTGCCAACGTGTAGCAGTGGTTTGAAAACTACGTGTCCTCACGGCTGATTACGAACATCCTAACGTAATGACGGCTGTGGTTTTAACCATACCACGTGACAACAACAGAAACTTTATTGTCAACTGTTGTTCGTTGGCCTCTCTATGTGTCACCGCTGCCTGCCTCAGTGTGGCGCTGTACCTCAGAGTAAAGAACACTGTAAAACTCGTGCAGTGCGCGAAATTCAAAAGACTAAGGATGGTGAGACAAACCCATCAACAAAACACAAAAGTTGTGTGAAATACAAAGTGGTGAAGAAAAGAAATGAAAATAATAAATGAATAAAATCCAAACTAACGCTACCCGTGTGAAAACCATGACCAAAAGATAAAAGAGTTCATAATGTGATGCGTGTGCAAATCCTATACAATATTCATAAAAATGCAGGTACAAAATTAATGAACGAAAAATATAAACCTTATTAAGGTGAATAGGTCACATATTATCCAAACATATGAACAATACATAACAATACAGAAAAAATTGCAAAAAAAGCAAAGCATGAGACTTCAACATATAGCTAGGGAATATATGATTATAGAAAACATAATAGTTCATAATGGTCATTAAGACCACCTGGTATAATGGTACCTAGATATTTGATCCAAAATGTTTCTCTGCGTGCCAGAGCCACATTATAATCTATTCCTGAGACAGAATCAATTTTTTCTAATACCGTAAACCTGATCTGAGGGATAGTATGTGGTGTATTAACCCAATGTGCAGCTAAACATGAGTTACAATTTTTGTTGCGAATCATACTTTTGTGCTCTATGATGCGTGTTTTGATTTTGCGTGATGTTCTGCCCACATAAATCAGTCCGCACGGACATTGAATTGCATAGATGACACCCTCTGTGTTGCAATCTGATGAGTGTCTCAGCTGAATTTTATGCCCTGTATGAGGATGTGAAAAAGTGTTTCCTGGAATTATGTTACCACATTGTCCGCAGTTCCAACATTTTCTCATCCCTTTATGGGTTTGTGTCAATGTAATAGATCTAGGTTTTAACATTTCCCTTAAGTTCTTTGAACGATTATGTGCAAAAAGAGGTTTATCCCAAAAAAGTGATGTGAAGTCAACCTCTTGCTCTATAATCTCCCAGCGTTTAGTGATGATGTTTTTGATCTTGGTGGAGTGTGCTGAGTGTTTTATTACAAACACTTCCCGTTTTTTCAGTGACTTCTTAGATTTCTGTAACAAGTCTTCCCGTCTCTTCTTGGCCACTATTTCCTTGGCGGCATTCAAAACTTGCGGGGGATATCCCCTGTTTTTATATCTATTCAATTGCTCCTCAATTAAAAACTCACTCCTTTCTTCCTGGAATGTTATTCTTTTTATTCTGATGAGTTGTGACACAGGCAAATGTTTCTTGAGTGAAATTGGATGGGCGCTCATGTAATGTAAAGTGTTGTTTACATACGTGGGTTTTCTGTATACAGAAGTCTCGAACCCCGTTGTAGTCTTATGGATTTCAATGTCCAAAAAATGAATAGTCTCTGGATTGATGTCAAACGTGAACTGAATCTGTGGGTTACATTGATGTAACTCATTGATGTTATCTTCCAATGCATCTTGTGTACCTCTCCAAATAACCAAAATGTCATCTATGTAACGCATATATGTGATGAGGTTTTCTTGCCATCGGGAATTGTATAATATATGCATGTCTTCAAAGTAAGCCATATATGTGTTCGCATATGATGGAGCTCCGGGAGCTCCGGGAAAGGTTCGGATTATTCCGGGTCCTCTCATTTGTATGCCATACACAGGGGTTAGGGCTATACCCCTTCACGCAGTAGCACGCAAAAACTATTTATGTTAGTTATCTCAGAAGTAAAAGTTTAAGCCTCTCATTAATTTCAATAGGAGTGCAGGACCAATTCAAATACAACGTAGCCGCAAAACATGACCACTTTGTTTCCCTTTAGAATCAGAACGTGTCCCAGAGTCGTGGAAACAGTAGATAACTATTTCACTCAGCTCAGTCGTGCATACTTAGTTTTCCTCAAAGTTACACAGAAAGAATAGACGGGCGTTTCAATAAAAGGTTTATTGAACAGTCTTGTTTCTTGTGTAAGTAAAATGTGCTGTTACGATCACAAGACAGTATGCAAGATAAATAATGTACAGCGTAAGCAGTAGAAATAAATAATACTGCGCTAGCATTATCTTTAGCAGATATTCATTTACATAAATAACACAGACTAAAAATGCGAGTACTCATACGATGCGTCTCTAAGCTAGTTCTACCCCAATGTATCTAACCTGTCCTAGGTGTAGGGAGAGGTATGAAGTAGGTGAAGTATTCCTTACTATGGTATACTTGTTCCGTTTGCCTGTCCGCCCAGCACTGCAGGAGTGAAGAATGTCCCAGTCCGCTACCCCCACCGCAGACACCCCACACCCGACTAGGAAATCAGGGTGATGGGTGACCCCGATGCAGGGAGAAGGTGGGGGAATAAAACAGGGAATGGACAAAACACTGTGGTTGCTCGGGTACTGCAGCGTACTTTCTTGTCTACCACCCAACCAGCAATTGGAAGACCACAGCCGTGAACTTAAAAATAAGAAGGGACAACAAAGTATTACTTTAGAATCTTATACCATAACAAGAATCCACTACATGCATGACCAGGTGCACACAAGAACCCATAGAACTTTGGCTTACCCAATCTTAGGGGCGGAGACGATCTCTAAATGAAGAGGAGCATACTTCAAAATAGTTTCCTCCGCTTGTCCAGGGAAAGTAAGAA
Organism: Calotriton arnoldi; assembly: GCA_963921515.1. Lineage (NCBI taxonomy): Eukaryota > Metazoa > Chordata > Amphibia > Caudata > Salamandridae > Calotriton > Calotriton arnoldi. The sequence goes on from CAWUFW010009835.1 coordinate 99,317, forward strand.
GACAAAAAGAACAAAAGGAGAGCTGCGGCAATTCCAGATATAGCCTTGTCCCCAGAGGTAAATGACACACCTTCTTCTTGCAGATTAAAGTAAGGGATAAGGAGGGGGAAAAAAGAGTCACAAATAAGAAACAAAAAAAAACCCCTAGTACAAAAAATAACGAGGAACACTGAAAAACGGCCGAACTTCAGCTCCTTCGTAATTCCGCCTAATCACACATAACGAGGTGGATAGGTTAAACACATACAGGAAGTCCAATCCAAGGAAAAATGGAGAAAAGCAGCCGCGTCTCTCCTCGTACATATTTCCACTCCGTGCTTCCAATGAGAAACTCAACCAGGGCCAAAAAGCAGTAAAGGTAGTAGGAGGAAGGAAACAAAACGTCTCAATGAAGAGAAAACGAGAGTGCCCAACCTCCCAGTCCAGGAGGCACACGAGAGTCCACAAACGAAGATCCACCAGCAAAGCACCAGGAAATCAAAACAGGAACCGAAAGTCCCAAGGCAAGGGACCGTAAAAGAAACCAAGCGCCGGTTTCCTGGAGGTAGGTCCTTTTATACGTATAGCCTAAGGGACTACCCACAAATTCCTATGTGCACCCAATCATGCAGGCAGACATGCAGGAAAGAACAAAAAAGGGAGGAAACGGAAGGCACCCGAACCCTACTTCCCCGAAATCCGAACAATACTAAGAGTATGTTAAGTCTAGTATGCCTAGTATGCCAAGAGTCCCTCTAGGTTCTAGTCAGCTCCATACCTTTAGAATGAGAGAGGTGGGAATCTCTTGCCAGACTCGAACTCCAACACCCCGCGAGGGAAGTCAGATCACTGGAAGCTGGACTCTCTGCGTGCAGGGATGTCAGCGTCTTCTCAGTGCGTCAGGCCGGGAAACGGGCTCCTCTGAAGTCGAGGTCTCCTCTAGTTTACAAGGGCTAGGGAAGGTATATTTATACCTGAGAGGTACCTCAGAATGTTAGCATTGACGTGAATCAGACAGCGGAAGACGTCATGAATGAACCCCTAAGGTATAACGGTTCATGCATAATATATGAGTCCTTGAAGAAATCAATAGTCCTGTGCTAGGGAAACTCCCGCAGCCTAAGGGTCTGTTCTTCAAGAACTCGTTGTGACGTTAGGGTGGACGGATGTCGGAGACCATGCCTGTATTTGGAGTGCACGGTTTAATGCCTAAATAAGGACTGGGATTTTATGCCTATATAAGGGCAGGGCGAATTGTGCCTATATAAGGACATGATACAGGAAAGCCCGTGTATGGACACCCTAAGAGGAATACAACACCCACTCCACTTTCGTGTGTACGATAATACTAAAATGCTAAACATTTAAAATGCTAAACATTAAATGGAGTACCGCATATTGCTAAAATATTTCATAAAACCATTTAAAAGGTATTTAAAAACCTATTAGACTGCAAAAGGTACTGTACATTATAAGCATTGCTTTTCATTTCAGGCATATATCTAAAATAAAATGCAATATAAATGAAATGAGCAGTAATATTTACATGTGACAAAAAAAATGATCGATAAGTTTTTCAAAATCAAAGTCATTTCATGTCATGAAAATTAATGAACTGTTTTAGACACACAAGATGACTAAGTGTCCGTGGAAGTACCTCGAAGTCTGTACTATAAGGCTAGTTCTACTTTAAGCAGATTGAAGTGCCATTTTAGTTCGAAAAAATGGGAAAAAGTTCAAATTTGGAAGAGTTCCAAGTCTTTGAAATATCAAGACCAAATTGTTACTGCATCTCTGGAACACTGTAGGCTGAATCAGAGTCAGTTTACGGGTCTGGTGTAAACATGAGATCATCTATTTCTGTAGACAAAACATCGTCCACTGAAGTTGGTGTAAGTTGGAACACCTCGTGTAGTAGATTAATTGCACAGAGATGTGAAGCATCGCTTTCAGCATAGGTTGCCGCAGCAATGTTCGCGTCCGTTGTTACCTGTGTGCCTGTAGATCTTTCTCGTACCTCAGCAGCAGCCGGAAGCGTCTGTGAGATCTCAATGAATGCTGACATCAGGATTGGTAGCCTCTGGGGACAACACAGAGCATGGGCCGTTATCGGGACCAGCAGAGTATCGACATCCGTTGGCGTTGCTGATGGAAATGTTAGACAGGTGTCCAACACGCATTCTTCACCGCATAGCAGGCATCGTAGAACAGGTAAGATGCAATCTTGCCAGATTGGTCTGAATGACAGGAACCACGTGGTATTCAGGTCCCGTAGACGAGTCATGCCCAAAAGCTGTACTATTCGCTCACGGCACTTTCGTTCAAGGAGAGCTTTCTCCATTTTGCTCGGAGTGATGTCTGCGAATAGGCTGGCCATAGCGTAATAGCAGGAAGAGAAATAGAATTCCGGCAACAAGTGCTAGAATTAATGGTATGCCACCAAACACCGAATGTGCAAAGTTCGGGATGATTCTGAGTATTGCCTGGAAGGGTGCTAACAGACCGGAGCAGATGCTCTTAAATACATGTACAATTCCGGTGGTATCAGACATGTTAAAGATACGTCCTATCATTTCCACGAAATGTATAGGGCAGTTTGTACGTATTAAAGTCTGTATCTCAGCCGAAGTCCTTGCTACTTGTAGATCATAGGTTTCTTTGGCCGAGGTCAAAGGCACTGTTTGCTGTAAAAGCATGGCTTTCATTCTGCTCAAAGTATCAAATCTTATAAAAGAGACGTTCAGCGAAGGCCATAGAGGCGACTCCCTGTCTGTGTCTATTGGGGCAAACAATACTTGCATACAGCAAGTGACCCTGGAGTTGACCGTTACTAGATATGGGATGCCTGGCAACATGCCGCAACAACTCTGATCATTCAACATGAGGTAACTCCCATTAGAAAGTTGTCCAAACGTTGGATTAATCACAGCAGCTGGTGTACCCTGCTGATGGTAAGACAAATTTGCCACAGAACCATTACAAGCCCCGTGTAAAGAAATGTCCTGACATATAAGTGAACCGCTCAAAAACACTTCACGATCCCCACTCCAACATCTATATGTATACGGTAAATCCCAAGATGTCTTAATGTATTCCTTACCCAACCTTTCATATTTGCCTGCTTGCATTTGTCTGAGGCAATACTGAAACTGAAAAGTAGTCACAGGTAATGTGATTTTGCCATGAATGACCCATTCTGTAGCTGGTTTTACTGCCACTGTGAATGGTAATTTTTCCAATCTTTCAATGCTCAGCACTGTATACTTTGCTCCTCTTTGTGCCAGTTCGATCTGTTTATCAGTTAGATTGTATTCTGCAAACAGAGCTGACGTGTTGATAAAACGCCAAGGCACATAGCCCGCACGCAAAGATTGCAGCGTCCAGCTTAATAACACAATAGAACGTAATTGAGATTGGCCTTGTTGTAACATCGCCAAATCCTGTTCTAGTATGTCGATAGCAGAGGATACAATGCCATCCAATGAATATATTCTGGGGGACAAAGTTGTTAACCCATTGTCGACCACAGAGAGGGTTTTCTCTAAATTAATACGATCAAATTCACGTATTCGTTCTGCGGCCTCCATCTGTGACACTTTCCATGCTTCATTATAAGCAGCATAAATGCCGGCATATATGAAACGTTTTTGACGCGGTTTTCTTGGTCCAAGCAAGAATTCCCTAAGGTCTGCGTCTTCTGCAAGTAAGGATAAGTGTTGTTTCACATACTGTAGTGTAGATTTCTGAAGCCAATCGAGGCATAATTTTCCTACACTGTATGTTGTTACTACCCCCGGATGCTGTCTTTGGACGTATCTTGGGTCTGGCCTATGAACAGTAAAGCCCTGAGTTTTATTCAGGAATCTTTCCTGACAGTTGTTCGTGTCTGTGGGCCAGATCAACCATTTTTTCCAATCAGGATTAGATCTGTTGAGTTGTAGTATATTGTCAACTGTCACCACTGCCTGTGTATTATTATCAATTGCAGGTGTTGGTACAGAAGGTGTTTTCATCTCTTTGATCTTGGCTAGTCCAAGACAAGATGTTTGTTGGACAGTTTCATTCAAAAACATTATTTGTTCAGGGATGATACAGGCTCTAAATAAAGCTTCTATCCCCTGCACTTGCCAATCTTTAGTACCCCAGACAGTTTTTGTGTCTATTGTGTCTTTCCATAAGTCGAAACCCTGTCTAGACAGTTGGGCAATAAATGCTGCAGAGTAAATCTGTTTTGTATTAGTTAACATAATTTTCAATCCTGTTTTGTTTACATTTTTGTAGTAAAACGTTTCTGGATCAGATGTATTGTACCCTGAAAAGTATGGAAACTTGTTAGCAAATGTTTTTGAACTACCTTTTGGTGGTGTAGGGCAATGCTCCCATTGGTTAAACATAAACACATTTCTAGGGTATGCAGATTTATGCAAATAATGATGACCATAGTGGTTATAACAATACAGTTGTTCATAGTCTGATGAACCCTCTAAATATTCATTTTTAGAAAATGCAGCAGATTTTTCTAGGTCAAACATTATGTCGTTTACAGTCTCAAATACCCAATCATCAGAATAGGTACTGGACGAAATTAGATCACTTAGTGAAATTTTAAACAAATGTGGAATGTTCAATTGTTCCGTTGGGCCGAGGATGTCAAAATCTGTTTTGTCCCACACTATACCATCCTGTATAGGTACGGCTGTGATGTTCACTGATGACTCTTGCTTCACGATGGGAAGATTTATGAGGTTTCAAAAGTACGTTCACGTCTTTTCCTTCAGAATTCACATGGATGTATCTGCCACTTATAAGCACACTCACAGTTGTAACCAAAGCTAGCCAGAGCAGGAAAACAAAAGGTCCAGATGTAACCCAGAGTTCAATCCATGGTGAAACCAGATAAGTTTTTTTCAGAAAGTGAAGAAAGTCTTGTACTTGCTGCTTGAATTTCAATGATGCTGGCGTCGTTTCAGGTTCACTCGGATCTTCTGAGAACGTATCAAAGTTAATGAAATAGCCAGAAGCAGTTCTGTCAATTGTTGGAATTGCATCAGGATTTGTAGAAATTGCTGGAATTAGTTGATCACTTGCTACATTGGTGTAGACAGGTGTATTTGGACGAACTGTTACTTGGTTTTCAAGAGGGATGAGTTCCATAGCATTGTTGCTCAGTCCTTCATCTGTTACTGCTGAATTCCCAATTGTTATCAGTCTTTCAGTCTGAACCTCTTGGATAGTAGCGAGAGGAGTGTGTCTGCTACTAGGTCGGAGTCCACGAGGCCTACTATTTAGTATTGGCCACATACTGTGGTTTGATGAGGTCGATAGACACAAATCTTTTCTCCTTTCTTCCAGCAAGGGGCGGCAGAAGTACTGTTCTTGTTCCTTGAACTGCTAGGACAGGTACTGGTTGTCTGTAAGAAGGTCCAAATTCCTTCTTGTCCGCAATCTTTTCTCTAACTAGATCCCCAACTTTTGGAATCCAGACAGGATTTGCTGGGACCGCCGGTTTCTCCCCAGTGGTGGTTGGCTGTAGGAATACGTTGCTTTGTTTCGTTCTTAACTCATTCAGTTCCTGTAAAACAGCCAAACGATCTTTGATATCAAACTGTTTATTTTCCACCACTGTGCCTACGTGATCGAGATCTGGTACCCACATTCTTGTCCCAAATAGGACCTCATATGGAATGACCCCCCCTAGAGAACTTCTTGGCAGGTTGTTCAATGAGCGCTGGACCCCATAAAGATGTTGACCCACCCATCACCCGAACCTAATACCCTAGCTGTTATAGACTGCTTTATGTCCCGGTTTTTCCTTTCCACAACCGAATTTCCCTCAGGATGGAATGGAAAGGAGTACCGCAATGCAACGCCCAGACTGGCCATGGCTTCTTTGTAAGCCCTAGAGCTAAACGCAGGGCCCTGGTCAGAATGTAGCGTGCCTATTGCGTATGTGCCGATAAAGACTCGCAAATCTTTTATAACAGTTCGAGTGTCAGCCGAGCGCTGAGGCCATATCCATAGGAACTTTCATTCAGTATTTGTGGGATTGCACTTGTCCAGTAGGATGCAGGCGCGTAGATAGTCTAATGCTGTCTAACAGTGGTGTCTGTACTGGGTTGCCGCATTCGCAGCATGGTGTCTGGTGGCTCTCTCGCTGTAATTTACAGTCTAAACAGTTGTTGATGAATATGTGAATTTCTGTATTCATTCCAGGCCACCAGTACATCTCTTTTAACGTCAAAATTGGTTTAGAGATCCCTTGATGTGACAGACCCTCCCCCAAATGTGTTTCATAAATCAAGGCTGCTCTACGTTCCGTGTTTGGAATTACCCTATCCCCCACTCCAGGGATTCGAGCAAAAGGAACGTTGTTCGCATCAATTACATAAGAGTACTTGAGTGGAAACCTTTTTGGTAACGCTGCACTGCTGCCCTTGCTTGAAGCATTGACAGCCAACATTATCTCACCGTCTATTTTTGTTTTTGAACGAGTGATCGCAGCTACGGAAGCCATCTGAACAGCCCCCTTTGCGGCTTCGTCAGCCAATGAATTCCCTGCAACGTGAACGCCATCACGTTGATGACTCAGTGTGTGGATCACGTGAGCCTTTGGTAGTTCGTTTTTCAACTGAACTACTTGTTCCCAAAGCATTTTGTGCTTTATTGCGCCACCTTTCGCATCTTTCAAGCCAGTTTTGTATATAGTCATTATACGACTGAACACAGTAAAAGGAATCGCACACTATCAGTGTGGGGAATTCTCGATCTGTACTTTCAAGTGCCAGTTTGAATGCTTGTAGTTCAGCTCACTGAGCTGTACAATCTCCTAGAGATTGAGTTTTTGTGACCATAGGTCTGAAGATGCCATCTCGCATGCGACCTTTAACGATTGCACACGCTGCACTGTAAGCTTGCTTACTCCCTGTTGCGGGCTGTGCGGATCCGTCAGTATAAATTATGAATTTGTACTGATCGAGAGGCAGAATTTCAGTGGGCAGAGGACATTCTTGTTCATATTGCAGGAACGCTTGTGTTTTTAAATCGGGATCAAAAACATATTCAACATCTGTTGCAGCAAGAGAATTAACCCATTGTATCCATCTTGGATGTAATGCTTTGGCATTTGGAATGCTTGCTTTTGTGACCGCTTCTAAAGCTGGTACTGGGGTTACGACAATAATGCGTTTCCCTTGTGCTAGGGCTCTTTCTTTTGCTACAGCGGTTTGAACTGCTGTCAGAATTTTTTCAGTTGAACTGAAGCACATTTCTGCTTGTGTATACAAATGAGATTTGTATGCAATTGGTATTGTCTCACCCTCATTGAAGGTTAAGTAGGTGAATCCGCATTGACCCGAACTTATTCGGATCACCAAATTGCGTTGACTTACGCGTGTTTGTAAGTGATTTGTTGCTAACATGTTAGCCTGGAGTGAACGCAAGATTTCTGTGTGTTCGTTTGTCCAATTTTTGATTGAAAAATCAGGTTTGATTAATGCGTAGAAAGGTTTAACCCTTTCTGCGTAATTTAGAATGTATGTTCTTCCAAAGTTTAGGAAACCCAGGATGGATTGTAAGTTGTTTAGCGTTTTTGGAGGTTGGAGCAGCGCACATTTCTCTAGCAAGTTAGCTGCCAAGCTCTTGCCTTCACTTGAAAGCTCATATCCTAGAAATAGGACATTGAGATGGGCAATTCTGGACTTTTTAAAGTTGAATTTGTAGCCCTCAGAGGCGAAGCCCAGTATAATGGTACTCACAATGTTCAAGTGTTTGTCCAGGTCATCGTCCGTCAGATATATGTCATCAACATAGGACAATGCCTCATTGTCATAAATTTGTAGTAACTCTGTTACCCTCGCTGAGAATAACCCCGGGCTGTTCTTGAACCCTTGTGGGAGTCGACAAAATTGACGCTGGGTCCCCATTATGGAGAAAGCTGTTAAGTACCTGCTTTCAGGTGCTATGTTTTGACAAAAGAAACCATTTGAGATGTCTAATGTTGTTTTGTATTTTTTACGCACAATGTTATTCATTAATGCTGTGCTATGTGCATTTTGCACTGCAAAAGTTTTAGAACAAGTGTTTAAGTGTCTGTAATCCAAAACTAGACGATATGTATTGTCTGGTTTGGAGACAGGAAACAAAGGATTGTTCATTGAGGAGGTGCATGTTTCAATCACCCCTTGGTATTCAAGTTGATCTAAGATCTCCCTGACCTGTTTTTTAGCTTCTTGCATTATTGGATACTGCCTTTGTGCAGTAAGTTCATGTTTCAGATGTATTTTATGGTAAGGGGAGTCCTCATCCCATCCTACATGATTTTTATATAATGCTGGGGCCTGGGCTACTGCCCATTTCCTGGCATATGTATATTTAGATGAATCGGAATATGGTTGGAGAAGGCAGGCATAATAATGTCCTCGCCGTGTGGGCACTCTCTGACAAATTGTGGTGGCCAGTCTTTTTCTCCTAGAAGTATGTCATAGCCCCTTGATAGTCTTTCCCAAAAAATTGCTTTCACCTGTCTAGGTTTGTCTCCCTCCATCCGGAGTGTTATTTCATATAACTTTTGTGGAGTACTAACCCTGGTGTCTACAGTCTCAACTGTAATGTACTCATTCAAGTCCACTATCTCCAGAAGTTCCTTCTGGTTCTGGCGAGCTATTGTGACTTCTGCTGCACTGTCCAGCATTGTCTGAGCCCATTCTCCGTTCTTGAGTTGTGTTCTCAGTATTCTCGGCATGTCTGATCTTTAGACCTGCTACTTTCTTTTTGGAAAATTGAGGTTTTGTTTTATTTTTCGGAGCGTGTTTGTCGTCTTTCGATTTCACGCGTTCTTCTCTATGTTCTGATCGTCCTCTTCTTTCCGAAGTCTGTGATGAGATCTGAAAGGGACGAGAGGAACGTGTATCAGTATCTTGATACCTGTCAGGTTTTCTCAAATTATCCCTATTCCTGAGGTTATACCTCCTTTCAGAGGGCTCCTTTTGAGGAGACCTTCCTCGGGATTGAGAACGTTTCTCGTTTGAATTTTGTTTGTTAGTCTCCCACTTCTTTTTAGAAGATGTAGGAGTTTGTTTAATTGAGTCCTTCTCAGGACTTTCAGATAGTTTCGGCTTCACTGGTCTTCCACCCAAACTATCTCTGCCTAATTCTGCATAAGATTGTTCTATTATTCTGGGTAGTTCTGTTTGATGGTCTGTAACATTGAATTCCCTTAATTTTTGGCGGATCGCCACTGCTGCTGCCTCCCCTTTAATATTAGATAATATTATTGTTGAGACCTGGTCGAAATTTTTCAGTAATTTCATACCTAAATTTAGAGCAGGCTCTGCCCCGTATTCATTTTGAATTTGTTTCAGGACATCTGGTAATACCGCAATTGATGGAATGCCATGTGTTTTAGTATAGATGGCAGCAAAGACTGAGCCCCAAGTGGTGCAGTCTTCCAGTTGTGGTGTGATCCCCATTGGTAAACTGATGGTTAGGATTCTGTGTTTCTCATACGGGCTAGTATTTGGAAATACTGCTTCGATTTGAGTAATTTTTTGAGCTATCCAGAATGGAATTTGCTCACGTTTTGTGGGCATTTTACCCATGACTGCGTATAGAGTCTGTGGTGTAATTTTTAGTGTATTCCCCTGATGAGGAGTTTGATTTGGAAGTGTCAATGGTGGTTGGACTGTGAAAGTCCGCATGACATATTGGACCAATTGTCTGTATATTTTTATTAACTCTGTAAGTTGAGTAAGTAGTTCCTCGTCTGACATTTCTTCAATGTCGGGATGAGGTGTGTAGCCGGCTAGAATCGGCCATGTTGCTCCTGGTCTACCTAGTGGACCGAGACTGGTAATGTTTCTGTGATGTTTTAGGGCACCTTTAAACCAGAGCTGATGCTCTTGGTATGTTAATGGAATTTCTATATCCTCGAAAGGAATGTATTCCTCTGGTGGTTCATCTTCTTTGTAGAAGTGAAACATGTGTGTTACTGGATTGGATTCAGGAAATATTACCCATGAATAGAATACCTCTGTCTGAAAGGATTCGTGTGCCTCTATCACGAAAACTGCTCTACCGCCTCTTGGTGGTAGGCCATGTTTTATAAGTTTTAGAGTGATGGCTCTTCTTAAGTTTGGATGGATGTCTATAACACCCTCCTCGGTTTCATTTAAACCGGTAATGTTAAAAACTGCTGCTTGGGCTGGATCAGCCGCAGCTCCACCGTTTCCGGTCTCAGTGTCGGAGCCAGGCATTTTGTTTGTTTGAAAAATGTAGAACAAGTATCAAGGAGACAAAGATAAGGTGCACAATATTTTGGAACACTGTATCCTTCAACGTTGAGCAAACCAAACAGCTAATATATAGGGTACTGCCCTATGTAGCCGTGGTGGATACTTAACCCTGCCCACTCCAGACGTCTTTTGGAGTATATGGGTAGGGGTCTCTGAGAGAAAAAGCACGGCTGAGTTACTCAGTATCTAACGTTGAATTACCGCCTTACCAAACCGTTGGGCGCCATGTGGTGTAGCTCCTATTTCCCTAATAGGCTCTGCGCATTGGACTAATATCCCCTATAGGTTTGACATAGGACTAAGGTCAGTATGTCCCTATCGAGTATATTAAACTTAATTACTTGTGCCAGCTAGCTCAGAGGCCACTAGAAACTCCTTGTCAAACAAGAAGGGAGTAGTTTCTGGCAGCCGCAAAACATGACCACTTTGTTTCCCTTTAGAATCAGAACGTGTCCCAGAGTCGTGGAAACAATAGATAACTATTTCACTCAGCTCAGTCATGCATACTTAGTTTTCCTCAAAGTTACACAGAAAGAATAGACGGGCGTTTCAATAAAAGGTTTATTGAACAGTCTTGTTTCTTGTGTAAGTAAAATGTGCTGTTACGATCACAAGACAGTATGCAAGATAAATAATGTACAGCGTAAGCAGTAGAAATAAATAATACTGCGCTAGCATTATCTTTAGCAGATATTCATTTACATAAATAACACAGACTAAAAATGTGAGTACTCATACGATGCGTCTCTAAGCTAGTTCTACCCCAATGTACCTAACCTGTCCTAGGTGTAGGGAGAGGTATGAAGTAGGTGAAGTATTCCTTACTATGGCATACTAAGAGTATGTTAAGTCTAGTATGCCTAGTATGCCAAGAGTCCCTCTAGGTTCTAGTCAGCTCCATACCTTTAGAATGAGAGAGGTGGGAATCTCTTGCCAGACTCGAACTCCAACACCCCGCGAGGGAAGTCAGATCAATGGAAGCTGGACTCTCTGCGTGCAGGGATGACAGCGTCTTCTCAGTGCGTCAGGCCGGGAAACGGGCTCCTCTGAAGTCGAGGTCTCCTCTAGTTTACAAGGGCTAGGGAAGGTATATTTATACCTGAGAGGTACCTCAGAATGTTAGCATTGACGTGAATCGGACAGCGGAAGACGTCATGAATGAACCCCTAAGGTATAACGGTTCATGCATAATATATGAGTCCTTGAAGAAATCAATAGTCCTGTGCTAGGGAAACTCCCGCAGCCTAAGGGTCTGTTCTTCAAGAACTCGTTGTGACGTTAGGGTGGACGGATGTCGGAGACCATGCCTGTATTTGGAGTGCACGGTTTAATGCCTAAATAAGGACTGGGATTTTATGCCTATATAAGGGCAGGGCGAATTGTATCTATATAAGGACATGATACAGGAAAGCCCGTGTATGGACACCCTAAGAGGAATACAACAGCACTTTGCTATTCTCCCTAGATCTGTTCACCTTCAATCCTGTCCCCAGCAACCCCAAAATAAAAAAATATAAAAAGTGCTTGCTCTGCCACAAGTGCAGGGAATCCTGTTCCTTCTAGTAACTAGGGCTGCCATTGTCTTTTCCTCTTCCCTGGACAGCTCCGAACAGCCGATTCTCAAGGCCTCCTCAATTCTCGCACCCTCAATGCCTATCTTACACTATCAGCGCCCTACTCCCCTCCCCCGATCACCGTTACTCAATGAAGCCTTTTTCAACAGACTCTCCCAGCCTCTCATTCTTTCATTAGTAAAAAATTTGCGCCGAGCCCAAAGTTTTTGTTACATGCCCGCTGCCGAATGGCAGGGTTTGTGAATACCAGGGCTCTCCAGTCTTTCTTCCACCACCATCCACTTCTTGTTTCTTTATCCCACTGCCAAGGGTTCAATTACATCCTTGATTTCTCTATTTGTCACAGTTTGCCTATTATTTTTTATTCCTCCTTCTTCGCATTTCTCTCTCTTACATTGATGATGAAAACAATACTAAAATCAACAAGCATTTGCAATGCAATAGGTCTCGCTTTAGTGAAAGTGTGAGCAATTGGCGTTGCAAATGCAATTTTTTTTTCCGTTTAATATTATGCCGGCAGTAGCATAGTAAGAAAATAAATTCCTTTCATGAACAAAAGGGTGCAGTACCACAGGCTGTTACTAGGTGTCCCTGGGACACCTAGAAAATAAATTCCTTTAATGAAGGAAAGGGTGCAGTACCACAGGCTGTGGTACTTATTATACTACAACCCAGTAACAGCCTGTGGTACTGCACCCTTTCCTTCATTAAAGGAATTAATTTTCTTATTATGCTACTGCTGGCATAATTTTAAACGAAAAGAAAATATTAGCATTTACAATGCCAATAGCTTACATTTTCACTAATGCGATACCTATTGCATTCCAAATGCTTGTCTGTCTGTGCTGCTGAGTGGTTGTGTGTGGATTGTGCTGTAAAGTTGTTGATGTACATTGAGCTGTTGTATTGTGTCCTCTGTCCTTGATGTGTTGTGTTGTGTTTTGTCTGGTGTTCTGTCGATGTAGTTGTGGGTGTTGTGGGGGGGGGTTCATTTTTTGGGTGAAATACGTACTTCTGGGATCATGCCTGGTAAGGGTAGGGTGCACTGAATGTCAGAAGTGGTGTTTGGGGGCTTCCTGTGGCTTCTGAACTTTTACCTACCACAAATGGTTGCCAGTGGGGGTCGTGTCCTCCAGGGGTATCCAGTTGCTGTGAGGAAGCAACGCTGGGAGAGGATGCAGCAACAGATGATGCACATCTTTAATGTCTACCGGACTGTGGTCCAACTTAAACATCTCTGGGCGGATGTGGTTGGCAGGGAGTCGTACCTGCTGGACTACGTAGGCATGGAAGTTGGCAGACTAATTGATGAGTAGCCAATACTGCCACTTTTCCTGTGTGTCACATCGACATAACAATGATAATTTTTAACATGGAAGGGTATACTTACCATAAAATAGCACAGTGTTGCCCTGCAGTAATTTTGCTGCACTGCATTGCGTCATCTCTAACATGAAGGGATGTGCTGTAGTCACAATAATACAATGCACCACTGTGTGCAACCATGCAGCGGCACTGACTGTAGCTGCCTAGCGCAACCGCAGGCACCCTTGCGCCATTTTTTAAAGGTGCCTGAGTAGCAGGGATGTTTACTTTGTGAACAGGAAGGTGTCCCTTCCTGCACATAAACAATCAATGATGGCGATTTATCATTCCTATGTGTGCTGCTCTCTGTAGTACACATAAAAGTAGCAAATTTCCATAGATTGATTGATGCACTTGTGCAGGAAGGGAGAGCTTCCTGCCCAATTATATTCTTTGCTGGCATGGAGCTCCTGTCATGTGTGCTGCAGAAAGCAGCACAGATTGGAAAGGCAAATAACTATTGTAAATAAGGTATATATCCTTCTTGCTACACTTAGGCCTGCTATCTCCTTGTGTATGGAATAGGAGCTGGCTATGATTACCAGATACATGTAAATCTGGGCAAACATCAAAATGAAATTGGTGTTGCATGGATACACCCAAATATACATACAATGCATGCACCTTACACACAAACTGATGTGTGAAAAAGGCCCGATGTATAAGGCAACGTTAAGCCACTATATGTGGCTTGGTGCTGCTTAGCAATGTAGAGCTGGGCATAGCACCACCGGAGCATATGTAGAAGTGATGCTCCAGTGGCACAAGGGTCCTGCAAGCAAGCCACACGCAGGTCTGACAAAGCCCGTGGTATTGAAATTCACAAGTGATGTTACTGCACACCCCTTCTCGCATTTGCACTGTGCTGGCTGTAGGACATTGGTAACACAGATATCTGCAGGAGACACTGAGGAAGGGGCAGGCAGCGGAGTATTAGTGGTTCCCCTTTACAACTATGGTGTTCAATTTGATGCCGCTAGTTGTGGTGTTGTGTCACCATACACTTGTGATATGGTGTGGCCTCAGTGGTGCAAGCTGCTTGTCCTTCTGCACCTTTTTGTCCTAGGCTTACACACACACACACACACACACATTTTACCTATGCTGGACCTGTGTGCATCCCTGACATTGATGGTATGCTACTGGAAGGGACAGCTCTCAGCAAACAGAAACTCCAAGGCAGAGGGAATCAATTGTGAAAGTGTGCATTGAAAGTTTACACACTTGCAATTTACAATTACACATGATGATGTGCCAATGACCCTCCTTGCAATGCATCCCCTGGGTAGTCAGTATTAATTGAGGCCTGCCATGGCTTACCATGCTCAGGTAACCAGTGAATGCTTTGTATGAAATGATTACAGGTCCTTAGCAATAAGTCTAAGACAGGTATCGTTTTCTGATGTTCACAATGGGTATGCTGTGCTTATTACTGGCTTGTCTGACTACATACCTCTGCATGCAACACAAATTACACATATTGGCTTTGTATGGCTCATGGAGATGTTGGTGAGGGCTGACCCACAGGAGCTGTTGTAACATATGCGGCTCCAGATGTACATGTCAAGTGTATATGAGGCCCAATGTATATCAGAGATGAGCACACATACATTGTACTGTATCTCAGGGTGTGACAGGCAGTATCTGACACATCTAATGAGTATTGCAATATATGTCATTGTGAAGTGTCAAAATGTGCATCTTAGGTAGGCTTGGAACATGTTTGAATGGCATCTGGTACTGTGCAGCATTGACATGTACAGAACTGACCTTACAAAGGGCTCAGGGAGACATGATGTGTGACATCTACAGGGGGCTCATTTCCTGGTGTCTACTTTGATCTGGGCATGGTTTTGGGCAAACCCGTGCAGAGACATGCCTGTGAGTTATATAGGTCATGCTACTCGTGAGACTCAGTTGCTATGGTGACATCTGTCAGTAATGAGGATGTCGGACTGGATCCAATATTTTCTCTAGCGATGAATGTCCTGAATCATTTACATTTTGAACACTTCAGCCTGCCTTACTAATGTGTAGTGGTCATGCTTTTCAAATGTGTCATCTGCTTAAATGCAGCCTGATGGGTTACATAGCCAATATGTATGCATGATGTACACTGCTAATTTGGCATGTTACAGATGAGTTTGTCCAACGACGACTGATTTGTTTTACATGTCATGTCTTGTAGGTGGACCTGCATCATTCTCACGTGTGGAGGTGGATTTGTTCAAGGACCCCAACATCACCAGTGAGTGCCTCTGTCTATGCTAATTGTGGTGCAGAAGGAGTGAGTGTGATGTCTGACCCAGTACAAATTTTTTGCAATGATGTGTATCCCTTGCACTAAGACACGTTTATTTATTTGATGATAGATGAGATGTAGGGGGTCTTGACATTTGCAAGTTAGTCTGCCTCTCACTGATGTCTATGAGGTTACATTGACAATCTGTGATGGAACATGTGACAGAGGCCTGACAGGGGTGGCATGACCACACTGGCTGGATCCGTGATTATCCGTGGTTGATGGATCGCATTTGTACATGTTTGTGGATTGGTGAGTTTCAGAATGCATATCAGTTCCATATGAAATGACATGGGGAGCATGTAATGACCGGTGGACTGGTCCACCATGGACCTACAACAGGCCTGAAAGGAGAGGTGTCATATGTGTCTGTGTGATGTGTGTTACATAGACAGCACAGCATCCATTTTTACATGTGAGGAATGCCAAATGTTAAGTATAGTTAGCAATCTGTCATGCTATGGGTCATTGGCATATAAGTTACGCCACATTCTGACACAACAAATGTACTTGACATGATTGGGACATGTAGCTGTGGAAAAAGCCACTTGCAATTTTGGCCACTGCAGGATGCAGAAGGCACACTACTGTTCTGTGAGGTTGTGATGTGTACCATACCATGGGTATAAAGAAGCAGAGTAGCCAAGCATTAGATGTACTGAAACGGTCATACATAGATATGGCAGGAGGCTGCCATTGCATCGTTCAACATTTGGCATGCCTCAGAGCTTTGGCCTCAGTGCATCTCAGTTGATATATTTTGAGCATTTGTTTGGTCCATCTGAGCTGCAAGATGATATTCGGCTGTAGGGGCTGCTACCTTGATGTTGTACACAAAAAGTTGTCTCATTTGATTTGTACCTGTAACTAGTCACCCTGTCACTGACATCTTTACATGTTAACTTGAACAGACAACATGACCCCCGAGCAGTTGCACGTCCACAACCTCTAGAAGGAAAGGTACCTTCATGTCAGGAAAGTGGACAAAGCACACTGAGCAATGAGATGCCGTAATGAGGAGAAGAAGCAAAAGGGGAAATAGAGCTGCTTCCCTCAGGGGCCATCAACACTCTCGAAAGCCAGCAAGGACAGCGATGCCAAGGCAGGGCAATGAACAAGCAAGGGACCTGTCCTGAGTACATCTGGAAGCCAAGCCTCAAGACCACCTACCCCTACACTAAAGCACACAGGAGGGCCAAGGTCATTCGACCAAGATATTGAAAAGACCTCTCGAACCTCACATTGAGAGTGGCTGTGCTAGAGTACAAAATGGACAGGGCCCTCACAATGCTGGAGGAGATAAAGCAGGCACTGTCAAAGCCTTAGAGTTGTGCACGTCACAGGGAGCTTACCTACCCTTCCCCAGAACCTGGTTTTAATAATTGTTTCATTGATGGGTTTTTAGACTTGTATAGATTAGTTAGAGTAGGGTTAGTTTAGCTCTAGGATTTTGTTTTTGTTTTTTAGGGTTGGGTTAGATGTAAGTATTTAGGGGATTATTGTTTTTTGGGGGGTGGTGGGGTTGATGTATTCACATATGCTTGTTAATAAAAAAAATAAATCCCCCTAAAAACAAACGTTTAAAAAAAATTACAAAAAATATATAATTGTTTAGGACTATATGTGTAGTTGATGTATAGGTGTCGTTTCTGCTATCCTTGTGTGTATACGTCTCTTAAGGGGGTTGAGGGGTTTGATGTTTATCATGTCATGCTAAAGGTGTACAGTAAGGTAGGTTATGTTAAGGTAGTTTTAGATAGTAGGAAGGATAAGATAGTGTAGGTTAGGTTAGAATAATTAGTTGGTATAGGGTAAGTAGTTTTATTTTTTTTACTTTTCTATTGACATTAAATTTCATTGTTTGCTACATACAGGTCTACGTCATGATTTACTGTGTGGGAGTTAGCATGTGTGCTCAGGTAATGTTATGTACATGCATATGCCTTTGCTAGCAGTGTTTGGCAGCATTTGTGAGTAGATGCCTTACCTATGGACAGGGATCTGTCTGGTTGGCCATGACTTTACATCTTCTGACTATCAGTCATTGTTGCGCAATGGACGTGGCAATCATGATGGAATATGTAGACAGTGCAAATCATGTGTTCACATACAATATCTCTGTGTGGGTACGTCATGCAACTTGCCTTGGAGGGATGTCGTGGTCTACAGCATTTGGTCCAATTTTTATGTTTTTGGACTCACATGCAGATTTCTGCCCCCATACCCACTTACATTTGCAGCGTTTACTTGTCAGCCCAATGTTGTATGCTTGCAAGTTAACATGGTTGGACCTGGGACTTGTGGGTGACTCAATTCACCAATAGCATTGACTGCATGACATCAGTATAACTTAATGCTTGCAACCTTGAGTAAGCAAATAGTGTTTACAAATTATGTTACACTCTCACTGCCTAGCATTGTCCCTGACTCAACAAAAACTACAAGTGTCCCTTTGACTAATAGTTGGTGTATTTGCCTCTCAGATTGTGCAATCAGGTCCACCTGACTCCTACAGACAGACAACACACAGGTAGCTCTAATTGCATTTATTTGCATGTGCACATTTTGAAGCTGCTCACATGTAAAGTTCATTGGGCAACAACCCCAAAGGATGTTTAGAGCCATAAGACATCCACACAGAGAGCTCATGTGGGGAACATGTCATGAGACAGTGAGGAGAAGAGTGCTTCAGTCAGGAGGAAGACCACAATGTCATTAGGGAGGATAGGCCACATTGGCAGTCCACAAATGGTCAAGGTGAACAGTACGAAGTCATGATGAGGACAGTGACAGCAGATGTTCAATGGCATGTTAATCAGCACAGGGCAAAGGAGAAACTGGGTATTTGGCACAGATGCATGCTACCGGAAACTTCTTCACTGGAAAGAGGTACCATCCACATCTTCCTCCTCTGATGTCTGCTTTGTCTACCGTGAGGGTGGTGTTGTAGATGTGGCAGCCAAGGGAGGCACACACACATCAGGGGCAGAAGATGTGGATCCCATGCCTGCAGCAGCATTCATCTGTGCCAACACATGAGGCAGCAGGGTGGAGGATTTGCTGGTTTTGCAAAACAGCAGCAATGCCGCAGTGGTAGGCAACCATGGCAGCAAAGTGGGAGTCCTGCTTCCACTCCATGGACTCCAAGATGTTTCTTATTGCCCCCAGCTGGTTGGCCACCTCACTGGTGCCACTTTGGCAGGGCAGCTGTTGATGACTCTGTCTCATGACACCAGCAATGTCAGCCAGGGACTGCTGGAGGCCACAGAGCAGAGAGCAGGGGCCTCTGATGGCGGCAGTGTTGTCCCTGTTGGTAATGAAGCACCCTCGAACTCCTGTTGTGTAGTTCCTACTAATCCGTAGGATCTGCGCATTGTATGGACAACCATAAACTAGGGGCTTGTTGCCAAGACTGATTCCGGACATGATATGTTGGCCTATAGACCAGCTAGCTCACAGTGCCACCGTAAGCCCTCCTAACCTATCAGGGAGCGAATGGTTTTCTGGCAACCACTGAACATGACAACACTGACCCGTCAGGGATCGTGGAAACAGTACTGAACTTTTCACTCAGTCACTCGTGCTCACTTATTCTCAGAGAAATATACAGAGAATGCACAGTGTGAAGTTTTCAATAATATTTATTAAAGCAACATTATTCTTGCATAAAATATGTGTGCTGCAATGATTAGTAGACAGATAAACGTGATTACAAGCACCAAAAGCGTAATTAGTAGATATAGTTCTACCATGGTGTTAAAATAATGTATATATGCAGGCATATAAAACAAGGCAGTAATTTAGCGTACTCCTACTATGCGAACCCTACTCTAAGTGTACCAAGAGTGTGTGTAGGTGTAGAGCCAAGAATCCCCCCAAGGGACGATCCAACCCCATTACCTGATGGGATAGAATGAACGACCCTGTCTTGGTCACGATTTGGACACCCCTCACGAGATGTCAGACCGCTGCGTGGTGATTTCTCACCATGCAAGGACCCTCGGTGTCAGCGAAAGTGCCTCCTCTGCTAATCTATCGGGATGCTCATCTTTTATAATAGAAATCAGACTTGCGATGGGCATATAGATTAGCGATGTTATGGATATGTAGATAGCCCTGTCGCCCCCTGGATGAAGAAAGTGATGACATTTGTACATAGTTCGAAATGAGACCTTGTACATGATTTTCAGGGCGTTGTAATAATGTTGAGCGAAGCTAGATGAGAAAACAAGTTTAGTTTCAGAAAAACAAATCCAACATTGTCGTGCATGCAAAAATGTGCAAAAGGTCACAGCTGAACATGTTATTTGTGAGGACAATGTAAGAAATAAGCTGTTTCGCTACATGGGCCTAACTTGGGAATATAACACCTACTCCTCATACTAAGGGTCGATCTCTGAAAAGCTACATAAAAAGCCAGCAGACAAATTTAAAATTGTTAAAAACTATTCTTAAAAGCATCTAAAAGCGGGCTTCCCATTAAATTATCTATTTAAAAGTCTTTAAGTCATCATTTGAGAACCCAAGCACTCAGAAAGCCATGGTGCATAGAAAAAGCAAAACCTGTTTTGGTTCATTTTGTTTAAAAAAGAGGCCAAATTGTTCCCACACAGAAAAGACCAATTGTTTATGCGTTCCGAGGGGTAGATGCAACATTGCTGTTGTCCACATTCGCAGACGTTCCCAGAGGCGCACCTCGTAGCATGTTTATGGAGCAAAGGTGATTCCATCCAGTACCCACAGCAGCCACTGAGGGAGGTGTTGTATCCCATAAGTTTTCCGCAGAGCCGTTGTTCACATCACTAGGAGCCGAAGCATCACAGGGTGGCTCTAAGAATGCATTCATCATCAATGGAATTTGCTGGGGACAGCAATACCCATGGGCCTTTAAGAGGTCCATCAGTACTTCAATGTCCGGTGGCGCAACCAATTCTGATCCAAGACATATATCCAGGACGCATTTGTGGCTCCAAAGCAGACAGCGGAAGACAGGTTGTATGCAGTCAAGCCAGACCGGCCTGAACGTAAGAACCAGTGCTCCTTTAGTTCTTGAAGCCGAGGTGTGCCGAAGCATGCGCTCACAGCAGAGCAGCACTAGCAGTGCTGTCTCCATTCCAAGTTGAACTGGGATGCCAATTGCGGAGCAGATAAAATAAAATCAGTATTCCCACCCAAAAAATGCTTCCAACACGGAGTGTATGAAAGATGCTATAACTCCGAAATCGTCTGAAAGGTGCTCACCAAACCAGAGCCAATACATTTTAAAAAGTGCACTATTCCTTTCGTATCAGACATGTTAAAGATACGATGGACCAGGTCCCCAAAATGCAACGGGAAGTTAGTGTGAGTAGTGTCTGCGATAAAGAGTAGTGTCTTTATCTCAGATGAGGACCTTGCAACATGGAGATCAAACGTCTCTTTGGCTGAAGTTTGCTTAGGGAATCAAATTTTATGTTGGAAATATTTATTGAAGGCCATAGCGCTACGTCCCTAACTGTGTGGGCAGGATGAATCACGGCAGCTGGGGAACACTTCAGATAACAAGACAAGTTTGCTACTAAAGCATTGCATGCCCATAGGAGAGAAATTTCCTTGCAAACCAAGGAGCTACTTAAAGCATCTTCACAGTTGGATCCACTAAGAAAAACTTCAGTGTCCCTATTTCTGCATCTAAACCTGAAAGGTAATTCCCAATACTCATGCACATATCCTACCCCTAGCGCTTCATATCTGCCTACCTGTTGGTATTGGAGACAAGATTGGAATTGAAAGGTCGTGACTGGTAGGGATATGTGACCATTGATTATCCAGTCAGTGGATGGTGTCACAGCCACAGTGAAAGGTAATCGTTTATTTTTCAATGTGCAACATGGTATATTTCGCATCTCTGCATGCCATTACTATCTGTCTTTCCATTAGATCATATGCTGAAAACAGATTTGTACTATTGATGTAAAGCCATGGCACATGGCCAAAACTTAACATTTGTAAGGTCCAGCTCAGTATTACTATTGACCGTAATTGTGACTGTCCATGTTGTAATATAGACATAACCGAAACTTGGAGTGGTGCACTACTGTGAGGCAAAGTTCGTTTTTCAATGAATCATATAGTCTTGTTTGCTTTGTCTTAGTAAGTCCTTTATTTTCATAAGCATCCAACAGTTAAAAATACCAGCCAACGCGTTTCGTTCATATTCAATGAACTTCTTCAGGGCATTGAGTGATGTGCGTTCTAGAAGGGGAAAGTCCTATGTTCCCCCTGGCGATTCTTCTGAGCTAAATGCGGGCTCGGTCCAAATATGAAGTTGTAGCAAAGCAAAATTGCACAGGCACAAAATAATGCGACTGTGTGGGCCTCCTTAATAAGGGCCAATAAGCACTGAATTCTGCAAAGTTGGAAGCAACCGTCGGTTCGACGGTTGCTTCCAACTTTGCAGAATTCAGTGCTTATTGGCCCTTATTAAGGAGGCCCACACAGTCGCATTATTTTGTGCCTGTGCAATTTTGCTTTGCTACAACTTCATATTTGGACCGAGCCCGCATTTAGCTCAGAAGAATCGCCAGGGGGAACATAGGACTTTCCTTCTAGAACGCACATCACTCAATGCCCTGAAGAAGTTCATTGAATATGAACGAAACGCGTTGGCTGGTATTTTTAACTGTTGGATGCTTATGAAAATAAAGGACTTACTAAGACAAAGCAAACAAGACTATATGATTCATTGAAAAACGAACTTTGCCTCACAGTAGTGCACCACTCCAAGTTTCGGTTTGCTCTTCCTCTGCATTGCAGTTGGCACCCAACGACGGCAGGTGCTGGAGTTGCTTGTGCACACTGATCTGGGCACAGTGGGGACAAAATCACGAAGGGAACACAGCAGGGGAGTGCGGTCATTGTGTCCGCCGTTGTCCGTAACTTGTCTCAGTTTGTAATATAGACATGTCTTGCTGTATTATGTCAATTGCGGAAGACACTATGTTGCCCAGTGAATAGATTCTGGATGATAATGTGGTCATACTGTTGTCAACTACAGCCAAAGCCTTTTCTAAATTAACCCTATCGATCTCACGCAATCTCTCAGCAGCTTCCTGTTGAGAAATCTTCCACAGCTCGTTGTATATTCCATACAAGAAATGCTTTTGATGTGGATTCCGAGGGCCTAATAAAAAATCCCTGAGATCCATGTCAACAGAAAGAAGGGACAAGTGTTGTTTCACCTGGGAGAGTGTTGAGGTTTGTAGCCAATCTAGGCCTTACTTCCCAACACTATATGACATCACCACCCGAGTGTTCTGTTTGTACATATCGCTGATCAGACCTATTGATCCTAAACCCCTCATTGTTACCCAGGAATCTAGATTGACACCCGTTTGTGTCCACAGGCCTAACCAACCATCCCTTCCAATTGGGGTCTGATGAATTGAAAGAACCATTACGTATCATGGTATCGAGTGTATCCTCACTGAAGTGTGTAAAGTGCCGCCAATTCTCAAAGCGTGAGAATGTGGGAATACGCGGGGCGTTCAAATCCTTTCTTTTTGCTATACCAAGACATGAAGTTTGTTGCACTGTCTTGTTCAGGAAAATCATTTGATGTGGTATGAGGCATGCTCTAAATAAGGCCTCCGTTCCCTAAACCTGCAAATCTTTTGTCCCCCAGATTTTGTGTCTATGATGTCTTTCCAAAAGTCGAAACCCTGTATAGACAGTTGGAAAATAAGGGAAGCAGAATATATTAGCATATTTTTCTTTGCAGGTGTAGGTGCAAGCCTATAGTAATACAAGGCTGGATCTGATGTTTTAAAACCTGAAAAATAGGTAAACTTCTGTGCAAATGTTTTTGAACTACCTTTCAGATGTGTTGGGCAGTGTTCCCATTGTGTGTAATTATAAACAGCGCATGGGATACTAGCTTTATGGAAAAAATGGTGACAATAATGCTGGTAACAGAACATGTCTCCAACATTGCTTGTGCCATCATACAATTCATCCTTAGAAAATGCATCTGAGTTCTCTAAATCTGAAAGCACATTATGCACAGTTTCAATGTCCCAATCATCAGAGAACGTACTAGAGGTGATGATATAATTTATAGAAATTTTACACAAATAAGCAATTTTTAAAAGTTCAGCAGGACCATACACATCATACGATACCCTGGCCAATACAATTCCTTCAGGAATTGGAACTGCTGTGATGTTCACCAGGGAAAGGTCACTCAGTTCACGGAGCGATGATGCATGTGGTTTAAGAACCAAGTTCACGAGTTGTACTGCGTAGAGTTCTAGGAGAAAGTATGCATTCAGAAGTAGGAAAAAGACAGTCACTATACCAATCCAAAGTACCAGGAAAAGTAATCCAATTGTAATCCAGAGAAGTAAGTCTTTTTCAGCCAAAGGTAGAAAGCATACACTCATAGCTTGAATGGGAGAGGCGGTGTTGGCAGTCCAGGTTCACTTGGATCTGATGAAAAATCCTCATAATGCACGAAGTAGCCAGACACAGTCTGATCTATTCTTGGCAGCTCAGCAGGTTTTGTGGAACTGGTAGATAACTCGATCTGTGGCATGTTAACATAGACGTCGCCAATTTTTCTAATTTAAATTTCTGTACTTGTTGATTGTACAGTTGTAGTTGTTTCAACAGGGAGAAGTATCATTTCATTGTTGTTTACATCTTCTCCTTGGAAAGTGGAGTCTTCAGTTGTTATTAAATCTTCCATCTGAACTTCCTGTATGGTAGCGAGAGCAGTGCAGTGGTTACACAGGAGCCCACGTTGCCTACTGTTGAGAATCGGCCACATAGGGTGGTTTGATCAGATCAATTGAGGCAAACGTCTTGTCTCGGTGACTGGCAAGCTGTGGAAGAAGTATAGTTCTGGTACCGTCGACAGCCAGGACAGGTACAGGCGCTCTGTAAGATGGCTCAAATTATTTTTTCTCCACAATTTTCTCTCTGACCAGGTCCCCAATCTTCAGGACCCAGGCAGGCCTTGCCAGTGCTGTTTTCACTTCCCATTGGCAGTGCGTTTTACTTGGACATTGCTTTATAAAGCTTGGTATTCTTTTACATCCTATAAAACATCCAAATGATCATTTATGTCAAATGGGGTTCAAGCTGCCACCGTGTAGACACTATCGAGGTCAGGTATCCACAGCCTCACCCCAAACAGGAGTTCATAAGGTGTACGACCCCCCCTGGGATTTTCTTGGCATGTTATTAAGTGCCCTCTGGACCCCATACAAATGATTGATCCAACTGTCATCCGAGCCTAATACCCTCGCTGTCAAGGATTGCTTTAAGTCACAGTATTTCCTCTCAATGACCAAATTTCCCTCAGGATGGTACGGGGAGGAGTACCACAAGGCCACAACCAAACTTCCCATGGCTACTTTGAAAGCCCAAGAGCTAAACACCAGACCCTGGTCGGAATGTAGTCTGCTAATTGCGTATGTGCTGATAAAGACTCGCAAATCCTTTATAACAGTTTGAGCGTCAGCCGAGCGCTGGTGTCAAACCCACAGGAATCTGGATCATTAATCTATTGCCACCAAGATGTACTTGTAAGTCCCGTCTGAGTGTAAGGGGCCGCAGTGATCCAAATATACACATGCGAGAGGTTTGTCTGAAATCCATAAAGGTGTTTGTGATGGATGTGCTACGGTGGAGCCCTTCATCTGCTGGCAGATGTCTCATTTGAGGACAAAGTCCTTGGTCTGTTTAGTAAGACCTGGCCACCAATAGCGCTGCTTTAGTAGTGAAACTGTAGCAGTGAGCAGAACCCAAACCTTCGTGTGCAGCTAGTATTATTCCCAATCTGTGATCAGTGTTTGGTATTACTCTATCCCACACTCCTCCTGGAATCTGAGCATACGGAATGTTTTGTGCATCTAACTTGTAGGAATGCTTGAGTGGAAAGCCTCTCGGCAGGGCTGAGTTGTTGCGTGTGGCATTGACAGCTATCATAGTTGTTATGTGTATTCTCATACTGGAGCGAGTTATTGCAGCAACGGCAGCAGTACGAACTGTTGCCTTGATAGCTTCATCTGCCATCGAATTCCCTTCAACGTGAACGCCAACACGTTGATGACTCAATGTATAAATCACATGATCCCATGGCAGGCCTTCTTTCAGCTTTGCCACTTGTTCCCAAAGCATCTTGTGCGTTACTGTGCAAACTTTGGAGTCCCTAAATCCATTCTGGCCCCAATAATGTATATATTTGTTATAGGACTGGACACAGTAAAATTAATCACACACGAGTGTGGGGAATTCACGATCCATATTTTGCAGTGCCAGTATCAGAGTTTTTAGTTCCGCCAGCTACGCCGTACAGTCCCCTAGGGACTGAGTGTGTATTTTTCCAGGACAGAACTTTCCATCTTGCATGCGCCCTTTCACAATTGCGCATGCCACGGAATATTGTTGTTTCATTCTTATGGTTGGCTGCGCAGATCCATTGGTATAAATTATACATTCATATCGATCTAGAGTCATTATTTCATTTGGCAGAGGATATTCTTGTTCGTACTGCAAGAATGCTTGTGTTTGTAATGTAGAATCAACTCTGTAGTCTACATCTGTTGCAGTGAGAGAGTCAGCCCAGTAATGCTTTAGCATTTGGGGTGCTTGCCTTTGTAAGGACCTCTAGGGTTGGTACCGGGGTTACGACAATTATGCGTTTCCCCTGTGCTAGTGCCCTCTCTCTCACTACAGCAGTGGGTACCGCTGTGAGTATCTTTTCAGTTGGTACAAAACGCATTTCAGCATTTGTGTACAAATGTGATTTGTATGGAATAGGGACTGTATCACCTCCATTGAACGTGATATATGTGTACCCATTTGGACTCCTTAGAGATGACTCCTGACACCTGCTCCTCCAATGGATCCTGTTCCTCCTGGGGCGCTGGACTCCCACCTCCAGTCTGTAATGCTTGTCTTGAGATTGTTTGCCATTTTCTCCTTAGTTTTGCGCTTAGAATCGTACCAGCACTTCTTACAGTCAGCCACTGTCCTCTTGACTTCAGCAACGCAGTTCACTATGGACTGCCATATAGTCTTTTTTCTCCCCAGTGACACTTTGGAGCTGACGAAGAGCTGGTGTTGGTGCTCCGTCACCTCACTGATCAAGATCTCATTCACCTCCTGACTGAACTTGCACTTTCTCTTCCCCTGGGACTCTCGTGGGTCATCCTGGCTGGTGGTGGGGTTGCTGGGGTTGTTGTCCTTTGCTGTGCTCACTCCTGGCTGCTCCATTGCTGCTTTCAGGTAAGGTAAACTTTTTTTTTTGCAAGTAGCTGCATTTTTGTGTTTTCTTTTCCCGCTAGGCACAGAAAAGTGACATTAGGATGGCTAGCGTGTATTATTTTGCAGCTAATTGGCCAAACATCATATTTTGCACCCTAGCGTGAATTGTTTTACTGACTTGACACACACCTCTGCATCAGTTTTTTCAGGTGCTAGCTCTTCCTAATACCATGTAGCGCTGTATTGTAACTACGATGCTAACATCGCATTAGGATTTGTCATACCACAGCAGTAAAACTTTTGGCGCGCCGCTGTGGCAAAACAGTAGAGCGCCAGTTCTGGTAAACAGACCCCTAAATTGCTTGCCAAAAGTCCACTAAGTGTATTTACTACATATTGCATAACACTTCAGGAAGTTAAAAGTAAGCATTATTCAGGATTGTTTTTCGAAACGCTTGTCACTTTAATATGTAATCCATTTCTTTATACGCGGTTAAAATTAGCAGTACTTGTTTAACATTTACTTTTAGGTTTCTTTAGTAGGTTAGATGTGTCACTCTCTGTTATGCCCACAACACTCACAAGCTGCAAAGTTGACTCAATGAGGTCTTCAAGAGATGTGGCTAGTGGCTGAGTTGACGGTTCCCCACATGTTCTTCATGCCTCAAACAGGCGATTGGCAACCTTCTCCTTTGTTCCTGAATGCAGATCGTACCACCATTTCCATATAGCCTCAAAGGTACATTGCATCACTCTAACAGAATTAATTCTTTATCGGATTCCCCTTTCAATTTTTTTTTTTTAGGAGTGAAGAATGAGCTCTTCCCAAAAAGCTCATCATTATGTACCACTCATTTGTCTTTCACTAAACTTAAGTTTCCTTTTCCTTCTTCCACCATCCTTCTCTGACTCCTCTTGGGACATGATGCCACAAAGTACAAAAGTACTCCAACAAAATCCTTCTAAGTTGGCTCAGGAACTTTGCCTGCCTTTCTCTCTGTTACAGGGTCCTCTACAAAGCATACATTAAATCACTTCCTTATTGTGATGTCATCAAGTTGACTTTCTTAGTTTGCGATTTCCAAATACCAATTCACAATACACTGATTCGTTATTTGAGAATCTGTAATTTGCGAGTGCGATTCATAGTGAATCGCAAATTGGGGAAGTGTCAGTATGACACATAATGAATATCTATTCCCAATTTGCGATTTGGTTACCATCATAATTTATGACTCATTATTCTGGAGTTTCGTACATCTGGTCCTTGATCCATAATAATCAAGGTAGTGTTCCCTTCCATGCAATTTGAAGAAACATTTTTGAATGTTCTATACTCTGTTGCTGCTGGATCCTTTCGTCCTATGATCATGTGATGTATCCAAAGAGAAAATTTACTTTTGTTTAATAACTGCCATTCAAAGAGTGAAAGTGCTTCTTCCTTTATTTTCAGTACAGTGCCTGTTTTGTAGTTTTCACTGTGCAAGACTGGGATGAATGTGTTCCCGTCTAATTTTTTTAAGCTATATTAGAACTCTCTGATTAGGTGTAAAAGGTTAAATTGTCCATGTCTTTGTATACAGTTCAAATGTGTATTTCATTGACATATTGACAATGTATTGTTCTCCGCAGTGCATTCTGTGAGTCAACATAAACATAGGTACATCATTGACTTTTCGTTTGAACTCACATTCTATTTATTCAATATGGTTCTCTTATTCCTCCTTCATCAGGACAAATTCATAATTCTGCACTGTCCGAGAGTCAGCAAGCTGTATGCTATACTCCACCAAATGTAAAAGATATTCATTGGCAATCATTCCCCTGACAAAACCTACTCATTTTCACATTCACAAGAAGCTAACCTGGCCCTTTTTGGCACAAAATGTCTTCACTTCTTTCTTTTGGTATGTTCTGGCATACTCTGTGAGTATCCTGCTCAATGCATTGCTTCTTGAAACGACTGGGGATTATCCAAGTGCATTTTTGTTGCTACACTAGCTGTGTTAGATTCTGATTGACTGGGGTGCATTTAGGGTGATGACAGTCCCATCAAAATAGACAGTGAGAGTAACGGTTGGTGGAACTTAAATGATAGTACAAGGGAAAATGCATGGAGACATAGGACCTTATCACGAGTTGGCATTCGGATTGTGGTGGTTTGACCGCCACGGGACCGCTGCTGCCACCAGGGATCCACAATCCCTGGCAGTGGCACAGCGATCTGAGGTCCCTAAGTGCCACTGCAGCACCCCCAAGCATATTAGGAGTCTCCTCACCACCACACTTTTCATGGCGGTGCAGCCGGCATGAAAAGTGTGGCGGTGAGGAAACAAAGGGAGCCCTATAGGGCCCCCTTGTGCCTCTGCGCCAAGGGATGCATGCAGGGGGGCACATGGTGTGGCCCCCTGTCTACATGAACCCCCATGTTCCTGCATGGAACGAAATGCACAACATTTTGCATTTCGGTCTGTGCAGGAACATGCTTTGACGTTCCCATTGCGGTGCCTATTTTAAAGAAAACTCCATGGGAACTCCAAAGAACTGCTCGCCAGTGACTTAAAAAGCCATAATCTGGTGGCCGATCTGCTTTGGCGGCGTGGTAGCGGGCCGCTTTCACCGCCAAAGTCATATTAAGGACCATAAGCAGAATGAATTGAGACATCTTTACATACAGTAAAAGTGAGTGGTTCCCTGCCACAGTGTCAAAGCTACTTAGGCGTATTTGTTCTTGAAGCAACCCCTGCTGCTTTCAATACCAAATCTATGTATGAATTTAACCACAGGGTTTGTGGATTCCAGTGTTAAAAAAAATACATTACCTAAATTGGTTTGGCTTCCTAAGCAACACTCTCCCAACATCTGCCCAGGTATAGCTTAACACTACTTGGGATGTTTGGGCTTGTGAAAGCAAATACACACTCTCCAATCCTATGTGGCATCTCCTTTTGTGTTGATCAAAGAACCGGCCGTAATCAGGTGAGTTGTTGCTCAGGAAGTGTGCACATTGTTTCAGTCATCCACATGCCCTAAGACCTTTTCATTGTTATGCCCCTTCTAGAGAGGAAGCAATACATTGAACTGGATATCATGAAAAATATTTTTATAGGTGGCACACATTGACATTGGCCCTGGCTGCCTAACAATGCCCCCGAAATTGGATAAAATCTGGTCCACTCCATCCAGTCCCCTGCATTTGCTTTGGACATGGAAGAGGCTGATCGAAGGCATCTAACCAGGACAAAAGCATTATGTCACTGTTCCTCCCAAGGCCAGAAAGAAGCCTAAGATCTTGAAGAACTTTGCTCCCACATAATGTAAAAGTCTCTTTACCTCATTTACATGGCATTGTTCCCCAATGAGAATGAGGGAACAGCTTTGACACTGCAATCCTGACTTATTACCAACAATTAAAAAGAAAAGCAATACCTCCAGCACAAAAAATGGTGCAATTTCACAGTGAAAAAGTGGAGGAGGTGAAGGAAGTGCAAACAAATATGGACAAAAAGAAATATTAAATCTCAACAATATCAAAAAGACACAGTTGTATGAAATTAATATTTAGTGGACAATCTGTGCCGATGTTTCATCGTCAGGGCATAATAATTCTCAAACTATAATAGCTGAGATATTTGTGGTATCTTAGGCACTGCATTGCCCTGTAGTCTGCTGCTCGAATTCTTGGAATGTTCTGTATTGGCAGTTCCAGGGAAGACAGATACCACTGGTTGGTGGATGTGGTTGAATAAACGAGCCTCTTACTTACCTTGCAGTGTACAGTTTTGATAATTTTACACTGGTGATAATTTTTGGCTGGTGGTAGGCACAGAGCTTCATACAACCTTTGTCCTTGAATATCGACTTATAACTACAAAACATTTTCAAAAATTCTAATTTCAATCTTCACTGTGGACTCAATAATAGTCATTCCTGCATCATTGCTTCATCTTTATTGTGATCCATCAACCTGATTATATCCTGATTTCTCATCTTCATTTTTGCCAACCCTTAACACTTTTTGTCAACTCTTAATGTCAAATACAGGTCACTCTTTTGTGTTCTAATTACATAATCCGCTGGCATCCTTCTTGAGGTCACATCAGTGGAACTCAATCAGTCATCTGTGTTTCAACCGAGTCTTAGGGGCATATTTACGAGAACTGTCACAAGGCTGCCTCAGTGTTGCGTCAGAAAAACTTGCTGCGACATGGATTTATGGCAGAGGGCACCATCTTGCAAGTTCTGAAGTTTTGTCAACCATTCCGATGCATCTGCGGGAAGGATGACGCAAAGTGTCATAATGCAACTGGTACTTACATGACGCAGAGCTCATTTGTGTGACGTAAAGCACCTTTATGTGCTGCAAATCAGTATTGCATCATGCAGGAGAACGTTGCTTGGCGGGTAGCTTCAAAAAGTGAAGCATTTCAAAGCCAAATACATTTCCAATTGCAGGAGAGCAAGAAATGGAGGGAGCACCAACAACTAGCAGTGAGGGCAACAACCCCAACCAAGATGACCAGACAGCAGGCCAGGGAAAGAAGAAGAGGAAGAACAATTTCAGTCAGGAGGAGAACCAATTGTTATTATCTGAGGTGACATAGAATGATCACATTCTCTTTGTCACCTCCAAATTGCCATTAGGGAAGAAGGAAGCCATTTGGCAGTCCTTAGTTGATAAAATCAACAGTGTAGGGCAAACAAAAACGACAGTGCCAGAGTACAAGAAGTGATGGCACGATTATAAGCGCAGGACCAAAGAGAAACTGGCCAAGAACCTGAAAGCAGCAATGAGGAACGGAGGAGGACCCGATGTCCAGAAGGAGTTGGACCCTTTAGAGAAGCAGGTGGCATCACGCATCCCAACAAAGGGCACGATTAACAAAGGTAAACTTAGACGTTTGGTTTAAACTTAGACCAAATGTCTACGTTCATGACTTTGGGAATTCACAAAGGGCATTTAAGAGTACTATCTTTATGTCCGCACTCGGGGCAGAGATCTAGTCTGAGTGCGAACATAAAAATGTGCAATGTGATGTGCCGGGGGTAAACTCCTTACCCAAGAGGGGATCCAGGTGCTGAGAATGTGAAGGCTCTCCAGGTGGGATCATGTGAAGAGCCAGGTGTACAGTCACTAGCACTAAACCCTATTGCAAGCAGCTGTCCTAATGTGCTATATGTGAATTTTTACAGGTGTTGCCTGCCATGTAAGAGACCACCCTACCTCCTGTCATGCTCAAGTGGATATTGGGGGTCGGGGTGACTACAAGTGATGGACAGCCGAGGACCATGATTGTGTGTTGGAAGCATAGAAGGTGGACCCCCGGTAGTGTAGTGCCATGTAGGTGTGGCTGAGTACATTGTGCTGGCAGTGTCACAGAATGGGCGGCCATGGTAGGCTGAGTGATAGTCAGCCACGGCTGTGTATAATAGTTTGCCACTTGTGTAGCAGCTGTGCAGAGATGCTGTGGTAGAGGGCATTGGTGTGCCACAGTCTACATGTGATGTGTGCTCGTGTGATGGTGTTACAGGTGTCAGGAGGGAGCCATAAGGAGAAAAGTCTGACTATGGAACATATGTGAAAGCAGGTGGATGTGAAACAGGGAATTATTAAGTGTCAGGGTGAGGTAGGTGTCCATGATGATGGGCAGGTTTCTGAGATGTTTGGAGGGTGAGGTGTTTGGGCCTAGTCATGTGACAAACCAGGGTGGGTACATGTGACAGAATATCCTCACTACTACCTTGTGAGGTACAGTAGGAGCCATAACTGTCACATACATGTAGGTATGTTGGGAAATTGCATAATGTAACAAATGTTGGTGGTGTTGGTGTCTCCTGAGAGTCATTGTATGATATGGGTGTCATCAGTATGTGAGATGAAGTTGAGTCCCTGGGTCTGAACAATGACTGACAGAGGAGTCATGTACAAGTACAAGTGAGTGGGCCTCAGTGAAGATATTTGTGTAACTCTGTAGATGAGCATCTTGGGTTCTGAGGAAATGGAGTGTGTGTGTGGGTTGTTGCATATTTCCAAATGTGACGGTGCTATCTCCTTCCAAGATGGTTCTCAGTGCCTACTGCTCTGGACTCTGGAGATGACTGTGTGTGATAGGAAACTACTGGTTGGACTCCACACAAATAAGTAAAGTAGGGTAAATACATGCCTTTACCCATTCCTGCTGTGTAGTAAGGTTACTTGTGCAGAGTAGCGTGGATGTGGGTCCAGTATGACCCCTCTGCAGCAATATAGCACAAATTGCTTGCAAGAGAGTACAGCAAGCCAGATTGGTGTGTTGTGCTGTGCAAAAGGCAAAGTGCAGGATTATATGTAATCGATGACAAAATAACTAAGCCTGGGTGGAGTTTGCGTAGCCGCGCTACGCAGAATTCCACGAAGTTGCAAAAAAACTCTGCGAGCTACGCGAAATTCCGCGAGCACGCGGAGTTGCTTGTTCCGCCCGTTCGTGATGAGTTTTTGCCATTCGGGAGCGCGTATCGCGTGTTCGGGGACGTTTATTGCGTGCTCGGGGGGAAATATCACGCGAACTTCACCACGCGGTCGCCAATGGGCGTGGCCATCTTGTTTTTCAATTTTTTCTGTGGTTCTGGGCCTGTTTTTCTATCCTCCCTATATCTTTTCAATCGTTTGTTTCTAGAAACTTTTTTCTGATATTCTTTATTTATTATCTATCCCTCTCTATTCCTGATTGTATATTTTGCGTTTTTTTCTTTTTGTGTGTTTTTTAGTGCGTTTTCACTCTTTTTCTATTACTTGCTTTTTTAATTTCTTTTACTTACTTTCTTACTTCCTACATTTTCTTTTCCTCCCCCGCCTACCCAGACAAAGAGCCTTAAAAAAAATAAGGGCCAGGGGAAGAGGCCGAAAAGTGAGAGCCGCGACCGCCTTCCTTGCGGAAGGCGGCACCCACAAGGGGTGCAGCCACGGGCCTTATTCAGTGAGGAGGAGGTGGCCGCAGTGTTTTTTTTTATCCAGCGCCACCTCCCCTTAACCCTGGCAGCAGGTGGCAGGCCTGGGTCCGGGCTCCGGAAGCGTCACCGGCGGTGGGCGAGGGTGTGCCGGGCAGTGTTTCGCTGCTCTGGGGTCCGGCGCGCCCATAACTAATGGACGCACCGGTGGTCTGACATCCTGGACCGGGAGCAGGACCTGCTGGACCTGCTAGCTGTTGAGGTCCCAGGGCTTGGTGAGTAGCTAATTATATTACTTCTGTGTTCCTCTGTTCTGTGTTATTTTTTTCGCAAATAGCTCACATGCTGCTGCTGCTTACATGCAGGTAACTTATGTTTAAAAATCTTATATTATGTGATTGTTACTTCCAGACTGGTGCTCGTGCTCGGCACTAATAACTAATCGTACTTGTTTGCAACTTTGCACTCTCTTGGGCTGGTTATGTAAGAGAGGTTAGAGAATTTAAGTTAGGCAATGTAGATAGGAAAGACTCTAGACCTTTCCTTTGTACTGTCAGGCTGTCCTGTCACTAAGATAGTGGTAGTAGTTAGTTAGTTAGTATTATTTGGTAATTTAGCAGCCTGCATGACGCGTCCTCTGACATGACTTCAGTCCCAGTAGAACCTTTTGTAGTTCGTATAGTGAATGAATAGCAACCAACCAATTTTCTGTATGCAATATGGCTATGCATGCGTCCATCTATGCATTAAGAAGAATAAATGCAGACTTAGTAATTGGCCCGTCAAAAGGGGTTGGAGTTGAGACAGAGATGATTGGGAATGAGATCGGAACTTAGAAGCAAATATAATTTTTTTGCAATTTGTTCCAAAGTCTGGAAAAGGCGTGCTAGGTATGTTTAGGATTCAGGAATCGGAATTGAACTGTGGAATAATAATGATTGGATGGTACTCGACTGCGATACATACTAGTCGACTACTACTATTCGAATAAGTCGATCTGATTTAGGATAGGTCAATGTTATTGCAATTGCTGTTTCCTGTCTAAAACTCATTTTTTGTCTCTTTAATTGTGTCTTACATGATCAGCATCCAGGGGCAAGAAGAAGACTGGGTCTGCTGGCAGTGCTGAGGAGGATGCGGGAGCTGGAGGGGCCTCCCAGGAGCAGCAGGAAGTGGCCTCAGGTGCAGATGGCTCTGCTGCTGGCCCCAGTAAGTCCTCCTGGTGTTGTTATATATTAATATTTCCTAACTTTTACCGCTCTATTATTTCCATTTCCTAATTTAAATTTTTCCAAAATCCTCTAAAATCTATCTGTTTCTAAATTCTTGTATTTGCTCCATTACCTACTACTAAGTACTACTAACATTGTTTCTAGTGTCTGTTTTTTTTTTTTTTTTACATCAAATCAAACTGCATCTGACTAACCTCTGACTCTGTATTAGTCTGTCTGTAGCTTGCTTTCTTCTGGGTTTCTTTCCACTCAGCTTTCCCTCTCCCCTTATATGTGGATTGCCTACTAGTGGTACTGTAAGACTCAGAGAACCCATTTGTCCTAGGCTACTACTAGTACTAGTAGTAGTAAGGACTCCTTACTACAACTAGTAATAGTAGCACTAATTTGCTGTGCAGATTGCATGCCCAAGTAAGGTATTCTATGCAGGTTTGTGAGATGAGAAGGCTTTAGTTTCTTTTACTGTCTCATCATGCTCAATCAGTAATTGGTGGTCACTCACATTGGACACCCTAAAGTGGTGTATTTTACTTTTTCTAATCCAGGCCTAGTACTTTTTTTATTAGCTGTAGTTGATCGTGAACACTGAACAACTGATTACCGTGCACCATGGCTGGAAGGAAGTATGAGGAGTAGGAGGATGGCACCATTATTTTCCAACTAAGAGAGACCTCATGTCTGCCCAGTTGGCCACTCTTTCTTCTTTTCAAAAAATGAGATGCACCAATAGCTCTAGCCACTGAGTCGAGTCCTTTGGGTTGTCTTCTTCTTGAGAGGCTTTTCAAAAATTGCCACCAACAAAATGTCCAACTGGATATTATTTTGATATTTTTGATAGGACAATACTGTCTACTCTGCTCTAGTATCCGATTTGTAGATAGTGATGTGTGTGGGGTATGCATTATTAATTATGTATTTTCAATCTTGCTAATGAAAAAAATAAATAGGGGAGGCGTATATGGCATCTAAAAAAATGTGAAATGTTTTTTCCAGGCGTACCGACCACCAGTGCCGGGGCCAGCGGTGAGGGCCATGCCACTCCGGAGGGAGCGGATGCGGCAGCTACAGGGGGTGAGCCAGCAGCAGTGGCAGGCGGTGGCAAGTCATATTCCTTACTTATTGAGAATGATGAATACATTTGCTGCAAGTGTATACACTCAGTAGTACACTGTACTTCTGCTGAGACTAAGGGGCCGATTCTGATGCGGGTTGGAAAAGCATCCCGACCGAATCGGTTGGGAAATTGTGTCCGACCCACTCAGATCGGGAAAGTCCGACCGGCGGAGTAGGATGCATCCGGATGCTTCCAGATACGATTTGGTTGAACTCCCATTGACTTCAATGGGAACATTTGTTCCTAACCGCATCAGATTTGGGCCCTCGGTCGGGAAGACACGTTCCCGATCCGATTTGGAAGGAGCAAATGCCGTTAGGAGGCCTTCCTAACCGCATCAGAATCAGGCCCTCGGTCGGGAAGCTTTTCCAACCCGCATCAGAATCGGGCCCTATGTTGTTGTGAACACTTGAAAAAGACACCCTTTACTTAACATTAGCGGCGGGGGTTGAGTAACTAATGGCCTATTCTATTCTATCTTCAACTCAGCAGAGAAAGTTTTATGATGAAGACAAAGAGTCAGACGACATGTAATATATGACTGGCAGAGAAGGATGCGTGGGTGAAGGAAGGGGCCCCGGGATGCATATAGGTGGCTGATGAAGATGATAGGATGCATGGGTAGTTGAAGGATGGGTGAAAAGTAAAAGAAAGCAGAAAGGATGCCTGCCTGGGTGGGTGAAACTGTATGTGTGAAAGGAATCCTCTGGGGAGTTTGAGGAGTCAAACTCAAAGGCAAGCAAGGACGCATGGGTGGTGGTTGGTTATATCTATGACAAATGTGTGTTGTCGGTGAAAGGTTTATGATAGCCATGTTTGGATGGATGGATGCCTGGATGGTTTCATAGATAGCAGGTGAAGACAGAGTCAGACTGGATGAAGAGAATGTAAAAGAAAATTATACCGTGCCAGAGTACCAAAGCCAAGGGTGAAGAATAAAATAATAATGCTAGAAGAGCAATGCAATGATAAATGAAAAAAGCTCTGGGAAGAACAAGGACTGTTTTTTTGGAAGGTTTTTGATTCAAAGGTTTGAGGTTGTATTTCAGAATGGAATACTCCCTTGACTCACAGTAGTTTGCAAGTACAACATATATATTGTGCATGACTAGTATTATGTACCCTACCCACCCATCATCAATCGCTTCCCTCCGACTCCGAGGCCCACTTCCGCTCCAGTCCCTACCCATGTCATTTTTGACTGTGTCAGCCATGGGTGGCCTATCGGCTGCATGGTAACTAGTACTTACAAATCAGTGTGTCATCATTATCATCACGTGAGTGACATGATGTCGTGCCGCCGTATATCATCATTCATAAGCATGTCATCATCATCATGTGCCTTATTACAGTAGTCAGGGTGAAAGTGAAATTGTCTGAGCATTTGCCGTTGATTTAACAGAGTATGGCCATAATGGAAAAATATATAATTGTGCAGTACAGCTGCCCCACATACAGACAGTAGTAAAGTAACATGAGTCTGCGACACGAGTATGTTTGTCTAGGGCACAACACAAGCTGACTGAGCTGGCATGCCTATAAGATTAATTGTGCTAAACAAGAGAGAGAAGAAGAGTACTTCTACTTAACTCCATAGTGCCTAGTGCCTGAAAGTCTAATCATCATCACATCCAAATCTTAGGGGCAGAGGAAGTGAGGAGGATACCACAACTGCTAGTACTACTGTGCCACTATACTTTTTATGTGTGTAACATTGTGTTACTGTTTGCTAAGAGTATTGGTTACAATTGTTTTTTTCTTTCTTGATATAGCTACTCCTTCGATACCCATCAAGCAGGAGTTAGCAGCCAGGGCCCGGCAAAGGAAGCTGGAGGCCATCCGGGACGAATATCGCAGGCTGGTTGTCCTGGCGGAGGAGGAGGTGGCGGCAGCTGCAGCTTCTTCCTCCAATGCCCCGGGCCCCAGCCACGCCCCGTGCCTCTGGTGGTACGGCGCCGTGTTCTGGCAGCCGCCCGACGCCCATCATCAAGTCCATCAACATCATCCACTGCTGCCCACCCCTGTTGTTCGTGCAGGAACTTTCGGCACCGCATGCTCCTCCGGATGGCGTGCCTAGAGGCCAAGCTGAAGGAGGTCCTGGAGCGAACTAGGTGGCACCCCTGCCGCTATACCTCAGTCTTCGACCCTTGCCCCTTTTTTAATCTTTTTTTGGGTGGGTGGGATGTTGGGATTTGGGGAAACTTGGGGTTTACTTTTCTTGAACTTCGACGCGGACATTGACAACCATGGATGGACATTTATTTAAATTACTGGACATTGGTTGGGGTTAGGGAGAGGGGTGGGTCAGGTGTTGTGTTTTTTTCTTCTTCTAGTTTATATTTTTCAGGGTAATAAATTATTTATAGTTTTACAATACATATGATGCAAATCTTTTCTGGGGGGGGTTACTCTTTTACGTCACCTTGTTTGTTTCCTCCTTTTGCGGCAGGGCCGCAGCCAGTTTTTGAAATCTGCCAATAGTGTAACACACCAACAGATAGATGCAGTTCCCTCACTTTTTCCTACTACTGTCAGTCCCTCCTCCTAGTCTATGCATCCTGTAACTAAAACCCCTTTGTAGTATGTACTCAGAAGGATGTGGGTGAGTGAATTAATTAATTTCCATAGTGTATACATTATTGACTCCCCCACACTTCTTCTCTTACCTGTGATTGATGTTTAGGCGAAGTGATGGCTGCATGGTGATGGTTTGGTTTCCTAAGTGCCATGGTGGGTGGTGGTAGCAGTAGTAGACAGTTGCATTTGCAAAAAAAGAAAATGAGACAGTCAGTCACCTGAGGGAGACTAGGGAACGAGTAGTAGAAGTACAGTATGTACACAAGAAGAAGACTGCCAAACAAGAAACCAGACGATGAATGATAAGCAATGCTAAAGTAAAATAAAACATAATGGTGGCAGGGATAGCCTAGTACAAGGTACAACAAACTGAAGTTGACTCGACCTATGAAGTGGACAAGCGTAACCTTTAGTGCTGAAAGGATGATAAATCGATGCCAGCAATTAATAATTAATAATGGGTTCATTATGTTCTTCTGTAAAAAAAAGAGAATAGCGAATACTACTGAGCATGGGTGGGCAATCTAATCTGTTGCCAGTGTGGTGTGTGTGTGTATATATATATAGAGATATATATATATCTATATATATATATATCTATCTATATATATATATAGATAGATATATATATATCTATATATATATTATCTACTGGCGGTCGCCAGTAGATAGTTATAGTTAGGACCTATTTTCCATAGGAAATCCGCAACATTCTATTTGAAATAACGTTGGCGCCGGTTGACGAATCTTCGCGAACTTTTCAAAACTCGTGGAGCACTCCGTTCCGCTCCTATCCTGAAAGTTTCGGGGTGATTCGTCAAGTGGGGGCCGAGAAAAAAGGGGGGTCCCAAAACGTGTTTTCCCCTTGCAATTTTCCATAGGAACCTTTCATCGCAGCTACAGCCCGATTGCTGAACGGAATTACACCAAATTTGGCAAAAAGGTAGCCCTTGGTTCAGAGTCATGCCTTTTGGTTAAATGGTGTAAATCCGTTCAGTAGTTCCTGGGAAATTTGAAAAAGAAAACACATATATATCTGGGCAGAGCCTAACCACACATGTCATTGTGAGATCTGATTGGCTGTCAGCACTTCATCCTGGAATTGCTGGCAGCCATCTTGGGACCAATATAAATGATAGTACCCCATTGAAATGCATTGTAGTGAATCGAAGATTTTGAGGGTTACCAAAAGGAGAACTATAAAGGGTGATAACAGACTTTAGTTACATTAGAATTCATTTGTTGATGGTACCATACTAATTTCAGGAATTGTGATGTGTACTAAGGTGATTTTACCCTGTGAAAAACCTTCTGCTGGGATATCATGAATCATGTTTGAGAGAAAACTATTTTCACATGCTTGTCCCATACAGTTTTGGAAGGTGCTCCAGAAGCTAAAATGAGAGCATATTTTCTGTAAATTCACATTATCTTTCTCAGTCATGTGAGAATGAAGTCTGACATTCTCAGTAAAACATGTACATCCAACAAGGGCAGAGACTGTCAGTTGATTCCTTTGTGTTCTACTGCAGCTTCCCAGAGTGTTCTAAAGAACAACTAGAGTGCTAACAGCCTTACTCATGACAAAAGTATGGCACACCTGAAGCCATCTTGATTGGAATAAACTGGTAACACTTAAAACATTTAATTTAAAAAGGAACAAAATGATGGGGTTCATTTTGTCATAGAAATTATGGTTAGTGCTGTAGAAAGAAAAATTAGGACATGTTTCAAGTGTGATCTCAAAAATCTTCCTGTTATATTTCAACAGGAGCAACCTGTCAGTTGATGCCTTTGTGTTCTACTGCAGCTTCCCAGAGTGTTCTAAAGAACAACTAGAGCGCTAACAGTCTTACTTATGACAAAAGTATGGCACACCTGAAGCCATCTTGATTGGAATAAACTGGTAACACTTAAAACATTTAATTTAAAAAGGAACAAAATGAGGGGGTTCATTTTGCCATAGAAATTATGGTTAGTGCTGCAGAAAGAAAATTTAGGGCATGTTTTAAGTGAGATCTCAAATCCTCTTCTATTTCATTAGAAAATTCTGACATGCAGACTGAAACAATCACTTTCAATACCAGCAGTAGACTTCCAGTTAACTCCCTGGTGAGCAGTAGCTTTACTACAGTGATCTAATGAACAACTAGAGTGCTAACATTCTGAATTTATGGCAAATGTGTGACACATCTGAATGCCTTCTTGATGGAATCAAAGTAAAAAACAAAGCATTTCCTACTGAGGAGACTGCAGTAAATGACGAAATTAGGAAACGTCATAACAAATAAGTCTCCCAAGATGGCCACCAGAGAAAAAAGAGCCCAAATGTAGCACAAATATCACCCAGATGTAGCCCACATATAGCCCAATGACAGAAGTGTGCAAAACACTTTTTATTTTTAGTTTTTCTGCAGTTTTATATAGTGCAAACTGGTCAGGTATTGGAGCGTTACATCTTACTTGGACCCCTTATTTCGTATTTTGCACGAAGTACATGAGATTGATCTTGCGAAACATTGAACTTTAC
Source organism: Calotriton arnoldi (assembly GCA_963921515.1). Lineage (NCBI taxonomy): Eukaryota > Metazoa > Chordata > Amphibia > Caudata > Salamandridae > Calotriton > Calotriton arnoldi. The sequence continues at coordinate 140,456 of CAWUFW010009835.1, forward strand.
GATTCTGTTAACCTGAAGTTGCTCTGAACCGGGCTTTGTAACACCCGTTTTTACCTACTGGTTTTAATTAATTCTCACTGTATTGTATTAGTAAAGAGGATTTACTGTTTTTATGTACACTTTTATGATCTATGTTTCTAAATCAGATCAAATAAAGTTTAATGAATTCTATGGCAGGACGGAGGCGAGGATTATGCATATCTTTCCTCACTTTATTTGCATAGCAGTTCAAAGAAAACGTAACACAACAATCATTAAACAAAAGACTACACAACCCATGAACCATTAGGGGGTAGTCTCCAAGACAACTATAGTCCAATCATATCACAGTCCATCGTATATAATATCGTGACGTCCCTTCCGCTTCCTCTTTCTTCACTGCTCGTCAGTTAAGTGCATTCCTTACATTCTTGGCTTAATCTGACGTTGTTGCTGTTTGTATAGCGGTTTCTTGTGCACGTTATTAGCATTATTGCCTTGGTATTGTTTCATATTCCCTGCGCAGGCTCTTGCCCGTGCGCGTTCTCCCCCTCGCAGTTTCTCCTGTTGTGTGCTCTGCGCGCGGTGAGATCCTGTCAGGCGCATCTGGTCCGAGCGAGGCAGCTCCATCGAGCGCTCCCGCTGGTCTTTACGCGCGTTTGGGAATCCGGTCACTTTTTTAGTGTCCGCTTGATTCCCGACCAACCCTCGCCTAATTTTGACACCGCTACGCGGTGATTTCCCCACACGGCCACGTTAGTGACCAGCGCCACCTGGTGGTGGTAATTGGTATTGCGCCTCAGTCTATTCTTATAACAGCTTCGGGGAAAGCCCAGCTGTTGGAGCACCGGCGAGGGGGCTGTCTTAAGGATTTTAAGGGCATTTGTTCTGTGCTCACACCCTCTGCTATCATGTCTTCTCCAGAAGACCATTTTTACTCCTCCTACCAGGAAGGGAGGAGGAATGGCCCCCAACTTCTCCCTCCAGCAGTGGACCAAGCCCTCTCTCTGGCTATTTCTAGGCGCTAGCTCCTCTTAGGAATCAGGTTGATAAGCTGGCGAAAAGCATCCCTGGGGTGTTCAGTGACCCAGATCTGGTGGTGGCGGGTCCAAGTAGCTCCCAGATGGGGAATAAAAGGGCCGTTAAGCATAACGCGGGGCACTTGGAAGGATTTGATAAACTTACGGAGACCTTCCTCAAGAGTGGGCGAACGCTAAAACATGCACCCTGCCAGGAGGAGGAGGGGCCTGGAGAAAATTGCGACACTGTCACCACTATTGTAGACCCCGATGGCGGGTTTCCCTTAGAGGGAGAGGGTGTATCGGAGGACGATTTCTCCTCCGATGAGGATAAGGACTCGGGCGTCCCTGGCGTCCAGAGTCCCACTCCTCTCAGTCCCCGGTTGGGGACGGGGTCCACTCGGACATGTTCGAGCCTACCCAAATTTACCATCCTAGGTCGGCAGAGTGGACACCTGACGCCAAAGTGGCAGAGTATGTGGTGGGGAAAATCCATCAACCCCTTGAAAGGGAGGTCAGGAATAGGATGAGGGAGAATGCCCCAGGCCCTCACTGAAGGGGAAGGTGGCACAAACGCCTGAAATTGATGAGAAACTATGTACTTTTCTCCAAGTATATGAGGGATCCCAAGAAAGGAATTGATAGGTCTTAGACGTGGTAGGGCCCTTGACCCAAATTATTCAATTGACGGAGCGTTCCAAAGAGTCAGGATCCCCTTTGTCCACGGATATTGTGGCTGGTTGGGCGCACTACCCTAAACCCTAAAACACTACCCCCTCCACTACCCAAACACCACTGCACTACCCGAAACCCTAAAACACTACCCCCAGCACGACACCCTACACTACCCAAACATAACTGCACTACCCTAAACCCTAAAACACTACCACCAGCACGACTCCCTACACTACCCAAACACCACTGCACTACCCTAAATCCTAAAACACTACCCCCAGCACAACTCCCTACACTACCAAAACACCACTGCACTACACTAAACCCTAATTATACCCCCAGCATGACCTCCCACACTACACAAACACCACTGCACTACCCTAAACCCTAAAACACTAACCCCAGCATGACCCCCTACACTACCCAAACACCACTGCACTACCCTATACCCTAAAACACGACCCCCTACACTACACAAACACAACTGCACTACCCTAAACCCTAAAACACTACCCACAGCATGACCCCCTTCACTACACAAACACCACTGCACTGCCCTAAACCCTAAAACACTACCCCAGCACTACCCCCTACACTACCCAAACACCACTGCACTAACATAAACCCTAAAACACTACCCCCAGCACAACCCCCTACACTACACAAACACCACTGCACTACCCTAAACCCTAAAACACTACCCCCAGCACGACTCCCTACACTACCCAAACACCACTGCACTACCCTAAACCCTAAATCTACCCCAGGCACGACCCCCTACACTACCCAAACACCACTGCACTACCCTAAACCATAAAACACTACCCCCAGCATGACCCCCTACACTACACAAACACCACTGCACTACCCTAAACCCTAAAACACTACCACCAGCATGACCCCTATACTACTCAAACACCACTGCACTACCCTAAACCCTAAAACACTACCCCAGCACGACCCCCTACACCACCCATACACCACTGCACTACCCTAAACCCTAAACCACTACCCCCAGCATGACCCCCTACACTACTGCACTACCCTAAACCCTAAAACACTACCCCCAGCACGACCCCTACACTACCCAAACACCACTGCACTACCCTAAACCCTAAAACACTACCCCCAGCATGACCCCTACACCACCCAAACACCGCTGCACTACCCTAAACCCTAGAAAAGAAACCCCCACCCCATGCCCAATCCCCCTTACCTCTCACTCCTCATGGTTCCTCTCTCCTCGTGGTTCCTGCTTCACGTCATCTCTGAGGGGCGGTGCACGTCGTCGTGAGGAAACGGAACAGCCTCTGTTTCCTTACAACGACATGGATCGTCTACATGTTTTTAGAACGCATGGTCATTTACCATACATACCTTTACAACAAAATTCGTTGTAAAGGCATGCGTGGTAAATGACCATGCCTTCTAAAAATGCGTAGTAATGACTTTGTGATGTACAACGCATGCGTGGTAATGCATGCGTTGTAATGGTATCGCAAAGTAAAAAGTCGTTGTAACGGCTGTTTACCGATCGAAGCTGGCCCCTGTTCTTCAGTGAGACGTTTATTTGATTAATTAGGAGGAAGGAATGTGTTTTTTTACCGAAAAGTGCATTCCCGGCTGTTGTATTGTGAAAGTGTCCGCGTGGCCTGGTTTCACTTCCGGTGAGAGAGTGGAAGAGTCTGTTTGGATCTAAAGGAGTTCTGTTGTTGGACGGGGCCGGCGCGACATGTCATCAGAAAACATAGCTAATGGAAAGCGTCCTCCCTGAAGTGTGGAGCAGTGCCATGAGAGGTCAATGCGTGTGCGTCCTACCGCAGTATGACCGTAACGCGTGACCCATGTGCCGCCTCCAGGGTACGGGAGGCAGAAGCGGCATCGCAGGTCCTCTTGAAGACCGTTGTAGCACTAATTCTACATTTTGGTACTAGGGCATTTTAACTTCGTTGTTCCTGCCAGATACAAAGAGAAGATCCTGTGTTATTCAGTGCCCTCGTTACCTTTTTTGTGGGTTGTGGTGCTTGTCACTTCGCTGCCCCGCCGGTGCACACGACTGGGCACCCCACCTCGTGTGCCATCTGCAGGGCCTCTGCCCTCGGATCACTGGTTTCGGTTTCTGGAGTGGCAACATAAACAGTTGCTCCCAAAGGACTAGCCTGAACACTTAGGTGAATATCCCCTGCACCAGCATTCCACGGAAATTCTTTCCTAGCTCTCCCACGTCAACGAGCACGGCTCCGCTCGCGACACCGTATGACGTCATCGGAGTCATAAGAGGACCTCGTCGGCGTGCTGATGTCAGTTCCACCCATTCTTTCCGTGCCACTGAGGCAAACAGGGGACCGAGACATTTTCACATGTATACATAGTATAATAAATATATATATATTCACTGAAAAAACCATAGGTTTCAGGCACGTTATAGTTAGAAATTAGCATTTAAAAAACCTTAGAAATTCACTGAAAAAACCATAGGTTTCAGGCACGTTATAGTTAGAAATTAGCATTTAAAAAACCTTAGAAATTCACTGAAAAACCATAGGTTTCAGGGGCGTTATAGTTAGTTGGACATTTCACTCGTACAAAACCATAGAAATTCCCCCGTTATAGTTAGTTCAGCTAACTATAACTCGCGCGCCCGCAATGCACTGCTGATGACGTCACATATTACATCACTCATGACATGGTCAGTGACATCACTCATGACATCACTGATGACATCTCAAATGACATCACTGATGACATCACTGATGACATCATCCAGTGAATGTGTGTTTTTCTGAAAATTAAATATGTTTTATATATGTATATCTCAAGGTCGACTGAAGAATAAATGGGTATATAAGTGTCTAAATGGATGATTTTTTTATTTTTATTGATTGTATAACTGACTAAGTGTATCTTAGTGAATACATGGGTTAGTGAGTAATGTTTAAATATGAAAATATCTGTATCAGTCTCTCACTTTGTGTATAAGTGGCTGCATGGGTTGGTGAGTAGCTACATGAGTGTCTATATGGGTTATTAGTTGGTTTTTGAGTATCAGTATGAGTGTCTGAGTGTCTGTATGGTTCGGTGGGGGTATTACTTAGTGCATAGATGCATGAATGAGTGACTCACTGTTTGTATGTGTTGAAGACAGCATGTGTGCAGGACTGTATAGGTGGATGAGTATGTGTATGGGTGTGTTAGTGAGTGAATGACTGTCTCACTAGTGTCTTTATGAGTAACTACATATGTTTTAAACTAGTATATGTGAGTATTGGTGTATATAAGTGAGTATATGTGAGAGTGAGAGATTGGAAGAGTTCCTGTACAAATAAGTAGGTGTTTCTATAAGTGATTGTTTAAGAGAGTAAGTATGTGTAAGTTTCTGTAGAAGTAAGTGTGGTAGTGTGTTTTTAACTGTATATGCAAGTAAATGGATGTTTGATACTTTGTTTGCATGTGTGACTATGTGTGTGAGTAACACTATGGATGAGTGGTGGTGTGTAACAGGATGTATAGGTGTATGAGTACATATGATGAGTGAGTACATGTATGAGTGACTGTATAGGGATTGTTGGTGAATGAGTGGATGTGTGTGTAGATCTTGGAATTACTGAATAGGTGTGTTGTAACTGGTATTGGTATGTCCATTGTTTTGAAAATGTTAGTTTGTATTTTTGAGTGTGTGTATCAAAGGTTATATTAGGGTGAGAGGAAGGTCTGCCACTCTATCACAAGGATGATGTCATCAGTGATGTCATCAGTGATGTCATTTGAGATGTCATCAGTGATGTCATGAGTGATGTCACTGACCATGTCATGAGTGATGTAATATGTGACGTCATCAGCAGTGCATTGCGGGCGCGCAAGTTATAGTTAGCTGAACTAACTATAACGGGGGAATTTCTATGGTTTTGTACGAGTGAAATGTCCAACTAACTATAACGCCCCTGAAACCTATGGTTTTTTCAGTAAATTTCTAAGGTTTTTTAAATGCTAATTTCTAACTATAACGTGCCTGAAACCTATGGTTTTTTCAGTGAATGTAGATATATAGATATCTATATATCTAGGTACGGACCACAGCGTATTATAAATATCCAGTGCTTTATTGCAAAATCCACAGCATGACGCGTTTCGACCGGGTCTCCCCGGTCTTGATCACATGACGTGCCTGGACCTGTGACATAGTTTTATAGTGACACCTTGAGAGAACAGCCCCTCCCACTCTCATAATAGAGCTCAACAAATTACTACTGCTGTGCCGACTCAGATAGACATACCGTGAAGCTAAATTCACGATAAAATATTAGTAGCTATTCGACATTCAACATTTATATACACGATAATTCATGTTCAATTACAAGACAAGTGACTGGATGCGATAGTATACTATAACTACTGAGGAACGGCACATATGGAATAACCTATATTTAACATCATAGCAGATTTTCATTGTTGAGCAATTAAAGTGCATAACGAAATAATTGTGCAAATATATTCTTTGAAAAAGTGCAAGTGCTTATAAAGTGCTTGTGTCAAAAGTAAAAGTAAACCAGCTATTTCATCATAGCTAATAGAAATACTAAATAAATATAAATATAAATGGTTGGCCGTGCTATGCCTGTAAACATATTTTCTTAGTTTCAAAGTGCTAGTGCAATGTATTATATACAAAAATGCAGAGAACCGGACATTAGAGATAGCCTATGGTTGACGTTTGCAAATTAATTCATAAACATACATCTGATGGGGTGCAGATTCAGAGACAATATCAATCAGATGTGCAAAATAAGCAGTGCAAATAAGCAGATGTTAGACCTATATGTAGCCTAGTGCAAATTGTTTATACAGTACAACAATGATTAGGGAGTCCTTCCCAGTTTTCCCAATCCGATTAAAATCACCAAGTTAAAACCCCACTGACACCAAGTAAAACCGATAAAATCAGGTAAAACAAGGTAAAAAATAGGGCTAAAACCAGGCTAAAATCAATCGAACAAAAAACTGAGAATTACGGATGTCTACAAATCATGTAAGGAGGGAAACAGATGCAGTTCTTATACAGAGGGAAACAGATGCATGATCAAATGTACATTGTTTACAAGAAATTATGTAAATCCTCCCCCGTATTAAGGCCATTCGGCATCTTGGTATCAAGTTGTAGGATATATTGTGTCTCCAACTGCCGTAATTTCTTTTCTCTGTTGCCTCCCCTTATTGACCTCGATACTGCATCTATTAAAAAATAGCTAAAATCACTCAGATTGTTTTTGTGAACAAGCTTAAAATGCAGAGCAACCGGGTAGCTGGGGTCAGAATTGACTATCGCACGTAGGTGTTGCAAAATGCGATTAAACACCTGCAGCTTAGTGCTGCCTCCGTATTGTAGATGACAGGAATATTCGAGTACGTACACCGCAAATTCAGTTTTGCAAGTGAACATTCCACTGATTTTAGAAGGAATATGTCCAAATGCATCGGTGTATTCCTGTTTGTTGACCCCAAATTTGCATGCTCTGCATGAGCTACACTTATAGAATCCAGTCCTATTTGAGAGCCAGTGTCTAGGAGTTAGTACCTCAGGGCTGGTTTTAACCAGTGCATCCCTCATAGAGGGTGCCCTTCTGAAGGTGATTGCGGGTACTTCTTGCAGAATTGGCGAAAGAGTGATGTCAGTTCTTAATATTGGCCAATTCTTATTAATGATACTCCTCACTTGTTTTTCATGGCGGCTATATGTGGTTATTAATCTAACCGTTTCATCCCTTTTGTGTGGATTAGCCTTTCTCTCAATTTCAGTGGGAATTTTATCAAGGACTGTATTGGTTGACCCTGTCTCTCTATTGGTGTTATTAGCTTTAAGTAATGCTGTTTGTAGGTCCTTTGTTTTGTAGCCCCGTGCTTGAAATCTCTGTAATGATTCTGCTTGACATTGTGTGAGGTCTGTGCTTGAACTGCAGATTCTTTTAATTCTTAAAAATTCTCCATACGGAATACTCTTTATAAGGTGTCTGGGGTGGGAACTACTAGCATGCAGTATTGAGTTTCCTGCTGTGCTTTTTCTGTGAAGTTTTGTCTGAATAGTGTTGTTGTTAATATATAACTCCACATCAAGAAACTCTACCCACTCCTTACTTATATTGGCTGTAAACTCAAGGTTTAAATCATTAACATTGATGGCATTAACAAAGTCCTGTGCAGATTCTTTGGAACCTCGCCAAATTACACATACATCATCTATGAATCGCCACCACTCAAGTACATGGGTGGCGAACAATTCCCCGTGGGTGTGCCTGAGGACATGCTCCTCCCACCAGCCTACGTGCAAACACGCATAGCTGGGAGAAAAACATGCCCCTATAGCCACCCCACGCAACTGCTGATGTACTTCCTTTTTGAACAGAAAGTAATTGTTCAATAAACACAGTTCAATCATTCTTAATAACATAGTATTGTGTTTGAAGAATTGGATGTTTCTTTTGGCTAAAAAGTACTTCACAGCATTTAAACCATTGGTATGATGTATACTAGTGTATAGAGAACATATGTCCATGACTATAAAGTGACAGTCCTCATTCCAGTTAACTGTTTGCAGTTTTGAAAGGAAATGTCCCGTATCTTTAATAAAAGAGGAAGACTTTCCACATACTCATGTAAGTAAAAATCCACATATTTGGACATTGCTTCAAGAAGGCTTTTTTGAGCAGAAATGATGGGTCTTCCCGGCATTGGAGTCACTCTCTTGTGGACCTTAGGGATAAAATATAAAGTCGGAGTGATGGGATGATCATTTCTAAGAAAATTATGTTCATTTTTACTTATCAGTCCTTCTCTTTTCCACTGCGCTAGTTCCTTAAATACTTGATCTTTGATTTGTTTTAGTTCCTGAAATGAGGCCTTTCTGTAGCATAATGGGTCGTTCAGGTGTCGTTCTGCTTCTTTCATGTATGAGTCTCGAGGCCAAAGAACTATGAGGGTCATTAGGATGGCGGTCGGAAAATCACCATGACCGCCATGGAAGCGGAAAACAACCGCCAGCCGGCACCGTGGAGAAACCGGCGGCCAAATTATGATCAACCGCCAAAAAACACCGACCGCGGCGGTACGGGGGGAACAAAAACCGCCTGTAGCGTGCGGAGATGGCCAAAACACATCCGCGGCAGACGGATCCGCTGCGGAAAAACACCAACCCGCCGCAAGGATAGCGGAGACACCGCACGGCAAATTATGATATCCCCGCTGGTCCCGCGGCACGTTCCGCTCTTTCCGACCGCCGCGATCGCTAACAGTGATGAATGGGAGAGCATGCGGAAGAGCTGCAGCAAAGCCACCACCGCGGACGCTCCGTGACAATTTTGGCGGACGAATCAAAAATCCCACAATAAGGCCACACAGTGCCCACACCAAAGTAGCCATGCCACCCAAAAACAGAAAACACACCCCAATGACACAACATTGCACACAAGAAAAAAATTACAAGGACAACCCACACAACACACCTGAGAGCACTCCCACATGTGGACACACCCACATAGCAGAGCATAAAACCAGCCCCTTCCTTGACCACAATCCTCTGCACTAACCCACAACTGAAGGGCCCAACCCCTGAGAACAAAGGATAGGCAAAGCTACACCCCATCACCACTCACACCACACACAGCGCCACCACCACTTCCACACCTGCACCCCTACCCCTTTGCACATCACACACCATACACATCACCACCACCACCACCACTTACACCCCTGCACCGACAACACCTCTGCACATCACACACCATGTCAACACATAAAATGCCCAAATTCACAGAGAGTGAGTTGAAGGTAATGGTAGATGAGATAGTCAGAGTGGAACCACAACTGTTTGGTAGCCTGGTCCAACAGACACCATTAGCCACAAGGACTCAAATGTGGGCAAGGATAGTCCAGAAGGTCAATGCAGTAGGGACCATCCCAAGATCCAGAAAGGAAATAATGAAGCGGTGGCATGACTTGAAGAGGGTTGTCAAAGAGAGGAGGACCAAGAACCGTGAGCTGGCTGACAGGACTGGGGGTGGCACTCCCATACCACCAAAACCATTCACCCCATGGGAGGAGAAGGTGCTTGCCATACTGCATCCAGAGAGTCTCACAGGAGAACCCGGGGGAGTGGAGGCTGGTAAGTACAAACAAATGACTACCACCACACTGCTATGTAGTGCCTTGCACAACTACAAAGATACACCTCCTAGGAACAATTCCATTCATCTGCACCACACACTCACTAAAACATGTCTCACAGATCCAACATCCACCCCCTCCCAAACACCACCAATGTACCTAGCAACATTACCATGGGTGCATGTGCACAGGCAGCCTGCACTGCAACTCCCACCATGCCCCCTTGTCCCACACCTCAGCAGGATGGAGCACTCCCCCACCCAGAAGCATGTGTCACCATTACATCCCCAACAAACAAACTTACAGGTAGGTAGCCATCTTGCCATGGAGGGTTGTTTGGGGTGGAGGCCTGTACTACTACTCCCACCATGCCCCCTGTCCCACACCTCAGCAGGATGGGGCACTCCCCACCCACCCAGAAGCATGTGTCAGCCATTACATCCCCAACAAACAAACTTACAGGTAGGTAGCCATCTTGTCATGGAGGGCTGTTTGTGGTGGAGGCCTGTACTACTGCTCCCACCATGCCCCCTGTCCCACACCTCAGCAGGATGTGGCACTCCCCCACCCCACCCAGAAGCATGTGTCAGCCATTACATCCCCAACAAACAAACTTACAGGTAGGTAGCCATCTTGCCATGGAGGGCTGTATGTGGGAGGGAGGCCTGTACTACTACTCCCACCATGCCCCCTGTCCCACACCTCAGCAGGATAGAGCACTCCCCCACCCAGAAGCATGTGTCAGCCATTACATCCCCAACAAATAAACTTACAGGTAGGAAGCCATCTTGTCATGGAGGGCTGTTTGTGGTGGAGGCCTGTACTACTACTCCCACCATGCCCCCTGTCCCACACCTCAGCAGGATGTGGCACTCCCCCACCCAGACGCATGTGTCAGCCATTACATCCCCAACAAACAAACTTACAGGTAGGTAGCCATCTTGCCATGGAGGGCTGTTTGGGGTGGAGGCCTGTACTACTACTCCCACCATGCCCCCTGTCCCACACCTCAGCAGGATGGGGCACTCCCCCACCCCACCCAGAAACATGTGTCAGCCATTACGTCCCCAACAAACAAACTTACAGGTAGGTAGCCATCTTGGGCTGTTTGTGGGAGGGAGTCCTGTACTACTACTCCCACCATGCCCCCTGTCCCAAACCTCAGCAGGATGTGGCACTCCCCCACCCAGAAGCATGTGTCAGCCATTACATCCCCAACAAACAAACTTACAGGTAGGTAGCCATCTTGCCATGGAGGGCTGTTTGGGGTGGAGGCCTGTACAACTACTCCCACCATGCCCCCTGTCCCACACCTCAGCAGGATGGGGCACTCCCCCACCCCACCCAGAAGCATGTGTCAGCCATTACATCCCCAACAAACAAACTTACAGGTAGGTAGCCATCTTGCCATGGAGGGCTGTTTGGGGTGGAGGCCTGTACTACTACTCCCACCATGCCCCCTGTCCCACACCTCAGCAGGATGGGGCACTCGCCCACCCCACCCAGAAGCATGTGTCAGCCATTACATCCCCAACAAACAAACTTACAGGTAGGTAGCCATCTTGCCATGGAGGGCTGTTTGGGATGGAGGCCTGTACTACTATTCCCACCATGCCCCCTGTCCCACACCTCAGCAGGATGGGGCACTCCCCCACCCCACCCAGAAGCATGTGTCAGCCATTACATCCCCAACAAACAAACTTACAGGTAGGTAGCCATCTTGCCATGGAGGGCTGTATGTGGGAGGGAGGCCTGTACTACTAATCCCACCATGCCCCCTGTCCCACACCTCAGCAGGTTGGAGCACTCCCCCACCCCACCCCACCCAGATGCATGTGGCATATAATGGATCACTCCAAATAAACAAACAGCTAGCCAGACATATTATTCTGTCTTGTGCCACCACAGAGCAGGATGCAAGCCTCCACCACGCACACACAGATGTGTCACAAAACAAACACAAATGCTAACACACAACAGGCAAGTAGGCAGTACGTGCACCTAGCCATTTGACACAAAAAGAATGGTGCCATATGACAACACCAGTCCTCTCAATGTACAAATATGCACACCGATCATATTGCCACGCACAGTGTGCACACAGCTAAGCAAAGGAAACTGTCACAGCAACCAAAGTGTGACACACCAATGCACAAGTCGAGGAAAGACTGGGAACAATCATGCACAGCAATGAATGACAGGTTCAGTGCCATGGGGCCAGAGTAACAACGACCATATGAACAGTAAGAAAGCATGTTGTGTGGTACCAATCCAGATATGCACATGACAAGACAAAGGTATGCAGGAGATGACAATGGCCAGGACATGCCCAGATGTGATGGCTGACAGGTCATAAAAATCCACATACAGTCCGCACAAAAATCATATTTTGCGCAAGGCCCTAGATGTCAACATGTCCCTGTAATCACAAATCATGCACATGGCGCATGGTACATATTGACACCTCACACCATGGACAAGAAATGCATGTACCACCGCAGCATGTCAAAGGTTTTTTAAATGCACAGTAGTGCACATAGGAAACAATGTGATGATCAGTCAACTGTGTAGTGTACTAACAGTGAATGACACACAGCTAACACAAATCTTACGTGGTGCACCCCAATGACCATTTCCCATCTGATCCACAGCTGACCAAGAATTGACTGCAGAGGACGACACCATCAACCTGCAGGACCAGTCTACCCCCCCACCCCCGGAACATCGACTCTTGGATGTTGACTTCCAGGAATCTTCGGACGAGGAGACTGAGGCCGGGCCATCGGGTGTTCCAGGGCGCAACAGGTTCCAGGACCCCATCGTCCCCCCACCACACCTGCAGCTACAACAACCAATCTGCAGGCCCCTGCTGTTACGTCCTCCACCACCACCACAACCACAACCACCAGTGCTGCCTGCAACACCCTCCCTGTCCCACAGGATGACCACCCCACCCCAGCAACTGAGGAGGGCAGGGAGAGGATGTGTGGTCCGACAGTGGAGAGGCAACCGGTCCGTGGCAGCAGAGCAGGTGGGAGGGGCAGGGTCACCCACACACGAACACAGCCTGGGACCGAATCCCTGGACCACATCCACAGAGTCCTTGGGGCATATGAACGGGCCCAGGGCCAAACGGCCCGGTCCGAACAAGATTCACATGAGCTCCTCCTGCTGATGAGGTCCATGGACACCCGCATGGGACAAATTGTTGACCTCTTGGGCCAACTAGTGGCGGTACTGAGGCACAGGCCTGCGCCACAAACAACACCTCCCCCTCCCACTGGTGGTCCGCAGGATGACAGTTCACCATCCTCTCCTGCGGCCACAGAGAGTGGTGAGTCCTCAGACCCCACTGGCCCTATAGCAGAGGCCACCCCTGCCAAACGGAAAAGGGGCCGTCCGAAGAAAACCCTGGGAGTATCTGTTGGCAAAGCACCTGCCAAACGCCAGTCACGCAGCCAGCCATGATGGCAACCCTCTGCACCACTGCATTGACTTTTTGGACTGTCCTTCCCCACACTGCCTTGTGAATGGCATCTGTCTGTTGGACTGGGTCACCACACCTATGTGGTGACCACTCGATTATCTCATTTACCATGAATGTCAACTCACTGCTCCACTAATCACCTCACTGTCAATGTACCCCCTCACATGTCACCTTTGTAAATAAACAAATCCTTACACACACGTTGTTGTACCTGCACCGTCTTTATTCCAGGATGTACAATTTTCAACAGGAATACAATGTACCAGGGGACGGAGTGTATGTAGGCAAGGAGAGGTCAAAGGCACCTAGGTAAAAACAACAGAACAACATTCACTAGTCTGGGTGTGGCATCACAGACATCACACAACACTTCACAACAAGAACAACCCACATGCACACATAACAATGGGCAACAAGTGCCAACATACACATCCTGTAGATGTTCAGAAATGAACTGTCCCATCAACATTGACAGCAAACACTGAGTCTACAACTGGCTGCTGTCACAAATCTCACTTACACCCTCACAACAACAGCAACATCATCAGACAATGGGTACGTTGTACATTGTCACCCACCTTCAAGTGAAGTAGCGGGTGATGAGCTGTTGACGCAGGTCAACACCGTCCTCCTCTCCACTGTCATCATCACTGGACACGGGTTGCTTTGCAGGCGGGGGCCTTGGCTGCTCATCAGCATCCAGGAGCAGGGGAATCTCCTTGCGAATGGCTAGGTTGTGGAGCATGCAGCATGCCACTACAATCTGACACACCTTCCTGGGCGAGTACATCAGTGCCCCTCCGGTCTTGTCCAGGCAGCGGAAACGTGACTTCAGCAGTCCAAAGGTACGCTCCACCACACGACGTGTCCTCCCATGGGCATCATTGTAGCGGACATCAGCTGGTGTCCTGGGGTTCCGCAGTGGGCTCAGCAACCAAGGACGGTTGGGATATGCAGAGTCACCTATGTGTGACACACAAAGAAACATTGCAATGTTGCAGATGCAGAGGACAGCAGGTCACACACACAGCACGCCAAATGACTAGGCATACTCACCCACAATCCATGCACGCTCAGGAAGCAGCTTGGCAATCAGCTGGGGTACAATGCTGCAACGCAGGATGTATGAGTCATGGGCCGAGCCTGGAAATTTTGCACACACGTGGGAGATGATCATATCTGCCAGGCATACCACTTGGACATTTATGGAGTGGTAATGTTTACGATTCCTGTAGATGTGCTCACGGACCTGTGGTGGCACTAGCCCAACATGGGTGCAATCAATGGCACCAACTACATGGGGGATGTATCCAAGGGGATAGAAATCTCCCTTTACAGCTGCCAATTCTGCCCCCCTGGGGAAATGGATGTATCTGTCCTTGTAGATCATCATGGCGGACAGAACATCCCGCAGCACCATTCTGAACATGGGTTGTGACTTCCCACCTGCCTCGGCCACCGTGTTCTGGAATGATCCAGTCGCAAAAAATGCAGTGCCGCCATCACCTTATACGTTGGGGTGAAAGCTGTTGGATATGTTCGGCGAGGCTGCAGGTGGGGCTCCAACAAATCACAAAGGGTCTTGAGGGTGGCTCTAACCTCATCCTCCATGTCTGCCAGCACTGTCAAGTGACGATGCAGATTTGGTCTCCTCCTAGTTGAGATGAGAGTGCACACATTGTAATGCAATACATCATGGGATGTGCACAGCATCTCACATCATGGCTGACACAACAGCAACAAAGAATGTCATATGAATTGAGTCACAGACCAGCTGACATGTAGGGACCCCTTCAACTACACAAATCACACACTTGTCAGATTACACGCAGCAAGTCCCCCAAACAACACCTCGGTCAAAGTGAATGGACATTGGGATATGGCCACATTCCCCATGGGCACGCCTGGGAGTCTGTCATCCTGCAGATGTGTGACAAGGCAACCCCACGGTATCCTACCTAGCTGCTGTACATGACACACATGCAGGCGTCAATTGAACCTGGCACAACACAATGACCACAGTCTGAGCATCAATGACGAGTGTGTGCATGATCTAACATGAGAGGACATGCTAAAACAAACATCATCAATTGTGGAAACAAATGCTGTGATTGACAATGCACATCAACACATTGACATGTGTGCACATTGTATTGTCCATACCAACACTGTCCTGTAGTGTAGTTTTGTGTAGTGTAGTGTACTGTAGGTGCGGTACTGAGAGACAAGTGATGCCCAAATGGCGGTTGGCATGCTCCGCCACCCAAATGGCGGTGCCTCATGTGTGTCTATGGCACCCAAATTGCGGAAAGTACAGCATGGCACCAGTGGTGTGTGTGCAACACACCCCAATGCACAGGTGCGGTACTGATAGCCCCAGAGACATGGCCAAATGGCGGTTGGCATGCTCCACCACCCAAATGGCGGTGCCTCATGTGTGTCTATGGCACCCAAATTGCGGAAACTACTGCCTGGCACCAGCGGTGTGTGTGCAACACACCCCAATGCACAGGTGCGGTACTGATAGCCCCAGAGAGATGGCCAAATGGCGGTTGGCATGCTCTGCCACCCAAATGGCGGTGCCTCATGTGTGTCTATGGCACCCAAATTGCGGAAACTACCGCCTGGCACCAGCGGTGTGTCCCCGCCATGGTCCATGCCATTACAGCCAATGGGCTCCGCGATCGCGGAAGCTCGATGCAATTTTGAAAATAGCGGTAGGCATGCTACACCACCGCGGTGCCGGTCATTGGATGAAATCAAAAGATGCAATACCGCGGTAGTGCCCGCCTGGCCCCTGCGGTGTGTCACCGCCATGGTCCATGCCATTACAGCCAATGGGCTCCGCGATCGCGGAAGCTCGATGCAATTTTGAAAATAGCGGTAGGCGTGCTACACCACCGCGGTGCCAGTCATTGGATGCATTTGTAAAAGGCTGACCTGGTAGACCAATTGTAGCAGCCCAGGACTACTGGAACGACACCAGGGGGCTATATATGTGTGGGAGAGTGCCCAGAATTTCCACTGCTCACAGAGCCTGCTGCCTGAGACCCTCACCTGCTGCTGCCTCCAGGGACTGCTGCCTGAGACCCTCACCTGCTGCTGCCTCCAGGGACTGCTGCCTGAGACCCTCACCTGCTGCTGCCTCCAGGGACTGCTGCCTGAGACCCTCACCTGCTGCTGCCTCCAGGGACTGCTGCCTGAGACCCTCACCTGCTGCTGCCTCCAGGGATTGCTGCCTGAGACCCTCACCTGCTGCTGCCGCTGCTGTCTCTAACCAACAGTGATGTCAAGGACAGAGAAGATCCGTGCCAGTCCCTTCACCGGCGAGGAGCTTGAGGTCCTGGTGGACGAGGTGCTCACACAGTACCCAAGGCTATATGGTGCCCCAAATGTCATGGTAAGTCTTCCACAGTGGGTGTGAGAGTGCGGGGGGCACACATGTAGTCGGTCTGATGCAGCATGTGCATGTGAGTGTGGGTTTGTGTCATGCATTGTCTAACTTGCATTCCATTGGGTGAAGGGGTGTGTACCCTACTCCTCACGTCTCCCTGCCTGCACATCAAGATTTGAGGGACATGTCTTGTCTTGTCAGCCATACAGTGAAGCAGCAAGTTGGTAATGGAGGATTCAGGCCAGTCATTGCTAGTGTGCATGTCTTTGCATTTCCCTGTTGTCCATCTCAGTGTGAGCCCACCTGGCCTGCACAGTCACCGCCCAATCCAACAAGAACACATCACTGACTGTACAGAGTGTAACATGTTCATTTTCAAATTTGACTCCCCATCAATGTGCCAGGTCAACCCTGTAGATTGCACACAACTTGCACTGTGAGACAGGAGGTGGGTTTGTGAGATCATGTCCCTCAATGTGATATACATGACACAGTGGGCTACTCACAGTGCATGTTCGTTGACGCCTGAGCATTGTTGGACACAGTGGGTCTCGCCACATACACATGTTGTTTTGTGACGTATAAACCTAAAAATGGTTAGTAGATGTGGGCAGAGTACACATGCTCTTCTGTGCTGGCATCCTGCTTGTACATGAGATGTGCAAGTATTGTGTCCCCCCTTATACATGCATGCATTTACGTGTGATTCTCACATGCAGATGTACCATGTGAAAAGCATTTATGTCTCTGCATGTGAGATATGTGGATTTGTGATTAATCTGTATAATGCTACTGTCCTGAGTGATTTGGTCACATGACACTGTGTCACTGATGTTTGCCCCCTCTTGTCTCCCATGCCTGCAGCTCAAGGTGCACCAGCGTAAGGCCGTGTGGAGGGGCATTGCGAACAAGGTGCGTGCTCTGGGAGTATCAAACCGACGGCGCACCCACTGCCACAAGAGGTGGGACGACATCTCACGGCTGGCAAAGAACGTTGCGGAGATGACACTGGGGTGGATCCCTCGCACTGGCCGGATGGCACGGCGCAGCATGACACCACTAATGTGCCGCATATTGGCCGTGACTCACCCTGAGCTGGATGCACGATTGAAGGAGCATCAGCAGGCAATTAGGGATGAGTGTACTGGGAAGGGTGACTATGGCTGAGTGTGGCTGCATGTGTGCACAGCATGTGCCAGCGCAGGGCAATGTGATGTTGGTAGAGTGATGCAGTGGCCTGTGAGTGTCAGCTTGTGCCGGTGCTGGGTGCAGATGTCATGCATGTGTCCTACCTGTACTTAACACTGGGAAATGGGTATGGGGCATTTAAATGGCATTGTGGGTGGTGTGAGTCAGGTATGAGCTATCTGTGTTGCAGTTGTAACGGAGCCACATGCAGGATGTTGTGCTGTGTGGTCATCACATTGCTCACTTTGTCCCGGTTTGATAGTGCACATGCACTGTTGTGATGACAGAGGTGGGTTTGGTGATGTAATTGCACAGGGTGGCGTGCAACATGTAGATCTAGACATCTTAATGGTTGTCTGTAATGCATATGTTTGTTCTGTTGCTGCCACTGCACTGACCCTACATCTCTCTCTCTCATGCAGCATCTCCCGTGGTCACGGAGGAACATGGGACGGACACCAGTGGTGGGGAAACCAGCACAACAGCTGCAGAGGAGCCCTGTGAGACAGATGTGACCAGCGCCTAGGAGGGGGACAGTAGTCTGCTGGAGGAATCACAGCCCGAGACGCAAAGTAGTACGTCATCTGATGCCAGCGGTGACGCAGACATGTTGGCGGGCACAGGGAACGGGGACTCTGCATCATCTTCCACCACACAGCGTGCAGTGCCCACCCTCCCAGCCACTTCCTCTGGTGCTGCCCGTGTTCGCACCGCTAAGAGGGGAAGGGTGTCCTTCACCCCCGGCACCGCAGCCCCTGCCCCGGTCCCCCCTGCTGCCATCAGTGCTGAGTCTGTGGACCTTTTGTGCCAGCTGTGTGTAGGCCAGACAGCTCTCCTCAATGCATTCATGGACCACGACTGTAAATTGGCTCAGGTGGTTGCATTCATTGAGGGCATACATTCAGACGTGGGTGGGCTGCACCGGACTGTCCAGTCATTGTCCACTGCAGTGACATCAGCCCTTCAACTGGCACAATCTGGAAGTCCCACGAAAGTCCCTTTGTCCACACCCATGCCAGTGGCCACGTCGGACGACAGTGACCACGCTCCACAGACCTATAAGTCACGATACGGCACATGTAGCACACAGCAGCAGCAGAAGCCCACGTGGTCCAGGCCGCAGACACCATCCCCACAGATGACCAAAGCCACCCCAGTGCACACAGACAAGAGCCCATCAGGCAACACCAGGGGACAAAGAGCCAAGAAGCAGGCGTCAGGGTCACGTGCCTCAGGGACATCCCCAGCCAAGGACTCTCATGTCCCGAAAGCGTCTCCCAAAACCAAACATACAATTTCCATGCCCACTGAGAAGGTGGTGAGTGCCAAGGGTAGGCATAAGAAGGGCTGCAAGTCCGATTCACCCCCTACCTCGACTCCCATAGCAAGCCCAGTGAAGCAGGGAATGGAGGGCACTGTGGGGGGAACACCTGGTAGGCAGGGGATGGAGGGGCAAAGCCAGGGCCATGCAAAGCATTGCGCAGGTTCAAGCACGTCACCAGAGGGAGGTCCAGCATCTGCACCTGCTGCAGCCTTGGTGTTGAGTGAGCCTGATGTGTCCATGCCACTTCCCATTGTTCCCAAAACAGTGAAGCCATTGCGACTCCCCAAGAAGTGGAAAGGCACCCCTCCACAATCTCCCATCCACACTGTGTCTCATGTCTGCATGACTCCACCTCCACGTGCCACTATGCCACCTGGTCCAAGCAGCCCTCCGTTTTGCCAAGACACTGATAGGTATACCTCAGCTGTTTCTCCCTCTCCCCAGTCAAGTGCTCCAACTGGGCCAGACACACAGCCAGCTCCCAGTACGACTGACAGCCAAGTCTGAGTGTTGGTAGACCTCACACGCCTGTCTTTCACACAGCATGGCCTGTGCTGCACATCGAGACACCCCAGACAGTGTTGCTGACCATGGTTTGGGTACAGTTGCACACATTCCCTGTGCATCTTCTCATGGACTTACTCTGCATTTTGTCCTGCCCACTGGCCTTGCCGTTCACTGCTGTGTGCCCCCTACCTGTGCAGCTTCTCATGGACTCACTCTGCACTTTGTCCTGCCCACTGGCCTTGCCGTTCACTGCTGTGTGCCCCCTGCCTGTGCAGCTTCTCATGGACTCACTCTGCACTTTGTCCTGCCCACTGGCCTTGCCGTTCACTGCTGTGTGCCCCCTGCCTGTGCAGCTTCTCATGGACTCACTCTGCACTTTGTCCTGCCCACTGGCCTTGCCGTTCACTGCTGTGTGCCCCCTGCCTGTGCAGCTTCTCATGGACTCACTCTGTACTTTGTCCTGCCCACTGGCCTTGCCGTTCACTGCTGTGTGCCCCCTGCCTGTGCAGCTTCTCATGGACTCACTCTGCACTTTGTCCTGCCCACTGGCCTTGCTGTTCACTGCTGTGTGCCCCCTGCCTGTGCAGCTTCTAATGGACATGCCCTGCACTTTGTCCTGCCCACTGGCCTTGCCGTTCACTGCTGTGTGCCCCCTGCCTGTGCAGCTTCTCATGGACTCACTCTGCACTTTGTCCTGCCCACTGGCCTTGCCGTTCACTGCTGTGTGCCCCCTGCCTGTGCAGCTTCTCATGGACTCACTCTGCACTTTGTCCTGCCCACTGGCCTTGCCGTTCACTGCTGTGTGCCCCCTGCCTGTGCAGCTTCTCATGGACTCACTCTGCACTTTGTCCTGCCCACTGGCCTTGCTGTTCACTGCTGTGTGCCCCCTGCCTGTGCAGCTTCTCATGGACATGCCCTGCACTTTGTCCTGCCCACTGGCCTTGCCGTTCACTGCTGTGTGCCCCCTGCCTGTGCAGCTTCTCATGGACTCACTCTGCACTTTGTACTGCCCGACTGGCCTTGCCGTTCACTGCTGTGTGCCCCCTGCCTGTGCAGCTTCTCATGGACTCACTCTGCACTTTGTCCTGCCCACTGGCCTTGCCGTTCACTGCTGTGTGCCCCCTGCCTGTGCAGCTTCTCATGGACTCACTCTGCACTTTGTCCTGCCCACTGGCCTTGCCGTTCACTGCTGTGTGCCCCCTGCCTGTGCAGCTTCTCATGGACATGCCCTGCATTTTGTCCTGCCCACTGGCCTTGTCGTTCACTGCTGTGTGGCCCCTGCCTGTGCAGCTTCTCATGGACATGCTCTGCACCTTGGACTGGCCACTGGCCTTGCTGTTTTGCCCCTGCCTGTGCAGTTTCTCATGGATATGCTCTGCACCTTGGACTGGCCACTGGCCTTGCTGTTTTGCCCCTGCCTGTGCAGCTTCTCATGGACATGCTCTGCACCTTGGACTGGCCACTGGCCTTGCTGTTTTGCCCCTGCCTGTGCAGCTTCTCATGGACATGCTCTGCACCTTGGACTGGCCACTGGCCTTGCTGTTTTGCCCCTGCCTGTGTAGCTTCTCATGGACATGCCCTGCATTTTGTGCCTTGCTATTATCTACTCTTGTTGCCTATCTGTGCATTTTGTGAATAAAGACAGTTGCTCCTGTTGTCTGTTTTGTCAGTGTCCTTACTGAATAAAGTTCTTTTGCTGTGTGTATATGGTTTACTGTGCCACATGCTGTGTGTGCCACTTCAACCTTGCCAATTTCTATACTCACTTACTCTATTTTTTGCAGGGGTGAGGGACTTCAGTTTTTCCTGATCCTGATACTTGTGTGGGCAATGTATTAGATTTGATGTGTGATGCAGTTGTCATTGTTTGTTCATGTTGGCTGTGTTGTACACATGTCAAGTTGTGGTGCACTGCCAGCTCAGAATGGGATTCTGTCCAGAGGATTGCAGGCATGCTGGCCAGGCTCATCATGTATGTGTGTTTGCTGTGGTACTGCTTCACTTCCTGTGTGTGATGTTGTCTTTGTGCTGTGCTGATTGGTGTTTTGTGGGTTCATGTTGTATCACTCATTTCTGTGTGTGGCTGGTATGCTTGTTGTTCAGACACTGCTTGTTGTGCATGCAGTGCTGTGGGGATATGTTGCCTTGTCATTGGCTGGTATGCATCCACTTATGTCCTGCTGCGTTTGCTATGTGTTCTTTTTTTGGCTGTGCATCTGTTGTTTGTTTGCAGTGGCTGTGTTTATCTGTGATGGTACACTTCTTGTCTGTGTTGTGGTATGTTGTGTGTGCATTGTTCCTGACTGATGGGGTCGTGCACTCCTGTTGTGTCTGTGCTCCCATTGCCTTTCCACATTTTTGCTGCACAGGGCATGTCTGTTCTTGTTGTGGTTCTGTGTGTGGGTCTGTTGGGTTATGTGTTTGTCTGTTGTTTTTGTGCAGACATTGGTTCTGGCATCCCTGTGTGTATGTGATGTTTGTGGCTACCCCCAGGGAGTGTGACTGTTTGTCTGTGTATTGCCTGGACATTATTGCCACCCTTCTGTTTGTTTGACACTGGTGTTGTGTACTGCAGATGTGAGGGGGTATGTGTGTGGATTCCTACTAGTGTTTGACAGTCATGGAGTGTGTCAGTGGGCCCTGTGTGTTGTGCTGCTGGAGTATTCCTGTGAAGTATTTGTATACATATGTGTGGCTGTTCACAGTTTGTCTTCAGGGCCTTCATTTCATCCTTGTGCCTCTACATGTGTTGCCTTGCTGTTTCCTTGGGTTGTTGCACTGTGCTGTCTGTGGTTTGACTTCAATCACTATGCAAGCAATGTGTGAATAGGTGGGCTGGGGGTGTTGTTCTATGTTCCTTGTCTTGCATGTGCTGTACACATGCTTGGTGGTTGTCTCCTTGGCCTTCCATTTGTGTGCACCTCACTTTGGCTTTCCTGTTTTGTGTGCTCCATTGCTGGTGGCATGTGGTGTGTGTATGTGTCTGTGTGTCAGTGTGGGGTATGCGTGTGTGACTTGGCAGGCTGTGTGTCCAGTGAGATGTTTGTTCCTTGTATGTGTCCATTTGATGCTTGTACTGAGTTTACTTGCCATTGGTGTGGTGTTGTTGTGGTGTTTGTGTAGCCCTGGCCCTGTGCTTCTGTGCTGTGTGTTCCTGTGCAGCGACTCCTGCTGTGGCTGTGTCCCTATTTGTTTTGTGTGTGGTGCAGGGTGTGGTGTCACCTGGCTTGTTGTTGTGCATGGGGGTGCACAAGTGTGGCACATGGCATGTCCCTTCAGTGGGGGGCTAGTGTGTGAGGGTGGAGTAGGGGCCCTGTGGTCTTTGTGCCCTGCCCATGCCTGGTGCTGGCCCAGCCTTCTGCATTGTGCGCATGTATTCCCTTGTCTTCACCGCTGCGGTGACGTGGCCGTGACATTGCCGCACGATCGCGGTCGATGTGTGACCTGGATGCGGAGGGGTGTATTGGTGGCAGGTGGGTCATGTGGGTGTGCACTTGGGGATGTGTTCCTATCCCCACCAGGGTGTCTGATGTGGTTAGGGACCCTGTGCCAGTCCATGGTTTGTGTTTTGTGGTTGTGTGTGGGGTTGTGTTATTGCGTACCTGCGGCGGCATCCGCGACGGTCGATTATTTGCTGGTGATGTATCAGGTACAGCACCGGGAAAACGTGCAGTGCTGGGTCCATGGCGGTCGTGTCCGGGCGCTGTGGGCCGGGTCTCTGGTTTCGCGCTCCGCTGTCGAGTTTCCGCCGTGTAGGATTGGCCGGTTTCTCTGCTGCGGTGCGACTTGTTTTTTGGAGCATCCTTATTTGTGGAGCGGAGCGGACGTCATTCCGCACGGTGGTGTGTCTCCATTGTCTCCCACCGCCGCGCTTGCGGGCGCACTTTGATGGCGGTTCGCGTCGCACGGCAGCGGACGGGAAATGGTCTATGTTTGGCCATTCTAATATGGCGGACGTGATTCCCGCTGCTCGCGGGCGGAAAAATGCATTTTTCCGCACCGCCAGCACCGCGTTGGTGCCACCGCCCGACATCCTAATGGACCCCTATGTTCCCTCCTTTGTCTGCTTTGTTCACAATTACATTCCCATTATCCTTGATTTTGCGCATTAGTTTCGAGTATTGTATTTCTGAATAACTCCTTTGATTTTGCTTGCGCAGAACACTGTGGTTGAGCTCTTTCAAATCTTCAATTACACAGTCACTGAAAGTGTCTATCGCATCCTTAGGCATAAGGGGAATGAAGGTGGATGGAGGGCGAAAAAGACTGCCAGCTGCACAACTACTTAGAATTCCCAATTCTTGCAGTTCCTCTTGTGTGTGTGAGTTGGTATCATCAATGTTCCCAGCCAACGCATACATAGATCTTAAGGTGGTAATGTCAGATACTTGAAGAGATTTGCTAGGTTGATTTGAAGCAATGATTGTTGCAGCAGTCTCATTAACTTTATTCAATTTAAAATGCTTTATGAGTTTCAATTTACGTATGAATTTGAATACGTCAATGCGAGATTGCACATATTTAAAACCATTCTTTGGACAGAAGGACAATCCTAGTGATAGCAATTGTGTTTCTGCAGTGCTTAATTCAATTTCTGATAGGTTGATCACAGTGTTTGCGGTGCACGTTGGATTGCTTATTGTTTGAGCCATTGTTTCCCTCTCCCTCTCTTGCCCCTGTTGCTGCCTCCTGCATTTGCGCCTTTGCCTGCGGCGTTCATTTCGCCTGCGCCGTTTTTCTTCTGGGGTGGTCTCGGTCGCAATGTGTGGCGACGGTCTTCGATTAAAAAACCCAATTCTTCAGAGGGGGTAAAATTGGTTGGTAACTGCACCTGCTGGATGGACGAACTGCCTTCATCTGAGTCAGTACTGCTAGCCATCGAACTTAAATCTGTGTCAGATATTTCTGCATTTGTTTGATTTGGATATCTATATATATATATATATATATATATATATATATATATATATATATATATATATATATATATATATATATATATATATACTTAGAGCAGAAGAAGATCCTCGCCCTGCCTTGAGTTAGTGTTGCTTTCACCACATCCTCCCCAGCAAGTGTGTGATTAATTATTGATGTAAATTTAATTTAGTCACACCTCAATATAAATCACACAGCCCAGGGGAAGAGGGTTAGGGTTTGATGAATGGTTGGGAAGGGGTATTTGAGGGAAAGGTTTGATAAAGACAAACATTACACATGGACAACACACAATCTTGGCAGACGACCATCATAAATCTGTCAAGGGAGAAAAAGGAAATGCATGCATGATGATGACTTGATGGTTCATGATGAGTAGTACTAGACTAGTCGTACAGGGCAGCAGTATATTATTAATTATTATTATTATGCATTTGCCTTGCCTGTCTACCCCCAGAGAGACCCAAATTGCATACATTTTATGTTCTGTTGTACCGGGCTTCCTTTTAAAGCTAGCAAAGAAAATTAAAAAACAGCAGTAGGGGTCAAATATATAAGCATAATACACAGTCGTAATGATTGAAGAGAAAAAATGAATCAAATTAAAAGATGATGATACTATAAGTTACTATGTTATGGTCAAATTGGGAGTTGCATCTCGGCATTCCTCTCGGTCCTTCCTTCCTTCCATGGACGCTCCGTCCATCAATCTTGGGTGCCACTGCCTGCCTGGCGGATGCGGATTGGTAAGGTAAGTGTGAGTTGTTTTTCCCAGTATAGCACAGGGTAAAGGCCGGCCTGTAAGTGTAGATGGAAAAACAAAAGGGATATTGAAAAATCAAGGAGAAAAGTAAAGTTAAAATGCATAAATTAAGGAGGAGTGCAACAAGAACACTTTCAGAGGCAGCATGGCTAAATCATGTCTACTCAGTCTGTTTCCAGCATTAACCGACAACAACAACAGGACAGAGCAGGCCCGCGGCGCCCAGCCAACCTCCACTTAGCTTAGATTTTGAGCCAGACAGCACTGAGCACACATATACAGCAACATAGCATTTTCCAAATTAAGTAACTAAATCAATTCACCGCTGTCAGTCATACCACTAAACTCGCCTCCACCACTACACAGACATGTAGGTCTGGTGTGGTTGTTGTTGACTTGTTTACCTTTTAGGCCACTTCATGAAATGCCCCGAGTTATTCCATCAATCATCTCCGATCCTACTGACTGCCTGCGAGTATAGTATGGTCATCATGGTGTCCAACTCTGCAGTTTACCATGTGAGTCAAGATCCCAGAATCAAAAATGCAATGGATCGGCCTGCAGTAGTAAAATTGTGTTATTAAACAACAAGAAGGGAAACATTGACTTGCGTCACTTTTTTGTGTGTAGATTATACTAGTAGACTTTATGCACAACAACAACACAAACACCAATCACTCAGAGTCAGCGTCCAATGCATGCCATCATCTACCTGTTCTTAAGGGGCAGTCCCTCTCGGCTCGGAAAGGAGGATAACTATATTCAGGTTCTTTGGAGGGTCTCGACGAGGCAGGCACACATTTCTTGTACTATTCTCCATCCAATGTCTGGCTTGAGGGAAATGGATTTAGGACGAGTCAGGAGTGGACTGGAGCAGGACTCGGCGGAGTGGACTTACTTCTTCACTGACTGCACACAGTTGCAACTCCAATCCGGCAATAAAAGAGTAAGACGGTGGTGATGGATTTGTTGTGATTCGAACCAGAAAGACAGAGACACACACAAGTGATAAAAGTAAAAAGCAAGAAAGAAAGTAACAAGTTGAAAGCCTAGTTGTCAGGGAAGTAGAGCTCGTCCTCCAACTCTGGTTGTTCACCCAGTAGTAGGTCATCTAACACACTACTTCCATGACCTTAGTCGCCGTAATCATCCTCCTGCTGTGCTACTTCAGGTATGGTATAATCCTGTGGTATATAGTGCTGATTCATTTTGATCATGGTTAACCTCTCCACGTATTGGGGCAAGATACTGGTCCTTCTTACAGTCGGAACGGCACCAGCAGCACCGAAAACACGCTCAGAAGAGACACTTGCGTCAGGGCAAGCCAGATAGTTTATCGCCATCCTGCCGAGCACTGACCATTGGCGCCTTTTCCCATACCAATACACCAATGGGTTTTGATCAATGTAGACCTCTGTTGGGTCATCCATATAGGCCTGAACCATCCGCTCAATGCTCATGGGTACTCCGCTTTGCTCGGCCTCTTTTGCCTTTGCCTCAGTACTGGACCTAACAAGTCCTTGCTGCAGAAACCATTCCTGTGCCGATTTTGGTGGGGCTGATGCTCCTGTTCTTGTTGTTGTTGATGTTGTTCTTGGTGTTGTTGGTGGTTTTGACTGCTGTGAGCCAACCGCACTGCCCTCAGGCTCTGAAGTTGAACTTGACGCCGGCTGCACCGCAGTACTTGTAGTGGCCTGGAGAAGCAGGCCTCTAATTCCCAGCCGTTCTTGTTCTAAGTGACTGGCTTCCACAGCTATCCAAGTTTTGTACTTGGCAACATCCCCTTCTAAAAAAGGAATCAATATGTTCAGTACTTGTTTGTACAGTGGATCCAGAATTGTGGCAGAAATGTAATCGTTGGATGACACAATGCCTGTTTGCACCCTTGTATTTTCAGATAAGCGAAGGGTTAAGCTCTCCACCAACTCATATGCTTCTTATTTTTCCTCCACACCTGCGTACATTGCAGACACCCCCTTCAGCTGTTCCTGTAGCATGTGCAACAATGGGATAGCTTGGCCCATAGTACAGTCCTCCTTGCTGACTTCATGTGTGAAGAGCTCGAAAGGAAGTAGCATCTCTGTCAGGCATTTAACTAGGCCCCATTGGTCCATCTCAATGATCATGCCTTTCACAGTAGCATCCCCTCTTTGCATGATGTATTCAATGATTGGTCTGTACTGCTCAAACAGACGTTCAAGCATGTAATAAGTTGAGTTCCAACGCGTTGGCACCTCCTGGATGAGTGCTTTAACTGGCATTCTATGCACACGTTGAATGATCCTCAGCTTCTTCCGGGCTTTAAAAGAATGGCTGAAATGTGTGCAGATTCTTCTGCAGGTGGTCAGTAAGTTGCTGACTCGGTCTTCTTTTTTTAGAACCTCTTGAACAATGATATTAATGCAGTGCGCCAAACACAGGACCCTGAAATAGCCACCATTGAACATGGCCTTAACTATATTATTACCATTGTCCGTGGCAACAAAACCAATGTTAAGCCCTCTTGGGCGCAGCCATTCAAAGACCTTTCTGTCAAAGTCTTCCAAAATGTTTGCAGCAGTATGAGATTTCTCCATGGCGAACATGGCTACAGTTGCATGTTTTCGAGTGGCATTAAAAATCTCAGCAGTGTCAACAACACCTGCTGCAGATATCTTTTCTCTAACCCCCAAAAAAGAGATCCAGTGTGCAGTGATGCACATGTAATCAGTGGCTTGGCAACTGGTCCACATGTCTGTTGTCAGGTGGATAGTTTGAACAGCACTCTGCTGCAAAGCTTGTCTAAGCAATTCCAGCATGTCGTGATGTAGTGATGGAACTAGGACCAGCTGGAAACCTTCCATTTTGGGCAGATGGCTGTCGCAAATTCAAGAAAACCCACCCCTTCCACAAAAGAAAGAGGGAGGAGGTCCAGCGCTAACATTTTAGCCAGCTTCGCATTGTACAAACGTGCCATTGGGTGGTTACGTTCGTACTGCCCCTCCGACCTAAACATGCTGAGAATGGTAGGCTGGATTTTTTTCTTTTCTGGTGCCACTGATGCAGGTGACTTCTTGACGCCAGATGTTGTTAGGCTCAACGCTGCACGTTTTTTCGTTGTGGTACTCTCTTGCCTGAGACCCCTTGGTGTCTCAGCCTGACTCTTACTCTTGTGCCATGTAGTAAAGATATCACGGATGATAACAGCAGGTAATTTAAGAGTCCTTTATTCAAGTAGATAGGAAGAGACAAGAGCGGACTCTACACCACGGAGGCTACAAGCAACTGCCGTGGAATAGAACCCTAACATGAGCGCACACATAGAACAGAAACATAAGAGCATTCTGAGAGTACAGTAATGGCATTCCACAACACTAGAGCTAAGGCTTAAGGCTTATGTACTACACATCTTCTTCCTTTCTAATGTTAACGAACATGAAGAAGCAAACAAAACAAAAATTAGAACTGAGGAAGGAAGAGCAGGGAAAAAAAAAAAAATTAATTTAGCATAAAAAATCTTGCAAATAGGTTGGTGGTCTGCGAACCCTCAGAGCACGAGGCTGAGCAACCTCGTTGGAAGGATGGTCTGACACCTGCACAGAGACATTCTCGGACCTGAGAGAATCACCCACCCCACCCTGAAGTTCATCCAACGGTATTGAGGGAGCTTCCTCAGGGGTTTGAGCTAGAAGATAACCACTACTGCTCAAAGAAGAGCCGGACATGTCCTGTGGTGAAGTTGCAGCCCCCCTTTGATATAAGGCAACTCATCTAAAATTCCAACACTCACTGTTATTAAGAATGACACAATGATCAAGTACTTTTTTTTACCTTGAAGGGCCCTTTGAATTTTGACAACCCTCCTCCCACTCTGCCAATTTTGATCTTGACGAGATCACCCACCTTGAAGGGACAAGGTCCACATGGAGAAGACGGCAGGTAAGGGCCGCCACTCTGCAAAGTAACAACTTGCGTCATCCAAGAAGGGACCAATTTCAAGCCCGGGGCCCGCCCCCTCATGAGTTGGAAAGGGGAAGGTTGACCATCCATAAGGGGAGTGGTCCGATAAGCCCACAACATTTCATTGACCATTTTCCGTACCACAGACCCATTGGCTGTAGCCATCTGTATGATTCCTTTAACTACTTTGTTAGCTCTCTCACACATTCCATTGCCCTTGGGATTATATAGTGAGGTGCGATGATGAGAGAGAGCACAACTCTTGAGAAAAGTTTGCATGTCTTTAGAGACGAGTTGAGTGCTGTTGTCAGTGATGAGCACGGAAGGAATGCCCTCGTCCTTGAATAAATTTCCCAAAAACTTGATGGTACTCTCAGTGGTGACACTATTGGTGAACTCAACTACTACCCATTTGGAGAAGACATCAACTACAACAATAGCAAATCTGTCTTTTTCGTGTAGCTCCCCCATAGGACCGATAAAATCAAGACAGATGCTATGCCAGGGTACGCCTGGGTTCTGTATATGAGCATCATTGGATTTTGGACCAACCTTAAGTCTCTTTTCACCCTCTTTACAAATTGAACAATTTTCCACCCACTCAACCACTTGAGAATCAATGCCTGGCCACCAGAAGTAATTCTTGAGACGACGTTGTGTGAGAGTTTGGCCAAGATGGCCTTCATGCGCTAACACAAGAAGTTTGTTCCGAATGCCATAAGGAGGAATACATTTTTCCTCTTTGACTAAAACACTGTTATTAATAAGAGAAAGGTCATCCAGAACCTTGACATAAGGTCGGACAGCAACAGGGACACAACTTTCCCTCCTGGAACCCAATTTTAACAGTTTGATAACTTCTTGCAGAGTGTGATCACTACTCATTTCTTGTTCCCAATCAGAAGCCCCAAAAGCACCCTCACCAACAAACACGGCATCTTCGATAGAAGCCACAGCAATGTCATCAGCACACCCAGAAACACATGGATCCAGAACAGTTCGCCAGTCCAGAGACATTCTAGAAAGACAGTCGGCCTGCACATTCTTCCACCCCTGAATATACTCAATCGAATACTGAAACTCCTGAAGTTTTGAAGCAAGTTTGGCAAGTCTTGCTGACCCTTTCCCAGTGCCACCAGGGGAAAGAACTTTGACTAGCGGCTTGTGATCAGTCCTTAAGAGAAACTTCATGCCCCACAAATATGTTCTAAAATATTCCACAGCCCAAGATGCAGCCAACGCTTCCCTCTCAATAACTGAGTAGTTTTTCTCAGCATCAGTTAGAGTTCTAGAAGCGAAGGCAACCGTGCGTTCAGACCCTCCTTTGGACTGAGATAATGTAGCTCCCAAACCTGTAGCACTTGCATCCACAGTTAAAATAGACTTATTATTTACATCGAAAGGAGTTAGTACATTAGCATTGCAAATTTCCTGTTTGATACAATCAAAACACTCTTGGTGTAGAGTCCCCCATGAAAAGCTCACACCCCGCTTAAGTAAAGAACGCATACATGATGTTTTGTCTGAGAAATTTTTAACAAACTTTGAGTAGTACTCAATGAGACCCATAAAGGAACGTAGTTGGTCTTTATCTTTGGGATGAGGCGCTGATGAAATGGCATTGCACAAGTCTCTCTTGGGTTTGAGGCCAGAAGCACTGATACTGTAACCTAAATAGTCAACTTGATCGACTAAAAACTTGCATTTCTCTTTTCGTAGTGTAAGACCTGCTGCAGCCAACTTGTCTAGGACAACTTTGAGAGTAACATTGTGTTGTTCCACTGACTCACCATAAACTAATATGTCATCTTGGAAAAAGATAGTATTACCTACACCTTCAAAGATGTTCGAAACCATTCTTTGAAAAACACTAGCCGCAGAATTGAGGCCAAAAGGAAGACGTGTAAACTGGTAAGTGCCTTGAGGTGTGATAAAAGCAGTCAAATGCTTCGAATCCTTATGTAAGTCGATCTGGTGGTAAGCACTTCTAAGGTCCAGTTTTGAGAACACCTTGGCACCCTTTAAGGTAGTGACCAATTCTGAAATATTTGGTAGAGGAAAGGTGTCTGCGACTACGCATTGGTTTAAGGATCTCAAGTCCACACAAAGCGGAGTTTGCCGTCAGCCTTCTTGGTGACGACAATGGGCGAAATCCAAGGAGAGGCCTCTATGGGTTCAATGACTCCCGTTGCGAGCATGTCCTGAATGAGCCCTTTGACTTCTTCTTTAACTACAATCGGGACACGCCAAACCTTGTGCTGGACAGGGATGGAACCTTTTTTTAGTAAAATGCGATGGGAGTAACCCTTGAGATGGCCCAAACTCTCCCTAAAAACGCTGCCAGCTTCGGCGAGAATTTCATCTAAGCCCTCATCTTCAATGACCATGACCTGTGTTTTAGCTCGAGGTTTGACAATGATCCTAAGGTCGTACTGATGAACCCACACCAAGAATGGCTGGCCCACTTTTAGACACATATACTTTTCCCTGGATGTGTCTGTGAGAAAATGTGATGTGTGCATCGAAGAATCCAAGAATGTCAATAGACTCCCCTTGGTATCCCCCTGGGGAAATGTCCTTAGGAAGAAGTGGTTTGTCGCCTCCCCAGGTCCCTTCGAACACATCTCTGGGAATTATAGTGTACTTTGAGCCGGTATCAACCATGAGGCATACCTCTTGACCATCAATTGTGAACATGGCTTTGGGTCTATTTCTACGCTTGTCTTCATCTTCTTGAGTTGTGGGATCCGACCCAACAACCAAAATTTTGTCAATCTCATCAACATCTTGTGTTGAACAATGCACACTGGCCACGCTAGAGCAAGACTTGCCTCGACAGACTCTAGCATAGTGACCCATACGGCCACACTTCAGACACTCTTGTTTGGATGCGAAACAGAACTTCGAATCTGAAGTGTGTACTGTACTTCCACACCTATTGCACATTCTGGCACTAGCAGACCTCACATTGCTTGTAGGTCTAAACGGAACAGTTTTTTTTGAGTACTTCTTATTTCTAACTGCCGCAATTACATTGGAATCATCCTCATTCTGGACATAGTCTGCTAACTCATGAGTTGACACCTCATTGACATCATTACAAGTTGACCTTTTTTCTAATTCCTTCATACATCCCTCAGACTGTTCCACCACTTTAGCTAAATCTATAGCTGTTTGAAGATTGGGGTTCTTCGCTGCCCAGAGACGTTCTTGAATCTTCTTGTTGTTGCATTGGACTATGAGCTGATCTCTGATCAATTCATCTGTCATATTGCCAAATTTGCACTTGATAGACATTTCCCTCAGTCTAGAGACAAAATCATCTATTGATTCCCCCATTTTTTGGCTTTTGGTGTAAAATTTATATCTATTCATGACTAAGTTTTCTTCTTTCGAGTACATAACTTCTAATCGATACACCGCTTCTTTGTATTGACCTGGAAGTGCTTGTCCATTGGCCTGGAGTGCTTGAGGAAGAAAACGAAATACACGTTGACCTTCTTTCACAAGAGTACTTAAGAGCAGAGCTTTTTTTCTTTTCGCCGAAAAATCTTGACCATCTAGGGCGTCAAGATAATTGTCAAACATGGGAAACCAATCTTCCCACGATATACTTGGTTGACCCGAGTTGGGCAAAAAACTTGGTGGAAGGACAACGTTGATATTTTGAGAGGCAATAAAAGTGCTACGCAGTTTATAGCTGTGTAAAAGCTCACCAGAATAAGAAGGTTCAAGTGCTCAAAGAGCTAACCCTAAACCAGTAGCTGTGACAGACAGCATGATATACAGGCGTGTATATCGCCGCACTTACTGTAGGAAACTGAGGTACCTGACTTGGGTGAGCTGACAGACAATGCGATATACCGGCGTGTATATCGTCGCAACAAAATGCAAAAAAACTGAAGTACCTGACTTGGGTGAGTCTACACACACTGTGGGCGTGTGTATCGCCGTAGAAATTGGTAGCAGCCAGGCGGTAACGGCCTTCCAGAGCTAAAACGGGGCTCCGTGGTGTAAGGTTACCTAGGCAACCAAGATTGACCAAAGCAAAATGGCCGTCGACGTGAGGAGGATACTGTGAGACGAGATGACGTCGGCAGCGTGGTGCTGCAAGTGACAGGGAGAAGCACTGACGTTTCACTGGGACGTGAAGTGCGTCAGAAAAGCGTGGATTTTCAGAACGAATACATCACCTTCCGACGTGCAGCTTCTCCGCTATTCCCCCTGGAAGTTCCACCACGTCATCAGAGAGGAGGCAGGAGCTGAATGGGAAGGATCACCTGGTTCAGCAACGGAAGAATCGCCTCGTCTAAGCGCGGTGAGTGAGACACGCTCGTTAGACTTTCATACGCAACGCTGGCTCATTCACAGCAAGTCGGCGTTGTGAAGACATCCACATCTGACATGAGTGGCTGACATGACACTGACATGACGCTGATGCCGACTTGCACCAAAGTATTGCACTGCAATCACGACGCCCTTGTAGGAACAGTTTACAGCTGACGGCTGATCCTCACGAAATACGTCGACCTCTGTCCGCTCTTGTCGTCGAGGAACACAAGATTGGAGTCACCTCGAAGTCTCTACAGGAGACGCTTCCTTCGTAGACGTGATTTATAGTAGGAGCACTGCTGAGTTGTAGATCAGGTTCGAAGTATCGTCGCCAAAATGTAGTAAAGCATATCACGGATGATAACAGGAGGTAGTTTAAGAGTCCTTTATTCAAGTAGACAGGAAGAGACAAGAGCGGACTCTACACCACGAAGGCAAGAGCGGACTCTACACCACGAAGGCTACAAGCACCTGCCGTGGAATAGAACCCTAACTTGAGCGCACACATAGAACAGAAACATAAGAGTATTCTGAGAGTACAGTAATGGCATTCCACACCACTAGAGCTAAGGCTTAAGGCTTATGTACTACATGCCACTGAGATGTTGCTGATGAGGATGTGGGCGGTACCACTGCACTGCTGGGGACAGGGCTACTTTGTGTACCAGAGAAAATGTCTCCCTCTTGTTCACCTCCCACCGCGATCGTATCTTCTACTTCTTCATCCCCGCCAAGAGCAATGGGTGCAGTTTTTGGGCCACTAAGGTGCGCCTCCCACTGGATCAAGTGGTGTTTTTTCAGATGGGTTGTGTGGCCTCCGGTACCATAGTTTGTACCAAGCTTACCCCGACTAACACCTTGTCCAAATGGAGCATATAGCAATGTTCACCTCTTTCTTGCTAACCAAAAAGAAGTCCCAAACTTGGGAGATCAACTTCCTGGTGCTGCTGCTGGTGCCACTTACAATGCCAGATGAACTGGTAGGTGGGCGTGAAGTATGACTCTCTGCAGTACCTACTTCTACAGTGGTGGTACTTGTGGTGAATGTACGTGGCTGCTGGTGAAATATGGAAGCTGGAGGTGGTGTTGGTGGTATGATATGTGTTGGTGGTATCCGTGCCACATCCCTCACAGCAATTTGGGATGGGGTAATGTCGGGCTCCACTGGGGCGGGACTAATGTCCATGATGACTGGCTCGTCATCATCCTCCTATTCTACATCTACCTCCATAACTCCAAGGCTTTTTCTGGAACCTTTCTTTTCCCTAGCCTTGTCTCGTGGCGTTTCCCACTCTCAGACTGAGGTTGCTTCCAAGTGCTGTCTGGTTCATCAGAAGGGAGGTTTTCAGAAGAAGTTGATGGACTAACCCTCCTTTTCCTTGCTGGGGTTCTGGAAGACAATGGATCTTCTGAAAGAGTGGCTTGCTCTTCTTCTTCTTCCTCTGCAGGAAGCTTGATCTCCTGAACTGCCCCTACTTCGGGAGGAGCAAGTACTATTGGGTGTAGTTGCGGCTGTTGTTGCCTACTTATCTGAGTTTCCTGCATTGATTGGGTACTACTTTGCGATAACAACAAGTCAATTTCAACATAACTGCTCAACGGCGTTGGACACATGATTAGACTGGCTGCGTCTGTGACAGACATGGGCTTTGGCCTAGGTTGGTGGGGTGGGTCCACTGATGTGGGGGTGCTGCTCCCAGCTTGCTCCCCGGACACCACAACTGCAGGCACGATTTTTGGTTTCCAAAAAAGGTCTTGGGCGACATACCGGTCTTGGTAAGTGGCAGTGCCTTCTTCTCACTGGCAACTTTCTTGGTACTGGACCTGGTACCTTTCTTTGGGGCCATCTTGAAGATGTCAGCAACAGGCAGTGGCACAAGTTGAAGAGATGTCTGTGGTTACACATTACATGACGTCGTGTGCAGCGGGACTTCTGTCTGGCAGTACATTGGGTGATGTTGTCTCCTCCTCTTTTGTGCACCCAAAAGCAAAGAAGCAAGAAGAACATCAGTGAAACGTGGCATTCATTGTTGTGGTTCAATTACTACTAGTAGAAACAAACAAATATAATATATAACTTAGTGTGTGGTTACACTTGTTAGTTAGTTATTAATAATATTATTACATTTATTACCTCAGTTATTAAAAAAAATAACAATACAGTGTAGCCATTTGTGAGACTTTGACAACAACAAGGGCTTTCATGGTTGGTGTACTATAGTGTACAGTACACTCAGGAAGGATAGGAAAGAAGAAGAACAAAAATACAAATGTAACGGTCCCGGTTTGGCATTGTGTATCACGTGGGATGCAGCATTAAGGGAGCAGCAGCTGACAATGGATGGAAGCAATAAGCCAAGAGGAATAAAGAAAAGACATGCAGGCCTATGGCAAAAGCACACTGACTACCACCAAAAAATGGCCACCAGCCACATGGTCACTCACAACAACCACAAGCAGGAGGCCTGGAAAACAATGAACTCAAGCAGGCCTATATGGAGACAGACTTTACAAAATGGCCCCATGCCACATGGGGAGGCTCAGCCAAGGCAAATGCTCTCCTACGCACTATTACAAAAAGACTCACACACTGGCAAGACAAAGGAGGCATGCTGAACACAGTTTTAATACAACAATGCCAAAAACAAAAATCCACAGGGCTAAAAAAGGTTTGCAAGTTACACAACAACTGCACACATCCAACAAAGGCATTTATTTAACACACATGAAAAAATTGAAAACCTCCAAAAGAACACATTTTGCATTTCAATCCAATGCCATCTATGCCCTAAATGATGTTTACATTCAACAGACGCCACAGAAACAGTTGTTGCATGCACCCATGAGTAGCTCTGGGCCTATTGGTTGGAAAACCCATTGGCAGACTAAGCCACATAGTGAATCAATCAATTCATATCAATAATATTGCAAATTTATTAGAAAATGTAGTGAACTGTCCTACATTTTTTGCTAGATAAAAGAAGAAAGAATTGCATGCAAAACAACAACCAGCAAGAAGGCATGGCCACCACAAAAAAGGCTTGCAGGCCTAATGCAGAAGCACACTGGCTGCCCCTTCACAAAATGGCCACCAGCCACATGGCCAGGCCACAACAACAAGAAAGGGAAGACAGACAATGCAGGCCTATGGCAAAAGCACACTGGCTTCATTCACAAAATGGCCACCAGCCACATGGCCAGGCAGGCCACAACAACAAGAAAGTGAAGACAGACAATGCAGTCCCATGGCAAAAGCACACTGGATGCCTTCACAAAATGGCTGCCAGCCACATGGCCAGGCAGGCCACAACAAGAAACAATAAGCCAAGAGGAACAAAGGTAAGAAGACATGCAGGTCTATGGCAAAAGCACTACCACCACCACAAAATGGCCACCAGCCACATGGTCACTCACAACAACAACAAGCAGGAGGCCTGGAAAACAATGAACTCAAGCAGGCCTATTTGGATACATATTTTCAAAATGGCCCCTGGAAACACGGGGAGGCTCAGCCAAGGCAAATGCTGGCCCACTATAACAAACACACTCACACACTGGCCAGACAAAGGAAGGAGGCATGAAACAATGCCAAAAACGAAAATCCAAAGGGCAAAAAAGGTTTGCAAGTTACAGCCACACACATCCAACAAAGGCATTTATTTAACACACATAAAAAAGTGAAATACCAAAAAAAACACATTTTGCATTTCAATCCAATGCCATCCATGCCCTAAATGATGTTTAAATTCAACAGACACCACAGAAACAGTTGTTTCATGCACCCATGAGTAGCTCTGGGCCTACTGGCTGAAAGGCCCATTGGCAGACTACTGGGCTAGTGAATCAAATAAATATTGCAAATTGATTTCAAAAGTTGGAGAAAATGTAGTGAACTTTGCAACATGTTTCCTTTATAAAAGAAAACTAGTAGAAAAATTACATACAAAGAAACAACTAGGCCCCTACTGAAACTACAGGCCACCCACCACAATACATTTAAAAAAAATGATGAAAAGTACAACAAAATGTAGGTGCAATGCCCCAATCAAACAAACAACACCAATTTTCCAACTTACTTGTGAAATCTCAAATCCAAAAGTCCTCAAATCCAATGATATATGATGCAGCAGACACAAAGAGTGATCCTTCCAGCTTCAAATCGAAATGAAAAGTGAACAGGAGATGGACAAAGCACTGGGGGGAGCCTGCTGGACAGGAACAGGAAGTTGGAGATTCTGGGGCACTTCCTTCCTCTTCAAAAAAAAAATGTAAAAAGAAAAAGGATTCCTTGCACAAAAAAGTACAGCAAAATGTCAATCTGAGGAGTTTTTTTAATCCAAATCATCATTTCGAGAAGGTTTTGATGCTGCTCAAGAGAGATTCTTCTCCAGATTGCAAATTCTGCGTGTTCCGGATCGCGATCTTCACAAAACTCAGCCGGAAGTCCAATGGCACGCCCGATTGACGTGTTTGCGATCGCACACTCTCGCGGGACTGTGCGGCTGGCTACCAAATTTCTTGGCGCTCGCGAACGGATGGGAAATCTCGTCGGCGAACACAGGCATCCCGGTAAGTCGCGCACGCAAAAACGCATTTTGAGCGCGCAAACACAAAAAAACTCCGCTGCATTGCGGAGCGCAGAGTTTTTGGGTAACTCCGCGTTCTACGCGGAATGCGGAGTTGCCAAAAATCCGCAAACTCCACGAGCGGAGTGGATTTTACGCCCAGGGTTAAAAGTAACATTACTTGGTCAATGCTGTGGGCTAACTGATGGCTAGAGGGAGGGAATGCAGGCACCCTGGTGACATCCTGCAATGCTCTCAGCACTGGTGTCCGTTAGTGAATGTAATATCACTGTTGTCAAAAATAAGATAAGCAAATCAATATGTGAAATTGGTCCCTTACCTGCACTCACCCTTTCAGGCAGGGCATGCCAGCTAGTTGTGTTGCATTGTGTGTCATTACACAAAAAGGCCCCCTTGTTAAAAAGAGGTTGTGTGAG
The DNA here is from genome assembly GCA_963921515.1 of Calotriton arnoldi. Lineage (NCBI taxonomy): Eukaryota > Metazoa > Chordata > Amphibia > Caudata > Salamandridae > Calotriton > Calotriton arnoldi. The sequence continues at coordinate 179,157 of CAWUFW010009835.1, forward strand.
CAATTTGTATGCATTGCCAAGTGAAAGGCAACAATAGTGTTACATGCCCACATTTACTTGTAGTAACATATGTTCCACATATCTCTGTGTACTTGACAGTGAACAATAACAACAGTCTGATTGTCACCTAAATCACTTATGTCTACAACTATCATGGATCATTATTGACATATGTCTATCTCATTGCAGAGGGACAAACAACACCTCCTGCACAGCCACCTGTCCTTGATGACCAACCTGTTGGTGATGCCATTCTGCCCCCCCCCCGACGACGACACCTTTCAGCAACTTCTGTACTCCATTAAATCTCCTCCTTCAGGCTTGGCAAGGGAAGATTGCATTTAAATGTCTCCAGAGGAGCTGTCACCCATAGGACATGCCCTGTCTAGCAGTCCAATCCCAGCTGAGAACTCCGAAGACCCCAAGTTGTATTCCAAAGGCGAGTGGAAGGAGTCCAGAAGGAAATGGTTGTTGAGGCGTGGGCAGGGATGGAGACCCTAGCGGGCACACTAGAAGGAGTCCTTAGGTGTCTGAGTCCTAATAAGGGTATGACTAAGACAATTAGAGACACCTACACTGGTCTCCTTGGGATGGATGAGTCCCCAGCTGGCATTGCTGGTGTCCTGATGTAGAGGGAACAACAACTGCCCTCCACATCTGACACTAGTGAAGTTGCCAGCCAGCTGGAGGCAATGCATAACATCCTGAAATCCCTGTAGTGCACGTTGGACTCTCTTATTGCAACAATAGGTGCCCTCAACAGCTTTGTTAGCAAGCCACCAGACCCTTGCCAGGGATTTCCAGGCTACCCTATTGGCCCTGAGGAATGCTGGGGGGTACAGGGGAGCCACATCTTCTGCCCTTGATGTGTGTGTGCCTCCATACAAACACCATACAAACACCACCAACTGCAGGGAGGCACAACACACATTAGAGAAAAAAGATATGGACCAGTTTCCGCCTGCGATCTGCCGATTGACATTTGTCAGTGCCTCCTGGCCAGTTTCAGAGTGGTCCTGTATTTATCACCATGCCACTTCCTTTGCCAGCCAGTACTGGACTTTTTGTTTGTGCACATTTTGATCTTATCAACTTGTGGACTTTAAAACAACCATACCTTCCCTAATGGCAATTTGTACCTCCTCGCTGAAATACTCCTCAGCTCCACATGTCGCATGGCATGTATCCCAAATTGACTCTGTCTGATCATCTAAGATTACAATAAGTGCTGATGTTTCGCAAAATTAAACATCTAAACACACAATAAAAAATGTGTGGTACCTACAATGATGATGGTGGTTCTCCAGCCAGGTGTGGATACAATCAAAATGTTTAACCAGCCAACAACAATGACCCACTTGCACAATGGTGCATGGGTGTGTGCGGTAGTGGCAGGCACCAGTGTGTGTCACAGCGCAGCCAGAGACCTGCAATATGTAATGACAAGACTAATTGAATATACCTGCCCTATCACTTTCAAACAGAGTGCCACAGTAGGAGACTACCTGTGTTGTACTGCATGTAAAAGCAACAAATGAGGCCCACTTACAGTGGCAAAAGAATGGAAAAGGGTCCAGACTTGGCTCTAATGTGAGCTAGACTAACAGGTGTCCATAGGGCTATGACTAACCCTGGGCAAAGCACTACGCTACGCTCGCGTAGTTTGCGAAGTTTGCGCTACTTTGCACAACGCGAATTGCACGTAGCACAGTGCAAACACGCGTAGCGTAGCGTAGTGCAGCGGTCATGTTGGCTTGCTCGCGGTCCTCAACGTCAAGTTGGCGACCGCGAGCAAGCAAAATGACATCCCGCGAGACTTTTCTCGTTCGCGATCAGCAACATCAAGTTGCCGATCGCGAGCGTGAAAATAAACCTCCCGGCGAGATTCTCAACGCGGAGAGGTCAGGTTTCTCATTGCGAGTGAGTCGCGTATGCTCGCGACCGCTCGCGATGAGAAACTACCAGTCCGCGTTGAGAAGCTGCCGCCGAGTAAAAATCTACTCGAGCGGCAGTAAAAGACAGCTCGCACTGTGCAAGATGCCGTTTTCAATGATTGCACAGTGCGGACAAGCATCCGGCACTGTGCAATCATTGCGTAACAGCGCATACGCAGTTCGCGTAGTGCTACGCGTAGCTCGCGTAGTGCGAACTGCACTTTGCGTAGCTTCGCGTAGCGCTACTTCGCAAACTACGCCCACCCTTAGCTATGACAAAACAACATATACCTTCAATGACTGCTGGTCAATAGCTACATCATGTACTCAACTGAACCCATTCAATAGTACCAACTTTTAATTATGAAATGATGACTGACTAGTGAAAGTAGAAAAAAATTTGACAACCTACACTAACTAACCAAAACACTATCTTAACCTACCTATAATTCCACATTTGTAAAGTGCAAACTTTTCACCCCTAAGGGTATCCAGGCGCTGGGGGTCTGTTAAGTGACCTATTGCCCAGAGTCATGTGATGCTGAGCTGAGCTGTCGTCTGCAATCGAACCATGAGCCCCACTCTCTGGAGTCAGCCGTTCTGGCTGCTGCACCACACCTCTCCCTACCAAGCATATAATAACTAATCTTAACACTAGCCTACACTATCCTAAGTATAATACACACATGACAAGTTAAACATCTACCCCCACCCCCTTTAATACACATTGGGGCATATTCTCAAGAACGTGTGATAACTACCGCAAAATTAGTCTAACGCAACTCTTCACATCGCAGTCCTTCGCGGGAAAACAACTCCGTGTCAACGTGTTATTCACAACACGGCGGCCCCATGCAATAGTCCCACGATAACGCGACAAAAGAACGTGTTAAAACCAACGTGACGCAGAAAAAACGCGAAAGACGAACGCGAAAATAGTAGCGATGATGCCAATTGCAATACAAAACTCAGCGATAACCAGCCATAGGCCTGCAATCCCCACGCGTCATGCGGGAAAATGCAGCATAAAAGCAGATTAAAAATACGGTGAGATGACAATGTACGAGCACAACCACACATCCCTGACATAGAACAGATGACCATTGTCCCGCATCAAATAGGCATCTCCTCACAGTCACAATGTACATTGACATGCAGTCTGCATGTAAACTGCGCCAATGCAGAAACATGCATGGAACACACATTGAAACCGCATCTCCTCTCACATTGCAGAGGGACAATCAACCCTCCTGCACACAGACGTGTCATGACCATGAGCAATCCACCATGAAAGCGTGGACGAATGTAGGAGCAGTGACTCCCGCCTACGTATATGTTGCCCATGTTGTGGGACTTGAGCCACAGGGGGCATCCCTGCATCATGGTGGTACATATCTGACCCCAAAAGGAGCCCTGTGGTCACCTGTAGGACACAACGGGCAGCCAAAATGGGATGATTTTGGACACAAGTGAAACGGCGAAGAGTGGGATTCCCCACTAACTGCGACACACAGAACTGGCAGTCCGAATACGTGACACCCTAAACAGCCCGTTTGCACAGAGGTGACACACCCACCATCCCTGAACAAATCATAAAATTGACAGCAATACATGTCGCACTCACACTTGTCTGAGTGATGTGCCTGTACAGATGAGTGACATGCACTCAGGGAATGTGTATTTTGAAAGCATTCAGTAGCACATGCTGTGCCTGTGGCCACATTGTACTGTCCCATGATTGCCAAGGACTGTCACAATGTGACGTGCTCATGTGAAGAAATTGTCAATGATGGTGTTCCCACGGGCAATTCCTGCTGCGGCCGCAGTGGGGTGTGGGCCACCTGCCTCATCCTCATCGTCCGGTGCATCTGGCACTTGCATCCATGGGGCCTTGCTGCGTACACATATGTTGTGCAACACACAACATGCAACGATCATCTTGGACACGATGCCTGGGCTGTGCAGGAGCCCCCCACCTGTGACATCCAGGCACCTGAAGCGTGACTTCAACACGCCAAATGTGCGTGCCACGATGCCCCTGGTGCGTTTGTGGGCCGCATTGTACAGCCTCTGGGCCTGTGTGTCCGGGGCTTGGAGGGGTGTCAACATCCAAGCGCAGAGTGCATATCCTTGGCCACCTGTGACTGTGCAGTGAGACATGAGCCAATAGTTGGCTCTGTAAGATGTGATGGCCGGCTCAGTGGCTCATTGGTGTGTGATATGTGTGACTACGTGATTCCTGCATGACATGTACTGCATGTTGCAAGTGAGCGGCATCAATGTGTATTACGTAGCCTCACTGCTGCTCCTCCCTCCCCCCGAGCCCATCCACTAGTGTGCGCATCGCCGTTGCATCACTTGCACCCCTACGGCACACTATTGTCATGCCTGTCTGCGCAAGTCCACACGCCTGACAACGACACAGTGATGTCGTGCGCTGAAGGTGGACGGACACGTGTGTGTAGGCCTATGGTAAGGACAGGGCGGACACAGATGTAGAGGTCATGCCTGGCTGAACTCGCCATGTGGTTGAGGGTAGACCTTTGTCTGATGCTGCGGAAATAGCGACACACACAACAGTTGGCATGTCTGATCCCTGACCCCCAGCAGACTTGCGCACCCTCATTTACCCCTCAGCCGAGCCCGTACTCCGGGGGCATGCTACATAGCAACATTGTGTATTGCTTGACGGGTGACGCCGACACCACACATACATTAGTTACCCCCTTGACAAGGCCTACACATAACCACACCCAGAGCCACGTGTTGAATGACCACACCCCTACGCCGAACTGCCGTACGCCGGTCCACTCCCTCACGCCCACATGGGGCCCGACACAGATACATGTCCCAGGCCCACCCCACTGCTTGAGGTGACAAGGTTGCGCACGCTGTACACAGCACAATGTAATGTGGTATGGCCGGGGGCCCACATGCATACAGAATGACCACATGGACACACTGAGATAATTAGTGGAACTGGCTATGGGCACGTGCACCCGGCCCCTTTTATTGCCAGGGTCACACGTCCAGTGACGCCTGTGCTGGATGGGTGTTGGGTAGTGTAAGCCACCCCTCAGGGGTTGGATGGTGCTGGCAACAACTACAACAGTGATCAGACAATCAGGAGTTCGAAGTACAAACAGCAAGGGTCCATGACTTGAGCTGCACAGACTCGGTGGCCCCGGATGCTCAGGGGCCGGCACAGGCACACAGCCACGGGACAGTACCTGGGGATGCACTGAGGTAGGGCCACGGGATCTTAGCGGGTCCTCGTTGCTGTCCAAGGAGACTGTCGCGGAGTGTTACGGGGGACAGTCGAAGGTGTCCATCCAGGGCATGATGCAGAGGGCAGAAGCAAGCAGAGACAGGCAATATGGAGGAGTTGAATGCGACAGTCTCCTCTTTCCCACAATGTCAGTACCAGCTACATGATGATGAAGACAACCCCCAGGCCACAGACTCAGATGCCACCAACGTTCAACCAGAGAGTGTCCATGACTCCCGTGGCACAGAGTCAGTGGCTCCAGAGCCGGAAGGGGATGAAGTCAGCGATGAGGCCTGTACAATGATATAAACTCTGCAATTAACAAATCAAGACTCAGTTCCAATTGTGTGTCCTACTCGGCCGCAGTGTGTGCCGGAGGCAGCGGTCAGCGTGGGGCAGCCGCTGTGCAGCCAGCTCCTCCTGGATCTCTAACACACGGCGTTGAAATGGCATGTGGAGAAGATTCCTGGTTGACAGAGTTGGTGGCACCACATCGAAGGGAGTATAGGGATATAAACGATGCCATAAATATGTACTCTGCCATTGTGTAATCAAGACTCAGTTCCAAATGTGTGACCTACTTGACCGTAGTGTAGGCCGGAGGCAGCGGTGGAGTACGTCAACGAAAGAGGAGTAAAGCGGGCCTGTGTACCGGAGGCCGTGATGGTCTGAGGAGGCTGCCAAGGTCGCGGGCTTCGGGCTTGGAGCTTGCGCCGGCACGTGGTGGGCCCTCATTGACACACGCTGGTGTCGGCAGGTGAGCAGTGAGGCCTGGCTGCGCAGGGACGGGCATGACGGGTTGGGGGACCAGCGGCCCGGGGTGCAGCAGGCGCACATGATCGCAGGCCACCCCGCTCATGGCAACGGCGTCGGCCTCGTGGCGGGGTGGGAGGCGCCGCCCTGGCAAACGCGTTGGGCATCCCAGAAGAGAACCACGCCCAGTGCTACGTGCTTTTTATTCACACCCCTACGCTGGCCTGGCGTCCTCAGGGCCAGCCCACTCCGCACGCGCTTACAGGGGGGGACGTCACATGCTACATTTCCGCGCTCTTCACCACTGGCTGGGGTGACATGGTTGCGTCCACTACACACCAAACACCAGCAGTGCATGTAGCCATGGATATGTCTGAGGTCTGCATTCTGCAGTCTGGCCAGCACATCCACGCCACACTTGGCATTGTGTACATTCTCATTCATGGGTCACTTGCCTCCTTCGTACATGTCTGATTCCCACCTCTCCCCACATTCCGCTATTGTGTGGCTGAGGTGCCATGCCGTTGATGGCTCATGTACATGGCTAACCAAGGTTGCCACAGTAAGTTGTGAATGAATGAAATGAAAACAAGATTTATAAAGCGCCTGGTTACCCATGGGCATCCCCGCGCTAATGCCTGCTAACACACTAATCTGAAAGCTATTCATTTAGGGAAGAGTAATGTTTTAATCTGCTTCCGAAAGATGAGGTAGTTAGGTTGGGCACGGATCTGCGGAGGCAAGCCATTCCAGATCTTGGCCACATTATACGAGTAAAGGCGGCCGCCACTTCGTGCTCTCGTTATTCTTGGAGTTACCAATAGATGTTTAGTTTCTGACCTGAGGGCTCTGTTAGGACGGTATCGGTGGGTAAGGGACTGAATGACCATAGGTCCCTTTCTGAAAGTGACCTGTGGGCTATACATAGAGCCTTAAACTCTATGCGCTCACGAATAGGGAGCCAATGTAAAGATGCCAAAGCTGGTTTGGCGGAAGACCGCTTTGGAATGTTCATAAGCATGCGGGCGGCGCAGTTTTGAACAATTTGTAGCTTCCGTATCGAGGAGCCAGGGGCTCCAAGATAAAGAGAATTGGCATAGTCAAGTCGTGATAAAATGAGAGCCTGAATTAGGACTCTTCTTGCAGGGAAAGGGAGTAGTGGGAGCACTTTACGGATCATTCAAAGGATCCCGTAACAGCTTGCCGCTACTTTTTGCCCTTGTTCTTTAAAATCAAGGTTCTGGTCGAGCCAGACACCCAGACTTTTAATTTGATATTTGGGGGTAGGGGCAGAACCAAAGGAGCTGGGCCAGAGTAGCTCAAAGTTTATATTTTCTTTGTTCCCTAGGAGCATTAATTCTGTTTTTGATCCATTGAGTTTCAAGAAAGACTCTTCCATCCACCTTGAAACTTTTTCTAGACAAAGGGCAAGACAGGTACTGGAGGGATCCCGCTGGTTGACAGAGACAACCAACTGGGTGTCATCAGCATATGTAATTATCCGAATCCCAAATGGTAGCACAATCTCTGCCAACGGCCTCAAATACACGTTAAAAAGTGTGGGGCTGAGGGAGGAGCCCTGAGGCACCCCACAAGTCAGCGGTATAGATTTAGAAGAAATGCCGTCTTCAAAAACTTTGAAAGATCGGTCTTCTAAAAAACATTGGAGCCAGTTGAGCATAGTCCCCGCAATCCCTACCTCGCCCAGTCTCTCCATCAAAAGCTGGTGGTTAACCGTGTCAAAGGCTGCGCTTAAATCTAGAAGGATAATAGCTGCGCAGCCTCCTGCGTCTAGGATTTTTCTCGCCTCTTCCACTACCACCAGAAGAGCAGTCTCTGTACCATGTTGAGGTCTAAAACCCATCTGGGAAGAATGGAAACAGTTATTGCTCTCCAGGAAGGTAGATAGAACAGAATTCACATATTTCTCGGCGATCTTACTGATAGCCGGCAGCAGGGAGATGGGGCGATAGTTACTCCAGACTTCAGGGTCCAGGGTAGGCTTTTTCAATAAGGCTTTAACCATAGCCTGTTTCCACAGTGGAGGGACTATCCCTGAGGAAAGAGAGGCATTTATCAGGTCAAGGATTACTGGGGAAAGGATTTCAGAGGCCTGATTTAAGATGTTGGGGGGCAGGATCAGTGGGGGAACCGGATTTTAATTTGCTCAAAATATCAAACAGTGTGGACGTATTAAGTGGGGGAATTTCCTCAATTAGGCTAACTCTCCCTTTGACCAAGTTTTCCTGATCTCTGATAAGTTGTTGAGATATTCTTTGAGGGAAGGATGAGTAAATGACTTGGATTTTGTCCGAAAATAATTCTGCCATGGCATTGCATCGTGCTGAAGTATCTTCAGATACAATGGGGTGGGTGGGGATGGTAAGCAAGCCCTTAGTGATGCGGAAGATTTCGCGAGGAGAGTTAGCAGCTGCCAGGATTCTCTCTTCATAATATAGAGTTTGGGCCAGTTGAATTTCAATTTTATAAGTTTTAATGGCCTCTCTATAAATGTGTTTGTTGCTGGTAGAAAAATCCTTCCTCCAATTCCTTTCAGCTCTCTTACAAGTTTTTTTAAGTTCGTGAAGTTTTGGGGAATACCACGGATTGCGCTTGGTTTCTGCTTTATTAAATGTCGTTTTATTTGGAAGGACAGAGTTCAATGAGGATTCTATCCAATAATTAAATTTATTGTAGGCAGTTACAGGGTCAGGATCGAAAGTGGGCCTAGACGATTCCAACGTTGTTACCCATGAATCAATTGGTAGTTTGGACCAATTGCGTGATTAGTTGGGTCTGGTGGGTGGGCATGTTGTTTGGCATGTTGTATGTGATTTTGTGACGTGTGCAGTGCCAGAGTTATGACTTGCATGATTGTGGAGTTGAGGTGTGTGGTGTGTTCAGTTGGTACTTGCCAACGAGCAGTGCATTCCCATAGGTGCCATCCTGGAAGCGCTGGTCGATGATGGACTGTCGGAAGATGAGGGGTTCATGCACACTGCTTGGGTAGTTGGCTACGACATTGGTGACGAGTCCCCTGTGGTCCACTATTGCCTGCACGTTGATGGGATGCGTGTGCTTTCTGTTGCGGTAATTGTGTGCGGTGTCGGCAGGGGGCACAAGTAGGACATGTGTGCTGTCGATTTTCCCCAACACGTGCGGGAATCCAGCTATGGCGTATAGTGCTTGCTTGGTCTCCAGTTGTTCCTGCGCATTGTGGGGGACATATAGGTACTGGGGTGCCTGGCTGATGATGGCATCCGGGACAGGTGTGGGGAACTTGGATGGGGCTGGCTGTGAGACTCCTCCGACTCTGGTGGTTGTTGGTTGGGAGGTACCAGAGGGCAACAGGTACAGCACAGTCAGCAGCTTTGTCTGCGGAGGGGTGTTGGTTGTCCGCTGTGTTGGTACCGTCTGCCTGTGGGCAATGATGTTCAGGATGCGGAGGATGGTTGTCCTTTTGAGCCTGTAGTGGGCATTGACATTGTCTGGTGTTAGCTCTGTGAGGCTGGTGCATTTCCTGGAGGTCCGCTGTCTTTGTCTGCGCTGCCTCTGTGGTGGTCCAAGGGGGGGGCGGGGTGGGTCCGGGGGGGTGGCGATCCTGGGGGTGGTGGCGGTGGGTGTTGTTGCCCTTTCGGGGCTTCGGGATGCATGGTGTGTGGCTCCATGCCATCTGTTGTTCTTCATGTGTGGCTCTGGGCTGGTCTCCCTTTGATGGTGCAGGTTGTCGTCCGACTTTACACCAGGTCAGAGCAGGTGTTAGTTTCCTGCTGCTAACGCGCCTTATCGCCTGTTTTGTGGTCTTATCGCCAATGTGGCTGGTTGTTGGGAATGTTGAGGTGTGGTGTTGTCGCGGCTTTTTGCTCGGGAACGCCTACTCTGCATCTCATTAGCGATAGTTGCCGGGGTCATCTGTGGCGATGTTTTTTGCGGTTGCTTTCGCACGTAAACTGGTGGTATCGGCTGTTAGCACCAGCTTGTGAATGGGTCGATAATTTTATTCCGACTTTGGCTGCGATAAAGTGCCGGTGACTCGGCGATAGCTCCTTGAGAATATGCCCCATAGATTTGTACAAAACAAATATCAACTACACCAAAACATTTACTAACTATACATGTAAATCTAAACAAATATACATTTGTTTTCTTTTTTTTTGTTTAACACTAAACATAACCCCCATCCACTTAAAATCCGAAGAGTATACAAAACAGACTTAAAAACAACTACCCACTAAAATATCTTAAAACTAACACCTAACTACTCTAGACCTATACTAAACCCTAACTTACACAAAGCCTAATAACTATAAATTACAAACAACATTATGTAAAAAGTGATGGGGAATGTCCAGAGGGGGAGTCTCATATCAGTGCTGAAACGTGCACCACGGCCTCCTGCAAATCACAATCAGTTCACGCAGGCTTGATGCCATTTATCTTCTTATGTATTTTATGCAACTCCCTCAGTATGCAGTACTTGAAAAGGGATCCCCAGGGACGTTTGGGCCTCCTGGCCTGTGTGGTTGGCAGCTGTAAGGCTGTAGATGGTCCAGATGTGGCCTGTGTTGGGTCCGGCTGATGCTGCTGTTGGTTACCCTTCAGACTTTTATCAGCACCGGACTGAGTAGTGTCGATAGGCCTTCCTGACTTCCAGGTCCCCAATCCCTTGGCCGTTTCATAAAGAATACCCATCTTTCTGAAAGCCTTCGCAATGTGGCGGATGTGGTGGTAGCGTTCTTTCTGCGCAATGTAAAGGTCTTCTCATCGTCAGCTGTCATGTTATCTAGGGAAGTAAAGGACATAAATATTAGCTCAAATTGTAAATGTGTATGGTGTGTGTGAAAATAGGATGACATTATTATATAATAATATGTGGCTGTCGAGACCAATACCAAAATTTGAGATATAGATATGGAAACTATACCTTCAGTACAAAGACATCTCCTACTCGAACAAGGCAAACTGAGTCAAGTGCAGTTAGTGTAGGGGTACAATATGGAAATGTAGTCACAATATGATTTTAACCATATCATTCTGAACAGTGCACACACTCATGATGATGTGTTGATTGGAAATTGGACACATGGTACAGATATTGAAAATGTGAGTGTTACTATTGCATCATGCAAGTGGGCTGCAACTTGGTCATCAGCATGTGTGAAAGTTGATAAGGTAAGCAAGTCCAAGTAATGTGCCTCTGCATTGAATAACTCATCGGGAGTTACACAAGGCAGCACACATCGCTGAGTTTACTTACTCATTGTCTGGTAGCAAATACATGGATGAAGGGTTGTTAACTACCTCCTGGAAAACATTACTGGGGTACATTACACCCATTAAACCTCAGGCAGATGCACAGATATCTGACATATAGCTTCTGGTATACACTTGTAGCAATACCATGTTGACCTTTACGTTAAAATATTTCTGTACACTCATTTGCCCAGGGCTGCATTTGTCAGTGCACATTTTAAAATGAGACAATGCATCTCAGTAGTGTGTGCATGAAAGTTGGAGTACTCATTTGTACAAGAACTTTGTGACGTATAATGCAGGGACCCTTGAGCAATGATGCAGGTTGACTGCAGTGGTGCTAGCCAGTCTACCTTAAGCCACCAGTAGGTGAGCAGTGTAATGGGCGGTGTGCTGCTAACACAGCGCATTCCTGCATGTGAACTTTTACACAGTGCAGCAACATTACTATATACCTTGCACTGTATGAATGCCTCCCAGAAATGGAACATAGGGGATATATGTGGCATAATTTTGCCTTTCAATGCCAATTCATGTGCAGACTAGTGCGTTGTCCCACCTGGCCACACCATGCCAATTACACTGAATCCATGCACTGAGGCTTACTGGCGCTCGATAGGTTTAACAGCAATTACATTAACACAAGGTGCTCCAGAATATGCACATTGCACAGAGATATGAAGGCTGTCATCCAGATAAGACCTGCAAAGCTATACGACCACAACCCTGCCACATGTCCATCCACACTCACAGATTACATCAGTCAGGTATTCTGATAACAATTTCTACAACACCATAGTTACCTAGAGTAACAGGCCTACATCACTACTGCCTCCAGGGCATCAGTGTAAATGTTCTTCTGTAACAGCATTTTACATAGCGATGACATGGACTCAGGGGCAGCTGGTAACCTTTGAAAGTGGTGCGTGAGTGAAGTGATCCGTCACTTCCCAAAAAACAAAATAAAACACCCCCTCCCTCCGAGACCCTAAAGTAAAACACCCCTCCCTCCTAAAGCCCAAAATAAAATACCCCTCCTTCCAAAAGCCCAAAATAAGCAAACTGCCTCCAAAAGTAGAACAAGCATTGGCATAGCCAATAGGTCTCGCCTTTGGGACCTTGTAAGTTTTTTGCCAGAGCAATTGGCTTTGGCAATGTCTGTAAGCTATGTTCAAGAGCAGCGTGGCTGCTGTGAGGCATGCCGAAAAGTTATAATAAAAAAAGTGTTAGAAGCATTTTTGTTGCCTTATTTATAACCGAGAAGACATTATGTAAAACTGAAAAACGTTTGTGCAACTGAGTTGAGGCCTATACAACTGGCCACAGTGTAGCCTTTTATCAGGGTTCGTGTGGTATTTGAGCAAAGTATTTCCTTTCTGTATAAGGTGATAATCAGTTTCACTTTATCGTGTTTGATAATAAGATCAAGGAAGGGTAAGGATAATTTTCGCTATTGCTGGTAACTTTTAGATTCTTTTGGGTTATGCAGAGCGATATGAATTCTATACATGACTATACTATGAACGACAATGGACATTCCAACCACTCTAAACCCAATAGGTGTTATGCACGTACTCTAAAGTAGTATATCAGATGGGCATACCTGTACAAACAGAGCCATTTGTCATCATTCACGTAATGGAGGCATGGCGTCAAAGTACAAAAAACATGCACGGTCCGATATGAGAGTGTTCCTCAACAAATAAGCACAGTTTGTGTATCCTTATTCCCACTATGGAGGCAGCCTGTCAAAAATATAACAACACTTACAGGAACATTGGACATATTATAAACATTACCTCCCTGCATGGTATCAGAATTTACAGAAACGTATGGTCCAGATTGTTCATATTACAAACAACTGTATCCTAATCTAGTGCCAATAATTGCACTGAGGAGGCATATTTCCTAAGTCACATTACACGTCCAGTACACATGAGCGTATAGCAAACATTGGGGCATATTATCAAGAGGGGGCGATACAATTATCGCCGCTTTAGCGTCCGTTTTCGGCCGAAAAGCGGCGATAATTTTATCGCATTATTATCAAGGACACGCTAGCGCGTGTTTCCATGTTTTAGCACCCGTTTTACTCACGCCTCGCATCGCATCGTTAATGAGATGCAAAGTAGGCGTGCCTCACGAAACTGCACAGGAAAATATCACTAACGCAGTTTCGCAATATTTACAACGAGGCCCCGACCGTCGTAGCGATAAAAATAATCGCGCTAACTCGCCATTAACGCAGGAATCTAACGTCTGCTAAATTCCTGACTAAGGCATACTTAACATGGGAGGTGGATTATAGGGTTAAGGCCACATGGTCGTATCAGCAAGCTTTTCTCCATTTTGCATTGATTTTCGCTGGTTTTTCAGCGATGTTGGCCCATTTCCCCGCTATCGCTGGATTTTATATCGCCAATGCGCTAAGCGTTGTTAATACAGCGCTATCATGGCGATATAATCCAGCGATAGCCGGCGATAGAAAAAAACGCGCTAAGCGCGTTCAGCGATAATTATCGCTGCGTCTTGATAATATGCCCCATTGTCTGCAAACTAACATTCTAAACCCGTAGGTCACTAGCATTACTTTCCTGATATTGCTTACCCGTGTTCAGCAAAGCATTCTGACCTGGCTGCTGTGTCCGTATCCACGCGCAAGCAACCATGGCCCTTCCCGGAAGCCGTCTTTAATGGTATAACCACGCCCACATGGTAGCACTAGACCGCACCAATTCATGTCTAGTGCGTTTGCGTCCTCCAAACAGCTACCTTACTCCATGTCTTCGTGTGATACAATGCAAAACCCCTACCGGAAGTAGTCCATGAATGACTGTTGATATCAGCCTGTTAACTAAAGCGCACCGGTCCCAAACCATAAGTTTCAGCGTGACACCGAAAAATAAAAAACAAAAAACATTCCCTGTTTCTTAAAGGCAAACACGGAGCATGACCCCCATATGTACGCTCATGTACAGACCTATCAAGTATTCCGGGATCTGGAGTGCGGCCCCCATATAACAACTCATGGGTAACAGCGGTCAAAAGAGATGTCAATGGAATGTGGGCCTGATGTTAAAAACACGGATAGTGCAATTAAAATAATAAGTACACGATTGCCCAAGCAAAAAAGCATCAAAGGAATGGGCGGGAGGTGGTGTAAGGACTGCGAGTGAGCTGAGGCTAAACAAAAACAAGCCTGAAAGACAGCAATAAGCGGGAGGTGGTGTAGAGGCAGTGAGCAAGCTGAGGCTAAACAAAAATAAGCACTCGTGCTAAACACTCGTGCTTGTGCTAGCACACCCCTTGCGAGAGCGAGCAGCGGCGTGAGGACCATCCGTGTTTTTCAATTAGCGCGCGCGCCGCTGCTTGCTCTTGCAAGGTGGATGCCAGCACAAGCACGAGCGCTGAAAAAGAGCTGACCAATTTCTAAAGGTCATCTCCTATGGCAGCGCATGCGCGCTGCCTAGGCGAGACCTAAAAAGCACAATTAGAATAATGTTTTAAATAAATACATAATATAAAAAGGTACTTACCCACTGTTGCACGTCCTCCTCGGTGTTAAACTTCTGAATCTGCTGTGGAAGTCGAGCTCCCCTAACCAATCCAGAGGCTGCTGTCATGCTGTTAATCAGTGTTGGACATGGTCTTCTTAGGGAACCATCCCCACAACATTTTGCTTTTTTCTACATCCTAGTCTTCTCCTACTCTCTGTTCATGTCTCTAGAACTCAGAACCTATTTTCAGTGCACTGCAGTGGAAAGGTACAAGCACCCTCCCCACACAGGGTAGGAGCAGGGTGCTTGCATGATTGTGTGAAGTGTTGTCCCCGGGGGTGTCCTATGAAAAGGTACACCGCATAACCAGGGTGGGTACGGCATTGGCGAGTTGGGGGACGTGGCACTGATTACGCTCTGCGGGACTTGCCGGCCCATTATGTCTCTTACTCAGGTTGGCGTTGCCACAGGTAAGCTAACCTGGATGGGGCTCCCCTACTGCTGGAGTGGCCCTAGGGTATGTCCAAAGGGGGTGAAGCTCAGAGTAGGCAAGTGGCCAGGTAGGGACCCGAGCTGGACCGCTGCTCGAACAAGGGAGAGCCCCTGGTTG
Organism: Calotriton arnoldi; assembly: GCA_963921515.1. Classification (NCBI taxonomy): domain Eukaryota; kingdom Metazoa; phylum Chordata; class Amphibia; order Caudata; family Salamandridae; genus Calotriton; species Calotriton arnoldi. The sequence continues at coordinate 194,472 of CAWUFW010009835.1, forward strand.
GGGCCCCCTTGCCGCAGAAGTCACCCCCCTCTATGGGACACCTCCCGAGATTGCTGAGACCCCTTTGCGGCTGTAGGGCAGGAGCCTTTCTCCACTGTGGGTGCAGTGTGGAAAGGTGTGCACCCTTCCTACATCCTGCAGGAAGCGGCGTTTAGCTAAGGGGATGAATGGTCCACCTGTCATGTCAAGCAGTGGGTGCGCCTGCACCAAAGCTGTGCTGTGCCCATGTCTGGCCTGCTGGTGCTGGTCGGCCTGAGCCCTTGCACTAGTGATGTTTCTAGACCCCCCACCACCAGCCTGTCAAGGCAGACCGGTGTGTGCAGTGGCACCATGGAAGTGCCTAGTGCGAGTCTGGACCGCCTATTGTCAGCTGGATAGCGCACAGGCACCACGGTTGTCCTGGAGACCCAGGCTGACAGCCTGCCACGTCAAGCCGGTGTATGTGCTGGTTCTCATGTGGGGCCTTAAGGCTCCGGGCCCTTTCCCGATGCACTGCAGTATGAAAGTGCTTGCACCCTTCCAACACATATTAGGAAGTGGTGTGGACATGATGTTTTTAAACGTTGGTCAGACCTACCATTGCAGCCTGGGTGCACACTTATACCTTGGGTGTGGTTAGCCTACATGTCTGACCTGCTGTCTCAGGCCTGGCTGCATGTTTCAAACATGTGTCTGACCTTCCACAGCAAGTCTGTGAGAGCACCTTTGCGCGCGTACCCCGGCTGGTCCATAGCAAGCACAGTCCATCTGGAGGAGGTCTTTCACCTCCACTAGGATGAGAGTTGAAGGGCTGGGCAGGAACCTAAAGGTGTTCGCTGCCCAGGTAGGAAGGAAGACCCATGAGGGTTCCCCTAACGAGGAAGCTTGCTTCCCTTAAGTTAGCATGGGGAAGGGGTTGCCAGTATCTCAAGCTGGAATAACAGATTGCAGTGGCGGAGCCTCATGATGTTTCCTATCTATGGATTTGCTGGGCAAAGTCCGTTCCAGTGGTAATGATTGCACTCTGATGTGCACATGGAGAATAACTGCCAGTAGAATGGACTGTGTGCCTTCCTGAGTATTGGCTGGCCTGGGCCAACGACCTGCTGAAGTGTGGCTCCCTGAAGTAGGCTCCCAAGGACTCGTTGGCTGGTCTCTGTTCTCTTGGAGGTCTCAGGGATATCAAAGATCCCCTACGGGGCCTACACCATCTACCATAACATCTGGAGAGTAGTGCCCTCTAAGTGCTCACCAGCCGCGGCCGTGCAGGTAAGAGTAGTGGGGCGGTGAGGCCGGGTGGGGGGGATTTCGACTGACGATGATGAGGGAAAATTAAATAAATAATTAATTTCCCCTCATCATCATCTGTCTAAATCACCCCCCCCCCCACTGGGCCTCACCGCCCCACCGTTCTCACCTGCACGGGACGCAGCTGGTGCCCACATCGCCTGCTGAAAGCTGTAAAGCGCTGTGTGAGCTTGGAACTACGGAATCGATACTGGAGTACCTAATGCAGATCTCAAGCAGTTGCCCGCATCTACAGCAAAGTGGTTCCTGTGCTGCGGGGAACTCGGCACGCATAAGTGTCTTGTTGGTAAGCAGATTCACCAGTTGCGGGATCCAACGTGGCCCGCTTCGTTGACTGGGCCATATTTCTCTTCTGCCCCATGCTGACTGCATGCTCATTGCGTGTGTTGTCCGATTCATAGGTTGTGACCCTCAGAGGTGGGGGATGCAACCATTGCAGAGTCTTATTCTACCTCATGAGGCATTGCTGAACTTGCTCTTGTGTGTGTGACGGGAAACGTCTGGTGCAAACGACATCAAGGTGTTCTTGACCTAGTGCCTTATTTCCAGGGAGGGGCGGAATTACAACTCTACTTTGTGTAACCTGAAGTGTATGGTGCGACTCATCTCATCGTGCACCAGACCCTGTGCCCAGATTGTTGGGGCGCAACCCCGATCAACGTGTAACCGACGGGGTGCCTCCTCAAGCCGAGAGGCTCCCCTGTGTGTTGTTCGCCATCGACTACTTGCTCCCTCAATGGCCCCATCACGATGGAGCAACTGCCCTCCCCCCATCGGACCCTTTCAAAGATTTGGTGGTACCAGGTAGGAGAGAGAGGAATTGACTAGGCTGGAGGGATGCTTCTGAGAAGGTTCAGGAGCAGGTCAAGAGACAGTGTAACCCCCCCGTGCTTCGCTGAACTGGGTTGGTGCAAGAAGGCCCTGGTGGACCCTGTTTGTAATGAATTGTTGTTCTAAGCTAGTTTCTGCTTTGCAACTTGTTGGTGAACTTCCTGAGTGGCACCAAGACCCCATTTGTTTAAGTTTACCTCTTGTTTATGCTACTGTCTATCCCCACCTGCTTTCAGGGGACCCAGACGAGGTGTGACCTCAGCCATGAGTGGACTTGTGTCTGTAGGGAGGGGCTGGTGAACTTCCATTCGGGGTATCTGGGACAGTCTGGGTGAATCGGAGGGTGGCAGGAGGTTTGGAGTCACGGGGTCTGCAGAGTTTTACCTGTTGACCTGCTCGCTATCAGCGACACTGCATTTGGGTCGGATACGTATGTGAGGGAAAGTACCTGTTGCATTGCGTAGCGGCGCAAAGTTGGTGTGAGTATGTGGAAGCAACCTTCTGTGAGCTGCCTGTACTTCATGATACAACTCAACATTGGTTTTATCCGTGTGGCCTTGTCCCGCGGTGCTGCTAACAGTTTTATAATTCTATGTATGTCCATATTACTCATATCGTTGTAGCCCATGGTGCACCCTATAGCAGTGTGACATAGCATTATTAGGATTGTGAAGGTGGGCCGGGGCTGAAAACGTGTTGCACCAGATAAGGGTGCTGTGGGAGGGGATTAGAATCAAACCTTTCACATTTGTGCATATTATCGGGATCTGATCAACACAAACTGGGCCTAGTGCAGCTCCTAATATTGCCAAGTGTGATTCATGCCCAAGATTCCATGATATTCATTGTGCATTGTTTAAAGTTTGTGTTGAATATAAACAACATTTCTCAACGTCAAGTGTGAAGTCTCTCTTTTGTGTCGTGTGGAACATTTATTGTGTGTGCATACAGTGCACTTGCTCTACACAATGCTTTTGAAGGATGCTTGACTGCTCAGTGCCAAGCTACCTAAGGTGAGGACGGATTGTACAGTGTGTGTAATCACCTGCTCTTAATGGGTGCAGTGCCTTCTGCCTGGCTGGGGCACCCCTTTGGCCAACCAGACAGTGCCAGTTCCAACAATCAGCATGAGAGCAGCACCAGAGTTGGATGGAGCAGGCTGGCTAGACGCTCCTTTAGGCCCTGGAGGTCTGTGCTTGGTCTCCACCTAGCTGTCTAAGATAGCTGAGTGGAGAGCTTCAACATGCGCATGTCACTTTGGTGGGCTTTAGACAGCTGGCCAAAGTGATATGCGCACTTTGGAGCATCCAGCCAGCCAGCCACTGCTTCTGTCCTCTGCTGCCAATCGGCAGCAGAGGACACGCTCTGCATGTCTCTGGGCTCGAGGTTGGCTGGCTGCTGCAGTGTGCACATCAGAAAAAGAAAATGTCAATAAAATATTTTCATTGCCATTTGATGTTTTCCTGTGCAGCTCGGAGCGGGCGGGGGGTGGGTGACGGTCCACAGTCCTTGTGAAGAAACCGCCGCTGCATGGACTACTCTGAGGGAGGCTCAAATATCATTGTGGCTGGATCATAACAGCCATACCTCACGGTAAGTTAAGTAGATGAAGATTTGTCAGTCCTTATGAGAATGTTCTAATACCGTTACAGAAACTCCTGTTGCCATGTCTTTTGTTTTCTGTCATGGCCAAAATCCACAATTTAGTAAAACCTTTTCCTATTACAACAACATTTACAGCATACTAAACATTTTTCAATTGTGATGGCTACCCACCTGACACTGTCCTACATGAGTTAACAATTTGGCCTTTGATTTGACACACAGCTACAGGGACAGGTATATGTCACCAAACATTGTAAGTGTGAAACAGCAGTTTTCTCTAGCCACACCTATGGTCAGCCACTCTGGAATTATATAGCTGGGGAGGTCAAATGTATACAGCATGTATGAGCATAGTATGCTGCATGATGATGGAATATACATGGCATTTTGACACACATTTTGTATTACTCTGATTTCATCACACCTCCCTGTTCGCAATTGGTAACAGTGTCTGAGAATGACAAGGGCACATCATCAGCACCTGTGTCATACACAGACATACGGAAATATGGATATATGCAACAGAAACCTGGCCAGACAAGCTTATTGACGTTTATTTAACTTTGCTGCTACATCTGTTGAAACATGATTTGTAATGTTTGTGCCATTTGTGGTACGATCAGATTTGATTGTGTTGTAAATCTGCAGATTATGCACCAGATAATGGTTCATGTGCCAAATGCATCAAGACTATAGATATGCTAACCATCACCACAGATGTAAACATGCATGCTTCCTGTGGGCCTGCTTACATTGCTCCTACATTCACAATGACATGCCTCCTTGTCAATTCCAATTGATTCGGTGGACAAGTTCAGTTGTGTTGGCACTGTAGATTCTTTGCAGGTGATTGATACCTCCTAATGCACATCACAATGTCACAAATCACATGGATCACACACAGACAAACAGTACATCCATGTACTTATTACACTTATTGGTTACATTGGGGTCTCGGAAGCTGTCGACCTCATCCTGGTAGAATAGGCGATGTCCACCCAGAAGACAAAAATATTGACATTTCATTGTAAATAGTGCAGTCAAAATTTCATATTAAAGACTATGTCATCCCAGTGTTTAAGATATGTACAACTCTCTTGACACCCATATGTATACATTGTATTAATATGGGATGGAGCTAGTCACCTTGCAGGACTGAGCTGGCTGGATGTTGAAGGACAGAGGTATCTTTCACCACATGCCTGAAGCATGCCTCAAGCAGGTGATGTTTTCAGTACTGCTGTTCATTACAATGTCTGGCTCCCCTGCACCATGACACATGGGTGACACCATTGACCCTAGGCAGACCAAAGTAGTGCTGTGATGGTAAAGGACAGATATACATTGTATGTGACATTGTAAGTGGTGTGCAGCATGCTGACTAGCGCAATGCAAGCTACCTGGTGCAAGGGTGCATGCCTTGTAAGCAGGTTTGCTTTATTTATCTTGTAAGGGCCACATTCCTGCACATTGACATTTGTCTGAGGCATATTAATCTGTATACGTGTGCTGCACAATACAGTACACATGGAACGTTTAACACAAATGGAGACTGAAAATATATTTTCTGCTTATACTTCAACTGTGGAGGTCTGGCATTTTTGTAGCATTCCCTGATCATTCACGTATGTTAAATCAGGGAATGCTTTAAATTCCATGGGTGTTCAATGTATACAACCACCCACAAACAAATGATCAGCCCCTTTGCCCAGGGTATGGCAATGCGACCATTGGCTCCGCGTAGCTTTACGCTGACTTGATGTAGCCACTCTGAGGCACACAAATTGCCCTTATGTGGCTTCCAAATAATCAATTTATTTAATGCAAGCCACATGATGCAAGTTGCATGATGCAATGTAAAACTACATTTCAAATTATGTCCCGTAAATATTTAGGTTGTCCATGACTGTTATAACTACATTACTACGTGCAGATGGTCCATACTTACCTACCTACGGGGGCTCTGATCTCCAGTCCAAGAATGTGCACCAGATCAGCATCCTGTGCCACTACGTCATCACAAATGATGTTTGATTTGGGTGACAGTGCAATCCTCTCTAAAATATTTAGTCAGGTGCGGGCACACACACTCACACCTGTCCTTCGGGCCTTGGGCGAGAACCCCTGCCTGACCCTATCCCCAGATGAGCCATAGGAGTCCCTCACCTCCCCCTCAGGTTATACCTACCCCTAATTAATAAAACCCCAAAATAGACGTACACCCAACAATAAAAAGACAAATACTAATACAATACAATACAATACAAAAAGACACACTTAGGGGTCGATTCCTATCTCGCTAGGAAAGCTCTCCGTCCGACTCGGATCCGGAGTGCTTTCCGACCGACTCGTGCTCTGGGGCTCCGAGCGCCTGAGTACGATGCGAACAAGCGCTGACCGACACAGGTCGCTCGGAGCCCCATTGAAGTCAATGGGAGCCTGTTGTACGATGCGTACACAGGCTCCCATTGACGAAAGAGGTATGTTGCGCACAAGGGCGCCCCCTGTAGTGGGGACGCGTCTATGCAACCCGCACCGTACAGGCATGTGTAGGGGGGACCCTAGGGTCCCCCCCTGTGATCGACTCGTAGAGCTATGGGTGAAGGGGGTCCGGCGCAGACCCCCGAAGTCTGCTTCCCGGAGCGTTTGCGTGTCGGAGGCTCTGACTCGATCCGGCTGTCCGAATCGTGCATCGTACTGGCTTGGTCGGAAATCACCTCCATTGCACGGCACGGATTGCTTACGGTCGAGTCGTATGGAGCGGTTCAGAGCCAGAAACGATTCGGTCGGCGATTTCGCATATCTCGCATCGTACTTGCTCGTCCGTACGGCTGTTCGAGTCGGTCGGGAAACATGCGTACGGCTCGTGCTTTTTCCGGCCGGTTTGCTTTCGGAGCCCTTCCGAGCGGGATCGGAATCAACCCCAAAGTATACAATTCACACAAGGCAGGGACAGATCAGATACCAACAAGATACCAACAAGACCAAAATCGCACCAAACCACTAGACACTCTCAAATACACCTCCAACATCCAGCACAGATAAACAGACTGTAAGAGAAAGTGAGACTAACTTTCATACTAGTATGCAGCCTGTCACACCCAGTGCATCATTTCTTGGGTGTGTCCTGCACTTTTCTGACAGTTTCGTAGATTTTTCCAACGCATTGCAATACTAATAGACGTTGCATGATGGATACACTGCGCGGTAGCCCTTCTGCAGTACCATTCGTACCATGCAATGGAAGTGATGCACAGCTTCAGACCCACACAACAGGAGTGATGCGTGGTTCGGAGCAGCGCAAACCTATAGATTCTTTAACAGGCCCTTTGGTTTGGGTCTCCAGAATCAGTATTTCAAAGGGCGATGACCATCTTACTAAAGATAGGAATTAAATACTTTCAAGATGATGTGCTTATCTTTGGCAAACATGGAAAGAGCACAATCTTTGTGTACATCAAGCTTTACTCTACTTGCGTAAGGCTGGTCTGATGCTGCAGAATAAGAAGCGTCAATTTGAAACAGAGGAAGTTTTTTATCTTTGACATACAATATCAGGGGAAGGTGAGAAACCTAAAAAGAGTTGGTGGATACCATCTGCTGACTTGAGCTGTCCAAGAGCAGGGATGAAGTGACATTGTTTTTGGGTATGGTTGAATGTTATAGTCACTACATACCAAACTTGACTAGCAAGTCTGTGGCACTCAGGAAATTGTGTAAGAAGTGTTCAAACTTTGAGTGGAGCATTGATAATGATAAGGAATTGAACTTGATCAGGGTGGGTTTACAAAAGTGCCTGATCTTAAAGCGTTTTTGCTATGTAGAGACACTATTATGATCACTGACGCGAGTAAGCGAGGTGCTGTTTTGTTGCAGGGAATTGGTGGTCTACAAAGAGTGATTGTGTATGAATCAAGGATACTAAATGGTGCTGAGAGTAAGCACTCTGTTATAGAGAGAGAGACTTTGGCTTTTAAGTGTTTTTCAAGTTGTTCAGAGACTTCTTGTAGGATGACGCTTTTATGATTCGTTCAGATCAGAATCCTCTTCGAAAATTTATGATGAAGGGCTTGGATTCTGATTCTGCCCACATTCATATTTGGGTAGTTAATCTATAGTAACAGGGTGCAAGCTTCATGATGCCGGAGGGCCTTTTTAGATTGGTGTCATGTGTGGTTTCGGATGTTGAGCTCGAAGGCTATGACGCAGGTATACAGGTGAATGTTTATGTGATTTTATAAGTAGCAATTTTGAGGAAACTTGGAAAGAGGAAATCTATGAGGATGTGATTTTGCTAATTTACCACAATTTCCTGATGAAAAATAGGCCTTAGAATGTAAACTGATCAGCTCTGATCTTCATCCATATTGGTGTGTGAGGAAGGAGCTTGTTGAGTATAGTGGTGTCATATTGCGGGGCACAAAACTGGTGTCACCTCCTGGCCCTTGGGAGAAGATTCCACTGGATATTGTTGGTGCTCTCAGTGATGAAGGTGTCACACCTTACATGATAGTGGCTTTGGATATGTACTCTTGTTAACCTGAAGTGTCCTGTGTTAGACATATTTCCTCTGGTTCTGTCATACGTTTTTTGGAAGTCTTGTTTAGGCAAGGTTTTCTTAAACTGCTTCTAGCAGATAGTGGTCCCCAGTTGAGTTTTTGCAATATAGAGAAATTCCTGCGTGTATGTGCCTGCTTATGGTATTACTCATAGAATGTTCTTTGTACCATCCATAGTCTAATGATATGGCTGAGCCCCTTAAGACACTGAAGGATGGCATACAACTTGCCAGAGCTAGTGCTTTGAACTGGAAAAGGGTGTTGCAGGAATGCCTGGTTAGTTATCAACTATGCTCTCATTCGACCACTGGCAAGATGCCTTTTGAGTTGTTTTGTGTCTGTGTTCCTCATTTCAAATCCCATCCTAATTGGATAGGATGATGGAAAGGGGTGGTGGATGTTTCAGTGAAGGATAGTTGAAGAATGAAAGAAGAAAAGAAAGTAATGTTGAGCATGCTATTTTGATGAAAGGAAGTGTATGAAATATACCAAGGTTTGTGTGTGGGATTTAGTTAGAATCCTTTCCCGAGTGGGTTTGAAAAATATTTCTAAATTCTCTGAGCACTTGGGGGTAGTTAAACTCTTCTGGAATGCTGTTAAAACCAGTGATGGTAGAATATGGAATCTGAGTAGAGTTTTAACTCACAACCCTGGTTCACCTGAACTAATGAATTGATCTTTATCTTCTAATGTGTGCAAAGTTGTTCCTGAGCTTTGGGTTGTAGACATTTGTTATTGTGTGAGTGAACGTCTTCCATGAGAATTCATTGTATGTAATCTGTTTAGGTGTGTTTTTGTGGATGATGGGTTGGTTAGCTTGGGGGACTTTATACTTGTAATGTTTTTTTTAATTGTCCTTGTTATAATACTATATTATATTCTCACTTAATACATGGAAGTGGTGTGCTTTATTCTGTTTGTATAAAGAAACGTTGTGTGGTACCATAGGCACTACATTGCCCTTCAGTCTGCTGCTTGAATTTTGAGAATGTTCTCTGTTTGGTGTTACAAGGAAGACAGTTACCGGTTGTTGGTGGAGGTTGAACAAACAGGCTTCTTAATTTCCATTTAACGTACAGTTTTTATTATTTCACTGTTGACCTCGGGATAAACACAATAGTAAACAGCTAACACAAAATTCTTTTAAGGGGGAACATTTTCAAAAAGGAACAAACATCTTTAAGCTGATTCTTCATAAGCCCTTAAAAAACAATAATGAATCAAGAAGATAGGGCAGTTTGGAAGAACGGAAGCCAAAGACTTGGACAGCCGTGGTCTGACTAAATGCATCACGTGCTTAACCTTGCAGTGGTAGCAGTTGTCCAATCTTTTGACTTTTATGGAATATTTCCTCCGATGGCCGACGGAGTAGGGCCAGGCGGAGGAGGAGGGGTATTACACAGTCTACCCTTTCTAGGGTGGTTGGCATATCCTGTTTGTCACCATCAGGAAAAACCTAGTGGCGATGTAAATGAAGAAAACAAAAATGACCCTCACACCCTGGAAAAAAACTCTGGGGCCTATATACAAGCCCCTTACGCCAACAGTGCATCACTTTTCCCCATATTAAAAGTGACGCACCAGCGGCGCAAGGGGCTTGTAAATAACCCCCTCTGAGTGTTGGGTTTATTAGGTATTTGTTTTTCTAAAACAAACTCCCACTTTGCGAGTTTGCTTTTAAAAAAAACATTTTCAAAACAAGTATGTCTCCCAAAACTGGCAACATTTCCAAACTATTTCTCAAACCACTGGACTGACAACTCATCTTGCAAAGGTGTCCCCAGTGAAGGCTTGAGTTCACACCTGCACTAGGGGCAGAGCAGTTTTTTGTAGCATAGCCCATAATTCGTGTCAGCACAGGGCACCCCACATGAAAGTGCTCCTGACATAGACCAGGCAGTGTGCCATATAAGCGTAATGCGGTCCTAGGATTCTGGAGAGTGCTGATCATTCACAATCTCCAATCCAAATGATAATATTGTCCAGTCATCAATGTTATTGCTGCTATATACCCTGCAGCACAAGTGCTTAAAAAAATCCATCCTCTAACATTTACCACTACCAGCATTCAATCCCAGTTCATGTACATCATACATGCTTCCCTTGAAGCCCATTTAACATGCACATACTCCAACACTCAAGATACACTCGTCCCAAAGGGGACCCATCCTCACCTAAACACTGTACTACACATAAACTGATCCAGCAAGTCAACATATGACACCACAAAGGCAGTAGGCATTGACTAACTTATCTAAGAACATTTCATAAATATCAGCTAATGGAAGGGATGCAGAAAACTGAAACATTCTTGACCACTCTGCTTTATATCTTTCCTAAAATCTCCGACTTCTGAAAACTAATTTAGAGTAGAAGGAAACTAATGCTAGAATCCACTAAATGTACAGAATTTCAAAATAGCAAACGTCTTAATAGAATACTCAAACTCAACACATTCTGCTAATACAGATGCTGAATGTTAGCTAAAATATTGATCCTGACATTATGGAACACTACCCTGCCCATTTCCTTTGATGATTATTGGCCACAATAAAGATTGTAGGAGCAAAAAGGAAACATTTGGATTTTCAGTTTCTGTATTAGTTTACTGTATCTAGTAACGCTTCCTCTCTCCACAGTCCTTCATAAATGCTGAGGTTTTCAACAAATTCGCTCCATCTTGCATAGTGAAGTGTTTTACTGAAATTTGAAATCAATGAAATCGAGAGTGCATTGTTCCAAGTCAAGGTTAATTGTAATAAAATTATTTCACTCTTTCTAGTTTTGATTTTTTGTGAAGAAAGCTTTATCGTAATTCTATTGTTCACATTCGTGCTTCAACCCTAATAACAAACACCTAACCCAAGAGCCTGAGTGTAGCACTTCAACAATCCATCTTCACCAGCAACAATGAGGCAGTAGCCCTGTATCACGTGACCTTTGCAATGATTGAAGATTGAAACTCCTGCGTCCACCAAAGAGCTCTCTGACACTGGAATCATCCCAGATGTTCGCAGTTATTCGTGGCAACCTCATGCCCCACACTGTCCAGCCTTGTTAGCCTGCCTTGGTCCTCTGTAAACACTCCAACAACATGTCTACATTGCCTTCAGTGGATAGTTAGAATAAAGCTCAGTCAAAGTGACAAGTTTAGAAAACATGAAGAACCTTAACCTTATTATTATATGATGTTTTACCCAGTAGATGACATTCTTTTCAAAAACATGCATTAAAAATAAAAATATTTTTGGGGAAGTACTACTTTTAAAATATTCATGTTTAATATTCTGTGTTTGGTTGATGAAAGTTTCAGCAGCAATATCTACTGTAAAGGTCAGAAAAAGAAATTATATTTTGCTTGAAGTGTTGATTGTAGTAAAGGTCGTTTTTAAATATAAATCCATAATCTGCCATCAACTTTTTCTTGAGTCTGTGTATTTTTCTTGTGTAGTAACCGGTGTGCCTTTGATTGTTCTCACATTTCCCTAGTAGTGTTGAAGCAGAGCTGGCCAGGCAGGGACACCTTGGAAAAGCCCACAATGGGCTAGTAAATAAGGGGCTGCTATAGGGATGGAAGGGCTGATTGCACCAGACTCCATTCGTCCCTGGAAGCAGTCCTGAAGTTGTGGTACACCATTTTCATTTACGAGCACATACCTAAATTGCTGCTTGAAAAATAACGCTTAAGGTTACTATGACAAACTGAATTAATGGGCTGCAACACATTACTGATAGTGATGTGATAATGTGTGATTCTTTATTTGCATACAACAGGAGCGATCCCGCAAACTTGAACTCCTCCGTCCATGATCAACAGTTTCAGTCTCCTGCAGGGGGCGGGAATCAAGGCAGGCACTACTTGCGAGGAAGAGGGGAAAGGCAAGAGAAAGGAAGGAAAATGGCAATAAAACAATCACTAGAGAACCCTACTAACTATCAATTCATTCATTCATCAAGCAGTCTTTGAATCTTGTTGGTGGACCTACAGCCATCCAACCCTCCACGGTCCACCACAGTACCCTTGACTACTCTGATGGCACCTGTAGACGAACACCTGAAGGCTTTGTTGTCACCGTCGTGTTTGGTAGCCCCTCTCTGGATGTAGCAGTACCTGATCCCGGGGTCATTGTTCAATGTCACACAGATTCATACTCAGTCATTGTAAGGTGTGCAGTATGGAGTGAGTTTAGAATTAATCCACCTGGCTCCCTGATATGCGTAAATACACCTAGAGTTGTTGTAGGTGGGTCTTGAAGTAGTTCCATGGGATATGGGTGTGGATGAGAGAGAGACCCCGATGAGCTCATCAAACAGCAATTTTGGTTGCCCTGCTTCTCAGGATAGTTCCACAGTCCCACAGGCCACCATAAAATATTCTTCTATCGCTGTTAACTGGTAAGATTATGTCAGTGTGCACTGTAGTACTGACATTTACATAAATCAAGCTTTTTCACCTTTTGCATTATTACTCACTCACTTCAGGTCGGCAGGGCGCTATGAACCTAGGGCCATCTCAAGAAGTGGAAAGGAAGGAACCTGATGAACTGCCATAACAGCAGGCGGAGGAATGACGCACTGCAGGAGCTGATATCCACTGAGGGCTGGGAGGACGCACAGGGCACCCAACGGTGAAACCCAAGGGATCTTCTGAAGGGGTGGGGGGACATAAAATGTGTGGGCCAAACTAGCATGGAAGCAGTCAAGCTACACAACGTAAAATATTCCCAGGCACCAGTAAACCCAATTCCTAGTCAGAAATACCTGTCTGTGTACCTTGATACGGAAGACGTGTCACTTCACCTTGACTTTGAAGCAGCACCTTACTTTGCTTGGATGCCCAAGCCGCCACAGTCAAATCTGCCACAGTTACTAACTATCACGTATAACTATCTGAAAAGTTGAGTTGATCTCGTGACTACATGCCACAGTCATACATATCAGTCTCTTTTGCTAAATTACTTTTACAGAAATCTAGTGATGCGTTATACAAAACTCCCTTCCACTTGCTTTGAAATCAGGATGCTTAACCTACACAACATCCCCCTTACCCATCATCCTCGCAATATTTACTTGTTAGGCATCGTAGCATTTCTTGCGGCACATAGAACAAGTTGCATTTCACAATGACTTCCCCTAGAGCTACCTCTCTGCTAGAACATTCTGTCCACTTCTGCTATATTTACACCAACACATATTTACTGCAATTGTCTGTAGCATATCTCCCAAATAAACATCTATCTCTGCACAAATCAAAATATTTCTGGATTAGGCCTTACAGCATCTTGAAAGCACTCTTCTGCAAGCATCCACCCCTCTAGAATCGGACACAATACTCGAGAATGTTGTAACTTGTGTATTTTCATAGGGCAGATTTTTCTGGGCCCCAGTGCCATCTCAAAGGTACCCCAGTTATAAACTGGCATGCTCCTACTAGAACGTCCCAGCATCAGCAGAATGACCCTTGTCCTGTGTTTCCCATCTAAGTGCACCGCTAGGCAGCCAACTCTGCTCTGTACCACAGTGAAATCCACGGATCTTTCAATGGTAGTGATGGCACTACAGCTGGCGCCCTCTCCCCTTTACCCCTGCCTCCCACTCATCCCCCCCCCACACCCCCTTCGTCCCCACTGCATGCACAGCTATCTCCTGTTCGGGCAGACTTAGCAGCAACTGTGCTAATAAAAGAGAAAATATAATTCACACGAGAGAATGAAAAAATAATTTAACTCCGCATATTTCTCATTTTTTTCCCACAGGCCTTTCGGAGTTCCCTTCTCCCTGGAGATAACGCTCTCAGAGTACGAGTGTAGTGAATGTCAGACTTTATTGCAAGTTTTGTCCAGATTTTCTACTAAACTTTTTTTTTTTGCATCACCTCTTCTCGTCATAACGTATTCTTACCAATCAGGTTCGAATCCCGGCTATACCACAGCATTCTGTGGTTCTTTTGGGCAGATCACTTAATTTATCCATGCTTAAGGAAGAGAAACATCTGACCTTAAGTAATGTAATCTGGTGCTCATATAAAGCGCTCTAATGCCCTTATATAAAACTGCAAAACAAACCTGCAAAAAATAATATATATATATATATATTCACTAAAAAAACCATAGGTTTCAGGCACGTTATAGTTAGAAATTAGCATTTAAAAAACCTTACAAATTCACTGAAAAAACCATAGGTTTTAGGGACAGTTATAGTTAGTTGGACATTGCACTCGTACAAAACCCGTGAAATTCCCCCGTTATAGTTAGTTCAGCTAACTATAACTCGCGCCCCGCAATGCACTGCTGATGCCGTCACATATTACATCACTCATGACATGGTCAGTGACATCACTGATGACATCACTGATGACATCTCAAATGACATCACTGATGACATCATCCAGTGACTGTGTGTTTCTGTAAAGTTTAAATATTTTTAATAAAAATAGGGAAAGGCGTATTGAAGAATGAGTGGGTGTATAAGTGTCTGAATGGATGATTTAGTAGGTGCGTGACTAACTCTATAAGTGAGTGATTAAACGTATCTTACTGAATGCATGGGTTAGTGACTAAACTGGGTGAATGTCTGTATCCGTCTGTCTGTTGCTGTGTAAGTGGCTGCATTGGTTTGTGAATAGCTACATGAGTGTCTATATGAGTTATTGATTGGTTGTCTGAGTATCTGTATGGGAGCTGAGTGTTTGTGTGGGTGGGGTGTGTGCGACTCTGTGCATAGATGTGTGAGTGGGTGATTCACTGGGTGGAAGGTTTCAAGAGTGCATCTGTGATAGACTGTATGGGTGGGTAAGTGTGTGTAAGAGTGTGTTAGTGAGTGAATGTATGTCCCAGTGGTACATGTGTGAGTAACTACATATGTGAAAGGCAGTATATATGTGTGTTGGAGTATATAAATAGCTATAAGCGAGAGTGTGTGATTGTGAGAGTGACTGTATGGATGAGTGTGTGCTTGTATCAGTGATTGTATAAGAGTGTAAGAATGTGCTAGTATTTGTATGAGTAAGTGAGCTGGTGTGTGTATAACTGTATAGGTGAGTAAATGGCAGTGTGTTTAATTATTTGCATGACTGACTAGGTGTGTGAGTATCTCTATGGATGAGTGGCGGTGTTTGAGTGTCTATATAGGAGTATGAGTGCATATGATAGTCCTGTACTGAGTGACCGTAAGTATGAGTGACTGTACGGGTGAGTGAGTGGATGTGTGTGTAGACCTAAGAATCAGTGAGTGGGTATGTAGTTATTGGTGTTGGAGTGTCTATGGTTTTGCGAATGGCAGTCTGTAATTTAGAGTGGGTGTATCAAAGGTTATATTAGGGTGTGAGGAGGTGCATCATATTATCACGTGGATGATGTCATCAGTGATGTCATTTGAGATGTCATCAGTGATGTCATCAGTGATGTCACTGACCATGTCATGAGTGATGTAATATGTGACGTCATCAGCAGTATATTGCGGGGGCGCGAGTTATAGTTAGCTGAACTAACTATAACGGGGGAATTTCACGGGTTTTGTACGAGTGCAATGTCCAACTAACTATAACTGTCCCTAAAACCTATAGTTTTTTCAGTGAATTTGTAAGGTTTTTTAAATGCTAATTTCTAACTATAACGTGCCTAAAACCTATGGTTTTTTCAGTGAATTTCAAAGGTTTTTTAAATGCTAATTCCTAACTATAACATGTCTGAAACCTATGGTTTTTTTCAGTGAATTTCAAAGGTTTTGTAAATGACAATTTTTAAATGTATTAATTGTTATATTTATTTTTTTATACTGATTTACTACATTTTTTTAAACTATTTATTTTTAGATATTTTATTTTTTAAATTACATTGTAATTACATAATACATTACATTACAAAATATACTTTCTCAGAATGAATTACTTTAGTTTAAATACTTTGCAAATAGGCAATAGACTTTTAAGTACAGTAGTTACAGTTGTTGCAATGGGCAACACAATTTCAAACACAATGCAACATTGAGCTCAATGTGAATTTCTAGTTAAATGCAATTAGTTACTTTATGGATTACTTTTCTAACCACAGGACTGGATCCTAGATTCAGTCCTGGGACATCTCCTGTAAACAGTTGAGTAAAAGCGTTTTGGTTACAGTAGTGATTTTTAAGGAATATTATTGTATTTTAAAAGTTGACACTTCGAAACTTCTTCACATAGAATCACCAATGTTATCCTATGGGAGGAAATTCACTTAGCAGGTAAGTAGTGTTATCGTTACTTTTTCTTACTCAGTGCTGGATCCTGGATCCAGCACTGGTGCATCTCCTGTAAACAGTTGAAAGAATGCGTTT
Source organism: Calotriton arnoldi (assembly GCA_963921515.1). Classification (NCBI taxonomy): domain Eukaryota; kingdom Metazoa; phylum Chordata; class Amphibia; order Caudata; family Salamandridae; genus Calotriton; species Calotriton arnoldi. The sequence goes on from CAWUFW010009835.1 coordinate 211,070, forward strand.
AAGTCATACAGGCGATTTTTAAGGAATATTTGTAGTTTGTGAAAATTGACACTGAAACTTTTCTGCTGAAAACCAGACAATGGATTCCTATGGAAGGAAATACAAGTTACTGGTAAGTACGGTTAGAATTACTTTTCAGGGTCAGTGCTGGGCTAAAAGATGCAGCACTGGGTTCTCTCCTGATAACAGGTGAGTAAATCGGAATTCGTAGTTCGGCTGATTTTAGAGGAATATTATAAAGTTCCAAAACTCCACACTTTGACGAATTTCCAAGTGAAACCAGTCAATGTTAGCCTATGGAAGGAAATTCAAGTTACTGGTAAGTACGGTTAGAATTACTTTTCAGGATCTGTACTGGGCTCAAAGATGCAGCACTGAGGTCTCTCCTGATAACGGGTGAGTAAATTGGAATTCGTAGTTCAGCTGATTTTAGAGGAATATTTGTAAGTTTCAAAAATCGACACACAAGAATTTCCAAGTGAAACCAGTCAATGTTAGCCTATGGAAGGAAATTCAAGTTACTGGTATGTACGGTTAAAATTACTTTTCAGGATCAGTACTGGGCTCAAAGATGCAGCACTGAGGTCTCTCCTGATAACAGGTGAGTAAATCGGGATTCGTAGTTCTGCTGATTTTAGAGGAATATTTGTAAGTTTCAAAAATCGACACTTAGAAACTTTTTCAGCAAAAAGCAGGCAATGATATCCTATTGAAGGAAATTCAAGTTACTGGTAAGTACGGTTAAAATTACTTTTCAGGATCAGTACTGGGCTCAAAGATGCAGCACTGAGGTCTCTCCTGATAACAGGTGAGTAAATCGGAATTCGTAGTTCGGCTGATTTTAGAGGAATATTATAAAGTTCCAAAACTCCACACACAGAAGAATTTCCAAGTGAAACCAGTCAATGTTAGCCTATGCAAGGAAATTCAAGTTATTGGTAAGTACGGTTAAAATTACTTTTCAGGATCAGTACTGGGCTCAAAGATGCAGCACTGAGGTCTCTCCTGATAACAGGTGAGTAAATCGGAATTCGTAGTTCGGCTGATTTTAGAGGAATATTTGCACAATGGTGAAGGAAGGGGTGGGGCCTGAGGTGACATGTCTGCAAACACGCCCTGTGGCGCGTTTTAAGTTGGAGAATTAATTCCTCCTCAATCCCGAGGGTCCCTAGGGCCAACTAGCCCACCAGGTACCTCCAGTATGCGCCAGAGAGCTGCGTTGCAGAGAGGTGTTCAGAGGCCACGCCCTTTTACAACACTCTGCAACGCAGCTCCGTGGCGCTTACTGGAGGTACCTGGTGGGCTAGTTGGCCCCCAGGGACCCTCAGGATTGAAGGGGATTTAAATCCCCATCTTAAAACGCGCCATGGGGCCTGTTTGCACACATGTCACCTGAAGCCGCGCCCCTCCCTTCACCACTGTGCAAACGCGCCCCGTGGCACGTTTTAAGTTGGGGATTAAGTCCCCTTGAATCCTGAGGGTCCCTGGAGTCCAACTAGCCCACCATGTACCTCCAAAAGCGCCACAGAGCTGCGTTGCAGAGAGGTGTAAAAGGGCCGTGGCCTCTCTACACCTCTCTGCAACGCAGCTCCTGGCGCATACTGGAGGTTCCTGGTGGGCTGGTTGGCCCCCAGGGACCCCCAGTATTCAAGGGGAATCGTTCCCCATCAGCAAACGCGCCAGGGGCGCGTTTGCAGAGTGCTGCAAGGAGGGGCGTGGCCTCCGGCGCGATGCCGGTCTTTTTTTTTTTTTTAAGAAGGGGGCTGTGTGGCCCCCTTCTTTTCTAATTTATTGGCCCTGGGGACCCCATCCCCCAGGGCCTGCCCCCTCTTTTTTAAAAAAAAATTTGGAAGGGGGCCGCGTGGCCCCCATCCCGAGGCCTTAATCGGCCCCGGGGACCCCATCCCCCGGGTAATGGCCTTCTTTTTTTTTTTTAAATAACTTATGGAGAGGGGCTGCGTTGCCCCCCTCCTCAGGCCACTTATGGCCATAGGGACCCCATCCCCCGGGGCCGGCCTTTGTTTTATTTTTTTTATTTAAAAAAAAAAAAAATAATTTGGGGAGGGGGGCTGCGTGGCCCCCCTCCCGGTCCACTTGTAGCCCCGGGGACCCCATCTCCCGGGGCTGGCCCTCTCCGTTGGGGACCGTGGGGGTCCCCAATCCCCCACGGTCCCGCTGGCTCCCGCGTCCTGCGGGAGCCGGCATTGCTTTTCCACATGGGGAGCTGCTAAGATGCAGCTCCCCGTGTGGAAAGCATTTGTCTTTGGTTTTGGAAGAGAGAGCAGGTTTCCTGCTCTCTTCCAAAACAAAGCAGTTTGCTATGGCAGGACGGGAGCCGCGAGGCTCCCGCCCTGCCATAGCAAACTACAGTGTCCCGGGGGTAGGCACCCCGAGACACTGCAGGAGCCGGCCCTGGGGGTGGCGGTCCCCAGGGCCATCAAGGGCTCCAGGAGGGGCCGTGCGGCCCCCTCCCACCATCTTGAAAGCCCCGGGAGGTGGTGGTCCCCGGGGCTCTGGGGTCCGTAACGGACCCCCATATTTAAATCTTTAGTGCCCCAGGAAGGTGGCGGTCCCCGGGGCGTGTGGGGGGGCTGGAGCCCCCCCACACAGGTATTTAGAAAATTAAAAAAAGAAGCCCCGCGGGGTGGCGGTCCCCGGGGCTGCGGGAGGGCCAAGAGCCCTCCTGCACCATTTGTTTTTAAAGCCCCGGGGGGTGGCGGTCCCCGGGGCTTAGGGGGGCCTTAGAGGCCCCCCCATTCATTAATTTCATAACCCCCCGCATGCCCCAAAGGACTTGGCCCACCCGGGGGCCAATTAACAACAAAGTGCGGGAGACCGCGCTTCATTTTTTTTTTTTCGGCGGGATCCGCGCACCTTAAGCGCATCCCACCGATTGTTTTTAAAAAAAAAGAAAAATGCTTTTTTCTGCCATGGGGGTCCTTGTGGGACCCCCTGAGCAGACCTAGGGGGTCAGGGTGTTTCTACCCTGCCCCCTTTGTGCGTTTTGCGCACTTGTTTCTGTGCCTCGGTTCTACCGAAGCATAAAATGGCTTCCTGATTTGGAGTGTTGACAGCCACTTGACAGCCAATTAGCATGCAGCTCGTGATCCAGCGCTAACAATACAAATTATTCTCCTATATGCTTCGGTCATCCAGGTGCAACTATTCCTCCAACACACAAACTATATCCATATGACGGTGGGGCCCATAACACCGCATATACATTCACTTACTCATTTATTCCCTGGATTTCCTCCGTCCTTAACCTAGGAGAAAACGATTCGTTGGAAGGAGACGGGATACCTCTTTTAACATGACATAATGTTTCTCATTTGCTTTAAGGTATTCCGCTCATTGGTCGATGGACCAACTAGTAGGAATCAGTTGATGGTGATTAAGACCAGCTCAATCACAATAAACTCTTTAACATTTTACCTTAATCATTGAGCTAAAGAATCACTGAGTCATTTGTTTAAAGAATAATAAAGTTTATATAAAGTTTCGAAGCAAGAAATAAGTTTAAGCTTATTATTCAGATTATTACATTTATCATCAATACAAGAATAAATTGAAATTGCAATGCATATCTATTAGACGGAAAAATAAGGTTGTCATAGCAAGAACTCCAAAAGATCAATCTATCTGTCTTGGAAAATCTAATAGTTCTAAATGAAAAATCTATCAGGAATAAAAAGGTTCTCCAAAAGCAGCATCTTATACTCAACTAGAAATATAAAATAGCAGCAGCAGCATCAGCTCGTCAGCATCAGCAACCGCAACTTCACCCATCTGCAGCATCCACTCTCTCCAGCATCTACTTCTCCAGCATCTAACTCTCCAGCATCTAACCCCTCCCACCAAGAGTAGGTCTTCTTATACCCTAATTCTAGCTTACTGAATACAAATGTTGCATCTCTATGGCGTGATTCTTTCTCATTGGTCCATTCAGGTCCATATACATTTTAATCAAACTTCCTTGTCTTAACCAGTTCTTTGTGGAATGTCCATGCTTGCATCGTTTCCCACAGTTCATGACATTGCTCATCAGGTTCGATCAGTCCAATTTGTATCTTTTTCTGCTACTTTTTAGATTCAACAGTTCCGTCCATTTATTCAGTTTGACTTCTCACGCTTCTTGCTGATCATCTTGGCACACATTTGCTCAGAAAGGTCACAATAGCCTTGACCATACTTCCGTCTTAGCCTCTCAGCACGAACACGTGGTCATCCTTTTTCACAGCCTCTCTCCTCTACCACACGGCTTCTTGGACATGCGTACTCTAGCTTATGGCGGCCATTTTATATCGCTGCTCAACAGGCCTAAGCGCACTATTTTCAAAGATAAACAAAATATTGTTAAAATAAAGAATATAAACCCTTTCGTTTCCCTCCCATCTTTCTACGTACCCCAATTAGGTATTACCTAGCAAAAAGCAACATATAAAGCTGTCCCTTACTTACCATCGCTTTATTTTGCCACCACACGTTTTATTTAAAAAGCACAAATCATGCCTTTATTATTTTATTAGTACGCAAATATTACGTTATGTTAGACACGTAAACAATTATAAGTTGATTAATTTGCACACAAAATAGCGTGTTACCTTTACCCTTTACATGTAACATACATTGTTGGTTATTTACTTAAACGAACATGTTTATTAATTATTTTACGAAAATTATTAGGAGGTTAACATTTTTTCATTTACCCTGCTCCATCAACTCCCCCTTTGGTGATTTTTAATATCACCACAAAACCCAAGTTATACAATTCTTTCAGACAGCATATATCTTTTATCCGTTTGCTCTTGTTAGTTTACACAACTGTATCCCTTTCAACTTGTCTCTTCGTCTTCTTGTACATGTCTTTTATTTCTTCTAACTCTATTTCACCCATTTCTCTCTCTCTCTCCTTGTTTATCATGTTTTCTTTTTCTATTTTATTCTGTCTTCTTCTTCTCTTTATACATGTAATTACAAGCTTCAGCACTAAAATTATTATTATCATGGTTGCTATTATTATAACTTTCCCTATTATTAATCCACTCATTCTTGTTACCCAATTTATTACTGAAGAAAACCCTTTACCAAGTTTTCCCAATGCACTTTCAACCTCCAGTGGAACAAGTTCTTTGTGCAAACTTGTAATATTTGTTATATACTTTTGTATATTTTCACTTTTATCTGGAATGTAAGTGCAACAATGTTGGACTTTCAGCATTCCACAGACTCCACCCTCTTTTGCCAAAAGAATGTCAAGGGCAAGTCGATTTTGTATCACCATAGCTCTCATGGCAACCATCTCGGTATTTACCATCAAGAACCCTCCAGCAGTATCTGTAGATAAACGATCTACCACTGTGGATAATTTCCGAATTCTAAATGCATTCAAAGATATTCCCACTGCTGGTATCAATGCACCAAAAATATCACCTACTATTTCTGAAAAACTTTCCCTTTTTCTACGTGTAAAGGTATTTATCATTTTGTGTGTTCTTTTTTCTTTTCTATCCATATGAAAAATCTTTGGAAAGACCAGGCCTAAATAACATGACCCATACCAATGGTCCGGCAACCTATAATAAGCCCTATTACCGCAAACATAATAGATCCCTGGAAATATGGGATCTTTTCCCCTTTGAATCCCCATCCGCCTAAAATTTGATAATTGTCATGGCAAATACTGGAACCCACAAAATAATTGTCATATCTTGTCTTATTTCTTCTAATGCACAACCTTCCCTGTTGGGGCCAATCCAGAGTCATAGCTGCATTTGTCTTTTTCTTGTCATGATTGTCTTCCTCAAACGCCCAAAGAGGTGTTTTTGTCTCTTCTATCACTTTTCTTTGAAATTTCACTCTTCTTTCTTCAACCATTTCTAAAAATACTTTTTCTTCCTGCTTTAACTCACAGGTAAGGTTGTATTTAACTATATTATCTAATGTTAAAATCTTATCTTCTAAAAAATATTCACCAAACGTGTTTCCCTCGTTTAATTTTGTTTAGCTCGGGAACTACAGAAACTTTCGCAAAAATCTTATCTATGTCAGTGTAATAATATTCTAATCTACCTGTTTTATAAAATAAACTTGCTAAAACACTACATGTTATTCCATATGTCAAAGGAAGGTGATGATAAGTCACACCCTCTGCTACAGATGCAGGCAATTGCATACAAACATAGCAATCTCTTACATCCATTGTTTCTACATACTCATATAATAATTTAGTAAAAACATTCTTAGAAAAATCTGTTATTGATTTGTCCTTATGTAATTCTGCACTACTTTTTAATATAACTGGTTCTTGAGTGTTAGCTCCTTTTCCTTTCTCTGTGTTATTAGAAGTTTCTACTACAGCTAAACTAATTGGAATAGTGATTGCTAAAACCACCCATACTGTCATTAATAATCCTGTACAAAAGAAGCACATCTTACACCATCTACTTAAAAACTCACATTTACATTTTCTATCTCTAGTATTCTCCATTTTGTTTTATAACCTTATTTACTTGTTTTCCAGACAATTGTGTCACTACACCTCAGAAATGACTTATTTGCTACTCTGCACTCCAATGTTTTTGTCTTTGCTTGGTACTTTCTTTTAATTCTTTTCAGAATTCTTTCTTTGTCAAATCCGGTAGAAGTTCGTCAGATCCAGTGTTTTGTCAAGTCCGGTAGAAATTCTTTAAACTTCTTCAAGTTTGTTGCACCTCACCTTCACCCATTAGGTTTCTGTGTTCTGTGTTCTCGTGAGTGTTCTTTTCTTCTTTGAAATCAGTCAAATCAAGATACAACCATTCAGGCGATCTATACTTCGGATTTACTTTCTTTACTCTTTTCGTTTTCTGCAAGTGTTTTCCACCTTGTTTTTCTTGCTCTTTCTGACTTGTTATTTCATTCTCTTGTTCAGCACTTTTTCCATCTAACCTTATGATTTTGTATCTTAACTTTCTTACTTCGTTGGGCCAATTGTCTCCTTTTCCTGGCCTTTTGCCTCACTTCCTTTTTCCTCTCTTTCTGTTTTCCAATTCCTTTTTCTTGACTCTAGTTTTTGGTTTCTTTCTTCTCCACTTTCTTCAGACTCTGTTTCAGTTTTTTCGTTATTGTCTCTTATTTTGAATTTTATAATTTCTTCTTCCTCTACTTGTGGTTCTTTTCTTATCTTCCTTCGTTCACCTATTTCTGTCCCTCCTTGAGGTTCTTCCGAATTTGTGTCAGTCTCTCTATCTGTTTCTAAATTTCCCTGTTCTTTTGTTTGACTATCTGTCCCTATTGCTCCTCGGGGATCTTCCGATTTTTTTAACTTTCTGTTTGAAACTTTCCCTTCTTCATCTTTTAATATTATTTCCGAAGGATTTTTACCACAACTTGTACTTGGTTGCTCACTGTTACTATCTTCTGGCTCAGTTTCTTCTCTTATGCTTTCAAATTTCCAATTTCTTTTCAGAATTTCTTCACAATCCGAATGATCTGTATCAAATTCTGAACTGGTATCTGATATTTCCAGATGTCGACTCACATGTCGATCTTCAAGTTCTGGAACTTCAGCTATTTCCTCTACTTCTTCTGTCGTTGCACTTGTAGTTGGGTCTTCCAGATGTCGACTTACAGGTCGATCTTCTGATTCTGGCACCCTGTTAGTTTCTTCTTCCGCTTCTGATGCTGAACTGTTATCCAATATTTCCAGATGTCGACTCACATGTCGATCTTCAGGTTCTGGAACTCTGATGGTGTGACTGGCATGCACCCAGTGTTTCACTCCTGCACATTTGACTGCAGTGGTTGTCACCAGGATCACTTGTCGTGGTTCGTCCCAGCGAGGAACCAAACAGTTTCTTCTCCTGTGGACTTTTATGCGGACCCAATCTCCTGGATTCAAGTCGTGAGCTGGTTTTCTTTCAAGAGTGGTCGCATCCGGTCCAACCTGATGAAACACAGAACGCACCACATCAGCCAATCCTTTGCAATAATCCAGCACCAGATCATCAGTTATAGTCAGTAGTTTGTTGACAGGTACATATGCTTGTCTCATTGCTCGTCCCATAATTATCTCATGGGGACTGAGTCCAGTTTTCCTTTCCGGAATACTTCTGATTGTCATTAAAACTAATGGCAAGGCATCTGGCCACTTGAGTCCTGTAGCTTGACACATTTTTCCTAACCTGTTCTTAATTGTTCCATTCACTTGCTCTACTATCCCAGAAGCCTCTGGTCTGTATGCACAATGCAGTTTCTGTTTCATACTAAGTGCTTCACAAATCAGTTTAACTAATTCATTTTGAAAATGTGTTCCTCTATCTGTTTCAATCGTGACTGGAAAACAATACCTCAGAATGAATTCTCGCAGCATAAGTTTTGCTACCGTGATTCCATCTTTCCTTCTGGTCGGGTATGCTTCCACCCAACGGGAAAACAAACAGACGATCACAAGGACATACCTTAGTCTGTTGCACGGGGGCATTTCAATAAAATCCATTTGCATTCTGGTGAAAGGACCTCCTTCTCGTCCTATTGTTCCTAGACTCACTACTGTCTTCCTTCCTGGATTTAACTGTTGACAAATAAGACATCTTTGACAAAGACTCTCAGCTATGGCTCTGAATTTTGGATTATACCATGTTTGTCTAAATAGTCTGATCACTGAATCTCTCCCAATATGGGCTTGTCCATGGTACATCCGTGCCATGTCAGAAATCATACTATCAGGCATAACTGGTCTTTCATCTCTGTAAACCAATACATCATTTTCTTCATGTTTTCTACATCCTGCTTTTATCCATGTATCTTTTTCCTCATCATCTGCTGCTTCCTGTAACTGCCTCACCTCATCCCATGTCTCAACAGGGTTAGTAAAAAGCAAAGGACAAGAAATATGCTCTCTTTCTCGGTTCCTGTTTAAAGAAACCACATTCTTTGCACAGTACTTTGCAATCTCGTCAGCATATTTATTACCGACAGTTATGTAGTCTTCCCCATTTTTATGTGCATTGCACTTCACAACAGCAATCTGTTTAGGCAGCTGTATCGCCTCAAGTAACTTTTTCACAAAATCTCCATTTCTAATTGGCGTTCCTGCAGACGTCAAGAAACCTCTTTGTGACCAAATCTGACCGAAATCATGCACCACCCCAGAGCCGTACTGGCTATCTGTCACAATCGTAACCCGTACATTTCTTCCCAACTTGCATGCTTGAATCAGAGCTACTAGTTCTGCGACTTGGGCAGACCGTATCCCTTTCAGACAAGATGCTTCCATTACAGTTGCTACTGTGCAAACCGCATACGCTGCACTTAGAACTCCATCACTCGTTCTCAAACATGAGCCATCCACAAACAGAATATAATCTGATTCTTTTAAGGGCTCATCTCGTATGTCTGATCTCGGTTTCGTACAATATTCAAGCCCATTCAGACAATCGTGATCTACTTCATCCATTTAAATTACACTCTCTTCATCTGGTAAAGATGTCGAAGGATTCACATTCACACATCTGTCAATGGTCACATTATCTGCACTCAAAATTACTTTTTCATACCTAGTCAGCCGACTATGTGTCATGTATTGGGTTTTCGTTCTTGTCAAGAGAATTTCCACAGAATGGGGAACATATACTCTCAGTGGATATCCCATCACTATGCCTTCACTCTGTTCCAGACTCACACAAGTAGCAGCAACTGCTTTCAAACATCCAGGCAACGCTTTCACTACAGGGTCTAAAACAGCTGAAAAATATGCAATGGGTCTTTTCATAGTTCCATGTCTCTGTACCAAGACTGAAAATGCACATCCATCTCTTTCACTGCAATATAACTCAAAATCTTTCTCATAGTCAGGCATTCCTAATGCTGGAGCTTCACATAATTTCTTTTTCAGCTCTCTGAATGCTTTCATTTCTTCATCATTCATTTCAAAAGGATCTTTAACATCCTTCTTTGTCAGTTTTTGCAACGGTTTAGCAATCAGCGAAAAACCGCTTATCCATTGTGGACAATATCCAACCATTCCCAGAAACATTCTTACCTCTCTTTGTGTCATTGGAGCTCTCATTCCTTGAATCATTTTTATTCTTTCAGTCGTTACCTTTCGCACTCCTTTCTCAATTTTATGCCCTAAATACTGGACTTTTTGTTGACAAAACTGCAATTTTGATGGGGACACTTTATGTCCTCTTTTTGCTAAATGATTCAGCAAAGCAATTGTATCATTGACACATGCTTCCTTCGTTTTTGATGCCACCAGTAGGTCATCAATATACTGAACCATCACTGACTTTTCTGGCATTTTTAAATCTTCCAAAGATTTCTTTAAAATCTGATTAAAGATTGAGGGGCTCTCTGTGTACCCTTGAGGAATTCGGCACCATGCCAAAATACGCTCTCCAAACCTAAACGCAAATAATGGCTGGCTATCTGGATGCAATGGAATAGAGAAAAATGCATGGCATAAATCAATTACTGTGTACCATTCTGCTTCACGTGGAATCTGGTATAGAATCACAGCAGGGTTCGGTACTATTGGGCAACAAGGCACTACAATTTTGTTTACCTTCCTCAAATCCTGTACAATTCTATATGTTCCGTTTGGCTTTTTCAGTCCCATTATTGGCGAATTACATGGACTGCTCATGATTTCTTTTAGAATCCCTTGATCAACCATTTTGTTTATTACTGGCGTTATCCCTTCAATTATTTCTGGTGTCAGTTTATACTGAGGCGTATTTGGGTAACTCGTTCCTTCTTTTACGGTTATTTTAACGGGATCTACTTCTTTCATTAATCCTATATCTTCTCCTGTAAAGTCCCACACTTCTTCTTTCACTGTCTTTTTTAATTCAATTGGGATTTTCTCTGCATCAAATACAGGAAACAAATCATTTACTTCTGGTTCCAAATTTACCATTGTCATTTTATACAGCACATCTTCATCTGGGGTCTGAAATGCAATTCCATCTGGACTACAATAGATAGTGCAATTCATCTTGCACAATAGATCGCGTCCTAATAGGTTCACGGGACTACAATCGCATACCACAAATCGGTGCATTTCACTAAATGGACCAATCTTTACCTCCACTAATTTAGTAAGAGGCGTCTTAATTTGCTGATTTGAAACTCCAACTACTTGGATATGTTCACCTGAGAGAGGAAGGTTTGGAATTTCCACTGACCTAACAGTAGAACGGGTAGCTCCAGTGTCCACAAGGAATGTTACATTTGCACCATTCACTTCTCCATCCACAAATGGACCAGACTGATCTACCTCTAGAGTTGCGCCAAGCACGCACTCTTCCCCCTCTCCTAGGCACCATCAGAAACTTTCATCCGTTTCATCCTCATCCTGTCGTAACCAATATTGAGAAATTGCAGCTGCACGCGGCAACTGAGTTACCTGTTCTCCTCCGTAGAATCCTGTTTCTGCACTGTATTTCTGTTGGTTAACACTCTTGGGAAGTGGTGGTTGTGGCACCTGACTCTGTTGAGTAACTACCTCACTCTGCACCTGTGAATTTAATGATTGATTTTCCACATTAAGTTTTGGAGGAAATTTACACTCATTTCTCCAATGCCCTAGCTTTCCGCAGTTGTGGCATGGCCACTTTTTCTTTGCCTCATCTATGCTCATTTGTCCTTTTCCTTTACCTATATTTGGTCGAGATCTAGCCTGTCCTGCTTCATTACCTGTATTACTCAATTGAGCTTCTTGCTTCTCTGCAACTTTCACCTGTGCCCACATGGCTTTTTCTTTCAATTTACGCTGTCTACTCTCAATATCATCACTCCAATACTTAGCATATCTCAAAACTTCGTCAACTGTGCTATTCTGCCAGCAAATCATATGCTGCTTAATCATTTCACTTATCTCTGGTTTCAATCCATACACAAATCTATATACAAAATGACTCATATCCTTCTCATTTAGTGTCTCATAACCACTGTACTGTTTGAAAACCAACAACAGCCTTTCGTAATAAGCATGCACTGATTCTTTACTTTCCTGCGTTGTTCTGTCTATTTTTACCCAATCTGTTTCTTTAGGTGGAATCTTATTCTTCAAAAAGGTAATTACTTGGTCATACTTCCTCATCACTTCTGGTCCTGGCGCTCCTGTTTTAGCATCCCTTGGATATTCTACAGTTGGCCAATCAATAGTAATCTTACATTCTGTCCACAAATCAGATGGGACTACTATATCAAACAATCCATCTAAGTCTATCCACAACACCTTTGAAACTTTCACAAATCTCTCCACTTGTCTGTACCATTCTACTGGCTTCTCTCTCAATTTTGGGAAGTCATTTGTAAATGACAGTATATCCTGTCTAGTCCATGGAACATGCACATAACTACCACCTGGAGTTTCTCTCATCGGGTACTCCCTTACAACTGGTTCCTTATCTGTCACTGCAAAAGCCAAAGATGCTTTATCTGTTGTTTTCTCGTTCTTTTTCCTCCATCTATTTCTCCATCTATCCACATCACCCCATTTTCTCAGTAAAACAATTAACTCTTTTATTTGGGTCAGTCTTCCTGATGTGTTCAAATTCTCTATATCTTTCTCACAAAAATCTACTCTGTATGGTTTCTGCAACGTTCTCACTTTTACAAACTCTACTCCTAGTTCACTTGCTGTCTCTTTCAATTTGTCATGTAAATTCCTAGCTCTCCATGTAAGACTTTTGCACAAAAACATGATTTCATCATCCTGATAATATTTTAATTTTTTTCTGTACCAATCGTTCCTAAAATCAATTCTTCCATGTCTATTTTCAACCTGATTACATCTAATGGTTTTACTTCTGTTTCTTTCGTTTTTATCGTTTTCATCCATTCATTTAACTCATCTGGAGTCGGACCTACAGGCGTACTATTTAATTCTATCCAATTGCTACTTCTTTCTGGTGTCCCTGATGCAGACTCCGTTACTATAGGTATTCTCCTAATTTCATTCTCATTTATCGTCAAATTAGTAGGTGGGCTTGGTCTATAGGTACTAGCCAAATGGTGTGCACCTTCATTATTCAGTTCCATCCCTTCTCTTTTTCTTTGCAAATGTGAATTCATGGGAATCACTAAAGAACGTTCATCAATTTTCTGATTCTCAAAAATTGGCATTACTGGAACTATCGTCACTGGTACAGTTACAGCTTCCATATTCTTTGTCAATGCTCTTATTTTCTCAGTCAATTCTCGTTTTGTTGTTTTTGCTAATTCAGTGGCCTTGTCACTTTCTATCTCTTCATTTTGTGAAGTTTTTAATTGATCTTGTGACCTATTTATCTCATCTCTTCGTTCGGGATTTTTATTCCTCCCAGTTTCCATTGGCGGTGCATTAGGTGTCACCACCGCAGAAGTCTGTTGGTATGGAGGTGGGTTTCTGTTTAAAATATCTTCCAGCAATTCGTCATCTGTTTCACTACCACCATACACATACTTTTCTATAACTACATGTTTCTTTTTCTCTGTACACTTTCTCTTTGCTTCTTCCTCAACTGTAAAAGCTGGAAACAAACCTCCTGTCATATTAGCACATCTCCAACGCTTTATTCTGTCCTCATGATTTACTCCCCATAACCTTCCAGGCACAAACTCATGATTCTTTAATCCTCTGAATCTCTCTCGTTCATACATCCCATCTTCCCATTCAGTTAAAGCTTCAAACTGTGTCGGTCTAGGTCTAGGTTCTAACATTGCCATCTTTTCTCTCAAATTCCGTAGTACAGCTACATTAAATGAACCATTCTCAGGGAAAGCCAATGCTCCATCATTCTTGGTATATTTTGTCCAATTTTCTAACCATATGCATGTATGATATCCATATTTCAGCATCATATGCGAAGCTGGTGATTTCGGCGGAGGAATTATTTGTCCCTCTCTAGTCACTACCTTTTTGTCTTTCTTAAAGAAGTTCTTAACTTTCGACATCCATGACGTTTCTCTCTACCGTATTCATAATACGACATGATTCACAATCGCTTTTTCTCCTCAAACGATCCGCAATTCAACACTGTTCTCTATGTGTTATTCCAACCAATACTAGCGCGACTCACACTAACACTCCAATCACAAACTTCCACGTCACTAGGCTATTCGACCAATCCAAAGCTCCAATCAGAGCGATTTCTGTCTACGGCGCACTGTCCAATGCCAGCGCGGCTTTTGTCTACGTAAGTTCTGCTCCTGTTTCCGTATGACTAGCGCACTGTCCAATCCCAGCGCGGCTTTTGTCTACGTCAGTTCTGCTCTTGACCCCTCCTTTACAAAATTTATCGGCAATTTCTTTTTCAACAATTCTTCGTTAGTTACAACATTAAAAACACAATTCCATTGTCTGATTCGCTAAACAAAAGAGATAGCTTTGACCATTTACACAAGAACTCTGTATTTTCCAGTAGGCAGCGCTTACCTCTACCCTACCACAGAATTTTCTGTTTCGCCGATAAAGTAGCACTTCCCTCTACCTTACCCTTCTTTCAAGTAAGCGGTAAACCCGTTTCTCTGGGGATAAAACACATGTGGAGACTATACTGCTCCTGAGAATTAAGGCCAGAGTTTCACAAGAAAACCGATCACTATTTCACTTACACACCTTTTATACGGAAAATGTCCCTATCATAACACAACCTGTGTTATCACCAATATGAACTCAGACAATGCACCATTCCATGTGACTTCTCTTGCCACACGTGTTCCACTTCCTACTTCCCAGAAGCGTGAAAACTTACATGTAACATAACGCAACTCAACATAAAGTGTTAGACATGAACTTATCAATAATCAATAATCACCAAACTAATCTATAGTAACCATAACTCTGCTACCAAGAAATCTGATCCAGCGCTAACAATAAAAATTATTCTCCTATATGCTTCGGTCATCCAGGTGCAACTATTCCTCCAACACACAAACTATATCCATATGACGGTGGGGCCCATAACACCGCATATAATTTCACTTACTCATTTATTCCCTGGATTTCCTCCGTCCTTAACCTAGGAGAAAACGATTCGCTGGAAGGAGACGGGATACCTCTTTTAACATGACATAATGTTTCTCATTTGCTTTAAGGTATTCCGCTCATTGGTCGATGGACCAACTAGTAGGAATCAGTTGATGGTGATTAAGACCAGCTCAATCACAATAAACTCTTTAACATTTTACCTTAATCATTGAGCTAAAGAATCACTGAGTCATTTGTTTAAAGAATAATAAAGTTTATATAAAGTTTCGAAGCAAGAAATAAGTTTAAGCTTATTATTCAGATTATTACATTTATCATCAATATAAGAATAAATTGAAATTGCAATGCATATCTATTAGACGGAAAAATAAGGTTGTCATAGCAAGAACTCCAAAAGATCAATCTATCTGTCTTGGAAAATCTAATAGTTCTAAATGAAAAATCTATCAGGAATAAAAAGGTTCTCCAAAAGCAGCATCTTATACTCAACTAGAAATATAAAATAGCAGCAGCAGCATCAGCTCGTCAGCATCAGCAACCGTAACTTCACCCATCTGCAGCATCCACTCTCTCCAGCATCTACTTCTCCAGCATCTAACTCTCCAGCATCTAACCCCTCCCACCAAAAGTAGGTCTTCTTATACCCTAATTCTAGCTTACTGAATAAAAATTTTGCATCTCTATGGCGTGATTCTTTCTCATTGGTCCATTCAGGTCCATATACATTTTAATCAAACTTCCTTGTCTTAACCAGTTCACTGTGGAATGTCCATGCTTGCATCGTTTCCCACAGTTCATGACATTGCTCATCAGTTTCGATCAGTCCAATTTGTATCTTTTTCTGCTACTTTTTAGATTCAACAGTTCCGTCCATTTATTCAGTTTGACTTCTCACGCTTCTTGCTGATCATCTTGGCACACATTTGCTCAGAAAGGTCACAATAGCCTTGACCATACTTCCGTCTTAGCCTCTCAGCACGAACACGTGGTCATCCTTTTTCACAGCCTCTCTCCTCTACCACACGGCTTCTTGGACATGCGTACTCTAGCTTATGGTGGCCATTTTATATCGCTGCTCAACAGGCCTAAGCGCACTATTTTCAAAGATAAACAAAATATTGTTAAAATAAAGAATATAAACCCTTTTGTTTCCCTCCCGTCTTTCTACGTACCCCAATTAGGTATTACCTAGCAAAAAGCAACATATAAAGCTGTCCCTTACTTACCATCGCTTTATTTTGCCACCACACGTTTTATTTAAAAAGCACAAATCATGCCTTTATTATTTTATTAGTACGCAAATATTACGTTATGTTAGACACGTAAATAATTATAAGTTGATTAATTTGCACACAAAATAGCGTGTTACCTTTACCCTTTACATGTAACATACATTGTTGGTTACTTACTTAAACAAACATGTTTATTAATTATTTTACGAAAATTATTAGGAGGTTAAAATTTTTTCATTTACCCTGCTCCATCACTCGTGATCGGGACGGTGCGCGCAGGGTGCGCTCAGGGTGCGCGAATCCGACGCGGCCATAGATATATATGTGATTTTCCTTTTGATTTTCTCAGGAACTACTGAACAGATTTACACCATTTAACAAAAGGGTTCTTTCTGAACCAAGAACTACCTCTTTGCCAAATTTGGTGTAATTCCGTTCAGCAGTTCGGGCTGTAGCCCTGGCTAAAGTTTCCTATGGGAAAATGAATGGGGAAAACACGTTTTGGGACCCCCCTTTTTTCTCGGCCCCCGCTTGACAAATCACCCCGAGACTTTCAGGACAGGAGCGGACCGGAGCGGGTCACAAAGTTTGAAAATTTCGCGAAGATTCGTCAACCGACGCAAGAGTTATTTCAAATAGAATGTTGCGGATTTCCTATGGAAAATAGGTCCTAACTATAACTATCTACTGGCGACCGCGAGTAGATAATATATATATATATATATATAAATATATATATATATATATATATCTTTTTTGCTTTTCTCACCAGTTCTGGCCTCTATATCGCCATCTCTCCAAGGTTGCTATACTACAGGTTGTTTGCTCCCCCGCCCCGTGGCCCGCCCTCTCTTTTTGATCCGGTCTTTCTCTCTGGGTTTGCTTCCATGTTTATGTTGCTGTCCTTCTTTCTCTGTATCACTCCCACTTTGTTTTGCTGGTCTATACCTATCAGTCAATCAGTCTGTTTGCTATCTGACCACTTGTTCTTTTATCGCCTCTCTCTGTATTTTTTCTCTTTCCAATACTTTCTGTCAGCTTTTTTTTTTTTTTACTATGGCTTACATTTTTTTCCTCCCATCCTCTTTGCCTTCTCTTTCTTTACCTTTGTCATCTATGCTCTAAGCATCCTGTAGGAAATTGTGTCATTGGTTGATGGAGGTGAAGCCCACCTCAAACAGCAACCACAGTCTGTCAGGTTGAGACAAGAAGCAAACACCAAATTAACCTGTGCTCAACCCTCTGGTAAGCTTGGCACAAAAGCAGTCACATTTAACTTAGAGGCAATGATAAAAGTATTTATGCAGTACTTCAAACAGTAATAAAGGAAAGACACAACACAAGGAAAATCCCACACCAGTTTAGAATAATAGAGTAAAATATAATACATTATTTGAGACCAAAAAGACAAAAATTAAATTAATAGAACTGGAGATATGCAATTTCAAAGTTTTAATTAAAAAGAGTGCCTATAAGCACAAAGTGGTAACTACGGTTGTCTGGTTGTGCCAGATCGGGACAAAGTCAAAAGATCAGACTGACCATGACAGAGCCCGGGTTGGATACAGGGACCTAGTTAAGTCAGCTGAACAAAGTACCTTAAATCCTGGTTGCGGAGCATTGTGAGATCCTCTATCAATGATGCGTTGTGCAGTGGCGGTACTGAGGAAGCTGTGGGGCTGTGATGTGGAGTCCTGCATCATCATCGAGGACACCGTCGATGTGGTCCTGCATCATGGATGCATTGCGCAGCGGGGGTTCCAAGGGCAGTGCAGGCTGCAATGCAAAGTCTAGCATTGGGGATGCTTCACCCTGTGGCAGTTCCGAAGTGATGCTGCGAGGAGATGCGTCGTGCTGCGTCGGTTGTGCCCACAGAACCAGAGCAGGGCTGGCAGAACACTTTCAGGCCTACTTTCAAAGGTCCAGAACTGAGGTGGCACCACTTGAGGAGCAGGACTCACAGCAGACAGAGTCAAGGTGAGGAGTTCAAGGTGGTTGGAACCTTTTCTGTATCTGAAGCTCTAATCACAAGGACAGCCAACTAGCCTTTGGGGTCACTCAGGCGGTCTTGGGTTCAAGATGCAGGTCCAGTCCTTCTCACTCAGGCAACAGAGCAGCAGGGCAACAGGGCAACAAAGTAGCAGTCCTTTCAGAGAGAAGCACAACAGTCCTTCTGAGTCTTCCACAGGTCCAGAACTGTGCAGAAGAGGTGGGTCTGATGGTGCAATATTTACACCTGTTTGTCAGCTTTGAAATAGGAAAAGGTTCTGGAACTTTCCACCCCCAGGGGTGTTTGGAATTTCCTTCCTCCCTGCCCTGACCCAAACTTTTCTGGGGTCACAAAAACCTTGTGTCAAACCCTTTGTGAGTTTGCTCAGGCAGAGGCTTTGTGATGTGCAAGTGTGGTAGGTGGCAGCCCCCCTCTCATCAGGGATGGCCTATCCTGCCAACACCTATTGCCCCTTTGTCTCCCTGCCTGGGAGTAATACACAAAGACCAAACGCCAGCTACATCCAGTCATGTGACAGAAGATACAGGCTGCAGGAACCATATGGTTAGGACAAGAAAAGGTCAACTTTCTAAAAGGGCAATTTTCAGGATTGCAACTTAAAATCTGACTTTACCATAAAAGAGGGTTTTAAATTACAGTTCTTTAGACACCAAACTCAACATTCCTACATGCTCTCAACTGAAAGTTAGTACTTATTAAATGTAATAAGTAACCCAATGTTATCCTATGGGAGGGGTAGATCTTACAGAAGTGAAAAGCAAATTTAAGAGTTTTTCACTACCAGGGCATGTAAAACTTAAAAGTACATGTCCAACTTTTTAAATACACTGCACCTTGTTTTTTGGGCTGTTCTGGGCCAACCCTAGGGGTGACTTAAATGCATTAAAAAAGAAGGATTAGGTCTGGCAAACGGTTTACTTTGCCAGGTTAAAATGGCAGTTTAAACTGCACACTCAGGCTGCAATGGCAAGCCTAGGACATGTTTGCATAACTACTTAAGTGGGTGGCACAATCAGTGCTTCAGGCCTACTAGTAGCATTTAATTTACAAGCCATAGGTACAGGCAGGAAAATTGAAGGAGTTAAGTAAAATGTTTGGGGAAAGACCACCCTAAGGCTGACAGGTCTAACAATCCTCAACTTTTTTTCCCCATCTATGTCTTCTATTGCCCCGTGCCACTCCCCTTTCCCACCTTTCTCAGCTGCCATTTTCTCTGTATTTATTTCCATATTCTTCCTTTTTTCCCTCTTATTTACCGTCACCTGCATCTTCGGCCCCCTTCCACCTTCTTTAGCACTTCCACCTCCCAAGCCTCCCCTCCAGCCTCTACTTTTCTTCCTTTAATACTCTGCGTCCTTCATTCTTTCTCTCTTTCATTACCCTCTTAATACCCAGTTCTAACAATTGCTGCCTTCCCACTCCTCCTCTTTACATCCCCAAACCTTGTCTCTTAATTCTTCTATTTCTGTCCTGACCTGACCCCACCTCTATTGTTAGCAGAGACGAGCCAATCATCATTACTCTTCTAACTCAAAAGTGACCACATCCTATAAGTCTTTCCACCCCATGTAAACTACGACTAATTGTCTCCATCTACTTTTCTGTTTTGAATGCCACCCTTGACCCCATACTCTTTAAAAACATCCATGGTCTGGTAGTTGTAGGGTTCTTTGGAAGAATCATAGCCTTGTCATATTTAGTATGGATAGTGTTTTATCAGTGCTCTCATTGTGACCAGTGCTATCGCACCAGGTGCCAAGGTCAAGGGGGTGCCATTTGTATGACAGGCCAAGAAGAGGTAAGTGGAGCCTGCAGAGATCTTTGTGTGTGCTGCATTTTTTAGGGGATAATAACAACAGCATAATAACTCTGGTGATTAATGCACTTGATGGAAAGATCTATGATTTGTCTAGTGATAGTATTGACTCATGCTAAAGTAGCTAGGGTTAATGTTCCTACTGTAAATCAGAAATGTAGCCTGCATATCACAGATTTTTTAAAATTTGAATACAGCTCAGTAAGTTACTGCTTTTGTCACAGAGATCATTATATTACTTGCATTTCATAAGTTATGATCCTTCCATTATACCATTATGACCTATGAACTGGCATCAAAGTGCTGCACACAAACTGCAAGGCTTAGCTTTCGAACCTTTCTGCTAATACTTTTTTACTAGTATAGACAGCCCCAATCACTGTGTTATGTTTTGTATCCTGAGGTTATGAGGCAGAAACCTTGCCAAAGTGTTGTATTAGGGTTTACTTCCAATGCAAATCCTGAATTCTGTTGGAAAGTAGCCATGAAGTGATGTGAAGTAGGACTATGCTCGACTTTACTCTACTTTGTGTAAAGAGAGTGTACCATTGGTGGTACATGGATGTTCCCATGCAACCACCCATAGATTTTTACGTTAATCCCCATCTACTATCATAAGTAGAAAGGGATTTGCTTCACAAAATAAATTATACCTCCTTGAATCAGGTTTAATTCTTCAGCAGAGGTACAAAGTAGTAAAGTGTTAAACATAGTCAAAGCACTGGAACTCCAGCTAACAGTAAGTTAGATCAGTATACACTTACTTTTATAACAAAGTCAAGACATAACCTGGTCACTGCATCAGTCAACCCAGAGGAAATAACTACTAAACAGGAATCATCTTTCCTCGTTATAAAATTAACCAGTGCAGTCAGTGGCATAACGAAACTTGAGGGGGCCCCCTGCAAAGTACATGCAGGTGGCCCCCGATGCTCCAGATACAGTTCGGAGCTCTCAGGCCAGGGATCTTCCAGTGCCGGAGGGGGCCCCGGAGCTCAGGGCCCCCACCCGCACCGTGGGGGCTTTTGTTACACCACTGATTGCAGCCA
The DNA here is from genome assembly GCA_963921515.1 of Calotriton arnoldi. Classification (NCBI taxonomy): domain Eukaryota; kingdom Metazoa; phylum Chordata; class Amphibia; order Caudata; family Salamandridae; genus Calotriton; species Calotriton arnoldi. Next base: position 232,140 of record CAWUFW010009835.1, read on the forward strand.
GAACTGGTTGAACTCAGAACAAGTACTCTGCTCTTACCCTCATAAAATTTAAAGTTTTTTAGCTTTTTTACTCTTATCTGATGATGAGTGTAAAAAATAATACTAACACTCAAGACCATTAGACATTTTCCCCACACACTTGCCCCACACTTGCCCCACAGCCAAATGAAAGCAATCAAGCTCGCCAATTACCACACATATTAAACCTTTTGTAACAATTCCTTTCACTCTGGAGAGGTGCCCTCTTCACTCAGGCTAGCCATCATATTCCATCTACGGAAGAATCATAACCTATATACTAATGACTCAGCAAGTTATTGCCTAATCCCCTTGTTGCCTTCTGCTGCCAAACTCTTGGAAACGGCAGTCACCACTCAGCTTCAGTTATTCATTGAAGAAAATAACCTGTCGGGTGATAGTCAAACTGGCTTCTGCCCAGGTTTTGGTACAGAGTCAGTGAAAACCTCAGTCATTGATGATGTAAGAATGATGGCAGACAACGACAAATCAGAGGTGACAATACTCCAGGACCCCGGACCCCTCTGCCACATTCAATATTATTGATTATAATGCATTAATAAAATGACTACAAAAAGTCCATATTGGGGCCAGTGCCCTCAAATGGCTAATATCTTTCATCTCCAATAGATTTAAACAGGTATGCCTGGGCTCTTTTTCATCCACTCCACAACCGCTTCATTGGGGGGACCCCCAAGGGTCAGCAATCTCTCCACTTCTTTTTAACCTATATATTCAACCTCTACTTTTTTGCTAAATACCATAGTGGGATTACATACCTTTATGCTGAAACCCAGATTTTGATCAACCTTGAGGATGATACTGGCAGTCCAGCCACCAGTATCAATCTGACTCTAGAGATTGTAAGTACCAGGAGGAAACTAAACTACCTTAAATGAAACCCTGCTAAAACGGAAATCCTCCCTATTAAAACTAAACTGAACCAGTGGGATTCTTGCCTATGGCCTTCCTCCACGGGATCGGTCCAGAACTGACTCAGGGGCATATTATCAAGAACGGCGTTAAAATTATCGCCGCTTTAGCGGCAGAAAACTGCCGCTAAAGCGGCGATAATGGGCTTGATAATATGCCCTTGAGAATTCCAATAGAAACCCACGTTGACACCAGAACATGGGCTTCTATTGGAATTCTCAAGGGCATATTATCAAGCCCATTATCGCCGCTTTAGCGGCAGTTTTCTGCCGCTAAAGCGGCGATAATTTTAACGCCGTTTCTTGATAATATGCCCCTAAATGAGTAAGAAGTATTGGTTTCTATATAGATTCCGATCTAAACCTAGATAGGCAAATTAATCAAGCTACAAAAAGCCTGTCTCAAATAAATACATGTGCTGCATAGAATCTTTTCACTTCTCTCCTTCTCTCCCTTTTCATTTTGAGTAGTCACAGCTAACGCCTTTGTTCAATCTAGGCGAGTTTAGGTTAACCAGCCTACTTGGGCCTACCTAAAAAAAGAGCAATAGGCACCTATAAAACTACAGAACGCACTAAAGGAGTGCATCTTCATCCCAAGTAAATTTGAATCAGTTGTGGACAGCTTACACCAATTACAGTGGCTCTCCATAGAGAAGCCTAAGAATCGTATTTGAGGATGCTTAGCAAGAATCCGTTGTTCTCCTTTCTGTTCTGCAAAAAAACAAATGTCCCTTTCAATCTTACTGCAGCTCAAACAAAGTTCAATTCCTCTACCCCTCTATTAAAAACCCTTGGACTGACAAGTCTTCATGCATTTCCCAACATCCGCACACCTCCATCCCCTTAATTTCTTCACTATTTTATATTATCTAACCTCATACTTCTTCGTCTCTTCTTCAATTATGCTTCTGTCATTCCATTCCATCATACTATACTGTTCTTTTTCTCCCTCTTCGTGTTCTTCATTCTTGAATAGTTTCCTTGTCAAAGGAAACTACTTTAGAACTCTTCTTACCTGGAATTTTCCCCACCGTATAACTATGCTCAAGTAACAACAGCCACAAACTTGTCATCCTAGGTGAAACCCTTTCTATTTCCTATGCTGTTAGCAAGTTAATCAATGTTTTTGTTCAGTTCTGACAGCAAAATGTGTTCCCCACTCATACTGACAAAAGTCATTTATTACCCAAACACATGCCAGTATCTCTAGGTATGCTACGGTACCGTTCCTAGAGCAGCATCACATCCTACTAACACTGTTGCATTACAAATATGTTTAAATTCCATCAATGCTCTTTGACATACTTCCCTGTGGTTATCACATTTTTCATTAATAAATAAATTATGTCATTGTGAGTATAAATCTCATAATGTCTTCTTTTATCTTTTGATATCACACCCCTTCGTACTAGATCATGTCCCAAATATATTATTGTTGACTGTCAGTTTTTCACGTTGCATACTCTGTAGTCGATCCAGGATCTATTAAAAGATGCAGCACCATTTTAGGTTGCGCCTCAGTGGAGTTCCTTAGCAGCATGGCGAAGATATGGTGTTCTGCCGGGAAACCTCTGCTTGAGGTAGCTGTTGCGCTCAACAAATGTTATTATTATTATTATTATTCTGTAAGAAAGAAATAATTAATTGCATGGTGCATGGAAAGTGAAGTACCTGTAGCTATAAAGGTGTACTTTCCATCTACTTAGAACAAGGCAAAAAAGAATTCCCTGCTAGCATTTCTAATGTGGAGAAAAAGAAGAAAAGGGAATGCCACCCCCTGATGGAAAGCTACTTGTCAATCCAGAGATTCTCCCACTGACTGGAGCTTTGTCTCTCCTCACTAATGGTCTGCCCCATTCACATGAAAATGTCACAAAGTACTAGAGGTAAATTGCAGGTTGAATATCAATGTATGAGCACAAATGTTCAACCATTCATGGTTAAGGAAGTAGATACATGATCCCTCTTTCCCACGCAGCACAAGGAAGTGCAAACAGACAGTAGAAGGACCAAAACCACAAGTACAAATCCAGCAGGACAATGTTTACTCGGGCCCCCCAGGCCTCCAGAATCAACAACATAGCTTTTGGATGACTGTAGGAAATGGGATTATTGGTTGAGGAAGGGTGGAAGCCCCACTCAGGCAACAACCACAATCCTTGTCAGGGTGAAACACAAAAGTCACTAAATTAATCTGTGCTTCACCCTCTATTAGCATGGTGCAAAAGTAGTCAGGCTTAACTTAAAGGCAGTATGCAAAGTAATTATGCAGCACACAAGCAGTAATATAGTGAAAACACAAGACAAGAAAAACCCTAAACCAATTTACAAAAATAGAGACAATTTTAATAAATAAATAAATAAAATGATACCAGAAGGACAGAAATCCAATCAGTAGAACCAGAGATATGAAATTTAAAAGTTTTAGTATGAGGATGGGAGAGATGACGGAGTTACGGAGCACTGATGTCGGGCGTGGAGTGCTTAACGGCTGGGCTATCAGCAAATTGACTATGAGACAGTAGAGTGAAAAAAGCTGCGGACCCCTGGATCACCACACATACCATGCACAATCTTCCTTGCTTCCCGGGGGTCCTCCGGGTACTCGGGTATTTGGCCAGCCTGTTGCTCCGAGGCTCTAAAGCCTTCCGGCGCTGCAGCACTGTGACTGACGGACTAGTGCAATGATGCAACAGACTGTCAGAGAGAGCGGGAAGAGTAGGGCAGAGCAGGGGTAGTGTTGGAGCTAGATGGTAAGTGCACAGGTACCAGGCAGATAATCTTTGTGGGCAGAGACGGCCGGCGTTAGGTCAGTGCGGCTTGCTTACTTAAAGAAGCCTGCCAGTTTACCGGTTGCCCCATTTTGCCTGTCTGCTACCTGTCGAACTTCGAAAAGATTCCCTGGCAGTTTCATCGTGCCCCACCCAATCTACCATTGGTACTGTTGTACTGTTCTATTGTGAACTGTGGTGTGCTAAATACCCAGGTGTACGCAAGGGGCCGTACTAAGACCAGCCAGCCAGGTCCCATGGTGCTTGCAGGACCGGTTGGATAGATAGACAGAAGAGAGTTTCAGTGGCGGCTCGCAGAGGGAGTGCTGCGGGCGGTGGGGTGGGGGAGGGGCAGGGTGGGGGGGTAGTGGAGTCGGACATACGACGGGCAGGAGTAAGGTAAGTAAATAAATAAATAAAATTATTTACCTTGCGCTCGCTGCATCGCCGAGTTGGCAATGCAGTGAGCGCAAGGTAAATAGTTTTATTTACTTACCTTACTCCTGCCCATCGTATGTCCGACACCACTACCCCCCCCAACCCAGGCCCTCCCCCGCCCCACCGCCCTGCAGCACTCCCTCTGCGAGCCGCCACTGGAGAGTTTGTACACCTGTGACTTGTTCCTGCCCTCTCCTGCTCTCCTGTTCTTTTGGAGATAACTATCTTCACATCGTACCTAAAATGTGAGGTGCGATGGCAATCAGGAACAGATGCACCAATGGGAAGCAGGTGGTACCAATACACTCCTTGAGAGTGTATAATAAACTAATTATGATTCTACCAAAGGGGAGAAGGGACCCCCTGAGAGAGACATCGGCATTCCCGTCGGACCTTCAAGCACCCACAGCTGTATCCCCTGTAGCCCCTAGAACAACTTCAAAGCTAATGCCAAGCTTCTTCCAGAGGACCAGCACGGAAGTGGCACCCGACCCCTACACCGACTTGGACAATGGAAAGCCAGGTGGCAGTTTAACTGGCAAAGCGAGTGATCTCACTTTAGTGGAGCTACAAAATAAAGATATAATTAAAGTTGAAGTTAAAACCGAAGATAAATATAATGATAACGCCAACGATAATGATAAAATAGAATCAGAGGATCGAGCTGAGCTATTGGAAATCTGTAGACTGTCATCTGATCAAGTGGTGTCCTAGGGAAGTCTAGTATTATAGGCGCAGTCTTGAATAGTAACTTCGCTAAGTGTGTCAATTCGATGTGGAAAATTAATTAAACCCATGAAGCCCACGAAATTCTAAGGAATTAACCCCCATGTGCCAGCTCCCAATTTTCTTTGATTATACCCTTCTCAATGTGCCCATAAATATTATCAACTGTAGGAAGATGACCAATGTAAGGGCTGTTATCACTGAAGGAGAAATAGTAGCTGACAGACCTGGGGAAATGAAATGAAAATTAAATTTATAGAGCACGCTACTACCCTGAGGTGTCTAAGCGCTAGGCTCTGAGAAATAGATCCTAATCCTTCAAGCTGTCAGATATAATTCTAAATGATTTTAAAGAGCAAGTTTTAAGAGCTTACAGAAAAGAGAGCAGCTCAGTTTTTTCTTTAATATGAAAAGGCATTGAATTCCATACTTTAGTGGTGCAGGAGATGAAGCTCTTGCCGCCCTATTTAAATTTTCTAAATTTGGAAACCACTAAGTTTCGAGCTGAGGATGACCTGTGAAGTCTGCTGGGCAGGTACCATTTAAAGCGATGTCTGAGATATTTTGGTCCCATCCCATAATGTGCCTTAATGGTGATACAGAGTGCCTTGAATTCAATTCTTCTCTTGACAGTCAACCAATCACGCTGTGCAAGACCTTAGGAAACAGATTGAAATTCAGGAATTCCCAAAAGAAGTTGTGCCGCCGCGTTCTGAAGTATTTGCATTTTTTTTAAGTCTCTTTTCTTGATATTAATATATAGTGAATTACAGTAGTCTATTCTTGAGGTAATGAGAGTGGAGACTACGCCTTTCCTTAGATCTTTCGGAATGAACGGTAACATTTTCCTCATCATTTTAATCAAGTAAAAAGATCCTGATGTAATAGTGTTGATGTGTCCCTCAAAAGAGAGGTTACAATCAAAGACCACTCCTAAATTTTTTGCTTTAGGGACATGAATAGTCATTGTGCTGAATTCTTGAGGAGGCTACCATCTAGGAGACCAGAAAGATGATTCTTTGCTGAACATTAATACCGCCATTTTGTTTGAGTTCAATTTTAGGTAGTTTTGGAACATCCATTTTCCAATCTTTATCATACAATCCTGGAAGTTGGTGGCAGCGTCTTCTGGGTTACTAGCCATGGACACTGCAATCTGGGTGTCATCTGCATAGGATACTACTGCAAACCCAAATGACTTGATTAGTTTTGCCACTGGGGGTCACATATATATTAAAAAGCATGTGGCTCAAGGATGAACCCTGCGGAACCCCACAAAGAAAGACCTTAAGTGCTGGAGGGCCTTGTTTTTAATGCACAGAGAAGAAAAACAGTCCGCAAGAACACTATGATTTACTGTGTTGAATGCTGCTGAGAGGTCCAATAAGACTAAGAAAGCATTCCCACCTGTGTCTAAGGTCTGTCTAAGTTCTTCAGAGCCTGTGATAAGGGCTGATTCAGTACTATGTTTGCTTCTAAAGCCAAACTGGGTGCCATCCAGGAGGCCATTGCTCCTAATGAACTCAGACAATTCGATGTTTATAGCCTTCTCTATCACCTTAAACCAGAAAGGGGAGGCGCGAGATGGGGCGATAATTGTTAGGATCCTTAGCGTTTAATTTGGGGTTTTTTTAAGAGGGGGAGTATGGATGCTCTCTTCCATTCCTTGGGGAAAATACCTGTCTTGAACATCCTATTGAAAATATCAGTAAGATACTTAACTACCATCTCTGGTGCAAGGTGGAGAATTCTAGGGAGGCAAGGGTCAAGTGGAGAACCCGACTTTTCCTGACTAAGTAGTTTTTGAATCATAGTGGTGGATAAGGTGGAAAAATATGTAGTTTTATTATCCACCGGATATCCATCCAAGCTGGTATCTTGAGGGGCCAAGTTGTTTAAAGGAGTTGAGGTTATAGTTTCCTGCTCCATCTTACTATCTTGTTCTTCAGACAAAGAGGAGAAAGATGCATTAGATGAAAGTGCACTATAGATGGTCTCAACCTTGGATCTAAAAAAATATGGCTAGTTCATCACAAAAGAAAGTTCTTTAAAACTGATGACTGAATTTTTGCTGTTAAATAGTGTGATTTGGCTTTCATGATCATGTCTTTATAGATTGAGATGGCATTTTTGTATTGATCTCTGTCTCGCGGATTGTAGTTGACGCACCATTTGCTTTCCAGTTGCCGACAGATTTGCCTTTAAAATCTGAGTCATCTAACCAGAGTTCTGCCTGAGATTCTCTGTGATTTTTCAGTGGTTTAATCGGGGCAAGATGATTGATTGTATTATTAATCCCTTGGTTAAAAATAAGGGGGATATTGTTAAGATCAAGCTCATTTCTGGTATTAATTGAGCTAGTGAGACATTTAATTCATCAGAATTGGTTTTGTGCCAAGGTCGATGGCTCTTACGAGCCATGTGGGCTTGGTTAGTTGGAACTTTAGAGTCCCAATTTAGCTGAAACATAACTGCCACGTGGTCAGACCATACTAGCAGGATGGATGACGAGAAGGATAAATGAGAATTGTCTGAAAAAATGCCATCTTGAAGATGACCTGCTGAGTGAGTAGGTCCTTTTGCCAATTGGGCAAGACCGATACTGGCTAATGTATCACAGAGGTTGACTGAATCTTCATCTGCTAAATTCTCAAGATGAAAGTTAAAATCACCAATAATGGTGAAATCAGGCCAATTTGCAATAATATCAAGCAATTGACTAATATTGCTAATGAAAGTGGACATCGTGCCTAGGGGACGATAGATGCGTACTCCATTGAAGGTGTACTGGTTGATTGATTCTATTTTATAAGTAGCCGCTTCACAATCCGGAATTCCCTGAGTGGGACAAATGCTACTTAAAAATTGGTTCAGCCCCTTTTATCGACACAGTCGTGGCTGATCAAATGAAATCCAACTGGTAATGCCATTAAAAGATCAGGATTTGATGATATGTCTGTGCACGTCTCCGTCACAAAGGCAATATCTATCGACCGAGAATCAATAAAGTCCGCAAACTCAGCTGCATTTTTAACTAAAGAGCATGCGTTAATAAGAGTGCAATTGTAGTGGGTCCTAACTTTTGATGGGTGCTACTGCATCAATTCCTAATTACCCTATTTTCTGGCCAAAGGTAATGCAGGTATCTGTTAACACAGAGCAGGTCTGCAAAGTGGGCACAAATGAGCATAAAGATCCATCAAAAAGGCCAACATTGCCCAGGAAAAGGTCACTGAAGAAGAAACGCTGTATTAATGGAAAGGGAATTGTGTGTCAGTAGTTAAAATTATCCCAGAAGCCAGCAGTATGGCACTACCTACGGAAGGCACCAGTGTTTCACAGAACCAGTGCCCAGATGCAAGGACTCTGGATGCATTACAGGCAATTTAAGGATTAAATACACTTGCTCCTCCATTCTATTCAACAGGAAGAAAAGCCGAGGTTAAAACTGTGAGCAACATCCCCTGTCTGGGAAAGATGGACTTAAACAACCAAAATGCAACACTTGTTACTTGGAATTCAATTACCTCTTTCCAGATGTAGGGTTAAAGAATCCCCTGAATAGATCAAGGCGATAGGCGCTTTTTTATGCAATCACTGAGTTAAGGGTAGTGACATCAAGGGAAATAAAGAGAGTAATGCTGGTCAATCAACGAGCTGTGCTTGGGCTGAGTAACGTTCAAATAACCAAAGTGAAGTTTGCAGCACTAAGCATAGGTAGGCTAGTCCTAAATCACCTTGATGAGTTCCATGTAATGGGAGTAGATATTCTCCCATGTTCCCATCTAACATCTAGGGACAAAGGTTCACTGCGGCATAATTGGTGTCAAAGAGAGTTCCCAGGGTCGCTAAGCCCAAGTAATCATTGCTCCCCAAGAGGTACTGCAAAGAACAATTGATTGGATTCTAAAGAGGATACCTATGAAAATCTCTGTATCACCACATGTGATTATTCATAGATAGTTAGAACATTGGAATGTTGGGCGCTCCATTGAAAACAATGGAGTACTCCGGGCTTCTAACGGTCGGTAGAAGCCCAGAGCCTCAGCATTCCAAAGTTGTCGTTCACAGCTATTGCTGTGAACAACAGCCTCACAGAGCCCAAGGGGATTTCAATCTCCTCTTGCTCTGGGAGACCTTTGTTTTATTTGTTAGAACATTCTGCATTCTAGTGGCGGAATATTCGAATAGCCTTATAGTCCTCCGTAGCTGGGCTATACTGGCATTAAAGTCCCGCCTCCTTGTTAAAGGCTCTCACCTTCGGCTCGGGCCTTTAACGCTGGAGCAGGCCTTTAATGGCCAGGATATCCCACTACAGCAAGCTATAAGGCTATATTAAGCTTCCAAATACGGGAAAAGGGGTGGCAAATCAGGTTTTCAAGACTGGTCATGGCTAGCAACAGCTCTGGCAATCAGTAACAAAAGTATGACTAAAGGACAGCTCAACTGATTAATAAGGAGCCAATCACTATCAGCTTCTGTTAAGGGTTTTTATGGGGTACCCAGGGGATAAGGAAATGACTTATGTTAATAAGGACTGCTTGTAAATTTTATCATGGCATATCCTGGGGTTAGCCAGTAAATTGGAAGATGAGGACTGGCTAAAATTGATAAATAATCACGTTATATGTTTCTTCCAGGAAACATGGGTCTTGTCTAAATGTAATACAACGTTTTTTTGGGGAATAAGCATACTCGCAAAACGATCTAAAAATGAGTACTCAGCAGAGGGCTTCTCTATATGGGTGTCCTGTAAGTTGAATTGTAAGCAAGACCAACTAGATGTGGCACAGCTCTCTTCTAATGTTCTGCAAAGGAGGCTTTCTATTACAGTCCAGCAACAGCCGTAGTCAAAATTTTAAACGTCTATATCCCACTCGGTTGGTCCCCTGAGTCCAGGCGGTCTGGTGGAATTCTATTAACTACATTGAACATATTAGAGAGTAGTATGACACTGGAAAGGAATTTGGGGAAGATAAAAAGGGGCAAGCATCTGATATTGATATGTGGTGATTTTAGGACACAACCATCATACGCCATTGTTAATAGAGAGGTATTGATCGAAGATCATAATTTAGGCATCCCTGAGCTAAATACGATTCTATATAAAGCAACTAAGGGCCCAATTCCGATGTCGTTCGGAAGGCCTCCGAATCGGATTTGGCTTTGCCGGATCTGATTCGTAGCCCTTGTTTACGACCGAATCTTACACAGGTCCGAACGAGCAAGTACAATGCGAAGATCGCGTAAGCGCTGACCGAATCGTTTCCGGACCCGAACCGCTCCATACGACTCATTCGCAGCTGGATCGTACCGCGCAATGGAGCCGAATTCCGACCGAGCGAGTAGGATGCACGATTCGGACAGTCGCTTTGCCTCGGTCTCAGCGAGACGAAACGGCTGTCGGAAGCGTACTTCGGGGGGCCGTAGCAGGCCCCCCTGCACCCGGGGCCCTCCAAATCTGTCACGGGAGTGTGCCCATGGGTCCCCCCGATCCAGGCATGCACAGTGTGACGGGCAACATGGGGTGTCCGCCACAGGGTGTAGGCTTTTCCCCACCCACCCCTTTTCTGCTATGGGAGCCTGTGTACGCGTCTGTACACAGGCTCCCATAGAGTTCAATGGGAGTCCGAGCGAACCTAGTCCGTAAGCATACAGCAGCATCGTACTCGCTCGTTCGGACTCCAGGAGCAAGTCTCGCTCGGAAAACCGTCGGGATCTGAGTCGTACGGAGGGCTTTCCTAGCGGGATCTGAATCGTGCCCTAAGAAGGGCAAGGCTTTCTCATCATTCTTTATAATCCAATGGTCACGGTTTATCAACAAGTGTACCCCTTTAGATTGCCCTGCTAAAATGACCTATAGTAATGGCAGAAGGCCATCACTAATAGATGATATAATATTCAATGCAGAGTGTTAGAAGAACTTTTTGCTGAGACTATCGCCCAGGTTTAGGAGGAGGTTAATGGTAAATGGTGAGCACATTGAGTGTATCAAGCAGAATGATTATCTAGAGATATAGTTTATCAAGAAATTACATTGGAAAAATCCCATACTGAAGCCAACCGCAGTCTTAAACCAGACCACTGGTGCAGTACTAAAATTTTGGCTAAAGGCAGGTGCCCAGAGCATCAGCACCATCCTCCAAATTTATAAACAGAAGGCAGTAGCAGCAGCACTTTATGAGGCTGTGCTTTGGGGGTATAGGAACTTATATTCACTGCAAGTGGATGGAAACAACTTTCTTAGAGCCCTAGTATGATTAGGCCCTGGCTCTCCCTTGTAAGTACTTTATGCTGAACTTGGCCTCATACCAAACACTCAAGTACAGCCCTAAACCAGTATTATGCTGAATTAGAGTGGTGAGGAATCCAATGGCAACAATATACCTAAATTCCTAGGAGGCCGCTGAAAACACCGGCAGTTCCAGTGGGAGTACTTGGCTGGCTCATTTGAAAAGCACATTGAATGAGCTACAGTTAGGGTTGCTAGGAACCGACCCGGGGAAGGTCAGGGGGGGATACTGTAGAGCTTGTTAAGGAGCATTATTATGTGTCCATGTGGGAGAAAGAATTCTCCATGATAAAATCATGGAGTATATTGGGGAGTATTTCGATGGTGGGAGCAGCCCAGTAGTATGTTATACCTGGACTCAATTCACCCTGGACAAAAACCTATGCTATATATCAAGTTCAGATTGGGTATCTTGCCAACCAGGGAATACCTTGTTAGGTGCTCAAGGCTCACCAAGAGAAGTGATCATTGTGATTGTAAGTTTGAGGGGAAGGACAATTTATTACATTTGTGCTCAAAATATGTTCTAGCACGTAAAAGATGGCTTCTACTCCTTTTTAGATTGTTTAAGATCAAATCTATTAGATCAGTACTACCGTTTTGTCTAAGGACAGACATGGAACATATTTGAAATTCAATATCTACGTATCTATGGGGAGTATGGCCACATATGAAGGGAACTGACAGCTGCTTTGAAATATTGAACAGATATTGGTAGGAATGCATACTGTAGGGCTAAACACACTGTACACGAAGTTACCTTTAAATGGAAATTCCTGGTGAAAGCATTTTTATCTACAATTTAACTGTTGTTATGCACTTGCAGTGTGTTAGGATGTTGGCAGGGACCTGCAGGTCAAACAAGTATCCCCTTCTACACCCTAGGGGGATATGCTATATTTGAGAATGTGGTTTCATGTGCTTAATGTATTATTACATGTTTTTATTTATTATTGAATGGCTGGAAGCTGAAACAATAAATTGAATTGATTGATTGAAAGTTTAAAGTAACTATAGCGCCTAAAAACACAAAGCACCACTGGGGGGCTATCACAAATTCAGGCCAACTGCGATGGCGCGCGTGCTGGATACAGGAACAAGGTTAGTCTCACTGAAAACGTTACCTTCTTAAACTGCGGCGGGAAGAGTCCAGTTCAAGAAGGAGGAAGTTGCAAGGACCAGGGAGAGAGCTGCAAATGGTCATGTCTATAGCGCAAAGAGCAGGCCTCGCGTCACAGATGGTCATCGTTGTAATGCGAAGATCCAGCCGGGTGTCGCAGATGATTGTTGCAGGAACTTCGCATTGGTGGTCCCCACTGGCTGTCATTTCTGTAGCCAGAAGTGCAGATCTTGTGTTGCTGGTCATCGTTGGTGGTCGCTGTAGCCAGGTTCACTGGAGCTTCGTGTTGGCGGTCATTGTGGGCAGCAGAGTCACACCACGAAATGGTCTATTTTTGGTCATGAAGAGCTCAAAACGTCAGGATTTCTCCTTTTCTTGAAGAGGAGTGAACTCTGATGCTAGCCAAGGGTCCAACACCTGGGGAGGCACCTCTTGGAGATTAGAGACGCATTCTAGCAGAGGCCAGCAGGGCTTAGGTAGGTCCAGTTGCAGGTCCAGTCGCAGCCAGTCAGCCACTGCCTAGGGGTCTATAGAGGCCTCTGTAGCTTTTTGTGTTGCTGTAGCTTTCGCATCTGGTTCTGGAAATTTCTCCTCTTACCCTGCCAAGGCTCTAAGTAGTCTGAGGTGACAAAAGACGGGTGTCAGGTCCCTTTGTGTGTGTGCTGGACGCAGCCCTTTGAAAGTGGGGCAGAGAACGGATTCGCCTCACCCATCTGCCTACGTCTAGTCCCCTTTGTCTAACTATCTGCAAGAAATACACAAAGGTCAACTGCCAAGCTATTCACAGTCATGTGACCCTGGAAACAGGTAGCAAGCACCAAATGGTTAGGGCAAGAAAATTCAAAATTCCTAAAAGTGGCATTTTGAGAACTGTGACTTCAAATCCTACTTTACTATTAAAGAGGGCTTTAAATTACGATTAATTTCAATCCAAACTGTTCCCAATGAAACAGCACTTCTTAAATGTAATAAGGTAACCCAATGTTATCCAAATGGAGAGATAGGCCTTGCAGCAGTGAAAAACGCGTTTATGAGGTTTTCAGTAGCAAGACATGTAAAACATAAAAACACGTGCCCTAACTTGTACACACAATGCACCCTACCCTGTGGGATGTTTAGGGAATTCCTTAGGGGTGACGGATATGTTTTGAAAAGGAAAGTGTAGGCCTGGCAAAAGGTTTTTTTTGCCAGGTCGAATTGACAGTTTCAAAATGCACTAAAGCCTTTAGTAGCATGGTAGACATGTGAGACATGTTTTAAAGGGCTTCTTAAGTGGGTGGTACAATGAGTGCTGCAGGCCCACTAGTAGCATTTAATGGACAAGCCCTAGGTACATGTCGTACCATATACTCTGGACTTATAAGTAAATTAATATGACAATCATGTGTATGTCAGTTGTACCATGTTTAAAGGAAAGGGCACAAACACTTTAGAGGTGGTTAGCAGTAGTAAAGTGCACAGAGTCCAAATGTCAACAAGAACACAATTTAGAAAACAGGAGGAGTTTTCTTTTTTTCCCAGAGTTCTAGGGCCCCTCATCCTCGCAGCCTTTTCAACTACTTTATCGAGAGCTTGTGTTCCTGATATCGGGAGGCCTTCAATTGATTTCATCACCCCGTATTCCGGAAGGGGACCCGCCTCAATCTCATTTGCACGTACCCTGCCTTAACACAGTGTCATTTTGTTTTTAGCTGCAGTCACAGCACATTGGAGTCATGCCAGTGAACTCCCCTTGTGAATGAAATAATACACAGGCATTGGGCAAATGGGACCGCTTGGTGTTTGTTATTTTTTTAAAGAAGGAAAATGTTTGCAAATATCATATTCAGATGTTTAGCAATAATGAGATTGTTATCAATGTACCTGTTATTAGGGATAATTGGAGTTGTTCTTTCTGCTTTCAAAAATGTAACTCTTCTGCATCAATAAATGTATATCATGTTTCTTGATGCACGGGAAAGTTCTTTTACAGAAAACTTGTTTTCACTGTTGATGAAATTAATTGATGAAATGGAGAGGCAGCTTATTTAAAAATCTAAGAACTTAATACATTGAGGATATTTTTATACACATCTTCAAATTAAATAATTCATGCTGGGTACCGATAAAAATTCTTACAGTTGTTTAATTGCAACTAGAATACAAAACACAGATTTGAATAGAAGAGGTATGATCAGAGTAGAATGAACCTCAGAATTATTTGCCTCCTTGGACATCTGTAATTAAGGTTGCCTTTAGCTGTTGGTATACATATTTATATGTGTATAAATGGTTTAGAAGGATGGAGGACATATACTGCTAAAAGAGAACAATAATGACAGCCACATTTATCACTTATTCTTACAGTCCTGGTCTTTTTTTTTTTTACTCCAGGAACTGTCAGAGGGAAATACAAATCTCACACCAGAGCCGGACCCTGGAGTTTGTACATGACCAGTTGCTCATCAGCTATAGGTACCAAAATGTGATCTGGGAGGAGAGCTTTAAGTATCCATCCCCTACTACAGGAAAAACAAAAATGTCGCAGACTCGAAAGACGATGGAGAGCAAAATAAGATATAACAGACAAAAGCATCTATAAATATGTACTGACTCAATACAAAACCCTGCTGATCTCAGAAAAAAAGGCCTTTTTACCAGGCAGATTGAGAAAGCCAAGAATTCGTCCAAAAAAGTGTTTGGGGTAGTAGAGAAGCTTTCCGCTTTACCTAAGAAAAAATGCACCAAGAACAACCACAGCTTTTGTGAGGTCATTGCAGAGGCCTTTAGAAATAAAGTTAAAGTCATCTATGACTCCTTTGAAGCCACCCCCACTCGCATTCCTACTGAAATACTCCCAAGTTCAGACCTTAGTTGAAAGATATTTCACAGCTTCTCACAGGTCACTACTGAACTAGTGGAAAAACACATCAAAGAAATTAAATCTGGATCCCCATTAGACCCTTGTCCGCCCGCATTTCTGAAAGATATAGCGAAGGAGGTGAGCCCTTCGCTCTCAGAAATTTTTAATAACATGTTCACGTCTGGTATCTTTCCGGCTCCATAGAAGTCTGTGTCAATACTTCCATTGATAAAAAAAACCCAATCTGGACATCTCTAACCCTAACAACTATCGCCCGATAGCTAGGCTACCACTCCCAGCCAAGATAGTGGAGAAAATCATGAACAAACAGTTAGCTCATTTCAAACAAGAAAATTACTTACTCGATCCCTCCCAATTCGGTTTTCGACCTGAACACAATACAGAAACAGCATTAATCAAGGCCACCGAAGAGATCAGTACTGTGATGGACAGAGGGGGCGCTGCCGCCCTCATCCTCCTCGATCTGTCGGCGGCTTTTGACACTGTGGATCATAACCTACTGCAACTGCGTCTGGAAACTTTAGGGGTTAAGGGTATGGCACTAGCCTTGCTATCCTCCTTTCTGAAGGATAGAAGACAAACAGTGACACTGGACCAGTTTAAATCAACACCTTATGTCCTTCCATGCGGAGTCCCACAGGGCTCATCACTGAGCCCAGCACTTTTTAACGTTTATGTATCAGAACTTGCCCCTTTGATCCAAGACTTCGGCTTTAGTCTCACTTCATACGCTGATGACACCCAGATTGTGGTGGCAGCATATAAAGACCAAGCCTCCCCATCATTGCAGTTTCAAAACTGCATGATGAAAATAAACAGGTGGATGGGAAAGCATTGTCTCAAACTTAACTCTGAGAAAACCGAAGTGGTGATCTTTGGGAATCTGCAACCCAGATGGGATGTCCTTTGGTGGCCGGCGGAAATGGGGCAACTGCCAAAACCAGTTCAAAGGGCAAAAAACCTGGGGGTCCTGATTGATACCAAACTCACCTTAGGTCAGCAGACCAATGCTATTGTGTCCACCTCCAATTTTCTGATCAAGAAATTGAAGAAGATTCTACCTTATATTCCTGTCGACTCCAAAAGGACAGTAGTGACCACACTCGTGCAGTCAAAGTTCGACTACTGCAACGGACTCTACCTGAATATGCAGAAACAATACCAAAAAAAGCTTCAGATGATACAAAACGCAGTTGCACGACTACTACTGAATGTCCCCAAATACGAGTCAGTAGCTAAGGAAATTCGAAGACTCCACTGGCTTCCGGTGGCTCATCGTATTAAGTTCGAGGCGCTATGCTTAGCATACAACGCCCTGAACAACACCGGACCAATGTTTCTCAAAAATCTCTTCTCTTGATACCATCCGGCCAGACAGTTATGTTCCACAGGTGCCAGACTTATGAGGGTTCCAAGGATCCGAACCTCATGCTGGGGAGGCCGAAGCATCTCGTACTGGACAGCAAAACTATGGAACACGCTTCCAATTGATATCAGAAGCGCTAGCTCACTTACCTCCTTTAGAAAGGGTCTCAAAACTTGGCTATTTCAGAATTAGATGCATCTCCCTGGGCTTACCACAGTCTTAGCGCCAAGACACCTCCAGGTATTCATGCTCTCAATACATTTTATTAACATAACATAACATAAGCACTTCTGAGGCAGAAAACCTTGCCCCAAACTCAGTGCTGGGCTGGGTTTTTGAACAGCAAAGATGCAACGTCTCTGATTAATTGTGAGTGCCCAAGTGCCTGAAACATGAAGTATAATGTGGGACTCAATTCCTGTTAAAGGAAGATCTCGCTGACATTGAACAAACCTGTTCGGCTTCTTTGTGGTGTTTCCAGAACGTTGAGCTGAGTGCGGCCTTTTGTAGGTCTCGCCTAGCGTGCAGCGCAGCATGCGCAGCGAGATTTATTGGGGTAAAGGTATTTTCTGTAGAGGGACTTCTGTTACCGCCCATGCTTTCAATTGGGCAACGTGGATATTTATTTAAAACCCTGCATTTCGATTGCTTTGTAGGGTTTTTGGTTACCGCCCTGTGGCTTTTTTGTGCACGGCCTTGGGACACCGAGTCTACGGCTTCCTTCAGTTTTATGGCTTTTCTCTTATCTGATGGGGCGTGTTAAGGGAAGGTTCAGGGAGAGTTCAGCAAGCTGAAGCTCTGTCATGCTGCCTTCATGCCTACAGCACGCGCCACTCCGGCTCTCTGATTGGGCCTGTAGGTACGTTATAAACGGAATGTACTACTTGAAGCTTCATTTTTCTACCAGTGTCAGCTTGTGCGAGCAGTAGTAAGTCCTTAGGGCTAGTATATAGGCCGCCCCTTCCGAGTGTGGCTTCTGTGCGCATTTGACATTTCTAGAAGACTAGTATTTGTACTTTATCTCCTTATTTATCGATCACAATGTAGGTTTGCCCTTATTTTTTGCTTTGGGTTTGAAATCATTAACGTGATTGTTTGAATCGAATGCCTTCGGCTAGGCGTTTGTTCTTATACAGACGGCCGGTTTATTTAATGTTTAACATAGCTTCATTTACAGTATTTACTGCCTGTTTTGGTGTATGGTAGGTGTCCCCTCATTTGTCGTTAGTTTTTTTTCTGTAGTACTGATTAGAAATCAGCCGGTTGTACCCCGCGATTTCACCCCTTTGTCAACTGCATTTTTCTGTTTTGACACTTCTGAAACTGTGATCATGAGGCAGGGGCTTCATTCATGTCAGGCGCATTTTATAGATCCCTCTTTGGGAAGCGGGCCTTGTCTGACATGCACCCGCTGGTTTCTTCTTGTTGCCTGCCAACTGTTTTCTGAATGCGCCGGGCATTTGTTTTTTTACCCTGTGTGTTCTAAGTGGAGCAGCCCTTTCTTTGTCTCGGAGAACCTGTCTTCATATAGGCATGATGCGCTGTCGCTCCCTGGAGGATACCCGTGTGGAGGAGGGACATTGCATCGTGTGCTGGAATCTTGACGGGCACCGGTACTGTTCAAGGGCCTGTCCCCCGGGCGGCACCCCAACTTCAATAATTCCACTCATTTAAGTCTCCTCTGGCCAGAGAATAGAAATAACATCTTCTGTCTGGAAATGCAGCATTTTGGGATATTTCATAGCAGACAGGGTGAGGAGGGGAGGGGGGGCTTCTAATGCGCAATCCAGAAGGGCCTGAGCTAGCGTCCAGAATCCACAGAGCGTCGAGCTATCCTCCCGGCACTGATATATTGGACTCTGATGTGGCTCAACCCTCCCTTCTCCCCTCACCGCCACCACAACCCCCGCCAAGGTCTCTGGATGTACAGATCAGGCACCAAGGACCAGAAGGAGTGAAGGGACTTGCACAAGATCACACTGTTTGTCGTGGTTCTATTACAAGAGATATACAACATACAATCCCTGTCTGCTAACACACTGTGTGACTGACTGCACATCACAGGGACAGCCCCAAGTAACTGGTTTCAGGTTCATTTCACGTCGCCAGGCCACGGTTTTTACTCTCTTCATTATCTTTTCACACGAGTTACTTCAATTTGTTTAACTGAATATAAAGACTATAACTCCCAGAATGCACCGATTCATTATCTGCATCATCTCTCAGCCTCCACGAGCTAGCAGAGACCCCATAACCCCTCCCCTCCCCCTTGAGCTCCCAGTGTGTTCTTTCCACATTCCCCAAGGATGAATTAACGTGATTTATAAAGTGCCTTATACTCTAGGTCACGAGGAGCCGGTGTTTGAAAACATGCTGGCACACAAACAAATCAACTGCCCCCCCCCCAGCTATCAGTGTGCCTCTCGCTCCCTACCATGAGCCGCCCCCCACCGGCTATCAGTGTGTTCCTATCCTGAGCGCCCCTCCCTAGCTATCACTGTGCCTCTGATACGGCATCATGGTGCTATAAAAGCATGCTTCTCCCTCCTCACCTGAGCTGCCCCCCTTCCCTCTCGCCCCCACCCCGCACCCTCAGCCTGAGCTGCCAGGGCCCGCCCTCGCACCCCACGCGTGGCTCCACCTGTTGCTTGGCAGCTCCTGCTTTTATCCAAACTAGACTTTCCAGTTCAGGGAGAGGCGGGAAGCCTGCCACGGGCGTGTCTCACCACTGCTGCTACCACGGCTACCCTTCTGGCACGTCCGTCCCTCTACTACTGTGCAGCGGAGATAGCTCGGTGGGTTCACCTCTCTGCTGGACACAACTGTATGCAACCGGAGCCCTGCATGTGCTTAGAATGCGGCCGGGCGGACTCCTGCTTTCAACATGTGCCGGTCGATAAAGCCAGAGGGAGCAAGTGTGGTCGTGGGAAGGCTGTTTGTAGGCACTTTGCAACTTTGGCCAGGTTTAGTTACACGAAAGACCCCTTTGTGTGTAAGGTGACGTCCCCTTAAGTAGGCCTCTGCTTACGCCGACCCTGCCCTCGGTCTCCACCCCCCTCACGAAATGTTGTCACCTGCACTTTACGGTCATGGATTATCAGAGGCCCCTCTGCTGAAATGAGGAGCAGCCCCATGCTGCGTATGTAAGCTGGTGGCGGCAGTTGAGTTGTCGTGTGTAAACACATGCGCCATCCTGCTGTTCTGAGTCTAAAACCCTTACACCCCCTGGAGCAAGCACTGCGTGCTACTCTCGGAGAGTCAGTGAGAGCGTACGTCACTCAAACCAGTAGAACCCTGTGCCCCCCCGGGGCACCAGCGGTGAATGACCGTACCCACAACGGACACTGCCCAGTAACCACTGCCTGCCCCAGAACTCACAGATAGCATTTCATGGAAGAGGAACAGAAGAGAGACCACTGCCCTGCACAAGCAGCGGGAATGCGCGCATTCCTCCCCCTCTAGCGCCTCGATAGAGGTGGTGTGATGTGTGGGTGCTGCAGGGCTGGGGGTGTCAAGAGCTCTGCACACCCTGGTTCTCACTGGGTAACTCTGATCCACACTGATGCAGTATTCATGTCTTAGGGTGGCTCAGCGAGCTAAGCGCTGTGGGTTGACCACCACCCGCCGGCTAGCCCAGGGCCAGTGTCCCTCGGGAAAAGACACGGGCCCGCACCGCCGCGGTGCAGGGCAGAGGGCCGGCCGCACGCAGGGCTGGACACCGGACATAGGCACGCTTCTCTGCAGGCCCTGGGGCAGTCAGGTGTTACTAGGCAGTACCCTTGGTGGGCATCACGGTCTAGGGTGGTACTGTACATGCAATGGACAGTCTGTACAGGGAATGGACAGTCTGCACAGGGAATGGACAGTCTGCACAGGAAATGGACAGTCCATGCTTCTCTAGGACATAATGGACAGTCTGCACAGGGAATGGACAGGCTGCACTGGGAATGGACAGTCTGCACAGGGAATGGACAGTCCATGCTTCTCTAGGACATAATGGACAGTCTGCACAGGGAATGGACAGGCTGCACTGGGAATGGACATTCTACACAGGGAATGGACAGTCTGCACAGCCAATGGACAGTCCAGGATTCTCCAGGACATGCTGCAGGGTTGGCTCCAGATGCACGTGACCCAATAGTCAAACAGAAATGTCAGCGTCAGTTCGTGAGAAGGAAAGAGAGGGCAGTAGGAATAAGTGTAACAAGCATTTGCAATGCAATAGGTCTCGCATTTGCGAGAGTTTGAGCTATTGGCATTGTAAATGACAATACCTTTTATTTATGTGTTTTGAAAACCTGAAAGCGGTGCGTAAATAAGCACTTTGTACTTGTAGTCCTTGCTTACGACAAGCAAGTCTGACAGTAAACGAGGCGCAGTTACTGCCAGCCTTGGTTCTCGTAAGCAACGACTATAAGTAGAAAAGTGCGTGTTTACGACCGCTTGCAAGTTTTTAAAACACATACATAAAAGGAATTGTCATTTTCAATGCCAATAGCTCAAACTCTCACAAATGCAAGACCTATTGCATTGCAAATGCTTGTTGTCTCAGCCTTTAAAAGGCTGAAGCAGTGCTACTGATTTCCCTGCATGAAAGCGCCCAGCCAGCTCAAGGATTCCAGGGGCACAGACCCAGTGCCTAGAAGCACTCTTTAGTCTTTGCAAAAAGCCAAAGGGTGGCTGGCTCATCAATCAACATCTTCAAGTGCAGTTGATCTGAATGGTGACTTTACTTGATG
Organism: Calotriton arnoldi; assembly: GCA_963921515.1. Lineage (NCBI taxonomy): Eukaryota > Metazoa > Chordata > Amphibia > Caudata > Salamandridae > Calotriton > Calotriton arnoldi. Next base: position 253,408 of record CAWUFW010009835.1, read on the forward strand.
AGCTCACAACCTGAGTTCACCATCTATTCTAAATGTTGCCCCCTCCCCCGCTGACCCTGCACATTTGAGTACAGGCCTGCACTCATTTGGCTAGAAGCCTGATTGAGAATGGATTAAGAGGGAGGAAAGAAGATGCTGCCTTTCTCCAGCACTGGACCGAAATATTTAATCTTGTAAATATGTAGGAGATAACTGATCTCAAGAAAAAGAAAAATGCAAAACGAAAGGCAAACGGAATACCTCTCGGATAGCATGCTGTATAGCTTAAAGCCAATAGATTTTCGCTACCTGAAGGCAAAGCCGCTGCTGATCGGAGCTGGCGGCTGGGGAGATGACCTGGTGGTGGGTGGAGCACTCGGTTCCCAGTGGCGGCTGGTGACATTTGAAAGTGGTGGGGGCGTAACATTATTGTCGTACTGCACTGCGGCGAGCGAGCGTAGCGAGCGAGCTCGAACAACCTACGGGGAGGTTTGGGGGTTCACCCCCAAGAACGTTTTGAAAAAGGAGTGGACAAACTGTGCATTTTTAAGCAAATTTGAGGAAGCCGGAAGGTTAATAAAGCAATTAGTGCTGGGCCTAAACTGCCCTCACAGGCTTATCTACAAGTTCCTCATCTCAGCACCAGAGTACCGTGTGAGTAGCACAACTCCACTACAACAACAGGCTCTACCTCACCCGGTAAAGATATGTTTTTTTTCAGCTGCTTTAAAAAGCTTTAAAAAGCTGCTTTAAAAAGTAGCAGCCAGGCTGATAAAGCTCCCTTGGTGTTCAGGTATTATCCTGCAAACCTGACAGCACAGTGTAACTCACACACGCTAGTCAATGAAACATTTTGCACAATCCATAAATTAATGTATTCCGATCCACAGTCACACATGCTCTCAGCAGCATAAACACGTACCAACACCTCTCACCTGCACAGATATAATAAACGGATAACACAAACAGGCAGGCTAAGTTAACGTTGCAATGTCATTTAGCGTGGGCACTGCCATCGAGCTATTCCTACACACCTTGCTGCCTCGATCACCCTGTGCATTTCTCTCCAGGACTCTGCAATCAGTGGAATGCCGTGGTGGTGGCAAACGGCATAATGCGCAGTAAGAGTCTCTTCGACAAAGAGAGCAGCATACCATCAGCAGAAACAAACCAGGGGTCCATCATGCTGTATGTTTGTATTTGTATACACAAACTCGACCCGAAGGTATCGACGCGCTTTACATGAGCCCCAGCTGCACTGCATTATTACAGACGGCGGGCACATTCATTGTTAGGCACGGAGAGATTTAAGTGATTTCAAATCACTTAAATCTCACCTTGCTGATTTGCCCGGAATCACAGGATGTTGAGCCTCCCGCCGAGACTTGAACCCTTGAACCCCAGCCAGCTTCAAGGTCGGCCGGTGTGACAGCCCTTTGTGCACGGGATTTATCCAGCTATTAGCCCACTCAGTCCCGACAGAGAGAAATTAAACGGGTCCGATTAGACACAGGCCATTTTATATCTGTCCACATAACACCAGTCAACTAATGGAGGAAATTAACCACATTATTTCCATACTTAACCCTTTAAGTCAGCATATTGGTCGTAACCACTCTCATAGCTCATTGCCCACTGCTAGTGATAGATAAAAAACATAAACCCACTGTCACCTGCCTCCCCAACATCAGTCCTCTGCTCATACTTTGTAACCCTCACAAGCATCAACCATGACAGTTCTACCACTCACCCGCCCTCCGTGCCCCTCCCGTTCCACACATCCAGACATTATCAACCAACACATGGGAATTTAACGTCGATTCTCTCCCACCACCTCCCCAGAGCAACAAACAACCCTTTCTCTCTACCCTAACAGTAAAAAATAGAACAAGCACGTACTATCCCGAATAACGGCTTTCTAGGACAGTGAAAACAAAGGACAGTGAAAACAAAGCCTATGGAGGTGAAACCAAGGCCTTATAGGAGAGGAATAACGGCTTTCTAGAACAGTGAAACCAACACCTCACAATCCTCTCCTGGGATCGCCACAAGGTGTTTATTACTTGCGCAAATAATGAGGTTCGCCCCAGTACACTGCAGTTTATTTTACTGAGAGGTAAACCTCCGAGATGCAGCTGCAAAGCGGCCCAAAATGTGCCATCCCTGGGTCCATGTTTTCCCCATGTCAGCGCTGCCTGTTGCAATCTGGGCACTCCTCTTATGCCAAATTTCGTTTCCAGTGTTGGGGCCCGATCCTACCCCACCCCTAACGACCCCCTCCCCCCCCATCTATGCCCATAGACCCAGGACTCCACTAGCGAACCCATGCATTATGGATAGCGCACCCATTAGTGCCAGGCACCCAACCGACCTCCCCCTTGCCCCACCAGATGTGTCCGGATGCCCAAGGAATCCCTGGGAGGCCCCACCTCGTCATCCTTATCTCAAAGCCTCCTGGGCAGCATGCCCCCCCCCTTAAGTTATAATTCGTCTCTTGTCAGTCCTCTTGCCCAAATTTTCCGAAATGCAGCCCTCGTCTCACCCCCTCCTGTGTGCCCCACCTGCAAGCGCTTTCCCTCCCCCTTAGCCACCGCAATAGTCTAACTTTTCTCTAATTGTGTAACCTGGTGTTCACTTAGCACCATCTCCTTAGCCGCCGTAGTAATACACAGGAAAGCATTTTTACTTCTACGTCCTTCCATCTTATAGATAAAGAAAGCGCTCTTCCCACACAAGACCTCCTCTGAAAGCAATCCATGCCCTCGTGCCCTGCATATCACTAAATTGCAAAAAAAAAGATTTCGACCTCTTTCTCCATGACATTCTTCACCACCACTCTCCAACAGCAGGTTACCTTTTTTTGTGGCTCTGTGCTTTGCCAGTACCCATCTTCTGCAGCAGGCATACATACTGATCCTCCAGGCTACTTAAGGAGTCGTAAAACCAACCCAGACCAGTGCCCGATGTCCCTCCAGAGTAGGGGCTTGTCCGAATCGCCGGCGCCACTTCCGTTTATTTGAGACCAGCCGACGCACTGTGCTGCCTGAACATTTGGCTTTCGTTTTGTATCGATGAGACGTTCTTTTATTCTGAAAAAGAGGGTTCGCAATCGCCACAGTCGCTTACATAGATTCTTAACGTATGGTCATTCTTGAAATCCTGTGAGTAGTAAAAAGTGGGGAGGGAGGAGGGCGCGCGGCCCCGGTGCTATGAGTGTCCCCGGCCCTCGGGGTATCCGTAACCTGTTATCCGACCGAAACATTAAACAACTGTCTGAAACTGAAGGTCCACCGACCACCCACACCCAGCCGAGTGGGCCGAGCGGCGGACTCCGACTCGGACTAATGTTGTCTTATTTATAACTTATAGACTCTTACTTTTCAACACAGAGATCACGTCGATGATCAGGATCTTTTTGGAGCGAGGAGGAGGAATCAAATGAAATCAAATGATCGTCACTCACTACGCACTAGGAGGACACCGGCACGATGAGGTCTGTGGTGTTGTGGTGTGGCACTGACGCGTGACGGACTGACTGCAGCAGTGCGCTGCGAGGTCACATCACTAATGTTAGTAACGAAATGGCCAATCACAGTGGGGCAGTGCCACCACCCACGCGGGGCACCCAATGCCTTTAATGCCTGCCCTCAGGCTCAGGCTGCGCGGTGTCTCAGCCAATCCAGACGCTGCATTAGCAGCGCCAGGATTGGCTAGAGCAGGGAGATGGCCCGCCCATTAGGAGACCGGGGGCTGCTGCATGAAGCAACCCTCGGCCTCTCGGGTCCCCCCCCTCGCTCGACCTACAGGATGGTAGTAGGTGTCTGTAGTACGCATATTCGGGCTGGTCATAAAAATGACCAGCCCAAAATCGAGCATGCGCACTATTGCAGCTGCGCTTTGTGCGCGCTGCCTGTCACTCAACCCTTACAATGCTGCTGCAGCCCCGCCCCCACCCCCTTCAGCGGCCGATTGCCGTACATATGCGCGAGAGGCAGACTGTCAGTCAGTGCCGACGGCCCGACTGCGAGGAATTATTAATTATGATGAATGGAACTAGTTGCTTGCGTGAATGGGGCCATGTGGCTAGTGGGACAACGCCCCAGAGCCCCCAATGGATGCACCGCCACTGTCGGTTTCATGGGCCGACAGCTGGGAGTGAGTCTGTGGTGGAGAATGCCTGCGAAAAATAGCAGATCATCGCTGGAAGTTGCTGACTCCACAGTTTCAGGAGCGACCAGCGCAGGAACTAAGCCCTGAAAAGGAACTGTTGTACGGAGGATGTGCGAGATCTTAATGCAGGGATAGGAGTCGGGACTCTGGTGTGAGTGATCAAGGGCTGGCCCCTCAACAGGACTTTGTAGTAAGAGCCAAAATGGATGGGCCTAAGAGGAAGAAGAAAGAGCGGGTGATTCCTATGATTTTTTTCTGATAAACCACAAGGGCAATCTGTAAAAGCTCTAAGGAACCCATGACAATACCTCTCAAGGAAAAGGAGAAACCGATGAATGTCCCCTGCAAGAACTTTGAGTACAGGCGATATACCTCATTTGAATGCAGAGGAGAATGGTGCCCCAGACGCATTTGTTATTGCGAAAGCTGATGGAGGGGCAGACTCAGATTCTCCAAAGACGCAGAGGGCAGAAGAAGGGGGGAAAGAGGGGATGTCCCGGCGCGGATACGGCAATGGATCTTTGCTGAAAGATCAGTTGGATGTGCATAGACTGTTGGGTAAGGTGTCTAATCAGCAGTGGTCGAATGTAGGTTCCCCTGAGGGGACTGACAAATTTTATTAACTGACAGACAACTCGGATTTATCCAGAATAAGTGAAGATCTGACAGATGAGGAGTTCGCAGTAGGTACATCGGGGGACAGTAGTAGTGCTAGACCTGTTACAAAGAAGTGCATCTTCACCCATAAAAAGAAATGTAAAGTTAAGATAAAGGGTAGTAAGGGTGGCCAGGACTCAGACACCAGTGTTACCAGGCAACTACAATGGGATTACTCTGCAACACAGGAGATCTTGGAGGATACTAACCCAGGGGCAACAGGTGCATCGCAAGGTGGTACAGAAGCGCAGTCAGAAAAGATAGAAGCACCCACTATGGATCTTATATATTCCACACTAAAACAAATACAAGTGGAGGCCCGTACAGAGAATAAAAGATCCCACCTAGCCACTAAAAAGCTACAAGGGGCGATGCGCAACGTGAATAAGTCTTGTTCTGAAATTACTAAAAGGATCATCCAGATGTAAAAACAGACTGAGGTGTTGGAGGTTGGGGTGGGCATTCTGGAGAAACAACAGGAGGCTCAGGAATCTCAAATTCCACATATGATGTGGAAGCTGGAAGTCTTCGAAAATCGGCAATGAAGAAATAACTTAAGATTTCTGGGTGTCGAAGAAAATATAGAGGGAAATGATATCAGGGCTTTTATGATGGGCTTACTAAAAAGCGGCCTTCCCCAAGCTTGCACAATGGAACTGCGAAGCAGAGGTGCAACGAGTGCATAGATTTCCACTGATGCTTAGGAAAAATTGGCATTCACAACAGCCGGAAAAACCAAGAGCGATCCTGGTGTTCTTTGGAAACTATTTACTTCGACAAGCAATTGCAGAGAAGGACAGACCCGAGGCAAAGAGATTATTTAATGGTTATACTTTTTTCGCCCGACCAGACTTCTGTCACATAACTGTTGAGGGTAGTGATTACACCACTTATTTGCTCCATTTCAGGGGTTTGAATGCAAAGTATTTCTGATGAATCCAGCCCGCCTCAAAGTCATATGTAAGGAAAGACTCGGACATTCACATCCGAGATCAAAGCACAAGAATACTTAAAAGAAATATCGAGGGGGCTGGACAAGGCTATAAAGTAATGGGTCGGGCTTTCAGAATCTATAAGGGGAACAGACAGCCCTGATTTGCTATTGTATCATGTTTTCACTGATAGTTTGGTCTAGAGCCGGGGAGGGGGGAGTGGTGTGTTTGGTAAGTGGCATCACTAGGGTCTTGGCAGACCCAATAGTCTGTGGTAGAGGTGGAGGGAGGGCTCTAAGGGGAGGTATTCAGGGGAGGGAGGGAAGGGAGGGGATGGTTGTTTCCAAGCAGAGAGAATGGGTATTATTAGCAGCAGCAAAGAGGTAGAGGCACATTCTGAAAGATGAGCAACTTACGGGTAGCCACAGTTAATATATGTGGGTTAAATAACCCGCAGAAAAATTGAAGGGTCAATCTTGAAATGCACGATTTAAAAGCAGACATAATATGCCTTCAAGAAACCCACATTAAAGGGGGAAGACGCAGTATGTTAGATTTTAAAGGGTACCAGGTTATATGTTGTACAACACAAGGGACGCAAACACGGGGGTTGTAATCTTAACTCGGAAGGGGAGCTGCCGCTTTCTGTGTCGTAAAGCAGATAAGTATGGCCACTGGGCCCTTACGGAATGCTGGTACACGAATGGCTCCTTTCCTCTTTGCTCATTTTATGGATCTGTAGGGGATGATCCGGATTTGCTGGAATGGCTTAATGTCGAGCTGACTAACTGGCCTCTGTCGCTAGTCATCTGTGGGAATTTTAATATCAACACTGACAGAGAAGTATTAAAGGCAGGATGGGAGTTTTATAATGGATGAAAACCAAAGGTCTTTAGGGCACTGAGCAACTTGGTGGGGACTCATGGGTTGGTTGATGTGTGGGCTGAGAGAGTTACTCTAGACCCTGGGTATACATTTTTTTCAGCACCCCATAAGGTACAAGCGAGGTTAGATTATTTCTTAATTTCAAATAAATTACTACAGACCTGTTGAATTTTAAAGTACCAAAGGGTGATGTTGTCGTGTATCTTCTATAATAATTATACAGGATCTGCGCGTTTGGACAGCATACACTGTAGGATTGGTGTCAGACTGTTTCTGAACACCCCCATCGAGTATGTTGGCCTTTTGTACCAACTAGCTCACAGTGCCACTAGAGTCTCCTCTTACCAAGGAGAGAATAGTTCCTGGCAACCATCGAACATGACAACCCTGATCCCTCAGGACCGTGGAAGCAATATACTACTTTTCGCTCAGTAACTCGTGCTTACTTAGTCTGTCTCAGAGAGATACACAGAATAAACAGGGTGGGAGTTTTCAATAAGTATTTATTGAACAGTTGTTATTCTGGTGTAGAATAGATGAGCTGCAACAACTGTTAGATAGTATAAGATATAAATGATGAATAGTACTATAAAGGTAAATGGATGGTTTAGTTCTACCATCTTACAATAATCATGGATACATACGAGTATATAAAACACATGATAAAAAGATGCGTACTCCTACAATGCTTCCCTAACTAGATGTACCTAAATGTACCTAGCATGTGTGTAGGTGTTAAGCCAAGAATCCCTCTAGGATAAAGTCAACCCCATTACCTGAATTGAGAGACTGTTGGACCCCGTCCTGGTCTCGAGGTACTTTAAGTGGACCCTAGTTGGAAGAAGCAATCTAGTGAAGTTGATTTTTCTCCCAAAAATTCAGAATTTTTTTAAGGCTATCCCATTGGAAGTTGGGAGCTATTGTCTAAGGGCTTGGATTGGATGATTTTGAGATTTTGGTGGGTTTTCACCCGACCCAGAAGGGCTCTGAAATTTATGACTCTCCCGAGGGAAGAGGGGGGGGGAATAGGCAATCCAAAACCTTTGGTTATATTATTGGGCCACAGCATTACAACAGATGGCTATATTACTATGCAAAAGAAGAGCGGGAAGGTGTAGATGAAGGCTTACCCACGATTTATGAACTGCTGCTAGGGAAGGAGGCAATAGGCTATCTTCTGCGTCATTTAGGGTTTGGGTATTATAAAAGAGTTAGATTTAAAACTCTTTCCTGTGCCCATTGAATTTGGTCAGCTGTACGGAAGAAACTGGGTATCGGCCGATTTAATTTTTATATGCCAATACAAGAAAACCCTATCTCTCCTGAGATCTTCTGGAATCCTCATGTGAGAAGATGGAAAGAGCAAGGTCCATTTACCCTGGGTGATTTGGTTTTAGATAATTGTATAAATACATTTGAGGATGTTAGAATGAAATTTAAATTGAGGCCTAATGAGTCTTTTAAATATTTACAGATTAGACATTTCCTAGATAAACAAGCATTGGCATAGCCAATAGGTCTCGCCTTTGGGACCTTGTAAGTAAAAAAAAACTGAAGTATAAGACTTCACGTTTACATTTACTTCGTATTTAGATGTGCATTTAAAATTGGTTGAGCCTCTAAAGTTGGTACTGAGGATGATTAATTATTGACATCTAGAAGTCTATTTGGTCTGAGCAGTCCTATTCATGAAATTGCATCCAATGTTGTCAGAGCAAGTGACTCTGCTTTACAGAAAAGGCAATCATAAACGCAGATGCACAGAAGTTTGTCGCTCGAGCGCCGAAGTTTTATCAAGCGATAAGAGTTTAATCTGTAGATCGTCGGTAACACTCTCGACAAGGAAGAAAGCTCGCATGTAGAGTCGGCGTTTATCATAACCAACTTTAGAGGGTCAACCAATTTTAAATTCACATAGTCCTGAAGATGGTCTAACAGACGACAGCCCAATAGACCGAAACGTCGACCATGACACCTATCTCCTATACAAACGTTACTATAGGCAATTTTGATTTATATAAATTAATTGGACTGCCTTATATACATTTGAGAAAAAGGTGTCTACAATTGTAACTGAGAAATGTGAGAAATCTGTATATAACTACAATTTCCTGTTGCATTGTGTATTTAATAATTTTGTACCCTTTTATTACTTTTTTGAAATGAGATAAATTCTATTTTTTGAATATATACACCCGTGTCTTTGATATATTTCTATACTTTAAAGCCATTGAAATAGTTATTCTTTGCATGATTTATACCTTGATGAATGATTCAAAACTCTTTAGATGAAATCAATCTGCAAGCAATATAAAAAAGCTTGTTCCAAATAAAGAATAAACCCTAAATGTTTTAAACTAAACAAATCCCTTGTAGGCTCACTTACCTGTCAATACTACATTGCCCAAGCCGTCAAGGGTAGATTGGGTTCCCCATTGTTAGTGATATAGCACATAGTCAAGCACATTGTCCTTTGCTTCTTTAAGAGGCTTCTCTAAAGACTCTCTCAGCAGGCTCAATGGCCCCCTCACAGGGTGTCCAAACAACAACTCAAAGGGACTGAAACCAACCCCTTTCTGTGGCACCTCCCTGTAGGCAAACACTAAGCATGGGAGGAGAACATCCCATCTCCTCCTGAGTTTCTCTGACAACCCATTTATCATGCCCTTCAGGGTTTTGTTGAATCTCTCAACAAGACCATTTGTTTGTGGGTGATAGGGGTGGTGAACTTGTAGTTGACACCACACTCATCCCACATAGCAGTCAGATAGCTGGACAGGAAGTTTGTGCCCCTATCTGCCACCACCTCTTTGGAAAACCGACTCTGGTGAACACACCAAGCAGTGCTCTAGCCACTGCAGGAGCATCAATGGTTCTAAGAGGGATTGCTTCAGGGTACCTAGTGGCATGGTCCACTATCACTAAGATATACCTATTCCCTGATGCAGTAGGTGGGTCCAGAGGACCAACAATGTCCATTCCCACCCTTTCAAAAGGAACCCCAACCACTGGCAGTGGTATTAGGGGAGCCTTTGTCTTTCCCCCTGCCTTGCCACTGGCCTGACAGGTGACACAGGAGCTGCAACACTCCTTTACCTTTTCAGACATATGGGGCCAGTAGAAATGGTTCACCAACCGGTTCCATATCTTTGTCTGTCCCAAATGTCCTGCCAAGGGATATCATGAACCAAAGTCAGGATGAACTCTCTGTACTTCTGGGGCACCACCAACCTCTTGTGGCCCCCTCCTTGAGGTTTCTGGCCTCAGTATAAAGCAGTCCATCTTCCCAGTAGAGTTTGTGAAACCCACTGTCATCCCCTTCCTCTTGCTTAGAAGCAATCCACCTCAAGCTCTCAAGGGTGGGACAGTCTCTCTGTCCCTTACTGAACTCCTCTCTGGAGGGTCCACCTGCTCCTGTCAGTTCTGCCAAATCTGACAGGTCTGGCAGGGATGGAGTCCCTCCCTCAGAGGCCAGACCCTCCCCATCAGGGTTAGATTCTGCCTGCACCTCTGGAGTTCCCTGGGCTGGCTCACCAGGCCCAGTACCCTTGTCATTGGATGCTTGGCCCTTTGTTCCAAGGTCCAAGTGTCCAGCCCCTCCCTTCTGGCTAGTCTGTGACCTAGTCACAGCACATACCCACTCAGGGAGCTCCAATATTTTCATATGGAGTCCTCTCTCCACCTCTGACCACACAGAGGCTTCAAGATCATTGCCCAGTAAACACTGGACTGGGAGCACCTTTGACACAGCTACCTTCATAGGACCTGTCACACCTCCCCATTCCAAATCCACCACAGCCATAGGATGGAGTTTGGTAGTGCTGTCTGCATAAGTCACCTGGTGCAACTCACCAGGTAACAACCTTTCTGGAGGCACCAGCTCATCCAGGACCATAGTTACACTAGCCCCAGTGTCTTTGATAGCCTCAACCTCAGTCCCATTCACTTTAGCCTCTGCCTGTACTTGTCCATGTTTGGAGGTAAGGCAGCAAGGGTTGCAATATTCACCCCACCCAGGGACACTAAGGTTGCTTCCACCACCTGACTACTCCTCACTGGGGCACCACTCTCCACCCCTACACTGACTCTGGCAATCCCTGTGGATGGCCCCATAGGGGGAGCTTCTTGGAGCAGACAGCATCTCCCTGTTTGTGCCCTGGCTGGTTACAGTCAAAGCACTTACCCACTTTTGAGGGATCAAAGAACCTACCATTCTTTCCCTGATTCCACCTCCCTTTGGATCTGAGTTGGCTCGGGGCCCCCCTCCTTGTGCAGGTTTTTGTGGGTCTTTGGAGGACTCCTTCTGGTTTTGACCTTCTTTCCCTTGGGCTTTCCCCTGGGGAGGGACCTGTCCTCCTTTCTTCTGGTCACCCCCTGGTGCTGTATGGAAACCCGGGTTCTCACTCACTCATCAGCTGCTTCCCCCAGCTCTCTGGGGTCTGTCAGCTTAGAGTCCACTAGATACTGGCGTAACTTCTCTTCTGCACAATGAGTCAAAACATGTTCTTTCAAAAACAAATTATACAATCCCTCATATGTGTCAACTTTGTTACCAACAATCCAGCCTTCCAGTGCCTTCACTGAAACGTCCACAAAGTCTACCCAAGAATTTGAACTCAATTTCTGCGTGCCTCTAAACTTCACCCTGTACTGCTCTGGAGTCAGACCAAATCTCTTAACTAAGCATGCCTTCATCTGCTGGTATGATTCTGCATCCTCTCCCTTCAGGGTCAGGAGCCTATCCCTCCCAGCTATTGGAATCAACTCCCCCAGGAGTGCACCCCAATACTTAGAGTGGACCCTACTCATTCTAAGGGCCCTCTCAAAAGCTGCTAGCCCTTTGTCAATGTCATCCCCTTCAGTGTACTTGGGTACTATACCCTTGGGAAGTTTGTGATCAAATGCACCACCCCTGGACATTTCAAAATCTTCATCATTTTCACTGCCACCATTTCTTTTTAACGCCTCCTCCCTCTCCCATCTCTTCTCAGCCAATTTCAGTTTTCTCTGCTCCAAAGCTATCAAAGCTAATTGAGCCTTAAGCTGTCTCTCTGCATGGGACGGTGGTGGTCCCTGAGTAAGGGACCCTTCCCCACTCCCACCATCTGGATTCATATGGCTAACACTAGATAAAATGGAAGAGGCATCATCCTCAACCTCCTCTTGGATGAGGTTGGGGGGACACCCTCTATCCCCCCTTGACTCTCCTCAGCTTCCCCAGCCCAGGCCTTTAGGGACTCAATCAACCCTGCCTTCCTAAGCTTCTTGGTAGCAGGCAGCCCCCTAAGCCTACTCTGTTCCCTAAGGTCAGCCATCTTAAACTGGGACAGTTTAGCCAGGTCCCTAGTTTTGGGTCACAAAAACTAGGCACAACAGACTTAGAACAATTTGGAAAAATCAAAACAATGGATTAAAAACAGTTTAGTCCAAATTCCAAAAATCAAACTCAAAAGTTTTGTTCTAAGGCAATTTAGAGGATTTTTATAATCTTAATTCACTTTACTGAAAGGTGTACTTTTAAACACAAGTCCTCATCCACAGCGCTGAGCACCAAATGTTGGAAAGTGGATTATTGGTAGGGGCAAATGTAGGTCTGCCACTGGCAATAAGGCCACTAATCATTGGTAGGACTCAGCATAGGTCTTAGAAAATTATTCCTATGCTCAACCCTTGGTAACGTGGCTGCGAGCAGACAGGCTTAACTTCAAAGACAGGTATGTAAAGCATTTAAAAACACCAATTCAGTAAATAATTAAGATACAAAACATAATAAAAATCCAACACCAATTTATAAAAATAGGAAATATTTTTATCTTTAAAATGACACCAAAACGACAAACATCCAATGTAGGGAACTGGAGATATGAATTTTCAAATATTTAGCAAAATATAGCACTTAGAAGATTATAGCACCATATTGGGATACCTGCTCGCGATAGACCGGGTCAAAGTCAAAGTTTCAGGCCGACCGCGATGGAGCCCGGGGCGGCTACAGCATGCGGCAGGTCCCGGTCTCAGTTTCTACCTTAACACTTAGAAACTTTTCTGGAGCTTTTCTCCCCGAGGTCCCTCGAAGCTCCCAGCCAGTCTGGATTCGGTGAGGGTTTGCCGGATTGCCTTTCGACGAGCTCCCGGTCAACTTCCCTGGAGCGGACTTAGAAACTTTTTCTTTAGCGCCTCAGCAGGGCAACCCCGGAGCCCAGGCCGACACGCGATGGAAGGCAGGCGGCTAGGCTCTCGCGGTTGCTCCCGGTCACCTTTTCTACGAGCGGACTTAGAAACTTTTCTGGAGCTTTTTCTCGCGGGTCTCTCGATGCTCTTCATGTAGCCGGATCCTGTGAGGGTTCACCGGCTTCAGATTTCTTCTACTCCCGGTCAAACTCTGGAAGTTGGACCAACTGAGCTTTTAGCGAGACGAACCTGGATGGCTTGGCCGGCTCGCGGTTGAAGGCAGGCGGCTTGGCTGACCAGGTTGAGTCGGTCCCTCTATGGAGCTTTTTTTCAAAGTTCCTCCAAAGTTCTCCAAACTTTTTGAACTTCTTCCTGAAGTTCCTCAAAGGGTTCCAAAGTGTCTCAAACTCACTCCAAGGGTCTGGAAGCTCCAAGATGGTCCTTGAAAGTTGAGGACTTCAGTTCCCACATTCCACTTGGACGTCACCCTTACAAATCCACTGGTAGTTCCCCAGGTTGATGATCCTTGGTGGTGAGGGTCCAGGTGAGCTCTGTTAACCTGTAGCTTGCAGGGAGTACACTCTTTACTTCTTTTTCAGCAAGGTAGTCCACAGGGCTGTAGTTTCTGATGGTGCAGGCCTTAGAATTTGCACAGCAAAACTTCTCAGCTTGGCACAATGTCTTGATTTCTTCAGTTTCAAGCAGCAGATCTGGAGGGCTCTGCCCCTCTCAGATACTTATTCCAAGTTCTCTGGGTCAAGCAGGAGGTCACTTCCTGACCAATGGGAGCAGGGTAACTTCTCAAACATATGACCACATCCTGTAGAGTGTGGCATTATTTTGTCCCAGAGTGCATCAAATCTTCCAAATCCATAATGGCAGATTTTCCAGCAAGGAGGTAAGAGCTGGCTAAACACACCCCTAGGATGGCTAATTTGCTTAGACTCTCCCCCTGCATCTGCTCATACCTTCCTTAATCATACCATCTGCCTAAGGTGGAAAGTTCAGAGTTGTAAATGACACTGTTCTCTGCTCTCCTCTTTGAAGAACATAGTTTACGACTCCTCCCCTGGCCTGGCATTCCTATGGAACAGCACACTGCCCTGCCAGCAGAGCTGGTTGACCCCAGGGGCTCTTTATCACCTCTTCAAGGCAGCCTGGCTAATCCACTTAACTCTGACCAATCAGGGCAGACCACTGGAAGGCTGAATCTGGACTTACAAACAAGAAAGTCTTATAACTTCTTGTATGTACACTTTAGGAGAAATTCAACAATATCATATTGTTGAATTTATTAATACCATTCAGGGAAGTCTTTGATTGGCACTTCTAGCCCTCTCCTATCAAGAGTTATTAGTTAATAACTTTCTACCATGTTAACCTATGTAACAGGAGATTTGCAATGGGAAAAATGACTTGGACCATTTTTCCAGCACCAGGACTTACAAAAACATATTTTATAAGTACTTTGCTTATATCTACAGGACCCCCACCCCATAGGACACCTAGGGGAGACTTTAGGGGTTCTAAATCTGTAAAAATATTGCAGATCCTCACTTCACAGTGCTCCTAGCATCAAAGTCGAATTTGGGCAGCACTTTATCACAATGTGGGGAGTGAAATGTGAAATTTCACTTAACACAGGGCATATAAAACTCATTTTATAAGGGACTACCTTATAGATACCTGACCCCCCACCCCTGGGACACCTAGGGGAGACCCTGGGGGTCCCTAATATGCCATAACATTGTAGGTTATCCATTTTTAAGTGCCCCAAACACCAAAGTCGAGTTTGGGCACAATTTACTTATTAAAAGCAGTCCTGGCACCCAGGGCTGCTTTTAAAACTGACCTCAGGCCTCAGCAGTGCGTACATGCAAGTGCAGAAAGCTGCTGGCCTCTAAACTGCCATGCCCTACTATATATTAGGGACTGATAGGTAGTTTCAATTCCCCTGCCCTATTATATACTAGGGGCTTATAGGGTAGGTCATGCCAATCACAGGGGTACCCCAACCCATAGTGTACCCTAGTGTATGTAGGTGTTTTCACTGTATCTAAGTGTTTTCAGCATAGAACTGGCCCTGGGCCTGGTTAGGCAAAGCCCATGGTCAGTCAGAGTCAGTTACCACCAGTACCAGTCAGCAAAAAGTTGGGGGGTGCCCAGGGCACAGGATGACTTTGCAACAGTGGTGCGTTGTTTTTATTTAGACTCTTGGAAGTCCACTTTACTAGTCATGTGGCACAAGACAATGCTTTGTGCAGCGTGTGTCGCGAGGATTCCAAAAGGGGGAACAGAAAAGAACAACCGTTGATGTGCTGGCTGGCAGCTCCCTGCTGATGCTCCTGGTACTTGCAATAAAGGTGCTTTACTTACTATACTGGATCGATGCATCTTTTCAATGGCGACAAGGGGAACCGCAAGAGTACTCGGGCACACTTGGAGGCCAGCAGCATAGTATGATGTGGTGCTGCAGGGAAACTTCGATTTAAGCACAGAGCAGTGCTGTGCTGCATGAAGATTTCCCGGCAGAAGACTTTCTCAACAGCACACTTTCCGGTTGAAATGTGGCACAAGGAAGGCGTGATGAGGCGTATGTTTGCCGAGAGATGCAAAGATGAACTGCGCTCTGCACTTGTGTGGAGGCTGTGAGCTAGTGCGCGACCTGCATGGTTAGTAGTGGCCATCTTAAAGGTCTTCTTGCATCCACATGTCAATAATACAAGCCAAACGCGCATATGATAAAACGTTACGCACTGCAGGTTCGGCAGTCACTTTGGGATATTGGGAAAATTCCCATTGACAGCAATTGGCCTTGTGGTCCTGTGTGAGACTGAATTGCTGTTTTGTAGAGAAAGGCTGTTGTGGATAATGTGCAGTCTTATCCTGACCATTACGGTGACATGCACACCTAAAACTGGTTATTGAACTTTGCCTGCCCATTGGAGCTGTGTTGAACTATTATCAGAATTCCGGTGAAAGGCACACCATGTATATTCATTTACATGATTAATTCTAGAAGCTTTGCTTGGAGAAGAATGGAGAGAGAAGTAAAATATTTTTAAAAAAAGGAATTATGGTGATGCGCACACCTTTCCTTTAGTTCACGTTCATCCACATACGCAATTTACATTTTCAGGAATGTGTCATCACTTGCACACACTGTGTTAAATTGGAACTCTTGAATATAATGGAAGGGTTAATGGCACCATCGTCATTTCTCAACTTACCTGGAGAACCTAATGTTAGTTTGGGATGACTGGAAGGAGGGTTTCTGAGCTTATATAGAGACTGTGGGTGAGGATGACTTCACCCAATCTTGAAAGTTGGCCATGCTCACACATTGGGTGAGGAAGGGAGAAGTATTCTAAAACATTTGCCTTTGTTACCTGATGAAGGTGATGAGGATTAAGAAGGGGATGACTATGAGATAGCACTGTTGAAATTAGATCGGAATTTTGGAGAAAAAAAATGAAGTGTTAGAGCGGTATACATTTTTGAAAAGTACGCAACTTCCTGGAGAGTCCGTAGACAAATTTGTTGCAGCACTTGGAATGTTGGCAACTACAAGGCATTTCTGGACGAGATGTTGAGAGACCAGTTAGTGCAAAAGTTGAAAGATAAGAGGGTTCAAGAGAGGTTGTTAATCATGGAGAGTTTAACTTCACAAAAATCTATTGATATAGAGAAAAAAGCCGAAATCATGGACAAATGGATGAAGTAAATGGTAACAGGTGATTTGAAGAAGATAGTGTTCATGGAGTTGTGCATAACATGTTCAGAGAGAAGAAAGAAGTGATAGATTCATCAGAAAAAACACTTGGGGAGCAGGGAGAACTGCGGTTTGCTACTAATGCGGATGGAAGGGGCATGTAGCTACTGATCCTAGTCGTCCAGCTGTGGGACAAGTGTGTAGAAAGTGTAAAATGAAAAAACATTTTGCAAGAGTTTGTAAAGGGAAAGGGATGTTGCAGGCCAATGCATCCATAGACAAGAAAAGTATTAATGTGTTGGTTGACGGGCGCGAATTGCAGGAATTGCAGTAGGAGTTCCTGTTGGAAGTGAGTGAGGTTGGAGACTCTGGGGAGAGAAATCATCCTTTTTGTGGTGTCAACATTGATTATGTGGGAGTGAGAATGATGGCTGAGTCAGGTGCACACTACACATTGGTTGGAGAAGAATGGAGAGGGAAATTTCCTGAAAGGAAGCTATATGCTCTAGACATCAAGCTAGTGGCATATGGGAACAAACCCATAGACTTAGTGAGATATTGGATGGGATACTGTTTCAAGGTGTGAAAGCATTGTCCAAGGTGTATGTTGCTAAGTTCGGGTCAAACTGGCTGGAATGGCCACGGCAGAGAGAACCAAAGATCAGATTGGATCCTAATTACCCAGACCAAGTGTTAGGGGCTCTTACTGATGTAAATGTGGTTGGCGAGAAAAAGTGGGAGAATTAATTTCCGGGGGTCTTCCAGGAGAAACTAGACCTTTTTGAAGGGGTTTGTACACAAAATAGTTTAAAAAGATAGTACTTGTCTCGTAGCACATAAGCCTTGTTAAGTACCATTGGGATTGAGGGTGCCTTTTTGTGGAAGGAATTGCAGAGGTTACGCCAATTTTATCAAAGAAATTGAAGCTTCGGAGTGGTTGGCCCCAGGAGTTTTAGCTAAAAAAAAGAAATGGAGACTTGCAGATGTATGTGGATCTGTGTGATCTGAACAAATGTATCTGGATAGATTAGCACCCTCTTTCCAACATTGGTGACATGTTAATAACGGTCAAAGGTGCCAAGTTCTTCTCAACTCTGGATCTGTCATCAGCGTATTACCAGATCTCATTGCATCAGGAGTAAAGGCCAATCACTTCATTTATCACAACTGGCGCATACTGGTTCAAGTGCATGCCATTTGGTCTGGCATACGCAGCAGCAGTATTTCAGAGGGACATATACCAGCTGTTTAAAAAAGAAGACAAAGTGACTTATTTTCAAGATGATAAATTGGTGTTTTGGAAAGATATGGAAAAGCATGACGAGTGTTGAGGAGAGTGTTGAGAACTTTTTAGGGATGTGAATTAACTATCAAACATGACAAGTGCAAATTTGGGGTGGAAGGTGTGGAATACTTGGGTCATTGGTAGAATGAGCAAGGAGTGGCACCCAAATTGAAGCTTGTGAAGGCTATTAAAGAAGCACTACCTCCACAGAACAAAGATCAGTTGAAGTCATTTTTTAGGACTTGCAGAGTACTAGTCATGGTTTGTTCCTATGTTTGCGGACAAGACTGTACGCATGAGAAAGCTTATGGCAAAAAAATTTACATTCGAGCGCAGTGTGCATTGTCAGAAGGAGTTTGACTTGATCAAACAATGCATTGCGTTAGCCCCAACCTTGAAGCCATTTGACACTCAGAATAGATGTATAATTTGCACTGATGCAAGTAGTGTAGGCTTGGGTGCTGTTATGATGCAACACAGGGATGGAAAAAGAAGTAAATATTGCATATGCCTCAAGACCTTTGAGAGGTGCAGAATTGTTGTATTCCACTATTGAAAGAGAAGGTTTGACATGTTGGTGGAGTGTAAGTCATTTTCAGAAGTTTGTGTGGGTAATTGTCTTTGTGATTCACACGGATCATTGACCTTTGGTGAATGTGTTTGCCAGGAAAGGTACGGGTCAGGTTTCTTCTAGATTACCAAATGGGTATTGAGATTGATGGAATACACTTTCAGAATGGAATACGTGCCAAGGAAAAAAAATCTAGTGGGCGAATGTTTTTTCGAGGTTACTGGTAAAGAGTGAGGATGGTGTGACTCAAGGAGAGGAGGAGTGGCTAGTGGCAAATGTGGGGACCCTTAGCAAGGGTCGAATACAACATGAGGAATGGGCACAGGCTATCAAAGAGGATACCACATAACAAGAGGTGAAGAAGTATATGATTAAGGGATGGCTAGGCAAAGGTAAAGCTTCTGTGAAAGCAGATTCGTTAAGGAATGTTAAAACAGAATTATCAGTCACTTGTGAGCTATTTCTCAGGGGTGAACTGCTGGTCGTACTGGAGATATTGAGAGATCGTATAGTGAGACTGGCACACAAAGGTCATGCTGGCATGAGTGAAACCAAGCACAGGGTGAGGTCGGAATATTGGTGGCCGGGTCTAGACAAAGATGTGGAAAGAGCTATAAGAGAATGTGTGCCATGTGCGTATGTGCGTGGAATGATGAGTCGCAAAAGATGGTGGAGTATCCACCAGTTGAAGTGAAAAAAGGGATGCCTTCTGGAAGAAATTGGGTTTGGACTTTTCTGGTCCATACAGACTTTTGCATTTGTGTCCTAAATTGTCTATAGTGACCATAGATTATTATTCCCGGTGACCAGATGTAAAGTTTACTGATCATGTGACTTCTCAGGATGTAATAGAATTCTTGGAAGAATTATGGCATAGAGAAGGGATACCTAAGCAGATGGTTAGTGATAACGGTGTGCAGTTTGTTTCACAAGAAATGAAGGGATTTTTGGGGACTTATGATGTAGAGCACATCAGAGCTTCAGTTTACTACCTCCAGAGCAATGGACTTGTGGAGGGATGGAATAGGACTTTAAAAGAGGGTTTACAATTGGCATTGAGCCAAGGTTGCTAAGGGAGGAGTGTGGTGGAAAAATTGGTGTCAGTTTATCACATTACGCCCAACAGTGTCACAGGAAAAGTGCAGTTCGAAGTTAAGCATGGAAGAAAAGCAAGAGGGTTGCTGTCCAAATGAGCGGAAAGGAGAAGATGGGCAGAAAATGTTGATGGACCAGGAAATGGATTCAAAACTGGGGAGTGGGTGTGTGTCAGGAAAGGTCGTAGGGAAGTCAAAGGTTTGGCTACATTTTCAGATCCTTTACAGATTAAGTGTTGTAGAGTGATGGTAATGTGTGGAATTGTAAAAAAGTGGTGAAAGTTGCATACTGGTAGTTGAAAGATTAATCTTTTCAGTCACAGATCTGGGTAGAATCCATCATCAGGGTCAAGTCTGTTTTGTTCGCCCTAAGTTTGCAGGGTATGCCCAGACGTGGGCCCCTTGCTCACTTTGCACTGGATTCAAGCTAGCCTGGCTGATATGGGGTGGTACCCTTAAACCAGTCTTAGGATGCTTGTTTCTGATCCAGGGAAGACCTGGCTTGGCAGCTCGGGCTGGACTGTTCCCATGAGGCACGGGGTCAAGACTGATTTGCATATGGCGAGGTCTGAACTGGGGTGGCAAAGTGAGCTAAAGAATGATGATGGATTCAACCCAGATCTGTGACTGGGGGTGAATGTCTGAAAAGTTTCAGCGCTCCGTCCATTATCTCCTTGTGTTTGCTTAGTAAGTATTTATAAAGCACACTGCCACTCAGAACTGAGCAGCCTGGCGCTCATTCAGAAACAAAATTAGTTGACCAACAGCTGCAAGGAAGGATGTAACTTTAAGGGTCCGAGAGGAGGGAATTGAACATTGAAATCAGTCAGTCAGATGTCTGCAGGAATCATCAGATAAAGAAAAAAGCCAGGTTTTAAAATGTTTCCTAAATTCCTTTTCACTGTCTATGAATCTAAGTGGAACAGGGAGCTCATTTCAAATTTTCGATCCCAGTACCAGAGAAAGATTTGCGTCCCTTTGTGTTGCACCAAAGACAGGAGTGGTTAACAAATTCAAGTAAAAGATCATAAGGTTCCTGACGACTTGTAATGTTTAAACAATTGGAGGGATATATACGGCTGTGGTTTACATTGATTACAGAGAGTCACAAATCCCTGATGAAGTTGATACATTCAATGAAACATGTGTTGGCTATGGCCACTGGGATGAATTTTATGTTTTGAACATTGACAAGGATCGGCAATAAATGATCTCTGGAATCCAAGATTTGGAACATCAACCTTTTGTGTGGAGTTGAAAATACTCAAGAGTGCATTATTGACGTACATAATATTGTGAAAACTTTAACATATAACCTGTATAGGGTGTGTGCCAAATGGTTTTGTATGACTTGTTTTAGGACCCCTGGCTTAGGGTGTCTGATCGTGAATGTAGGGTAAACATTCCTCCCTTGTGTGCACCACTCTCAAATTAGTGATTGAAAATACTGTGTTAACTGCCAGGTGAGCGTCATTGTCAAATCCCGCTTTTACCCCGCTTATTGCTATTATTAAAACTCACCTGGATGTTCTGGATTTTTTCTTCAAAATAATTAGATTATCACATAGTGTTTGAATAGAAAGGGCATCTCTTTCAGAGGCTTAGAGATGAAGAAATGACTCAGCTATCTTAAATTTGTTTTTTGGATCGGTATTAGCGAGTTCAATCTGAGGGGTGAAAAACTAATTGTTTGCCTCTAATCAAAATATGATACTTTCTGAGAAGATCTATATGTAAGTTTTCATCTAGGCTGTTTTGAGACATCCGCTTTCTTTCAAACTGATTACAAATAAATTTCTCTTTAGCCAGGGGTACTCTAAATCGTGGTGCAGAATTACTTAAGCGGTGCGTGCCAGTCTTAATCACGGGGGCAAATTTGTCTATGACATCCCATATCCAACAATTACAAAGCTCAAGGTCCTTAGGCAACTCACCCGTAGGATAAGGAGAAGATTGTGCCAGGTGACTGGTCAGACTATCACAAGGAATTTTGCCCCATTTCCGAATACTAACATTAATCGAGCCTATGGGGCTTTTACCTGAAGGGCAATGATTTACTCCTGTATTAATGGGAATGAGTGAGTAGTCAGACCATACTCGAAACTCAGGAGTGTCAGTAAATAGCAAAAGATGATTAGTAAAGATTTAATCCAGTGAGTGGCCAGTTATATGAGTCGGACCGGTCACAAATTAAAGGAGCTTCAGTGCAGCAAAGGTATCAATAAAGCTACTACCATCCAAATTGAGGGGGTCATCTACATGACAGTTGATATCACTTAAAAATGAGAAACTTGAAAAGTGAAGCACAGGAGGAGTCAACGCATCTCTTCAAAGGTTCAGGAAAACTGGAGCAGGGGCCAGGTGTGCGGCAAATTTGGACTCCAGCAAATCAGCTAGATTGATTAAGTGTAAAACAGAAGCTGAGGCTCTACACATCTTTAAGACGCTCAACCACAAACGTTGTGTACTGAAACTGCTTGCAAAAATGAATGGCTAATCTCCTCCCTCGGATCTATCACAGCAAATGATGGAGTAGCTTGATGGGAGGGAAGCTGCGATATACGGGTTAAACCAACTCATAAGCCATGACTCCATGATAAATAGGAAGTCATAAGGAGATGAGAGAGGTGGTCAAGATTTGATGACTATATTTGGGGAGTGATCGCACATTAATGAGTCCAGCATGAAAAGTACTTACAGATGAAGAAATAGAGCTATAAATATGGTCAACCGTCTGTACCCTAGGGGTCAAATCTTTGTGACATAAAATTCCCATTACTCCAAAGAAGACAGACTTACATTTCAGACAGGAGATAGGGCTAGTCACCTTGAGTGAATTAAAAGTAACATCACAGCGAGCTGGTTTATTGTTGATCTCATCCCTGGACATAGGCAGGAAAATAAATTGCATAGATTCTGACCACAAACTGGTGGGTAGTGGGGCTGGATGGGGGCAGACACCGACGGCACGTCAGTGGCGCACCACCTGCATGCGTCTGCCTTGCTTCTGTGCCGCAGCCATCTTTAAGTGCCCACTCATCCCCTCCAGTCCTACTTACAAAACAACTAGACTGCCGAATCCCAAGATGGCATCTAGAAATGGCTAAAAGAAGGAGGCCGCCAAAAATTCTCCAATATATGATTCTCCCAAGCAAAATTAAAATTGGGCACTGCAAAGCAAAGTTTAAAAAACAGGGTTTTAATAAGCACAAAATGCAGTAGAAACAATCAAATTCATACAAACATAAAAAGTACAATGTGCAACATAAGGCAGGGATAGGCAACTAAGTGTATCTGAGACTAATGCTATGTGGGACACCTACTCATTTTTCAATAAAAAAATGGAGCAGTGGCTAGCACTAAGTACATGAGCAATTAAATATTGGTTATGTCCTGCCAACACTATGACTTCAGAAATTGCCTTGAGTGTAGCTGAAGCAGCAGTGACAGAGGACCAATCAGCTAACAGAAAATGTTGAGAGGGTATTTATACTGATAATAAATAGTCATTTGTGTGGTATGGTGACAGCCAGCTTCCACCCACTGAATGGGAAGAATAGTTCCTGCCATCTACTCTACTGACATAAATGGGATTCTAGAATTGGTTTTGAAGGGAAAGATCAGTTGGAGGCTGATGGTTGTGGCTTGATTTAGTGGGACTTATTACTTGGTTAGAATTATATGTGCTTAATAGTGAGTCATTTACATCTAAAATGAAAATGATGAGATATACAGAACTATGTTTTTCTAATCATGGTACCTCAACTGGGACTCGGCTCAATCTTGTATTACCACGGCTTCTGTTTTATCATGTTCATTGTGTGTTTATATTGGCACCACACACAGCTAAAATTGCACTCTCTGTTTTGTAATGAAATGTTGCTCTCGAACAACTCCTTTAGGGCTTTTTCTGCTCGCATACTGTAGTCTATTCACTTATGAGTCTTTTCATTATTTCTGTAACCATATTTGCTCTGACACCTCTGATGACATTAGGTCAGAAGGGGCATAAATATTATTTATTTAGCGGTAAAGTGCTAGGATGGTGGTGGTGCAGCGCAAAGTTGCCCACTCTTTACACGTCACAAATTACTACGTAAAATGTTAACATATACATGACATGAACATGCACTTAGCATATATTCTTACTGGATGCTATGATTATTGAAAATGTTTCACTCAACATTACTATTAAAGAGAATCTTTATCATAGAACTAGAGAATGTACTCACAGGTGTGTGCTTAACCCTGCTATTTTAGATGTTTTAATGAAGCTTTGATGAATAATCAAATCATCCTCATTTAATAGATAATCTACTTACTCTGAAGAGGTAAAGTGACTTTTCTAAACGTGCTTTAATCAATGAATATCACTTAATGACTTGTAATTGGGATTGGAACCATCCTCATATATGTAGAATGAGATCTCTTAATAGAAAAGATAAGATTTATGTAATGTGTTCACTAATGTTACACATATATGCATTCAAATGTAGTGCTCAGTCATACTTACACCTGATCAAATCTAAAGGTTTATTGTATGTTGCATGTAGTATTAACTTGATGCAATGTACTAGAATTTATATTCATTTATGTTTAAATGCGCACACGCATATTAAATGTGCTCCATTGAATTACTGTTTAATTTGACTCAGGAGTTTAGGCCTGCATTTCACCATGCTGCATTTCATAAAATATTGTTTTCATTTTCTGCTAACACAACGTTTCTTGCAGGTATTCAAATGCATTGTTAGTTTAGAACAGATACAGTACTGCACTAGAGATAGGGTAAAAGGCCTGAGAAAAAGACCTTGACGAAGGTACATAGAGAAACAGAGCGCTAACTGAATGGACTTGCTTGACAATTGTTACAACCTATGTGTGTCTGAGATAAAGATGTTGCTCTCATGTTGTGTGGGACAATTTGTCAATGTTGCAGTTGGCAACTCTGGAATTTGACGAGGACAATGGACCCCTGATGGTGTGATCAAGAGGGTGTTGTCTAGGTGGACTTTACACATTATAATATACTGTTACCCCGGGACTTTCACACAGATGCTTTGCAGATCCCTTCCTGACTTCTGTCTCTTCAGATACCTTTGTGTTTTCCTTGCAGACACCTTCCCTGATTCCCCACTATTTGAATGGACTTTAAGTCTTAGACCTCAGTGTTTTCCTTTTGATTCTAGTTAAGTGTGGCTTAGGCTAACACTTTTTCCTGACCCATAGAAGACTCTTTACCGAACTTCTGAGATGCTAACGCTTACCCACTTTATTTTGTTTTTGTCTCTGACTTTACTTCCTTCATGGAAATTCAGTGATTTGTGAGTCTTTTTTTCTCTAACCATCCTCTGGACTTTGAAATTCGAGATTACTAATGTATAGGAAGGAGAGTCTTAAACTATTTTTTGAGCATCAGATCTTACTGTTACTATTCTGTATTCACCTTAATTTCTTCAGGCGTCTGGGTTTTCCCATTGTTATTCTGCATCTTTACAGCATAGTTTTATGAGTTGTTTATTTTAACTTGATTATAAATTTGTAATAAACCTTTTGAACTTGCCTACCAATTCCTGGTCCTCATTGTGTAGCCAAATGGGTTGCACTGTTAAATGAAATTAGATTGAATACAAAGACTAACTCTCATTACCTCTCAGTCGGATCTAAAAGATCCATCGGAGGACTAATGGTAGGCAAGTGGGCCCTGAAAACGCTGCATCAGTGGTAATATAGGATTTTTTTGATGTTGAGTTCTGATTTGCTGCATACAGCTATATTGCTCACCTCATGCTGTAGAGAGATTTCTATTGCTTTCTATGGTTAGAAAATACCCTCAATGTGTGGGCGAGCCAGATCTTTCGAGTTTCTACTAGGAATGCTCTGTGTTTCTCTATCGATCTGTTGCATATTTTGGACTTAGTCTATTTTTCAAATTTTGCTCATTGCTGCATCAATCTTAAATGCTGAAGAGCCTTTATGGAAATTGACTTCTATGGCTCATGACCAATTTTAAACCTGTCCATATGTTTGTCTTCTCTATTGCACTTTAATATTTTAAGAAACCTTCATGGTTTCCAAATTTACTGATCTCGAACTCCTGTTGTTTGAATCAGTCTTGGTTATTGACTGTATTGTGAAATAGTGTTTTGATTTTCATAACTAGGGACACATTGCCTCATCTTTTCTTGAGGACAACACCATCCCCGACCATGCTATGGGTGCTTCTATTATGTAGGTAATTAAAGAGATAGCACCTACTGCGGCTCCTTTTTTGTTGCTATGTAACCTGTGGTCTTTTAACTGATTAGAGATATCTGAAGCAGATATCCAGTGTGACTCGTGCTTCCAGCAACTTGCTACCACCTTATTTCCTTGTCGATAAAGAACACTACGAGGAAGGTGTGGCAGTGTTCCCAAAAAAACAACAGTCCAACATGCAGCTTTTTATTTGAAGAAGACCAAAGAGAGGGACCAAGTCTACATTATCTTGTCCCCATTTCAGCATTTTCTTCAGTTTCGTGAATAACTTGCTTGAAAACGGAAACTATTATGCCCCTTGAAAATGTCAACTTTTGTAATATGTCTGTCACCTGCCAGGGAGTAAACTGTGATTTAGACATAAAGGAAGTGCACTGAAGTTTTTGTCATGAATTTTGGAACTTATAGTGACACAGTAGTGATACGACACGATTTAAGAGAGAGGCAGAGTGTCTGCCTGTGACTGGCACTTTTAGAATTTGATTATGAACTGAACACCTTCTTTGCCAATAGAAGAGAAAACAACCTATTCATCAATCAGAACATCAAACACAAGTGAATGATTTGAGATGAGCGAGGATATGGGGACAAAATGTAGAAAGAATTTTAGCTGTAAGTGAAATATGTAATTTAATTTGTATTACTTTTTGCACTGGGCAATTCGCTGAGAGTTTAATTATATGTAAAAGGGCACTGCACATCCCAAAAAGCTGGCATTTGAGTCCTGAAAGGTGAAACACATCCACAAACCTAATCTAAAATATCACTAAAATTAAAATTCGAGAATGTTGAAGACAAAAGTAGACATTAAACTTGTGTAGCTAACCCCCATGGATCTTTTAAATGCCATAAGTTGCCTTTGTCAATGTAACCTCTGTCCTCACTCCTTTCTGGCATAACGTTCATCCATCTACGAAGCTATCGTTCTCTATACACATAAAATACACATGATTATCTGCTAAATAATGATATCATAATTTCTCATCAAATTGCTGTCAGTTTTACCAGGAAATTTAAAACAAATCCAATTAAAAGCAAATTGTACATGCACAATTTCTCTTTAGATGGACACTGATTCTTTTTTTTTCAAGACTGAAAATTCTCATCAGGACTACATGACCAGGATGCATTGGGATTGGGGAGCACAGACATGTTGGAGAGGTCTGGAGAGACACACAGAGTGGGAGACAGGACAGGCGCCAGAAATAATAGATATACATAGGAGAAACAAACACTCACACCAGTCCTGCCAATGTGAAATTTTAAAGTGAACTATACAGGTTTCAAACACAACAGTACATTATGATCCATTGTTTTTAAGTCTTGCCTACAGATATTGCTTAGCTTTCTGTTGTCTGTTATGTAAATATACTAAAAACTTAAAGTGGGCTTTGTACGAGCACCTTGGAGAGTTTCATCTCCACCACCGTCAATCTATTAGAGAAGTTACAGAGATCTGAATGCAGGAGGGACACCTCTGAGCGTACCTCTCCTATTTTACCTCCGAGCACTGCTTTAGGGGGCTGGATGGCTTGTAGTGAGTCCGCATTACTTGGGCCAGGGTCAGTATTGTCTTCTCTTTCCGTCGGTGGCGTGACCATCCGTGCGTATCGGTCCAGCTTGCCTTACCGTGCTTGTTTGGGATCCTAGTCTTTAGCCATGGGTGCGGATGATTCCCCTATGTGATCCGACAAGGAGAGGGGGACCACAAAGCAGCAAGGTTAGTAGCCAGTGAATAGGAAAATTTCCGCTCCAAGTGGTACCCCGACGGAGTCCCAGGGAGGGACGCCAAAGTCACATGCAGAAGGGTGGGTTCAAGTCTTTGACACAGGGGATCAGAGTCCCCCCCGCGTCTGAGTGCATGACCAGGCAGGCTCAGGAATACCTTTCAGGTAGCACTACTACAGTCAGGGTGAATGGAGTTGCATCAGCGGGGAGGGTGGATACACATGGATCGAAGTTCACTGACAGAATATCGATGTTAAAAATATAGAAGTAAAAAATATCAATGAAAAAATATAGAATGCAAAAATATCGACTCCCTATACAGGTAAGAACAAAAATATTGAGAACATATTAATAAATATTAAATATATTAACCCCTTCGGTGCTCATGACAGAATGGTTCCGTCATGAGCACAAGTGCTCCTGTGCTCATGACGGAACCATTCCATTATGAGGACAGGGGCATGAAATCCCTCTGCTGCAAACAGCAGAGGGATTTCCATATTTTTTTTGGGGCCTCGGGAGGTGGGGAAAAGCTTCCCCAACCTCCCGAGGCCCTTCACACATTTTCAATCTAATGACGATCGTGCGCATGGCGCGCTGTCGTCATTAGATTGAAAACGAAACTGAAACTTAGTTTCAGTTTGAATGTTTCAGTGCTCGTGGGGCTATCTCAGCCCCCCGAGCACTGAAACACTTGGGAGTGGTATCGTTGGAAAGGGGAGAATCTCCTCTTTCCAATGGTACCCGTCGCTAGTGGATCCCTGCTTGGGAATCGCCCCAGGAGGGCGATCCCCAAGCAGGTATCCACCCAGTAGCCACGAGGTAGGGGGGAGCGGCCCCTTGGGCAAGGGCCTTTGCTCCCCCCATTTAATTTCCCCAGACAGCCTTTCTGCCCCCCCCGGCGGCAGAAAGCACCCTAGACGCCAGGGATATTTTTTTATGCGCCAGGGTTGGGGGCTGCCCAGAATGGGCATGCCAAAGCCCCCACCCTACCCCCCAAAGGAGATATAAGATTTTCTGCCCCCCCAGGAGGCAGATGGGGGTAATAGCTCCTGATCTGCCCCCCGTGGGGGGCAGAAAGCCCACTAGGCCCCAGGGATCAGGGATTTTTTTTTTTTATACATACGTAGGGGTGGGGGCT
Source organism: Calotriton arnoldi (assembly GCA_963921515.1). NCBI lineage: Eukaryota > Metazoa > Chordata > Amphibia > Caudata > Salamandridae > Calotriton > Calotriton arnoldi. The sequence continues at coordinate 281,991 of CAWUFW010009835.1, forward strand.
GCCCAGAATGGGCATGCAAATACCCCCATCCAAAAAAAAATGCTACAGTCTTTCTGCCCCTCCTGGGAGGCAGATGGGGCAATAGCCCCCAATATGCCCCCCTGGGGGGGCATAAAGCACCCTAGGCGCCAGGGATTTTTTTTATATGCCAGGGGTGGGGGCTGCCCAGAATGGGCATTCTAAAGCCCCCATGCTACCCCCCAAAGAAGGAATAAGCCCATGATCTGCCTCCCGGGGGGAAGGCAGAAAGCCCACTAGGACCCAGGGATTTTTTTTTATATATACGTAGGGGTGGGGGCTGCCCAGAAAGGGCATTCAAATACCCCCACCCAAAAAAAAAATGCTACAGTCTTCCTGCCCCTCCTGGGAGGGAGATGGGGCGATAGCCCCTTATCTGCCCCCCCCACTAGCCACCAGGGATTTTTATTTTTCCAAAGTTCGGGGCGGGGGCTGCCCAGAATGGGAATGCCAATGCCCCCACCCCCCAAAAAAAGATGCCACTATCTTTCTGCCCCCCCCTCAGGAGGCAGATGGGGACAGTAGCCCCTGATCTGCCCTCGGGGGGCAGAGAGCCCACGAGGCGCCAGCGATTATGCTGGCTTTTTTTATGCGTAGGGGTGGGGGCTGCCCAGAATGGGCATCCCAATGTCCCCACCCACCCAAACAAAATAGCCAGTCTTTGTGCCCCCCTTGGGGGCATATCAGGGCAATATCCCCTGATTTTGCCCCTCCCCAGGGCGGCAGGGAGCCCACTAGGCACAGACTTTTTTGCGGAATGTGCCTACCTCTGGATTGTGGGCCCTAGCGCAGCTGGCACCCAAGGAAACCTAACAAATCTATACATTTTTGAAAACTAGACACCCAGGGGAATCCAGGATGTGGTGACTTGTGTGGCTCTCACTCGGTTCTGTTACCCAGAATCCCTTGCAAACCTCCAACTTTGTAAAAAAAACACATTTTCCTCACATTTCTGTGATGGAAAGTTCTGGAATCTGTGCAGATCCACAAACTTAGGCATAGTGCCCGCAACAGGAAATGGCCCAAACCGCAACGTGGAAACACCACATTTTTACAGTGAAAACTGACCCTTTGTTTGCAAAGTGCCTAACTGTAGATTTTGAAACCTAGCTCTGCGAGCACCTAGAGAAACCTAGCAAACCTATACATTTTTGAAAACTAGACACCCAGTGGAATCGAGGATGGGGTGACTTGTCTGGCTCTCACCAGGTTCTGTTACCCAGAATCCCTTGCAAACCTAAACATTTGTCAAAGAAAACACATTTTCCTCACATTTCTGTAGTGGAAAGCTCTGGAATCCGCGTGGATACACAAAATTCCACACACCCCGCATTCCCCAAAGTCTTCCGAGAAAAATGGTACCTCACTTGTGTGGGTAGGCCTAGTGCCCGCGACAGGAAACGGCCCAAAACGCAACGTGGACACACCACATTTTCACAGTGAAAACTGACCCTTTTTTTGCAAAGTGCCTAGCTGTAGATTTTGAACCCTAGATCTGCGGGCACCTAGGGAAACCTAGCAAACCTATACATTTTTGAAAACTAGACACCCAGGGGAATCCAGGATGGGGTGACTTGTTTGGCTCTCACCAGGTTCTGTTACCCACGTTGCGTTTTGGGCCGTTTCCTGTCGCGGGCACTAAGCCTACCCACACAAGTGAGGTACCATTGTTCTCAGAAGACTTTGGGGAATGCAGGGTGGGTGGAATTTTGTGGATCCATGCAGATTCCAGAACTTTCCACCACAGAAATATTAGGAAAATTTGTTTTTTTGACAAATGTTTGGGTTTGTATGGGATTCTGGGTAACAGAACCTGGTGAGAGCCAGACAAGTCACCCCATCCTGGATTCTCCTGGGTGTCTAGTTTTCAAAAATGTATAGGTTTGCTAGATTTCCCTAGGTGCCGGCAGAGCTAGGGTTCAAAATCTACAGCTAGGCAATTTGGAAAAAAAGGGTCCGTTTTCACTGTGAAAATGTGGTCTGCCCATGTTGCGTTTTGGGCCGTTTCCTGTCGCGGACACTAGGCCTTCCCACACAAGTGAGGTACCATTTTTCTCGGAAGACTTTGGGGAATTCGGGGTGGGTGGAATTGTGTGGATCCACGCAGATTCCAGAACTATCCACCACAGAAATGTGAGGGAAATGTGGGTTTTTTTGACACATTTTGAGGTTTGCAAGGGATTCTGGGTAACAGAACCTGGTGAGAGCCAGAGAAGTCACCCCATCCTGAATTCCCCTGGGTGTCTAGTTTTCAAAAATGTATAGGTTTGCTAGATTTCCCTAGGTGCCGGCAGAGCTAGGGTTCGAAATCTACAGCTAGGCAATTTGGAAAAAAGGGTCCGTTTTCACTGTGAAAATGTGGTGTGTCCATGTTGTGTTTTGGGCCGTTTCCTGTCGCGAGCACTAGGCCTACCCACATAAGTGAGGTACCATTTTTCTTGGATGACTTTGGGAAATGCAAGGTGGGTGGAATTTTGTGGATCCACGCAGATTCCAGAACTTTCCAACACAGAAATGTGAGGAAAATGTGGGTTTTTTTAACATATTTTTAGGTTTGCAAGGGATTCTGGGTAACAGAACCTGGTGGGAGCCAGACAAGTCACCTCATCCTCGATTCCCCTGGGTGTCTAGTTTTCAAAAATGTATAGGTTTGCTAGGTTTCCCTAGGTGTCGGCAGAGCTAGGGTTCAAAATCTACAGCTAGGCACTTTGCAAAAAAAGGGTCCGTTTTCACTGTGAAAATGTGGTGTGTCCACGTTGCGTTTTGGGCCATTTCCTGTCGTGGGCACTAGGCCTACCCACACAAGTGAGGTATCATTTTTCTCGGAAGACTTTGGGGAACGTGGGGTGTGTGGAATTTTGTGGATCCACACAGATTCCAGAACTTTCCACCACAGAAATGTGAGGAAAATGTGTTTTTTTTTACAAATTTTTAGGTTTGCAAGGGATTCTGGGTAACAGAACCTGGTGAGAGCCAGTCAAGTCACCCCATCCTGGATTTCCCTGGGTGTCTGGTTTTCAAAAATGTATAGGTTTGCTAGGTTCCCCTAAATGCCAGCAGAGCTAGGGTTCAAAATCTACAGCTTGGCACTTTGCAAAAAAAGGGTCCGTTTTCACTGTGAAAATGTGGTGTGTCCATGTTGCGTTTTGGGCCGTTTCCTGTCGCGGGCACTAGGCCTACCCACACAAGTGAGGTACCATTTTTCTCGGAAGACTTTGGAAAACGCGGCGTGGGTGGAATTTTGTGGATCCACGCAGATTCCAGAACTTTCCACCACAGAAATGTGAGGAAAATGTGTTTTTTTGGACAAATTTTTAGGTTTGCAAGGGATTCTGGGCAATAGAACCTGGTGAGAGCCAGTCAAGTCACCCCATCCTGGATTCCCCTGGGTGTCTAGTTTTCAAAAATATATAGGATTGCTAAGTTTCCCTAGGTGCCGGCAGAGCTAGGGTTAAAAATCTACAGCTAGGCACTTTGCAAAAAAAGGGTCAGTTTTCACTGTAAAAATAAAGAGTGTCCACGTTGCGTTTTGAGCCGTTTCCTGTCGCAGGTACTAGGCCTACCCACACAAGTGAGGTACCATTTTTATCGAGAGACTTAGGGTAACACAGAATTGTAGAGCAACTGTTATTACCTATTGACTTTCTATGCATTTCTGCCTTCCAAATGAAAGACTTAGGGGCCGATTCCGATCTCGGCCGGCAGTGCTCCGAATCGGATTCGGATTCACCGGATCCGATTCGGAGCCCTGTTTCCCGACCGAATCGTACGCGGGTCCGGCCGAGCGAGTACGATGCAAGCTCCCGCGAAATCGCCGACCGACTCGAACGCGGCTTCAACACGCTCCGACCGACTCGCATGGACACGACTCGCACCGCGCTATGGAGACGTTTCCCGGCCGGGTAAGTACGATGCACGCCGTGAGCAGTCCGACCGACTCGCGCCGTCCGGCTCGAAAAAGCTGTCGGAGCCGGACTTTGGGGGTCCGCGTCGGACCCCCCTGTACGCGTAGGCACGCGAGTCGCACACAGGGGGGACCCATGGGTCCCCCTACCTGTGCATGTATGCCGCGATGCGCTTGGACGCGTACCCGCTGTAGGGGGCGCCCTTGTTCGCCTCGCACCCATTGAGTCAATGGGAGCCCGCGTACGCGTTGTACGACCGGCTCCCATTGACTTCAATGGGAGTCCGACCGACTCGAGTCCGATAGCATGCGAATGCATCGTACTCGTCCGGTCGGACTGCTAGGGTCCGATTCGGTCAGAATTCTCTCCGGGTCCGGCTCGGTCGGAGAGATTTCCGGCCGGAATCGGAATCGGCCCCAATGTGTAAAAAAGAAGTCATTTTGAAAAATGACCTATAATTCTCATGCTAGTATGGGTACATACAATTTCGGAAATGTGCAAATATCTACTGTTTCTAAACTCTAAATTTTGTTCCAATTTCAGAAATACATAGGTGTCTTTCATACCGATTTTTCCATGTATATATTTTCCCAAATTAATAGCTATATACCCGGTGCATAATAAAAAACCATTGCAAGACGCTGCTCAGTTATTGGCTCTGGGTTCATCGGGCTCTTGGTGAACCTACAAGTCCTATATATCCCCACAACCACAAAGGTCCAGCGGATGTAACGGTATATTGCTTTCAAACAGCTGTCACAATTAGAAGAAGTTACAGGTGAAAACGTTGGCACAAATGGCTGTTTTTTTCAACTAATTTTCAATTTTTCCTACATTCAACTGTTAGTTTCTATAAAGAAACCTTGAAGGATCTACACAAATGACCCCTTGCTGAATTCAGAATTTTTTCTACTTTTCTAAAATGTATAGCTGTCCAGGATCCATTATTGCTTTCATACCCATTTCTACCATTAACTGGAAGAAGGTTGAAAGCAGAAAAATAGCAAAAATAGGCTATTTCCCAGTAAAATGCCAAAAGTGTGTAAAAAATGTTGGTTTTCTGACAAAGGTTTGTCAGTCCCTAAAAGCTGGGAAAATGGTGATTTCAGCCCCACAAACCCTTTGTTGATACCATTTGCAGGGATAAAACCAGACGCTTTCATTTGCAGCACTTTTTTCCCCAAAAAAACAAAATTTAGCTGTATTTTGGCTAATTTCTGGGTCCCCTCCACGGGAATCCACAAACCTTGGGTACCTTTAGAATCCCCATGATGTTGGAAGAAAAGGACGCACATTTGGCGTGGATACCTTATGTGGTCAAAAAGTGACAGGGGCCTAAGCGCGAACTACCCCAAATAGCCAAAAAAAGCTTAGCACGGGGGGGAAAAGGCCTAGCAGCGAAGGGGTTCAATAATAAAAATAATTTAAAAAACTATTTAAAAAATGTTTTTAACACACTTACATAATAATCAATAATCAATATATATACATACATATTTACTTCAAAACAATTATAAACTATTAATTTTTATTTATTTTAAAATTATATAAAAATGTACACTTATATGTAATGTATATTGGCTAAGATGTTGAGTAATATCGATTTTAGCTAGTGTAATTCACGATAAGAAAACAAATGGATAGTACATGTTTTCATATTATTTATTAGCTCTGTTAAGCAACATTTTGCACAATGTCGGACTTAAGGGCAGTTGCGTACTTTGCACAGGTAATGCATTTCATACAGATAGTATTGCTTAATTTGCACAGTTTGTGTATTTATACAGAGAGTATTGCATAATTTGCACATGTGGATTTTAAATGTAAAATGCATTTTTAAAGCTGCAACTAGGAAAATAGACGAGGAGTCTGTTTTCCGTTTCCATTAGCACGGGGCACTTTAAATTGTTTAGGAAATTATGGCATGTCCGTTCCTTTCTTGATTCCTGGCTGAGGGAATGTGGAGCAAAGGTGATGTATATATATATACATATATATGTATATATATATATATATATATATATACATATATATATATATATATATATATACATATATATATATATATATATATATATATATATATATATATATATATATATATATATATATATATATATTTAAAAAATGTGAAAAGTGTAAAGCTTGTAAGATCGGAGAGAACAGAAAAGAAATCACTGACCCAAAAGGAAGAAGATATACAATAAAGGAAAAAATAAACTGTGAAAGTACATATGCTGTGTACATGTTGGAATGTAATTGTGGATGCAGATACATTGGAAGTACAATCTGCCAATTAAAAAAGAGGATCTTGGAACACATCCGTGCAATTCAAAATGATGATCCAACATATGCCATGACCAAACATATGAAATTACATCAAAACTACGGATGGCAACAAATGAAATACTGGGGTCTGGCAACAGTCCCTACAAACGAAAGAGGAGGAGACAGAACTAAAAAACTGAGACGCTTGGAATCAAGAATGATCATCAGATTCCAAACCAAACAGCCAATCGGATTGAATGGGGACGAAGAACTTCATGTGCACTTGTAAATACTCACAATAAGCAATAATTGTCACAACTGACAGAGGACTAGAAGAGAAACTAAATGGCACTATGCCAATAAATGAAAAACCTCAGTCTAAAATATAACAATTATATGAAAAAATGATAATTGGGGCACTAAGCCATAACATAGCTGATATAATTATTATGGATTCACACTAGCAATGTTGTAAATACAAATAATGTGCACTGTAAATATTATCACTTATGTTAAATGGAACCACATTTCCCATAATGCACCATAATGGCTAAATGGGAAGTTGTGTATATCTAGACCTAAAATGTGGATCACCGCTAACCGTGAGCAAGACCAGAGTGGTCGAAACGCGTTGGTTTGTGAGAGGACTTGATGGTGTTGGCTGTATTACACTGAAGTAAAGAAGTCTTGAAACTAATCTCCTGGAGTGCGAGTAATTCTTTCTATTTGGTGGCAATATATATATATATATTTATATATATATATATATTTCTAACATCCAAATGCTCCTCCCGGGAGCTCCGCCCGTAGTTCGGTGGCGCGCAGAAGCCGGTAGAGCTGAGCCGGTATACAATTTCCGTTACCAAAATCCAATGATACGCGCTCTCACAATCCGATGTTAAGGGTAATTTATTAAGAGCTCAAGGTTACGCGTTTCGGAAGAAACTTCCTTGATCAAGGAAGTTTCTTCCGAAAGCGTAACCTTGAGCTCTTAATAAATTACCCTTTACATCGGATTGTGAGAGCGCGTATCATTGGATTTTACTAACGATATATATATATATATATATATTTATATATATATATATTCACTGAAAAAACCATAGGTTTCAGGGACTTTATAGTTACAAATTAGCATTTAAAAAACCTTTGAAATTCACTGAAAAAACCATAGGTTTTAGGGACAGTTATAGTTAGTTGGACATTGCACTCGTACAAAACCCGTGAAATTCCCCCGTTATAGTTAGTCCAGCTAACTATAACTCGCGCCCCCGCAATGCACTGCTGATGACGTCACATATTACATCACTCATGACATGGTCAGTGACATCACTGATGACATCACTGATGACATCTCAAACCTATGGTTTTTTCAGTGAATTTCAAAGGTTTTTTAAATGCTAATTTGTAACTATAACGTCCCTGAAACCTATGGTTTTTCAGTGAATTTCAAAGGTTTTTTAAATGCTAATTTGTAACTATAACATGTCTGAAACCTACAGTTTTTTCAGTGAATTTCAAAGGTTTTGTAAATGACAATTTTTAAATGTATTAATTGTTATATAAATTTTTTTCATACTGATTTCCAAATTTTTTAGAAACAATTTTTTTTTACATATTTTATTTTTTAAATTACATTGTAATTACATTATACATTACATTACAAAAATACTTTCTCAGAATGAATTACTTTAGTTTAATTACTTTGCACATAGGCAATAGACTTTTAAGTACAGTAGTTACAGTTGTTGCAATGGGCAACACATTTTCAAACACAATGCAACATTCAGCTCAATGTGAATTTCTAGTTAAATGCAATTAGTTACTTTATGGATTACTTTTCTAACCACATTACTGGATCCTAGATTCAGTCCTGGGACATCTCCTGTAAACAGTTGAGTAAAAGCGTTTTGGTTACAGTCGTGATTTTTAAGGAATATTATTGTACTTTAAAAGTTCACACTTTTTCTCATAGAATCACCAATGTTATCCTATGGAAGGAAATTCACTTAGAAGTTAAAAACTGTTATCGTTACTTTTTCTTACTCAGTGTTGGATCCTGGATCCAGCACTGGTGCATCTCCTGTAAACAGTTGAAAGAATGCGTTTAAGTCATACAGGCGATTTTTTAGGAATATTTGTAGTTTGTGAAAATCGACACTTTGAAACTTTTCTGCTGAAAACCAGACAATGGATTCCTATGGAAGGAAATTCAAGTTACTGGTAAGTACGGTTAAAATTACTTTTGAGGATCAGTACTGGGCTGAAAGATGCAGCACTGAGGTCTCTCCTGATAACAGGTGAGTAAATCGGAATTCGTATTTCGGCTGATTTTAGAGGACTATTTTAAAGTTCCAAAACTCCACACTTAGAAGAATTTCCAAGTGAAACCAGTCAATGTTAGCCTATGGAAGGAAATTCAAGTTACTGGTAAGTACGGTTAAAATTACTTTTCAGGACCAGTACTGGGCTGAAAGATGCAGCACTGAGGTCTCTCCTGATAACAGGTGAGTAAATCAGAATTCGGATTTCGGCTGATTTTAGAGGAATATTTGTATGTTTCAAAAATCAACACTTAGAAACTTTTTCAGCAAAAAGCAGGCAATGATATCCTATGGAAGGAAATTCAAGTTACTGGTAAGTACGGTTAAAATTACTTTTGAGGATCAGTACTGGGCTAAAAGATGCAGCACTGGGTTCTCTCCTGATAACAGGTGAGTAAATCGGAATTCGTATTTCGGCTGATTTTAGAGGAATATTTTAAAGTTCCAAAACTCCACACTTGGAAGAATTTCCAAGTGAAACCAGTCAATGTTAGCCTATGAAGGAAATTCAAGTTACAGGTAAGTACGGTTAAAATTACTTTTGAGGATCAGTACTGGGCTGAAAGATGCAGCACTGAGGTCTCTCCTGATAACAGGTGAGTAAATCGGAATTCGTATTTCGGCTGATTTTAGAGGAATATTTTAAAGTTCCAAAACTCCACACTTTGAAACTTTTTCAGCACAAAGCAGGCAATGATATCCTATGGAAGGAAATTCAAGTTACTGGTAAGTACGGTTAAAATTACTTTTGAGGATCAGTACTGGGCTGAAAGATGCAGCACTGAGGTCTCTCCTGATAACAGGTGAGTAAATCGGAATTCGTAGTTCAGCTGATTTTAGAGGAATATTTTAAAGTTCCAAAACTCCACACTTAGAAGAATTTCCAAGTGAAACCAGTCAATGTTAGCCTATGAAGGAAATTCAAGTTACCGGTAAGTACGGTTAAAATTACTTTTCAGGACCAGTACTGGGCTGAAAGATGCAGCACTGAGGTCTCTCCTGATAACAGGTGAGTAAATCAGAATTCGGATTTCGGCTGATTTTAGAGGAATATTTGTATGTTTCAAAAATCAACACTTAGAAACTTTTTCAGCAAAAAGCAGGCAATGATATCCTATGGAAGGAAATTCAAGTTACTGGTAAGTACGGTTAAAATTACTTTTGAGGATCAGTACTGGGCTGAAAGATGCAGCACTGAGGTCTCTCCTGATAACAGGTGAGTAAATCGGAATTCGTATTTCGGCTGATTTTAGAGGAATATTTTAAAGTTCCAAAACTCCACACTTAGAAGAATTTCCAAGTGAAACCAGTCAATGTTAGCCTATGGAAGGAAATTCAAGTTACTGGTAAGTACGGTTAAAATTACTTTTCAGGACCAGTACTGGGCTGAAAAATGCAGCACTGAGGTCTCTCCTGATAACAGGTGAGTAAATCGGAATTCGTATTTCGGCTGATTTTAGAGGAATATTTTAAAGTTCCAAAACTCCACACTTAGAAGAATTTCCAAGTGAAACCAGTCAATGTTAGCCTATGAAGGAAATTCAAGTTACCGGTAAGTACGGTTAAAATTACTTTTGAGGATCAGTACTGGGCTGAAAGATGCAGCACTGAGGTCTCTCCTGATAACAGGTGAGTAAATCGGAATTCGTATTTCGGCTGATTTTAGAGGAATATTTGCACAATGGTGAAGGGAGGGGCGGGGCCTGAGGTGACATCTGTGCAAACGCGCCCCGTGGCACGTTTTAAGTTGGGGGATTAAGTCCCCTTGAATCATGAGGGTCCCTACGGACCAACTAGCCCACCAGGAACCTCCAGTATGCGCCAGGGGGCTGCGTTGCAGAGACATGTACAGAGGCCACACCCCTTTTTACACCTCTCTGCAACGCAGCTCTGTGGCGCTTTCTGGACGTACCTGTTGGGCTAGTTGGCCCCCAGGGACCCTCAGGATTGAAGAGGATTTAATTCCCCATCTTAAAACGCGCCACGGGGCCTGTTTGCACACATGTCACCTGAAGCCCCGCCCCCTCCCTTCACCACTGTGCAAACGCGCCCCGTGGCGCGTTTTAAGTCGGGGGATTAACTCCCCTTGAATCCTGAGGGTCCCTGGAGTCCAACTAGCCCACCATGTTCCTCCAAAAAGCGCCACAGAGCTGCGTTGCAGAGAGGTGTAAAAGGGGCATGGCCTCTGTACACCTCTCTGCAAGGCAGCCCCTGGCACATACTGGAGGTTCCTGGTGGGCTAGTTGGCCCCAGGGACCCCCAGTATTCAAGGGGAATTCGTTCCCCCTCTGCAAACGCGCCAGGGGGCGCGTTTGCAGAGTGGTGAAGGAAGGGGGCGGGGCCTGCGGGCCCGATCGTTTTTTTTTTTTCCCCCCCTGAAGGGGGGCCGTGTGGCCCCCCTTCCTTTTTCCTATTTTTAGGCCCTGGGGACCCCATCCCCCAGGGCCTTACCCCTTTTTTTAAAATTAAAATTAAAAAAAAAAAACGGGAAGGGTGCCGCGTGGCCCCCCTTCCCTGGGCCTGTATTGGCCCCGGGGACCCCATCCCCCGGGGCATGGCCTCTTTTTTTTTTATTTGAAGGGGGGCTGCGTGGCCCCCCTCCTCAGGCCATTAAGGCCCCGGGGACCCCATCCCCCGGGGCCGGCCTTCACACTTTTTAATTTTTTTTAACATTTTGTTACTTTGGGGAGGGGGCTGCGTGGCCCCCCTCCGTGGCCTCTTATGGCCCCGGGGACCCCATCCCCGGGGCATGGCCTCTCGTTGGGGACTGTGGGGGGTCCCCAAACCCCCCACAGTCCCGCCGGCTCCCGTGTCCTACGGGAGCCGGCATTGCTTTACACATGGGGAGCAGCTAACATGCTGCTCCCCATGTGGAAAGCTGTCGGCTTTGGATATTGGAAGAGAGGCAGGTTTCCTGCTCTCTCTTCCAATATCCAAAGCAAGTTTGCAATGACAGGACGGGAGCCGCGAGGCTCCCGTCCTGTCATTGCAAACAGCAGTGTCCCGGGGGTAGGCACCCCGGGACACTGCAGGAGCCGGCCCTGGGGGGTGGAGGGGGGCCGCGCGGCCCCCCTCCCTACATCGAGAAAGCCCCGGGGAGGTGGTGGTCCCCGGGGCTTGGGGGTCCAAAACGGACCCCCATTTTCATTTTTCTTAGTGCCCCGGGGAGGTGGTGGTCCCCGGGGCGTGTGGGGGGGCTGGAGCCCCCCCACACAGGTTTTTCAAATATAAAAAAAGAAGCCCCGGGGAGGTGGTGGTCCCCGGGGCTGCGGGAGGGCTCAGAGCCCTCCCGCACCATTATCCATAAAGCCCCGGGGGTGGTGGTCCCTGGGGCTTGGGGGGCCCTTAGAGGCCCCCCACACATAAAATTAACCCCCCCGCATGCCCCCGGGACTTGGCCCACCCGGGGGCCAATTAACATCGAAGCGCGGGAGACCGCGCTTCGATTTTTTTTTTTCCCGGCAGGGTTCGCGCTTCCTGAGCGCATCCTGCCGATTTTTATTTAAAAAAAAAAAAAAAAAATTTGGGACCAGGGGGTCCTTGTGGGACCCCCTGAGCAGACCTAGGGGGTCAGGGTGTTTCTACCCTGCCCCCTTTGTGCGCTTTGCGCACTTCTTTCTGTCCCTCGGTTCTACCGAGGGACAAAATGGCTGCCAACACTTCCTGATTTGGAGTGTTGACAGCCAATTAACATAAAGCTCGTGCTCGGGAGGATCCGCGGCCCTAGATATACCTATCTTTTTTTCTTTTGATTTTCTCAGCAACTACTGAACGGATTTACACCATTTAACAAAAGGGTTCTTTCTGAACCAAGAACTACCTCTTTGCCAAATTTGGTGTAATTCCGTTCAGCAGTTCGGGCTGTAGCCGTGTCTAAAGTTTCCTATGGAAAATTGCATGGGGAAAACCCCCCCTTTTTTCTCGGCCCCCGCTTGACGAATCCCCCCGAGACTTTCAGGGTAGGAGCGGACCGGAGCGGGCCACAAAGTTTGAAAATTTTGCGAAGATACGTCAACCGGCAAGAGAGTTATTTCAAATAGAATGTCGCGGATTTCCTATGGATAATAGGTTGTAACTATAACTATCTACTGGCGACCGCCAGTAGATAATATATATATATACATATATATGTATATACCAATAACATAAAATCTATTTAAAAAACATTCTATTATAAATTAAAACATTAAACTAATTAGAAATCTTTAAACTTAAATTTACCACTCTAGTCAGTGCAACAGTAGGGAAAGTGTTGGATAGCGGGGGGTAAAAATTACAATTCCCACTCCAGTGAGTGCAACAGTAGGAAATGTTTTGGATAGCGAAGAGGTAAAACTTACTATTCCCACAACAGTGTGTGCAACAGTAGGTAAAATGTTGGATTGCAAAGGGGTAACAATTAGTATTCTCACTCCAGTCAGCTCAAAAGTAAAAACAAACAAAATATTTAACAACAAAAATATTTAAAAAACAAAATAAATAATAACATATATAAATATATTACAAATTAAAATACAAATATATTTAATATTACAAAAAGGTTTTTTATAAATAACGTATTATAATGTTAAATGCATATGACAAATACCTACAAATATTATATTAAACAAAAGAAAAAAAAATCAAACAAATAAATATTTTTAATTAGAAATTATGGGGCCCATTACGATGGCGGTCGGAAAACCTCCCCGACCGCCATGGTAGCGGGAAAAGACCGCCCACATGGACCGCGGGAAAACCGCTGATCGGATTACGATGCCCGCGGTAGAAATCCGACCGCGGCGGTCGGATCGCAGGCATCAACATTGCGGCGGTAGCTGTTGCCCGCAGCACCGCCGCGATGCCAAAAGGAGCATGTCCTGCATGTCCCTGCACTGCGTGGCAGGCACTGCACAGTGCCTGCCACCTGGTAAAGGGAAATGTAGGGGGGCCCACGGGTACCCCCCCAGTGCACCCACACCCCCCCAAAAGATTTGGGGGGCCGCAACGGGCCCCCGGTAGACAATCACAGCTTGCCTTCCAATGGCGGTCTGACAGCTGAGGAAAGGCTGGCTACCGCCGGCATCATAATCCTGCCGACGGAGCCTGCTCTGCATTGCCTGCATTATCCCGGTCCTGATCCGCCCACTAGGGGGGAGTGCGGAAGGCAACCGGCGGAAAAACGGCGGTCGGAATTTCCCACCGCCGCGGTCTCCACCGCCATCCTAATTTGACCGGCGGTTTTCTGGCTCGCGGTTGCGGGCGGATGTCCACCGCCGGCACGGCGGTCCCACCGCCGCCCAGGCGGTGGCCATCCAACCGCCATCGTAATGACCCCCTAAGTGTTGGATAGCGGAGGGGTAAAATGTACTATTCCCACTCCAGTCAGTGTAACAGTAGGGAAAGTGTTGGATAGCAGAGGGGTAAAAATTACTATTCCCACTCCAATGAGTGCAACAGTAGGGAAAGTGTTATATAGCGGAGGTAAAACTTACTATTACCACTCCAGTCAGTGCAACAGTAGGGAAAGAGTTGGATGGTATAGGGGTAAAAATTACTATTCTCACTCCAGTGAGTACAACAGTAGGGAAAGTGTTCAACAGTGGAGGGGTAAAAATTACTATTCCCACTCCAGTGAGTGTAACAGTACGGAAAGTGTTGGATAGCAGAGGGGTAAAACTCACTGTTCCCACTCCAGTGAATGCAACAGTAGGGAAAGTGTTGGATAGTGGCAAAATAAAATTTACTATTCCCACTCCAATCAGTGCAACAGTAGGGAAAATGTTGGATTGCAAAGGGGTAACAATTAATACTCTCACTCCAGTCAGTTCAAAAGTAAAAACAAACAAAATATTAACAAAAATATTTAAACAACAAAATAAATAATAACATATATAAATATATTAAAAATAAAATAAAAAATAAAAAATTAAAATACAAATATATTTAATATTACATTGTTTTAAATAAAAAACGTATTATAATGTTAAATGCATATGACAAGTACCTACAAATATTATATTAAACGAAAGAAAAAATAATTTTCAAACAAATAGATATTTTTAATTAGAAATTATTTAGAATCAAAAACATTAATTATTACATAATTTTTATTTTTATTTCCTACCCTATAACCCCACAGAATTCACAACCCACATCTAAATTTTATTTAAAAAATGTACTCCGAAAAGTAACATAATTAATTACCAATTAAAGAAATATTATTAATTAAAAAACAAATTAAAACTCATAAATAATAAACTTTCCACACTTTACCCCTATAATCCCCACACACCACTGGCAAAATTAAACAGTAAAAAAAATAATTACACAATTAAAACTTATTTTCAATAAAAAAACTAATAGTATAAAAAAACTAATTATAAAGTAAGTAAAATGTATTTACTCCCCACCCTTTACCCCTAAAAAAGTAAAACACACACATACAAAAAATATTAACAACTAACTTAATTAAATATCAATTAATTAACCATAATGATCAACCAGTTAATTAATTAAACATAAATGATTTCCCACACATTACCACTATAATCCCCATAACCCGCACCTAAAATTAATTACTCAAATTCCATATTTAATTATCAATTAATTAATCAATATTAATTAATAACTAGTTATTAATTAATTAAAAATAAATTACTTCCCACCCTTTACCCCATAAACCCCACAACCCACACCTAAAAGAAATCACACAATTACCATAATTAATTATCAATTCATTAGTTAATATAAAATAACAACTAATTATTAATTAATTAAACATAAATTACTTCCCACCCTTTACCCCTATAAACCCCACAACCTGCACCTAAAATTAATTACACAATTTCCATAATTAATTTTCAATCAATTAATTAATATTAATTAGGAACTAATTATTAATTATTTAAAAATAAATTACTTCCCACCCTTTACCCCATAAACCCCACAACCCACACCTAAAAAGAAATCACACAATTAGCATAATTAATTATCATTTAATTAGTTAATATAAATTGACAACTACCCACCCTTAACCCTATAAACCCCACAACCCGCGCCTAAAATTAATTACACAATTTCCATAATACATTTTCAATCAATTAATTAATATAAATTAACAACTAATTATTAATTAATCAAAAATAAATTACTTCCCACCCTTTACCCCTATAAACCCCACAAACTGCACCTAAACAAAATTACACAATTACCATAATTAATTAATT
This sequence comes from Calotriton arnoldi, assembly GCA_963921515.1. Lineage (NCBI taxonomy): Eukaryota > Metazoa > Chordata > Amphibia > Caudata > Salamandridae > Calotriton > Calotriton arnoldi. The sequence continues at coordinate 297,714 of CAWUFW010009835.1, forward strand.
AATATTAATTAACAACCAATTAATAATTAATTACAAATAAATTACTTCCCACAATTAACACTATAAAATCTAAATTAAATACATAAAAAATAATCATTAATTTATTATAATTAAATTACTTCCCACCCTATTCCCTTATAAACCCACAACCCGCTACAGAACTAAAAAACACAAAATGTAATTAATATAAAATTGATAACTACTAAAAATGTAACACATATATTAAAAAACATAAACAATACTTTCACAAAAAAACATACATCACATACATTTAAAAAATAAACTAAAATACGTAACACTAATTAAGAAATCGATATTTTAAACAACTATATTTTTGCAAACAATATTAATGACTTCTGTATTTTTAAAAACGATATTTTGTACCTTAAATTCCATATTCTTGACCACGACATTCTTGCTGTCGATATTTCTGAATCACAATATTTCTAACTCGATATTTGTGTAAGTCGACGGTTCCAACTCGATATTCTGTCTCAATACCATGGATCGCAGTACAGTTCAATAATGACAGGCAGGCAGGAGAGGGCCCCAAGATCTGGAGAAAGAAGGGGGGCCCAGGCACCCAAGCAGCAGACAGCTGTTGAAAAGTTGTTTCTTCCTTAAAGATGAGAAGAGGCCTTGAAGTCTTGAGAAAGGAGTTTATTAGGTTGTAGTTAGAAAGTACAGCTCAGCCACCCAACTGGCTCTGCCCACAGATACTGTTCAAGTCACAGAACATTCTACAGCCAGCCAAGGGCTGGCAAGCATTCTAGAACTTGCACATTTGATGTAATGATGAGGCACAGCAGAAGCACATTACCACACATCTCCCTCACTAATACAAAAAACATAAGTAACAACATTTAAGTACAAAACTAAAAGAAAACATGAAACAATTGTTTGCCAAACAAATGTAAATAGGACCAAAGTAAAAGAGGAAGTGCAGGTTTACACAACATAGTCATCCAAGTATAGGGGAGCGCGAGTTTCTCTCCTCGATTTTCTCGGGGAAACAACATCACGCTTGTTTCCATCATCACCTTTACTCTCATCAACACTCTGTTGAATCTCCAACCTCCTCCCCCTTTACACAACAACTTTGCCGAGATTCCACACACTATGGTCAGATGTTTTGATGTCATTGTCAAAAATCTAAATAAACCTCAAGGGTTTAGAAAACTTAGATCCAGTAACACACTATCCAGGTTATTTAATCACCACAAAGTCCCTCATAGCAACCTTCGTGTTTTTGACGGCATGCCTCAAGTTGTAATGCATTTTAGTATTCTTGCACTTCTCATCTTCCCTTCTTTTCCAATCTTCCGTGTCAGTGCCGACACGTTTATCAGAAAGGAATTTATTTACCCACTGTGGTTCCAAGAACGTATCAGGATGCCTTCCATGGAACAGGAAAAACAGAGATTTTCCTGTAGTCGTGTGAGGTGAGAATCTGTACACCCCGACCCTCTTGGAAACCTCCTCCTTCCAATTGAAACAGTTGCTCTTTGCCAATGAGATAGTTTCTTTTAGGACCCTGTTGAACCTTTCCAAAATTCCATTGGACTCAGGATGATAGAGGGCCCATCTTTTAAGAAGAACCCCACACCCCAGGAGAAAATCCTCCATCTCCTTAGAGACAAACTGTATGCCATTGTCAGTCAGCAGTGTTTCTGGCAACCCTTCTCTTGTGAATAACACTTTAAGGAAGTTAATTACAGTTTTTGTGTCCACACCCCTAGAGAAACTGATTTCAGGCCACCTGGAGAAACGATCCATCACAGCAATGACATAAATGTCCTGGCCATCACCATGTACAGGACCTAGAATGTCCAAAGCGATGTCCTTCCAGGGACCACTGGGCGTGTCCTAGCTACCATGGGCTGAGTCCTAGTTTTCATGTTCTTTTCACTCAGCGAGCATTGTACACATTATCTCTCCAAACGTTCGACCTGGAGGTCCATGCCAGGCCACCAGTAAGTGGAGCGCAATCTCTCCTTAGTTTTAGAAATGCCTAAATGGGATTTGTGTGCCAGGTCAAGCAGCTCCTTGCGTAACGTAACCGGAGGAACTAGCCTATGACCAGAACCACCTTGATACAAAACAGCACCAGGACCCTTAAGGCTTGCGTCAGTAGAGATGACAGAGGGTTTGCTGGGATCAAAATTGCGTAGTTTGGGTGCCTAGGAGAGTTTGGTCTTGATCTTCCGGAATTCTCTTTCACACTCCTCACTCCACTCACATTTAACCCCCTTTTTTAACAAATTCCTCATGTTAAAAGTGACCTCAGAAAAATGTTTTATAAATTTATTAGAGTACTCGGCCATCCCAAGAAAATGCATAAGTTTTTCTTTGGATGAAGGAGAAGCCAAATTCCTAATGGTGTCAACCAATTCTGCCTTGGGAACCACACCATCAGCTGTTATGGAATGTCCTAGGTAATCTATTTCACTGAGACCAAACTTGCATTTTTCAAACTTGCTAGTGAGATTGTGTGTACTAAGCCTGTCCAGAACCTGCCTGACCCTACTACTATGCACCTCCTTGTCCTTATGTTGCCAATCAGCACAGATAAAGTTCATAACGCCTTGAAGGACCTCATCCTCAAGACAAGCTTCACACCATCGTTCCTGTGAAATGATTTCGTAGTCAATCTCGTAAAACAAAATCAGCAGATTTGTTGAATGTTGGATCACGCTGGGATTCTAAGTAGGCCACAGAGACCAACTTAGATAGTGTGTCAGCCACAATATTCTCAGAACCAGGAATATATTTCACACAAAAGTTATATCCTTGCAGACTGCCAACCCACTTAGATATCCTGGGAGAGATGAAATCAATGCCCTTACTGGTAAAAACCTCACACAAAGGCTTGTGATCCGTCTTGATCATGAAGGAAGTGCCCCACAAAAACTTCTTTAATTTCTTGATGGCCCAATGGACTGCAAGGGCCTCCCTTTCAATGACTGGGTACCTACACTCAGCCCCTTTGAGACTCCTGGAAATAAACATAATGGTGCCATCAGGACCAGAACCACCTTGATACAAAACAGCACCAAGACCCTTAAGGCTTGCGTCGATGGAGAGGACAGAGGGTTTGCCGGGATCAAAATTGCGAAGTTTGGGTGCCTGGAAGAGTTTGATCTTGATCTCCCGGAATTCTATTTCACACTCCTCACTCCACTCAAATTTAACCTCCTTTTTAAATAAATTCCTCCTGTTAAAAGTGACCTCAGCAAAAATGTTTATAAATTTATTATAGTACTTGGCCATCCCAAGAAAATGCACTAGTTCTTCTTTGGATGAAGGAGAAGCCAAATTCCTAATGGTGTCAACCAATTCTGCCTTGGGTACCACACCATCAGCAGTTATGGAATCTATTTCACTTAGACCAAACTTGCATTTTTCCAACTTGATTTTGAGATTGTGTGCATTAAGCCTGTCCATAACCTGCCTGACCCTACTACTATGTTCAGTCTCATCACATCCATAAACAAGTATGTCGTCCTGATATACACAGACACCTGGCACATTGTGTAAAACCTTCTCCATGGCACATTGAAAAATGAAAGCAGCCGACACAAGGCCAAAAGGTAACCTAACGTATCTAAAGGTACCAAAAGGCGCAATAAATACAGTGAGATCTTTAGATGGCTCTTCCAACAAAATTTGGTGGTACGCGGAAGTCAAATCTATGGTACTTGTCTTTAGCCATGGGCACGGATGATTCCCCTATGTGATCCGACAAGGAGAGTGGGATCACAAAGCAGCAAGGTTAGTAGCCTGTGAATGGGAACATTTCCGCTCCAAGTGGTACCCCGACAGAGTCCCGGGGGGACGCCAAGTCAACTGCAGAAGAGTGGGTTCAAGTCTCTGACCCAGGGAATCAGAGCCCTCCCCGCGTCCGAGCGCATGATCAGGCAGGCTCAGGAATACCTTTTAGGTAGCACTCCTACAGTCAGGGTGAATGGAGGTGCACCAGTGGGGAGGCTGGATCCACATGGACCACAGTGCAGTTCAATAATGACTGGCAGGCAGGAGAGGGGCCCCAAGATCTGGAGAAAGAGGGGGGGCCCAGGCACCCAAGCAGCAGACAGCTTTCCCTGTTATACCATGTGGGAGTGTCTCGGTTGCTCAGCCTTCTCACTGCAATCCATCAGGCTCACCAGGAGGCACCAACGCCAGCTCCCAATCCACAGCCACCGCCGCCATGTCTCACACCCCCAGGGGCCTATGAGGGCAAGCAGCACACCAATGGATATTGTGGTCAATGTCAGAGGGTCGGCCAAATCCCCCTCCAGCAGTCCAAAAGAAAAAAGGCTACATTGCTCCCAGCAGGGTAAGGGAGTTCAGGTGCACCACAGCTGCGAGGAAACCAGCGGAGCCCCAAATGAATCAGGCCCGGGCCTCCTGGCCCACCAGGTACCCAGGCAACGCCGCTACACTGTCCTTCGCCAGGCAGGGGATCAGCGATCAGGGCCCGTAGCAGAGGCAGGCCACAAACGGAGCCTCACACACAGAGAGAAAGGGCGGGGGAGAGAGGGAAGACGTCCTGACCCCACTACCTCCAAGGGGCCTTATGCAGACTCCTACGGTCCACTGCCACAGTCAGGGTTTTAACAAAGTGCTGTCCGCACTATCTGACCCCAGGGGGTAGCCTCTCTGCAGGGCCCGGTCCGCAGCCACTCCGGTCACCTCGGCATCTGGATCACGGCCACCCAGGCACCCCTCTCCAGTTCAGTGGCCTCACAACAGTTGTATCCCTCCCAAGGGCACTTGATCAACGATAGGGGGCCAGTGCGGGACAGCCACTCATCGCCGAGTTTCAGCCTGCATGTGTCTCTAGTCCGCCGCCATAATCAGCGTGGATGGGCAGCTATCTTCCCTCAGGCCGGCAGCAGTTGCACAGGCCAAGCCTGTGACACTATGGTTTTCTCGCAGTCCTGACTCTCCGGGGACGACAAACGACGGACAGGGTCGAGGTGACAACACTCGGGGCACAGAAAGGTATGCGGATGGCGTCTGGAAGGACAGGAATAGGGTCGGATCACAGGGTAATAGCTGGAGCTTACAGGAGACACGTCTACTCAGCCATGTTGTTGGGCACACCCTTCACTCTCTTGCTACCAGTTCCTCCACTTCCCCATCTCACCACCGGTATCAATATACCCTGTCTGTCTCTCCTGATACTCATATTCTCAATTTCTGCTCTTTTTTTCTGCTTGTTTTGTCATTAACTCCCTTTGCATCTCTTTTTCACTGCTGACGTGATGTGTGCCTTTGTCACAACTCTCCGTAAATTTCTACACTTTTATTAATCAAATTCTCATGTCCCATGAGATAACTAAAGGGGTAATGTGCCTACTTGGAAAATCTTTGTAGAATTTGTAAGTTATTTTTTCATATCCTGAACGAGCCAACTTGGTCTTTCATCCTTTTAAGTTTGACAAATGAGTACCACTTTTGTGCAATAGTAATGCCAATTGTTTACAATACTGTGTAGTCACAAGGATGTGGTAACAGCACATTATTATTTTTCTCCTACTCAGGTCCAGATTTTGGCATGAGCGAGCTGGGCCCAGGGCGACAGTCATCAGCGGGCGAAAAGAACCGTCTGCATAAAGGCCCTGCAAACAGCAACGCCCCCTACCTTGGCCCCAGCGATTCTATTTGAAGTGCTTTTGATTGTATTTAACGTTTTTTATAGCACCTTAACAGCCCCCTACCTTAACCTCCAATCTACCTTTGACCCCCGCCGCCACACATCAACTCTCCCTCCCCTCCACAAGAAACACTTTAGAATCAGTCTGAGAGAACTACGTTGTGGGTTATTAAGGTGAGCTGGGAGAAGTGTGGAGATGTGTGCTCAGAGGCAAGTCGCTGCCTTGATGTAGCCAGTCAAGGCAAGGCCGGACTAGCGGTACCGGGCAATGGGCGTTTCCCCAGGAGGCTGTAAGAGTGGGGTGCCACTTTTGTTACTGGGGGCCGTTTTTGTAGCAGTGCAGCAGCTTTAAAAGCACTTCGGATTTCCTTGTATATCCAACAGTTTCCAGGCAACAATAAAAGCGCCAAGATAACTCTGGTGATTAATGTACCTACTGGAGAGGGATGAGAGTTTTGTCTAGTGGCAGTTTTGACTTATCTAAGGTAGCACAGAGGGTTAATAAGCCTGCTACAAAGAGTGTGTACTATGCAGATCACAGAACAGTATTTTATGTGCATAGCTCAGTGGGTTACTGAATTTGTCACAGAGATCAATTTGTTACTGTGCAGTTCATAAGTTACAATCGTAATCTATGTTAACAATGTAGGGGCATATTATCAAGGGCCGGCGATAAATATCGCAAAGCGCGCTTAGCGCTTGCATATTTATCGCCAGCTATCTCTGTAATTTATCGCCCGGTTAGCGCGTTATTAACAACGCGCATCGCCGAGGCGATGAAATTCCAGAGATAGCGTGGATATCGCCGTTTTCCATGGTGGAAAACGGCGATATCCTAGATGATAGGGCCTGTGGTCTTAGCCACAGAATCCACCCCCCATGTTAAGTATGCCTTAGTCAGGAATTTAACAGACGTTAAATTCCTGCGTTAAGGCATACTTAACGCGATTAAAAGAATCGCTTCCCCGCATTGTAAATATCGCGAAGCTGCCTTCGCGATATTTACCCATGTTGTTTCCACAGACACGCCTACTTTGCATCTCATTAGCGATGCGAAGTCAGGCGTGCTGGAAACGGGAGCAAAATCAGCAAAACACGCGATAGCGTGTCTTTGCTGATAAGGCGATATAATTATCGCCGCTTTTCGGCCGAAAACAGCCGCAAAAGCGGCGATAATTTTTTATCGCCGCCTTGTTAATATGCCCCTTAGTTTTTTTTTTGTCCCAGTCTTTCATTATCCTAATTTCACTAAAAAGGGTTTATTTGGGTAGAAATACATTTTTATTAGTAAAGACAACCCCAAACACTGTGGCACGTTCTGAATCCTGAGTTTGTGCTTTCCCTGACCAAGCGCTCCTAAAAAATGCCTACCAGTACAGATGACATGTGAATCCTACACCTTGTAGCCCCCTTTGTTTTATTTAACATTTTCTATACACTGATTTACATACGTATGATTGTATCTGTATGTGAGTGTGATGTAAAGTGCTCCGACACCCTACACTTGTATGAAAGGTGCTATAAAACAAATGAAATGCATGTGAGAGAGGGGCTATGGAGAGTAATGGGGCATTCTTCGAGGGGGATAGTGAGGAAATCATTGAAGGGACCCAGCAAAGAATGCCGTATGCTGGTGCACTGTAAGGTCATCATTTACTATGCTTTAAAAACTAATGCAATTGAATATATAATGAAAAATGTGAAGCAAAATGCACCATTTTTGCAATTTTTTCCCAAATTGTCTTGGGAATAGAAACCCCCAAGCCCTCTTGTAGTTGTCAGGCTCGCTCGCTGTGCTCACTTGCTGTGCATCATATGGGGGGCGGTTCTGACAACATTTGTCTGGGCTGCTTTGGGTTCCCAGTCCAGCCCTGAGCCAGGGAATTACCTGCATAAAGCGGCTGCTGCCTCATTTTATTCAATAGCAGTATGGAGGGCGGCATATTCCTTTCTGTCCAGGGTGCTATTGGGATAAGGGCCTGTACTGCTCCCACTCCATCTCTTTCCGGTTTTCTGTCTTCTGTCTGTTTGATTGCATAGACTCATTTCCAATCTCTTCATTATTGTTTATTTTCTCCCAACCTCTCCGTGTCCCCATGTCTTCTCTCTTTCTTCTGCTACCTCTCTTTGTCCTCCCTCCTCTCAGGGGGCATATGAAACCAGCACCACTCTCACCGCAAAAGAGCTCCAGCTGAAATTGTGTCTGATTGCTGTGGATTTTCATGCAAGCAAATCACAGGCTCCATTTGCACTCATTAGTGTAGCAAGTGCCGAGCGGCTCTGTCCATCTCCATCGACTCGCGAAGACACTTAGGCAACAATAGTGCCATTTTTCGCAAGACTGTGCGGCGGGATGAAGGACCTCATCAAAAAGGCGATAACATCTCGCTGTTTTGTGTCTAGGCTCATGTTAACTGAATGTACTGCAGGCATCATCTTGCCATGGAAGATTGTGCCAGATGTCAGACTGACAAGGTACGCGCGTGTGTAGCAGCGCTAGAGCTGTTTCTGATTCATCTGGCGCGTGAAGCCAGGGTTTGGGTCAGCCATCTTGAGTCTGTGTTCTGTTCTTTGACTGCAACACTATACGGAATCTTTAATTGGAAGGGTTGAATAATTGGTCTCATGGAAGGGGAGACAATGTAAGCGCTTGAGGAATATTCATGTTTTAGCTTTTCTTGAATGGATTAGGGAGGGCAAGCAATTGATGCATTGTGGGTAGGTCATTTGAGACTCCGGCTTCTTGAACGTAAATGCCTGCGATGAATGAGCAGCATCTTTAAAAGAATTGTGCATTATTGAATCTGGTTGCATCACTGGTGTTTTTTGAGGGCACAGTTGGTGTCAGCTAAAAAACCGTTACAGATGTCGATGTGTAGGGGAGCGGCACCTGACAGCCATTTCAATGTAAAGCAGAAGACCTAGATCGCGATGTACACCTGGAGCCAGTGTGTGGTTTAGCAGGAAAGGGGTTAAATGGTCTCTTTTTTGGAAATCTAGACGGTCTTGTGAGTGGCATCCATAGCTTTCGTTGGTCATCAAATAGATACTCGAGGAGGTTGGTGTGTATTGTATTTTCTTCATACAGGAGTGTGAAGATCAGTGGAAGTCTGACTGGCAAAACACTTTCTTGAGTGATGGCACTGACTTTAATTCTCATACTCAGTTTGCTATCAAAGTGGACATCCCATTTGTTCCTTGATTGGGGAATTGCCAATCAACGGCTGATAACGGGACTAGGGTTGTCTAGGCTGTCAGGAGCTTTCAACAGATGGCAAACCCTCAATAGTAGGGCTTTGATTTTGGAACCCTTAGCTGTAGGTATACTTTGCATCCAATACTGCTGGTTCCTTCTGATACTTGATTTAGACTTCCTTTTGCACAAGGGACTGGAAGTACAAGGTGGATGTTGTTGTTGTACTAGTGATATATAGGTATTTTGGGTCTTTATGTAAAACACTGCTCCCCGCCTTGTGGTAGCCTGGTATTGTTAGGTGAGGCCCTTGAACCTTGGCTGGAACATGTCACTCTGTACTGAATAGCAAGGTGGGTTGTACATGAAGGACCCTGCATTTAATGGTTCTTCCTTGTAAATGAATGTGTTCTAACTTGACCTGCTATTATACTTTGGCAAGGAATTATCTAAATCTCTGATAGACATGTATTAGTACTGTAATACAACAAAGCGAGGGTGGACAAAGGGAGGAGTCCATAGTTCCATGGTGGGTGTAGTGTGTTGCATCAGTGTACTGATATGACCAAGTGAAGGCTACTGACAGGTCTATGGGAATGTCCTTCTGTATGTAAATGAGCATTGACAAGGTCGATAGTTTCGACTTTGTTTTACATGGAGGTTTGCACACCATATATGTAGGGAATAAATGTCCTTCAGTGTTGATTCCAAACACAAAATAGATTCTGCAGTTTGTCAAACTTTAATCATCTTCATAAAAATAAAAATAAAAAACCCTTCTAGACAAAACGTTTCTTCTTTTGGATATATAACTCAGCATCTTCTCCAGGCTGGTAAAGAACACAAACATAACTCAATAAAACTCCTGCAGAATAATTTAAAAATTATTGCTTCACCCTGATAGAAAGCAACTCGTGCCAATTCAAGGAAGACAAACATGTGATTTCACGGGGCCAAGGGGATGATTTAAAATTAGTACAGAGAGACCAACAAATGATGACATTATGGGTAAAGTCCGTTTGTTGAACATTATATAGATGACAGCATAATTTGTACTAATCACGTATGAACATAGTCCATGTTGACATATGTTGGAGTCTAACTCCAAGAGTGACTGCTTCCATAATGTCAATATGTCAGAGCGGTTAAGATATATGGTAACTAATCCCACCTATGTGAGCAAATGGCGTAAGAAAGTAAAGAAAAAACATGAAAAGGAGTAAAATCCATTATCTCCTGAATTGACGACGGAAGAGAAAATTAAGATCAAAGCTTAGTGATATTCACTGTGTAACCCAAAAGGACTGCTAAAATGTTGTAGCAATCCACCAAAGTGTGAACGTTAACTCCTAAAAAATTCAAAGAAAAATAACACGGTGTTGTAAATATGTTTTTTTTCTACAAGTACAAGATAAGAATGTCAGGTAAATATGTGGTTCAAGACTGACGTAAAGGATTTTAATATCATGCTAAAATGGTCAGCCACAAATCATTCCTAGGCGAGGTGCAAATAGGTCAGCAGGTGTCTGGGTGAACAAATAGAAAGCAAGTGCTCATTTTGAATTCATAGGCAAAAGGAGGTTACACATTAAACGGTGGTCATTTGAGAGCTATGAACAAAGGGTATTTTAGTACTACCTAGCTTCCTCCTGGCCAGGTGACCCCTGCAATAGCCGTGGAACGCCATTAGTTGCTCCCAGTGCAAGCGCCAAGGTGGAGGAGTCCCTCGTTCGTTTCTCCTCAAAGGAGGGTTGTGCGTGATGTCATCAGGTGGCGCCCAGAATGGCAGCATATAAGGCATCATGAATCATGAGGCCGGCGATTGGCCTCTTTTTCTTTCTGCCGCGCACCAGCTTGCAACATACCACATCAAACACCCACCCACTCACTCCCGGAAGAAGGTGGAATTTCTTGCAGCAGAAAAAGGGGGCTACCCAAACATTTCGGACTGGTTTACTGAACTTACACCCTGAAGGTGTGTTGATTTTTGTGGGCACTGGGCAGGCAGTAGGGGGGACTGACCTGCTGATGGTCCTGGACCTTTCTGCCCTGCCCCGAAATGCTTGGAGTTAAACATTTTGGGGTTTTTGCCTGGTGACAGGTACCCCGGCAGGGCTGATGTGTTATGCCATGCCATGGAGTATGTGTTGTATGGAATTACGGGTATTGCCCATCCCTCTGAGTGATGGAGTGGAAGTTGCCACTAAGGTATTCCCCGGATGCCCTTGGTTGAGGGCTTGGGTGATGGATAAAGAAAGGGCCCTGCTGGCATTTTTGCATTTGGAAGAGTTACGCTGTTATGGCAGGTGGAGACAAATGTTGTGCTGCTTGCACAATCTTTGAGCTATTTTGCTGATTTTACGTACTGAATTCTAATAACAATATTAAAATTATGTCTTTGGCTGCTTACGTCCTGTATTCTCATAACAGTGATGTCTGCTTAACTATGGTTATCATATTCACTGATATCACGTGAAGATGTGACTAAAAGGCTATGCCCTTGGTTATCCCACACTAATCACAGTTGTCTATCTCCTTGGGAGCTGTTTCAGTGGGGAGCAGCAATTTGCACGTTGTGAGCGCACTATAAGAGAGCCTCTGTTGAACATGGAGTAGATGTGTAGGTGAGAGCACTATAATAACCCTGTGATGCCAGCTACTGCGTTAGTAGCTGCACAGCCGGCAAGGGGCAGAAGCTGAGTAAAGGAGAGGGAGTCACTACTGGGAGAGAAATAAAGTATGGAATGCTATGTAAAAATAGAGCTACGTGAAAGTAAGGGGCAGAAAAAAGAAGAGGAAGAAAGAACATTGCAGCAAGAATGTATGAAAGTGGGGAAAGAAGTGGAAACTGGTGTGTGAAAATAAAGCATAGAGTAGAAAGATGATGGGGGGTGTGGATAATGTCACAGGTAAATGCAGGAGAACAGACGTACAGAACAAGATGACAGAGGCGGCAGGACAGGTGATGTGAGAGGCAACCTCTTAGAGAAAATAGAATGTGGAGCATCAAGAGAGAGTCTGTTTGACAACCTTAAGAATAAAGGGAAAAGAAGAGTTGGGTCAGGAATACAAGGCGACACGGGTGAGGATGAATGCAAAAGGTGAAGGCTGGATAGAGAGGGTAAAAATAAGGAAGAGGGAGCTACAGTGAGCCTGAGCAAGACATTGAAACACGTGAGAGAAAGAAATTAGACATGGAGAATAAAGAGATGTAGGGAGAGAAAGAAGGGGCAACAGTGAGGGAGAATAAGAGCAATAGCGAGAGAGTGGTGAAGACGAGCTGCCTAAGGTAAATATCATACACTGATAGAAAACAATTACAGACAGATTTACCGAGAGACAAATAGGCAGGCAGATGAAATAAACACGTACACTTGAATACGTGCATCAGTGGCACGTGTAATATCATATTCATAACCGATGCTGGGTGAAAGGGCATATTTTCCTCATCCATCTATGGGACTTGTAATACTGCACTGTCCGCTCACATACTCAACTGTACCTTAAGTACCGAACATCTCTAGGGTCTAAAAATGCTTCTCTCGGTTGCAGATCATTATCTTGGCAATATTGTTTCGCTCTCTGTGTTTAAGTGTTTAAAACTATGCACCCCGATTTGGACAACAAAGTACTCAATCAGATGGTTCACGTTTTTATTTTTGAAATATTTATTTTTTTAAAACAAAGTTTATTGACTTTTTAAACATACAGTAGTCCTGAGCGGCATGAGGCAACACAACATAGGCAGAGCATATCTTAATACAGACATTGATCCTCATCCCCCCATGTACAATCTGTTGCGAGACCTATTATAAAAACATTATAATTATCCTAACTCTAACAATGCCCAGTGTCTGCATATAATATAGATTGAGTCACACATATCATCGAACATGTCCATGGGTAAAGCTGCGAACTCTCTGGGGCATATGTACAAGCCCCTATCGCCACGGGAACGTCACTTTTTGTGAGGTTCCCGTGGCGATATGGGCCTTGCCTTATGTATAACGTGGCTTAACGCTGCCTTGTACATAAGGCACCCTTTCACGCTATGGTTAGCGTGAAAGGGGCGTGCAGTCGGTGTTGTGGTGGGCGTTCCACCGCAACACCCATTGTATTTGACGCTGCCCCCTATGTACAAGGGTGGCGTACATAGGAGGCAGTGCCTACATTTAGATCAGGAAAATCCTGGTCTTAAGTTGGCAAAACGAGGAGAAAAGCATTATTTCTCCTAGTTTTTGCTTTTTCCATGTGTGCTGCCTTGTGCAGCACACATGGGAAAAGCAAATTGCCATGGTTTGTTTATGTACAGGAAGGTGTCCCTTCCTGTACATAAACAAACCTTTTAAAAAAATGCCATTTTGTAACTTTCATGTGTGCTGCATGAAGCAGCACACATGAAAGTTACAAAATGGCATTTTAGGATTGTTTATGTGCAGGAAGGGACACCTTCCTACACATAACCAATCCTCCCCTGCACACAGACAGCCTTGCACTCTGGTGCAAGGGTGCCTGCGTTGGCGCTAAGTTGTTAAACTTAGCGCCATCGCAGGGAAACGCAAGGCTGCACCACATTCTTGTAAATATGGTGCAGCCTTGCGTTTCGAAGTGGCGGAGTATGTCGTTAAGCCAAGGAGGCTAACGACACGCTCCGCCACTTCCTAGTACATATCCCCCTCTGTTCTTACACAAACGTTCTTATCTCTGTATCCAATTGACCATCTGTGGCTTCATATGTTTTCAGGGGAATGTTTCTATAGGTGGCCCACCTTGACCACATTTTGGCGTGCTTTCATTTTTGAAATATTTGTTTCTCCAATTCAAGTAAAAATCAGTTTTTAGTACTGTTAATGGGTTCACTTATTTCATTTTTACCTACCCTTTACCTACAAATAAACTCTCCAGTGGCATTTCATGAAATTTAAACCTTACATACATCCATAAAAATATATACAATCCATCATCTTCTGTAAAAAATAGAAGAATGAACTTGCAAGAGAACAGAAAGTTGACAAAGCAGAAAGAATGGGAGAAGTCAAAGAATTTGCCTTGCATGCCATTACAACAAAACCACTTGTCTACTTGTGAAACCCAGTTGGTTGGACGAAAGTTGGAGAAAGTCGAAAACATATCTTGACTTCGAAATCATTTCAGGAGAAACTTGAATTTAGTTTTTCGTGTTTTGTTTTAAATCTATATTCATTGGTGAAGTTCGAGTATACATTTTCTTTATTTTGTGGTGAATCATCCATGGAATCAGTCCATACCCTGAAATATTATTTACATGACACAAAAGCTGAAGCAAATCTCGTCATTCTTCTTTGAGCAATGATTTGCATTAAATTAGATCAATGTACCAAGCTGACAGCAATATGCACCGCAACGTAACGAACAGCACTGGATGCATTATTTTGCAGAGAGCAGAAATGAGACGACTATTGGAAATTCATACCCCCAGGGGCCAATCCTGCAGGAGAACAGATTTAAATCAGTGGCTATTTGTTGCTTCCATTTAGTAGTTTATGTAATGAATGATAAAAAAAAAAATTCCGCTGCTAAAAAACTCTACATTTCAGTACATAAAGAGTGGACAATAAAACACACATTTAATTCTCTGCACCACTACACTGATCAAATTATACTTGATCACTTCATTAATTGTAAAAATGCAAGTTCGGAAAGGTGCCAGACTGGTCATACATTCAAACATGTAACAATGGGACGAAGTGTGGGCTGGCACAAGCATCTAGCACATAGTGAAAGAAGGTGATCATTGAATGACATGTAGCTGCTTTTTGCACAGAGTTCTGTTTTTCTCGAAAAATTTAACTTATTGTTGTTAAACGTTTTCAATTACTTCCGGTAGCATCTTCCAGAGTCAGGTCCTTAATAGCAAATATATATGTATTTTGCAATGAGTCTCCAGGCCTTTGTATGAGTGTTGAGAACTTCTGTGTTAGAATGCTGGCATAGAATCAGATTAAAGCCCTCTTTACAGGTATCCTGATCATTTCCGCTATGAGTCATAACTTCTGGTCCCCCACACCTCAATTATGAATTTTGTATTTTTTATCACACCCACATAAAATAAATACCTGTTAAACTTCGGCAGGTAAACTTGCAGACATTTAAAAGGAGAAAAAGGCACATGAGTGACAGAACATGCAGATTCAGGTGCAGTAAGCACCAAAAGCCGCATGTTAGGTACCTTTTTAAGGTAAAAACTCGTAATAGGTGCTATTTATTACACACAATAAATTACATACCCCATGGTATTGTTAATTATCAAGTGCAATAAATATTGCACCTAAAACCTGGTCACTCGTAATGAGGGCCTAAGGCAAACATTACTGACATGGAAAGGATGGGCAGTTATCTGTAGCTGTATTTAAAGAAGGCTAAACACCTTTTGATTAGGAAGACTAGGATATTGGGACATCAGATTTTCATTGGCCGTTTCACCCCACATACACAAGAAACGCTAGGAGTGGACAGTCATATGGCAGGTGAGTGTGACATGACTTGGTCTTTCATAGAGCCAAAACCTTCTGACGTAGGCAGCAGTGGCGGCTGGCATATCCCGAGGGTGGTAGGGCGGGGTCACATAAAAAAAATAAAAATAAAAGGCACTTACCTTTTCTACGAGCACTCCGCCCTCTCCGAGCCTTCTCTCCTCGAGGCAGACAGGCTCCCGACTCCTAGGCCAATCCTGGCGCTGCTCTCATGCAGCATAAGAGCAGCACTAAGGTAGGTGGGAGCGGCTTCTATCAGCATTCACAAGAGCACTGGAGGCCTTTGCTTTCTCTAACCCAGCTCTCTTAAGAAAGCTAGGTTAGAGAGGTTTAAAATGTGCATGCCTGGCTGGCTGTCGCAAGACTGACGGCCAAACAGCGCCGGCCAAAGAGACATGCGCATTTTAAACATGAGAGCACAAAACTTCCTGCTTCCACTCAGCAGCAATGGCCCCACCCCATCCTGTTGCTCAGTTAGGGAAGGGTTATTTGCTGAAAATTCAAATGGCAATAAATAAGCTTTATTACCATGTTATTTTTCAGCACTGACCTGGGGTTTTTGTTTGTGGGGCGACATTTCTAAACAGAGGAGTCGCCCCTGGTAGGCAGGCAAGCCTGTCATGAGACAAACGCCTGCCAATTTGGAGGCTGACAGTCATGACATGTGAACATCAATTTATCCAGACCTATCAACCTTCAAAAGGCACGCAAACTTAGCACTTCTCAACACCTGCAACAGCCTCGCCCGCATTTCTAAATCAGGAGAGTTTAGAATTCGAATTTGGCAGCTCCAGCTTCCACAGGCTTTCACTGTGAGAAGTAGAGCCTGTGGACTCACGTAGCATCCTATCCCTGTACTTCCTATTCCTGAAAAACTGGCCAGGGATTACTCTGCAAACTCTGACAGTCCAACATATGCCTCCAGCACCCTACGAATTTTATAAAACAAAATGCACGAATCTCCTCGACACACCACTGGCCAGGAGCATTATTTATTCCCTCATCCTCAACTCTTTTCACAAAACCTTTAATCAGTCCCCACATCTTTTTTAAAACAGAACCTAAGTAGTTACAAGGGGGAAATATCAATCTGCAGCCATCTTGTCTAGATCACCGACAGTCTAATCTGATACACAAACATTGTACTGGAACTGTGGGCTCTGTCTCGAAGGCACCCTGGTAGAAGCTGAAAACACTCCTTGACCTGACTACTGCCTTCAGCTCTGTCTCCCACACTCCAACTAATTAAAACACAACAGACCCTACTGGTTCTTCAAATCCCACAGTCAAATGGCATATGTCATTGCCTAGGCGACCATTATAACTGGATGTGCTTGCCATTTGTGCCTCAAAACCAATTGCCATAACCTGCGGACTACCTGAGATCACAAGTTCTTGTGCCTCTGGTATTGTTGCCTCCATGAAAACACACAGAATTCTGGCCTCCAGTCCAATTCCTAAGTCAATAACATTCGGTTCCACCTAAGTTTAGCGGTAAAACAAACAGGTTGTCATTGGTGTGCCTAAATATGTTTGACAATCAGTGTGTATGATACATATCACCTTGCACAAAATATAGAAATAAAGAAATAGCTGCTCACATCTTTAAAATATGATCCTAATAAGATGGGCTTTAGAGAGATGTCTCCAAGCCACAATCTGTCCTCTTGTCTTGTTGTATTCCGCTTTAGGTGTCCGTATATAGGTTTTCCTGAAACATGTCCTTATATAGGCACAATTCGCATTGCCCTTATATAGGCATAAGATCCCAGTCCTTATTTAGGCATTAGCCATGCACTCCAAATACAGGCATGGTCACCGACATCCGTCCACCCTAACGTCACAACGAGTTCTTAGAAACCAAACCCTAAGCCCAGCACAGGATTATAGATTCCTCCAAGAACTCATCTATTATGCATGAACGGCTATTCCTTAAGGGTTCATTCCTGACGTCTTCCTCTGTCCGACTTCACATCAATGCTAACATTCCAAGGCACCTACCAGGTATAAATATACCTTCCCTTGCCCAAGCAAGTTAGAGGAGACCTCGACTTCAGAGGAGCCCGTATCCCGGCCTGACGCACTGAGAAGAAGCTGTCATCCCTGCTCGCAGAGAATACAGCTTCCAGAGTTCTGACACCCTTCGCAGGGTGTCAGAGTTTGAGATCCGGCAGGAGATTCCAACCTCTCTCATTCTCAAGATATGGAGCTGACTAGAACCTAGAGGGACTCTTGGCATACTTGGCATACCAGACTCTTAGTATACCATACTATAGAATACTTCACCTACTTCTTACCTTGCCCTACACCTAGACCAGGTTAGGTACACTGGGGTAGAACTAGCTTAGAAAAGCATCGTATGAGTACTCGCATTTTTAGCTCATGTTATCTATGTATGTGAATATATGCTAAAAGATAATGCTAGCGCAGTATCATTTCTTTCTACTGCTTACGCTGTACATTATATATCTTGCATACTGTCTTGTGATCATAACAGCTCATATCTCTTACACGAGAAACAAGACTGTTCAATAAATCCTTTTTATTGAAACGCCCGTCTATTCTTTCTGTGTAACTCTGAGGAAACTAAGCATGCACGATTAGCTGAGTGAAACTGTTATCTATTGTTTCCACGATTCTGAGAGTGTTCCGATTCTAAAGGGAAACAAAGTTGTCATGTTTATGCGGTTGCTAGAAACTACTCCCTTCTTGTTTACAAGGATTTTCTAGTGGCCTCTGAGTTAGCTGGCACAAAGTAATTAAGTTCAATATACTCGTTAGGGACATACTGACCTCAGTCCTATGTCAAACCTATAGGGTATATTATTCCAATGAGCAGAGCCTATTAGGGAAATAGGAACTACACTACATGGCGCCCAACGGTTTGGTAAGGCACTAATTTAACGCTAGATACTGAGTAACTCAGTCGTGCTTTTCACTCAGAGACCCCTACTCACATACTCCATAAGACGTCTGGAGTGGGTAGGGTTAAATATCCGCCAAAGCTAAATAGGACAAAAAACCCTATATATTAGCTGTTTGGTTTAATCAACGTTGAAGGATACAGTGTTCCAAAATATTGTGCACCTTATCTTTTGTTTCCTTGAAACTTGTACTACATTTTTCAAAAAACAAATGTCCGAACACGGGGACAATGGCACCGAGAACGTTGTAAATACGGCTGACCCAGTCGTAACAGCTTTTAACTTTACCGGTTTAAATGAAGCCGATGAGGGTGTTATAAACATCCATCCAAACCTAAGGAGAGCCATCACTCTAAAACTTATAAAACACGGCCTACCACCAAGAGGTGGTAGAGCAGTTTTCGTGATAGAGGCACACGAATCCTTTCAGACAGAGGTATTCTATTCATGGATAGCATTCCCAGAATCAAATCCAGTAACAAAAGTGTTTGACTTCTTTAAAGAAGATGAACCACCAGAGGAATATATTCCTTTCGAGGATATTGAAATTCCACTCACATACCAGGAGCATCATCTCTGGTTTAAAGGCGCCCTAAAACATGACAAAAACATTACCAGGCTCCGTCCACTAGGTAGACTAGGAGCAACATGTCCGATTCTAGCCGGCTACACACCTCATCCTGACATCGATGTAATGTCAGACGAGGAATTATTACTCAACTACAAGAGTTAATAAAAATTTACAGACAATTAGTCCAATATGTCATGCGGACTTTCACAGTCCAACCACCAATGACCATTCCAATTCAAACCCCTCATC
Source organism: Calotriton arnoldi (assembly GCA_963921515.1). Taxonomy (NCBI): domain Eukaryota; kingdom Metazoa; phylum Chordata; class Amphibia; order Caudata; family Salamandridae; genus Calotriton; species Calotriton arnoldi. Next base: position 316,822 of record CAWUFW010009835.1, read on the forward strand.
AGGGGAATACACTAAAAATTACTCCACAGACTTTATACGCAGTCATGGGTAAAATGCCCACAAAATGTGAGCAAATTCCATTCTGGATAGCTCAAAAAATTACTCAAATCGAAGCAGTATTTCCAAATACTAGCCCTTATGAGAAACACAGAATCCTAACAATCTGTTTACCAATGGGGATCACACCACAACTGGAAGATTGCACCACTTGGGGCGCAGTCTTTGCTGCCATCTATACTAAAACTCATGGTGTTCCGTCAATTGCAGTAATACCAGAAGTCCTGAAACAAATTCAAAACGAATATGGGGCAGAGCCTGCTCTGAATTTAGGTATGAAATTACTGAAAAACTTCGACCAGGTCTCAACAATAATATTATCTAATATTAAAGGGGAGGCACAATCAGTGGCGATCCGCCAACGCTTAAGGGAATTTGATGTTACAGAACATCAACATGAACTACCCAGAATAATAGAACAATCTTATGCAGAATTAGGCAGAGATAGTTTGGGTGGAAAACCATTGAAGCCAAAACTATCTGAAAGTCCTGAGAAGGACTCTATTAAACAAACTCCTACATCTTCTAAAAAGAAGTGGGAAACTAATAAACAAAATTCAAACGAGACACATTCTCAATCCCGAGGTAGGTCTCCTCAAAAGGAGCCCTCTGGAAGGAGGTATAACCTCAGGAATAGGAATAATTTAAGAAAACCTGACAGGTATCAAGATACTGATACACGTTCCTCTCGTACCTTTCAGATATCGTCACAGACATCGGAAAGAACAGGACGGTCAGAACATAGAGAAGAACGCTTGAAATCGAAAGACGACAAACACGTTCAGAAAAATAAATCAAAACCTCAATTCACAAAAAAGAAGGTAGCAGGTCTGAAGATCAGACATGCCGAGAACACTGAGAACACAGCTCAAGAACGGAGAATGGGCTCAGACAATGCTGGACAGTGCAGCAGAAGTCACAATAGCTCACCAGAACCTGAAGGAACTTCTGGAGACAGTGGACTTGAATGAGTACATCACAGTAGAGACTGTAGACACCAGGGTTAGTACTCCACAAAAGTTATATGAAATAACACTCCGAATGGAGGGAGACATACCAAGAAAAGTGAAAATACTCTTTTGGGAGAAACTTTCAAGGGGTTATGATATACTTCTAGCAGAAAAAGACTGGCCACCACAATTTGTCAGGGAGTGCCCACATGGTGAGGACATCATTATGCCTGCCTTCTCCAACCATATTCCAATTCACCTAAAATATACGTATGCCAGGAAATGGGCAGTTGCCCAGGCCCCAGCATTATACAAAAATCATGTAGGATGGGATGAGGACTCACCTCACCACAAAATACAGTTAAAAAATGAACCTACTGCACAAAGGCAGTACCCAATAAAGCAAGAAGCTAAAAAACAGGTCAGGGAGATCTTAGATCAACTTGAATAACAAGGGGTGATTGAAACATGCACCTCCTCAATGAACAATCCTTTGTTTCCTGTATCCAAACCAGACAATACATATCGTCTAGTTTTGGATTACAGACACTTGAACACTTGTTCAAAAACATTTGCAGTGCAAAATGCACATAGTACAGCATTAATGAATAACATTGTGCGCAAAAAATATAAAACCACATTGGACATTTCAAATGGTTTCTTTTGTCAAAACATAGCACCTGAAAGCAGGTACTTAACAGCTTTCTCAATAATGGGGACCCAGCGTCAATTTTGTAGACTCCCACAAGGGTTCAAAAACAGCTCGGGGTTATTTTCAGCAAGCGTAACCGAGTTACTACAAATTTATGATAATGAGGCATTGTCATATGTCGATGACATGTATCTGAGAGACGATGACCTAGATAGGCACTTGAACAGGGTGAGTACCATTATATTGGGCTTCGCCTCTGAGGGCTATAAATTCAACTTTAAAAAATCCAGAATTGCCCATCTCAATGTCCTTTTCCTAGGATATGAGCTTTCAAGTGAAGGCAAGAGCCTGGCAGCTAACTTTTTAGAAAAGTGCGTGTCTGCTCCAACCTCCAAAAACGCTGAAAAACTTACAATCCATCTTGGGTTTCCTAAATTTTGGAAGAACTTACATTCTAAATTACGCAGAAAGGGTTAAACCTCTCTACGAATTAATCAAACCTGATTTTTCAATCAAACATTGGACACAGGAACACACAGAAATCCTGCGTTCACTCCAAGCTAACATGTTAGCAACAAATCACTTACAAACACGCGTAAGTCAACGCAATTTAGTGATCCGAATCATTTCGGGTCAATGCGGATTCACCTACTTAACATTTAATGAGGGTGAAAAAGTACCAATAGCATACAAATCACATTTGTATACACAAGCAGAAATGCGCTTCACTTCAACAGAAAAAATACTGACAGCAGTTCAAACCGCTGTAGCAAAAGAAAGAGCTCTAGCCCAAGGGAAACGCATTATTGTCGTAACTCCAGTACCAGCCTTAGAGGTGGTTACAAAAGCGAGCATTCCAAATGCAAAAGCTTTACATCCTAGATGGATACAATGGGTTAATTCTCTTGCTGCAACAGATATTGAATACGTTTTTGATCCTGATTTAAAAACACAAGCGTTCCTGCAATATGAACATGAATGTCCTCTGCCCACTGAAATTCTGCCTCTAGATCAGTATGAATTTATAATTTACACTGACGGATCCGCACAACCCGCTACAGGGAGTAAGCAAGCTTACAGTGTAGCGTGCGCAATCGTTAAAGGTCGCATGCAAGATAATAACTTCAGACCAATGGTCACTAAAACTCAATCTCTAGGAGATTGTACAGCTCAGCGAGCTGAACTACAAGCTTTCAAACTGGCACTTGAAAATACAGATCGCGAATTCCCCACACTAATAGTGTGCGATTCTTTCTACTGTGTTCAGTCGTATAATGAATATATACAGAATTGGCTTGTAAACGGGTTCAAAGATGCAAAAGGTGGCACAATAAAGCATAAAACGCTTTGGGAACAACTAGTTCAGTTGAGAAACAAACTACCAAAGGCTCACGTAATACACACGCTGAGTCATCAACGTGAGGGCGTTCACGTTGCAGGGAATTCATTGGCTGACGAAGCCGCAAAGGGGGCTGTTCAGACGGCTTCCGTAGCTGCGATCACTCGTTCAAAAACGAGAATAGACAGTGAGATATTGTTGGCTGTCAATGCTTCAAGCAAAGGCAGTGGTGCAGCGTTACCAAAGAAATTTCCACTCAAGTACTTTTATGTAATTGATGCGAACAACGTTCCTTTTGCTCGAATATATGGAGTGGGGGATAGGGTAATTCCAAACATGGAACGCAGATTAGGACTAATCCTAGCAGCACATGAGGGGATAGCCTCTGCTGATGCAGGTGTTTCCTCAACAGTATCTTTACTAAAACAAAGATATTGGTGGCCTGGCATTAGGAAACAGACCAAAAACTATGTTTTAGAATGCGAAATATGCCAACAGATGAAAGTCTCCACAGTGAAACGTCCTGCGCAGACACCCCTATTGATTTCAGACAAACCATTAGCTTGTATTTACCACTGCGGTCCCTTGCAAAGGGACGGTATCTATAAATATATATTGTTCACAGTGAATTTGTGCTCAAGGTTCCTATGGATATGGCCTCAGCGCTCGGCTGACGCGCGAACTGTTATAAAAGATCTGCAATTCTTTATCGGCACATACGCAATTGGCACACTACATTCTGACCAGGGCCCTGCGTTTAGCTCTCGGGCTTACAAAGAAGCCATGGCCAGTTTGGGCATAGCATTGCGGTACTCCTCTCCGTTTCATCCTGAGGGAAATTCTGTTGTGGAAAGGAAAAACATGGACATAAAGCAGTCTATAACAGCTAGAGTATTAGGTTCGGGTGATGGGTGGGTCAAACATCTTTATGGGGTCCAACGCTCATTAAATAATTTGCCAAGAAGTTCGCTAGGGCGGTCACTCCATATGAGGTCCTATTTGGGACAAGAATGTGAGTTCCTGATCTCGAATGTAAAGGCACAGTGGTGGAAAATAAACCCTTTGATATCAAAGATCGTTTGGCTGTTTTACAGGATCTAAATGAACTAAGATCGAAACAAAGCAACGTGTTCCTGAAGCCAACCACCACTGGGGAAAAACCGGCAGTCCCAGCAAGGCCAGTCTGGATCCCAAAAGTTGGGGATTTAGTCAGAGAGAAGATTGCGGACAAGACGGAATTTGGACCTTCTTACAGACAACCAGTACCTGTCCTAGCCGTCCACGGAACGAGAACAGTACTTCTGCCGCCCCTTGCTGGAAAAAAGGAGAAAAGATTTGTGTCAATCGACCTCATCAAACCACAGTATGTGGCCAATACTGAATAGTAGGCCTCGTGGACTCCGACCTAGTAGCAGACGCACTGCTCTCGCTACTATCCAAGAGGTTCAGACTGAAAGACTCATAACAATCGAGAATTCAGCAGTAACATATGAAGGACTAAGCAACAATGCTATGGAACTCGTCCCTCTTGAAACTCAAGTAACAGTTCGTCCGGATACACCTGTCTACACCAACGTAACACATGATCAACTGGTTCAATCGATTTCAACAAATCCTGATGCAATTCCAACAATTGACAGAACTGCGTCTGGCTATTTCATTAACTTTGATACGTTTTCTGAGGATCCGAGTGAACCTGAAACGACGCCAGCATTAAAAACTTTCAAATAACAAGTACAAGACCTTTTTCATTTCCTGAAGGAGACTTATCTGGTTTCACCATGGACTGAACTATGGATTATTTCTGGAATATTTTTCTTTCTGCTTTGGCTAGATTTGGTTATGACTATCAGCGTGCTTATAAATGGCAGATACATCCATATGGACACTGAAAGTAAAAATGTGAACTTACTTTTGAAACCACACAAATCATCCCATCGTGAAGCTAGAGACTTGTCAGCAGTGAACATCACAGCCATTCCTATACAGGATGGTATAGTGTGGGACAAAACCGATTTCGATATCTTCAGCCCTATGGAACTTTTGAACATTCCACATTTATTTAAAATTTCACTAAGTGATTTTATTACCTCCAGTACTTATTCTGATGATTGGGACTTTGAGACTGTAAATGATATGATGTCTGATCTAGAAAGGTCTGCTGCATTCTCTAACAATGAATACTTAGAGGGTTCATCAGACTACGAACAGCTTTATTGTTACAACCACTATGGTCATCATTTCTTGCATAAATCTGCAACACCTAGAAATGTGTTTATGTTTAACCAATGGGAACATTGTCCTACACCACCAAAAGGTAGTTCAAAAACGTTTGCTAAAAAGTTTCCCTATTTTTCAGGTTACAATACATCTGATCCAGAAACATTTTACTATAAAAATGTAAACAAAACAAGACAGAAAATTATGTTAACTAATACAAAACAGATTTACTCTGCAGCCTTTATTACCCAACTGTCTAGACATGGATTTGACTTGTGGAAAGACACAATAGACACGAAATCTGTCTGGGGTTCTAAAGATTGGCAAGTACAGGGGATAGAAGCTTTGTTTAGAGCATGTATCATCCCTCAGCAAATAATGTTTTTTGAATGACACTGTGCAAAAACATCTTGTCTTGGTTTAGCTAAGATCAAAGACATGAAAACACCTTCTGTACCAACACCTGCAAGTAATAACACTACACAGGGAGCGGTTACAGTTGACACAATACTACAAACCAACAGAACAGATCCTGATTGGAAAAAATGGTTACTCTGGCCCACAGACACAAACATCTGTCAAGAAAGATTCCTGATTAAAAGACAGGGCTTTACTATCCATAGGCCAGACCCATGATATGTTCAACGACAACATCCGGGGGTAGTAACAACATACAGTGTAGGAAAATTGTGCCTCGACTGGCTACAAAAATCTACACTTGAGGATGTGAAACAACACTTATCTTTACTTAAAGAAGACGCAGATCTTAGAGAATTCTTGCTAGGACCAAGAAAACCGCGTCAAAAACGTTTCATATATGCCGGCATTTATGCTGCTTATAATGAAGTATGGAAGGTTTCACAGGCAGAGGCCGCAGAACGAATACGTGAACTTGATCGTATTAACTTAGAGAAAACTCTCTCTGTGGTCGACAATGGGTTAACAACTTTGTCATCCAAAATGTATTCATTGGACAACATTGTATCCTCTGCTATTGACATACTGGAACAAGATTTAGCCATGTTACAACAAGGCCAATCTCAGTTACGTTCTATTATGTTATTAGGCTGGACGCTGCAATCTTTGCGTGCGAGCTATGTGCCTTGGCGTTTTATCAACACGTCGGCTCTGTTTGCAGAATACAATCTAACTGATAAACAGATCGAACTGGCACAAAGGGGAGCAAAGTATACAGTGCTGAGCATTGAAAAACTAAAAAATTACCATTTACAGTAGCAGAAAAACCAGCTACAGAATGGCTTATCCATGGCAAAATCACTCTGCCTGTCACTACTTTTCAGTTTCAGTATTGCCTCAAACAAATGCAAGCAGGCAAATATGAAAGGTTGGGTAAAGAATACATTAAGACATCCTGGGATTTACCTCACGAATACAGATGTTGGAGTGGGGATCGTGAAGTGTTTCTAAGCGGTTCACTCATATGTCAGGACATTTCTTTACACGGGGCTTGTAATGGTTCTGTGGCAAATTTGTCCTGCCACCAGCAGGGTACACCAGCTACTGTGATTAATCCAACGTTTGGCCAACTTTCTAACGGGAGTTACCTCATGTTGAATGATCAGAGTTGCTGTGGCATGTTGCCAGGCATCCCATATCTGGTAACGGTCGACTCCAGGGTTACTTGTTGTATGCAAGTATTGTTCCCCCCAATAGACACAGTCAGGGAGTCGCCTCTATGGCCTTCATTGAATGTTTCTTTTATACGTTTTGATACTTTAAGCAGAATGAAAGCCATGCTTTTGCAACAGACCGTGCCTCTGACCTCGGCCATAGAAATCTATGATTTACAAATTGCAAGGACTTCGGCTGAGATACAGGCTTTAATTCATACAAACTGCCCTATACATTTCGCAGAAATGATGGGACGTATCTTTAACATGTCTGATATGAGCGGAATTGTACATGTATTTAAGACCATCTGTTCAGGACTGTTAGCACCCTTCCAGGCAGTCCTCGGAATCATCCCAAACTTCGCACATTCGGTGTTTGGTGGTGTGCCATTAATTCTAGCACTTGTTGCAGGAATCCTGTTCCTATTCCTACTCTTACGCTATGGCAAGCCTATCCACCGACATCACTCCGAGCGATGTGGAGAAAGCTCTCCTAGAACGGAAGTGCCGTGAGCGCATAGTGCAGCTTTTGGGCATGCCTCGTCTACGGGAACTTAATACAACATGGTTCCTGTCATTCAGACCAATCTGGCAATATTGCATCTTACCTGTTCTACGCTGCCTGCTTTGCGGTGAAGAATGCGTGCTAGACACCTGTCTAACACACCCATCAGTTATGCCAACGGAGATCGATACTCTGCTGGACCCGGTAACGGCCCATGCTCTGTGTTGTCCCCAGAGGCTACCAATCCTGATGACGGCATTCATTGAGATCTCACAGACGCTTCCTGCTGCTGCTGAGGTACGAGATGGATCAACAGGCACACAGGTAACAACGGACGCGAACATTGCTGCAGCATCTTCTGCTGAAGGCGATGTTTCTCATCTCTGTGCAATTAACCTTCTGAACGAGGTGTTCCAAATGTCACCAACATCGGTAGACGATATTTTGTCTACAGAAATAGATGATTTCATGTTTACACCAGACCCATACACTGACTTTGATTCGGCTCACAGTGTACCAGGGACGCAATGAATTTGGCCTTCATATTTTCAAAACTTGGAACTCTTCCTAAAATTGAACTTTTTCTTTTTCTTTATTTTTTGAAAATACATGGCAAAACAAGCTGCTTACAGTAGAACTATTCTTATAAAACGGACTTCTTTGAATACTTTCAGGGACACATTGTCACCTTATTTACCACAATTTCATTTAGTACCATGATATGCAATGGCTTTGATTTTTGAAAACTTGTCAACCATTTCATCATATGTATATATTTCTGTTTATTCATTCATGTTGCATTTATTTCCAATATATGCTTAGAATGAAAAAATGCTTTAAAATGTACAGTACCTATTGCATTACATGTTTTAGCAACAGTTCTTTTAAAAACTTCTTTTACTATGCTTTTAGAAATGTTTTTAGCAATATGTGGTACTCAAGTTTAATGTTTAGCATTTTGTATTATCGTTCATTCGAAAGTGGAGTGGGTGTTGTATTCCGCTTTAGGTGTCCGTATATAGGTTTTCCTGAAACATGTCCTTATATAGGCACAATTCGCATTGCCCTTATATAGGCATAAGATCCCAGTCCTTATTTAGGCATTAGCCATGCACTCCAAATACAGGCATGGTCACCGACATCCGTCCACCCTAACGTCACAACGAGTTCTTAGAAACCAAACCCTAAGCCCAGCACAGGATTATTGATTTCTCCAAGAACTCATCTATTATGCATGAACGGCTATTCCTTAAGGGTTCATTCCTGACGTCTTCCTCTGTCCGACTCCACGTCAATGCTAACATTCCAAGGCACCTACCAGGTATAAATATACCTTCCCTTGCCCAAGCAAGTTAGAGGAGACCTCGACTTCAGAGGAGCCCATATCCCGGCCTGACGCACTGAGAAGACGCTGTCATCCCTGCTCGCAGAGAATACAGCTTCCAGTGTTCTGACTCCCTTCGCGGGGTGTTAGAGTTTGAGATCCGGCAGGAGATTCCCACCTCTCTCATTCTCAAGGTATGGAGCTGACTAGAACCTAGAGGGACTCTTGGCATACTTGGCATGCCAGACTCTTAGTATACCATACTATAGAATACTTCACCTACTTCTTACCTTGCCATACACCTAGACCAGATTAGGTGTACTGAGGTAGAACTAGCTTAAAAAAGCATCGTATGAGTACTCGCATTTTTAGCTCATGTTATTTATGTATGTGAATATATGCTAAAAGATAATGCTAGCACAGTATTATTTCTTTCTACTGCTTACGCTGTACATTATATATCTTGCATACTGTCTTGTGATCATAACAGCTCATATCTCTTACACGAGAAACAAGACTGTTCAATAAATCCTTTTATTGAAACGCCCATCTATTCTTTCTGTGTAACTCTGAGGAAACTAAGCATGCACGATTAGCTGAGTGAAACTGTTATCTAATGTTTCCACGATTCTGAGAGTGTTCTGATTCTAAAGGGAAACAAAGTTGTCATGTTTATGCGGTTGCCAGAAACTACTCCCTTCTTGTTTACAAGGAGTTTCTAGTGGCCTCTGAGTTAGCTGGCACAAAGTAATTAAGTTTAATATACTCGATAGGGACATACTGACCTCAGTCCTATGTCAAACCTATAGGGTATATTATTCCAATGCGCAGAGCCTATTAGGGAAATAGGAACTACACTACAGTCTGAGATAGAAGTGTGAAGCCGAGGCGCAGGAACATGGTCCACAAGATCCATAACTCAAGATTCCCCAAGGTCTGCACTCTGGACTGCTTTCTCCTGCTTCTAACACTCTGGCTTCAGAGCCAAGAGAGAGAATCAGCTTTATAAAAAACAAAAATACAAAGATCCCCAAACCGTTTTTGTTACATACCAGGAAAAAGACAGGTGCCTTTGAAACACGCATACACACTTAAACCAGGTTTGAGCGTTAAACTCCTATGTAATCTTCAAAAGAAACCAAACAATTTGCATGTCAAGAAGTCTCTGCTGCAGTAATCTGCAGAGGGAAGATGACAAACAGAATCCTGACAGCCTTTGAATGAAGAGTAAAAGAATTCTGAATGGAAATGGAAAAAAGCCTGTTATCAATGTTTTTGACATCCAGCAGCACTGGTCTGTCATCGCAATTTCTTTCTTGGTTCCAGCAAAAACAGACAATTCTTTTCTTCGTGTGAGGAAGTTTATATGGACGACGGTGAACACAAAAGGAGACAAATACACCATATATCCTTGTTTTCTTCGATGAACTTTGTTCAAATCGATGAAGTTCTCTGTGGGCTTCATCACATTTGTTTTTGCGACCTCTCCTCTGGTCCTAGTCCCAGTTCTTACTTACAAGAAACTTTTGCTGGGAATGGTGGTGGTCACATAGATTTCAACCAGTAGTTGTTTGACCAGGCAATAGTGGCATGTGGGCTAAGCAGAATCTCGGTCCTGGTGGGATTTTGATTTTAAGAAAGTTTGTGGACATTCATCACTAGGAGACAGCTGTGAAGCATTTGGCTGGGAGCTCAAATCTTAAGTTCAGGATCCATGCAAAAAAAGGATGGAAAGGTCAAACATCAGCTAGCGGTAGAAACCAGCCTCTAGCATATGGAGGCAAGTAGCTACATGTGTAGGTTGAACAGAAACAGGGAAAGAATTGACCGCTAGAGAGAGCATAGCAAAGGTTTGGCTGGTAATGAAAAACAAGATAATGATATTTGATCTCACCCAATCAGAAAATATGTTAACCACTTTAAGACCTGGCAATCAAATCCTGCTTCAGATAGTGTTTTAGCCAGGAGATTGTGGCTACCCTTGTCGAAAGCTACTGATGTTTCTAAAAGCAATAGGGCCTGACACCTCCGCCATCCACATGTCATTATAGGCCAATGAGGACTGACAGTTTTACCCACCTAGTTCTGTACCCTGCCAAAAAAACAGCTGGATGGGAGTCCAATAAGCCATTTTCTTCAGCATAATTCTGGAGCTGATTCAAAGATGTTTTTGCATGAGTTTCTGAGAAAAAGCAGAAGAGAGATCACACTGAGGCTGTTTACACTATGTTAATTTTTTTTTTTTAAATAAATACTTTATAACAGATCACTTCCAAAAATCTGGAAAGACATCTTGAACTAGGGATTAACTGAAGATTCGGAGGAGTAGGGTTTTACAATATGGTCAAAGCAAATTCATGAATCTGGCTGGGCAGAGATCCTGTGGGAAGGTAGAAAGAGGAGAAAGATCACAAAGGGCCTTCCAGTTGGATCTCACCTGCAAGTAGGTAAAGTGACTACTCCTGGTTCCTCTCTCTCCTGCTTTCTGAGCACCTTCTTGCCCATTGATTTCACGATATTTACATTTTTCCTGAACTCCATTAAATCCGGTTCTTTTTAGACCCCCTTCTGTCTTCTTTATTTTAGCAAATTATCCCCTCAGCTTCTGCAAACAGATTCATCTTTTTAATTTATCCCTCTCTGATGGCCGAGTCACCAAAGCTTGGAAAAATGCAATGATAGTGCCTATGTTAAAGAATCCGAATCTCGATCTTCTCAAATGGTCTAATTACAGACCAATCTCGCTTGTACTACTATTGCAAAAATTCTAGAGCAGCATGTTAATTTACAAATTTCAGTGTTTAATTAAACAAATGGCCTCCTCCACCCCTCGCAATCTGGTTTTACGGCCGGTTACAGCACCGAGTTCATTCTACTTGGAGTCCCTGAAGAGCTAAGACTCAAACTAGATAAAGGCGATACCGCAGCTCTGATTCTACTTGACATCAGTTCCGCGTATGACATCATATCTTACAAGCTATTCTCCAAAGACTGGCAGACGGGGTTTTCAAGACTGGGCCTTGACCTGGCCAACTTCATTCTTACAAGGCCATTCTTTTCAGGTCTTCACCAGAACCCACGGTTTCAGCCCCCATCCTCTATCTTTAGGAATGCCTTGTGGTTTGGCTCTCAGTCCGACCCTATTTAACATTTATGTGAGACCCTTGGCTGACATCATGGAAAGTTGTGGTCTCACGCTATTTGCCTACGCAGATGACAACCAGATTATTGTCTCCCTTTCACCCAAGGAAGACCACAGTCCTGACACTCTCAACATCTGCCTTGTGGAAGTTGCTGTTTGGATGAACAACAACTCCCTTAAACTAAATAGTGATAAGACTGAAGTTGTGCTGGTGGGAAATCACCCAAATCTCTGGGGATCGCATCCTTGGCCTGACAGTCTTGGAACTCCTCCAACCCCTGTCTCAATAGTTAAGAACGTAGGTTTCTGGCTTGATGAAAAACTTTCGATGAATCACCAAATCACTAAGGTAACTTCCACCTGTTTCGGTATTCTAAGATAGTTAAGAAAGATACTTTGGTTACTGTCTGTCTCTGTCCAAAGAATGGTAGTACAAGCATTAATCAACTCCAGGTTGGATTACAGTAATATTCTTTACCTATGGGCCCCCAAGACTGCACTCAGGCGTCTTCAGGTAGTCCAGGATGCAGCCTTCAGATTTCTATTCCACCTTCCTAGTATTCCTATACCTCTAATATCCTTCGAGACCTCCACTGTCTTCCGATTATAAAGAGAATCCATTTTAAAGCTTTGTGCTGTATGCATAAGGCTATGTTGAATGCAGGTCCACTCTCTCTTAGATCGCTAGTGGCGCCCTATCATCCCAACCGTTCTCTTCAATCATGTAATCACTCTACAGTTCCCAGAGTTAGGAGAACCCGAAAGGGTGACCAGTCTTTCTCTTATATGGGTCACAAACTGTGGAATGCTTTGCCTGTCTCTACGAGATCTTGCTGATCCTTTGGTGTTTTTCAGAATCTCTTAAAGACTTGGCTCTTCTAATCCTTTTGTTTCTATGTTAAGATTCTGATGTTCTAACATAATATGCCTAGCGCTGGGAATCTCTTTTAGGGTAGATATGCACTCTACAATACTACAGAGTAATAATAATACTAAGAATGATAATAATAACAGGTTAATAGGCAAATGAACACAAAAATTAAGAAAATTGGATGTGGGGATCAATTTTTACGACAAAATAGCGTCAAAATATGTTATTGGTAACAATTTATGCATCAACAGTGAAATAGCCCTTATCAGAGGGGGGTAAAATGGTGGTCTTCTCTTGGAGGTTGCAAAGGCTACAGACAATTTGGTGAGATGAAGGACCATCTGCCAATGTCTAGATCATTCCCATAGGATGGCAGTCAGTTGTAAGGAGATCCTGTTGCTGAAGGACATCGCTTGCCATTGGCTGCAATAAAGTTATCAAACCTTGTACCTACTCACTTCCTCCCTCTTTTTCCCCAGTGACAACGGATCAATTCATGGCCAAACCCCTAAGAGTAACACGACCAGCACAGATATGTCTGTTATCCAACTGTTTGCACTCCTAGATTGGTTCTTGCTTTCTCTGAGAATAGAGAGAAGTCACCCATGGAGGTTTGCAATGCCAGGTGATGATCTGTAACATCATGTTAGCAGTGGCTGGGTTTTAGCATCTGATGCATGTACTATAAAGGGAAATATGGCATTCTTCCATTTCAGGATGACATTTTAGTGTTTGAACAGAGCTGGGAAAGGCACAAGTTGTTAAGAAGTTGTTGAAGTACTGACAAAGAACGGTTGTAGATTGCACACATAAAGCGAGTTCTGCAAAACAATTGGAGTAATTATAGTAATTGCTTTAATGCTCCCTGATTTTTGCTGAGGGCATTAAACCAAGACAGAGTTTGTTAATGCTGGTGAAGGTGCTGCTGCACCTTCAAACAGCAACAAACTACTGTTTCTCCAGAATGTTATGCCACATTTGTCTCCAGTTGTGCCACACTTGCTTATCCAATTACTCATTTGTTCAAAAAAGATACTGCATTTGTTTGAGGGAAGATAAAGTGGCTGTCAATGCTAGGATCAAACCATAGTTGCTGTAACCAACCAGACCACAGCCTTTTGTGCCAGGGCTACCCATTTGTATCACTTTGGATGTCAGTGAACATGGACTATGGGGTCAGTGTTAACTCAAATAGGGAACAATGGAGAAAACATTATGGAGTTTGCACTAGAGGTGGGCGGACTTTTGAATTCCGCCGTCGGAATTTATTAATTCTGCATTACTCATGTATCGTGGAATTACTAATAAATTCCGCTACCCCACAGGTGAAATTAATCAAACAATCACTGCAATTAGTTCTTAAACAGGACTGGAAGGGGGAGCAGTCTTTCTATGTTTAAAAGCCACTGCAGATTATACTTTAATTATCAGTGATTTAAACATAGATGGACTACTCCCTCTTCCTCCCCTGTTTATACCACTGCAGTGCAGCGCATACCCCTTGTTGACCTTACATAAGCATGTATGGGGACTGAGTGGTATGTACTGCACTGGAGTGGATCCCTCTGGGCGCCCTTACATAAACATGTAAGGGCACCCAGGGGGATTCACTGCACTGTGCTGCAGTGTATCCGAGCACCCAGGGGTATGCACAGCACTTTGTGGTGCCCACTCTGCCCCTTCATGGAATTCCTCGGAATCTTGCAAACTTTTAAAGTATTTCTGCTGAATTCCTTGGAATGATAGTATGTTAATTCTGCTCACAGCTAGTTTGCACCATGGACCTCAAAACTCTAGGAAATATAATCACTAGTCAGTGAGAAGGAGAAGTCTGCTTGCGCGTGGGTATTCAGAAAATGTAAGACATATGTCTGGAGTTCAAGATTCACTCTCAGAACCAACCAAAAAACCCTTAATATACACATTTGAGGAAACTAATTTTCGTTCTGCAAAGTCTTCTACTCAGCTGGCAAGATTAGGTACAACATTTATGGAATATAATTTTGCTGTAGGACAGATCGCAGACTGAAAATTCAACATAGCAGACTGCTTACATACTCTGCCTTTAGGAGACTGTGATGAATTGAAGGGTGAAGCCATAGATGGAAATAGAGAATGCTTTACACTCAGAATAAATAATATAGAGGGGAGATATACCTTGGAGCAGCACTGAATGAAGGGTCTGTCAGAAGAGTTTTGCTAAAACACATGGAATATGTTCAGTGGGAGCTGATTGAATGGTGTTTGGCAATAGGACTCAAATGTACTCCTAAGAGTCTTATGTGATGTTTACCAACAGTGGTGTATTAACAGTGGCATAACAAAACGTGAGGGGGCCTCTCTGCAAAGCACCTGAAGGTGGTCCCCATGCTCTGGGCCCAACCAGGAGCTCTGATGCTAGCGGCCTGTGCACCGGAGGGCCCCCGGATCTCGGGGGTCCCCAGCCCAGCAGGAGCTGCGGAGGCTATTGTTACGTCACTGTATATTAATGCAAGGAAAATAAGTTGTTCTGCCTTGTTCAGTAAGGAGCAATTCACTAATCCTGCCCATATGGGCGATTTAGAGGTGGCCCTTACTTAAAAAAGGCTTAGGAGGACATATTGGTGGATGTCGATGGACAGGAAATCAGAGGATATGATTTTGAAGTGTGCGATGTTTCAGTTGGATAATAGAGGTTTAGGGGCATATTTATCAAATATTCACACAACGCAGCAAGCCACCTTGCTGCGCTCCATGAAAGGGAGAGTGCAGGAATGTGCAGTATTTAACATTATTCAGCACATTTCTGCTCTCTGCCTGTGCTGGCGCGCAAACTGCTGCCTAGCACCAATGCAGGCACCCTTGCACCATGGTGCAAAGGTGACTTCATTATAGGCAGGATTTTTTTTGTGCAGGAAGGTACCCTTTTCTGCACAAAACAAATCCTTTGAGACTTTATCCTTTATCCTCTTTCTTTGTGTGTTGCAGAATGAAGCACATGTAGAAAGTCTGAAAAATGAGGAGAAATAAGCATATTTCTCCTCGCTATGCCTCTCCTAGGGAAGCATATCATTTTGACACATTCCCAGGTCTACCACTAATGGTAAATTTGGGAATGTGCCAAAATCCATGGGTGGATGCATGAGAACACCCACGCTCCACCCATGGAATGCCTCCCTGGGGCAGAGTAAAGCAAGGCAGCAACTTGTGCTGCCTTGCATTGCTCCACATTTACCAAGCCACACTGGGTCACACAAGGTAGCATTGCGTGGCTTGGGAAATGGCATTCTAAGTTTTGCATCAATCTTGCACCCCTTGCTTGGCGCAATGGCGATGCAAAATCATGATAAATATGCCCCTTTGTGTTTAGGAAAGAGTCTATGGGTTTTATTGAGTTGCTCGAGGAACATGGGAGAAGTTAAGGACAGATTCTCATGACCCACCTTATGTTTTTCCACTGGATTCTGATTATGCAATGGGGCTAATTAACTACTTAACTAGATGGATAGAGGTGATATTTCTAAGAAATTCTACCATTGATTGGTATTGGTTTCCTTGGTGAGGTATATTTTCAATAGAGGGACTGAACAAATGTTGACCACGTTTAATCTTGAACAACTGTGTTCAATTTGTTTCAGGATACATGGAAAGATTTATGAAGAAAATTTACGTATTCCACAAAAAAGTAGTTTGTACTATCTCCAGGGTAATACATTAGTAGAGGATGTGGAAGAACTGAGCATAAATTTACAAAACTGACTTACTCACTGTTAGAACTGCACCTTAGAATGCTTTAAATGCTGCAAAAATGTTGACGTTAGAAAATGTTTCATAGGAAAAGAGTAAATGCATAGTGTTTAGAATCCTAGTAAACAAACTGTGAAAAATATTAGTTAATCACATGTAGGATTGAGAATGCTCTTAGAAGGTTTGCAAATTATTGAGTGTTTCCGAAAATGTTTTGCACCAGACAACCATTTCTTAACGTGCATATTAACAAAGGCCCAAAAGTCTTTTCATTCGTCTCTTGCTCATAGTGATATGACTAAGATATTTATTAAAACTGCTAAGCATTACTATCATCCTTTGGAAAATGCTGACTATAACATCGTGTTCATCCTTCTCCTCACCCCATGTTAGATCATATGTTAGAATACAAAGAACTTGTTAAAACTGCTTATACTAAATGATGACTTAGAGACCTTTATTAATGCTTCTTCCGGTTAAAATTGATAGTTGCTTTCATATTACTGACTAGCCATTGTTCACACATCGAGCTCATAGTGCATCCTTTAGCTTAGGTAAGAGGGTTCTCATGAGAACCTTCTCTCATTTAACAAGTGCTGTAATAATTGCATCAATCATGGCAACGAGGGTACAGACTGCGGGAATCGGAAGCATCGTATGACTGATGACACCACTTCATGAACTATTTTCTTTGGATATAGACAGAGGACACCTACAGAATTGTTACGAAAGTGTGACCCTATATTAATGGGTGTTCCTAGGTAGTTTGTAATCACTTTTTCCCATACACCCCATTGCCTCTTAATTCTTCCAACTTTTCTGGTGATCCTGCTGCTGAATCTTTCCGTGCTCTGAGATTCTTCTTTATGGAGAATGACTTTCATGAACTATTTCCCTGAGGTGACTGATTATTTCTCTGACATGACTGATTCTTTTTCGTTATTGATCTTTTTGGATTATTAGTGAGCAATGTTACTGCAAGGATCACACTTTTATTTACAGTTGGTACTGCAGCTGTAGGGAACTCGGCTGAGTTTCTAGAAGAATTCCTAATGAGAAGTTCATCTCTTACATGCTCTTCTCCAGAGGAACACTTTATGGGTTCTATTTAGAATAGGTCCCTTAGTTAGCTTACGGGGTTTCTTTATGGAACACTGTGTATTTTTCTAATGCTAAGTTGTAATCACATCTATTTTTACATTTCTGTAAACTTACTAAACTGAATAAAGATAATTACAGATTCTAACTTTATGATAAATAAATGTTTTTGAAACCTTCACCAACTTCTCATCATTGACTAATCGCCAAAATCCAAATGTCATTGATGTTTTGATTATTTTGAAAGAGCTCTAATTCACAGTTAGAAATTGGATTTCTGGTTGGCTAGGGCATGCACCTAAGCCTGGCAGAAACCACCACTCTAGTCAGGGCAAGGGAGTTACACGCTGAAGATAACCCCTGCTCACCCCCTTGGTAGCTTGGCAGAGCAGTCAGGCTTATCCCAGAGGCAAAGTGTAAAGCGTTTGCACAACACACTCACAGCAGCGACACACTAGGCACACCACAAAAGAAACTCCACACAAGGTTATATAAAAATAGCCTTTGTATTATCCATAAAACACATTAGAACACAATCACATATATACACTGTGCCACCAGGCACTTGTCATGACTATACTAGACATAACCAACATCAGCAGAGCACTAAAGTACCCACTTATCCGAGTGCACCCCTCAAAAAAATCACCATAGTGATGCGTAGGGTACAAACTTTGGCAATGTCACCCCAAAGCCTAATCACATCAGGGCATAACATAAATCACTCACTTTGCAGTATATACCACAACGTAGCCCCACAGCGTAATCAGGGCCTGAACATGCCTGCCCTGAATACATTCCTGAGAGCCAACTGGCCCACAACACATGTAGGGCACCGAAGTACCGGCCCCTCTATCTCCAATTGGCAGTCCCAGCGCTTCTGCGCTCACCATATGGGCTGCGTGGTAATTGTGTGGAAGTTCCTTCCTCCACCAAGGTTCAGGGGCCTCCGTCGAGGTTTACCCCGAGCTACCAAAAACACAACAAGGCCTCTGCTCAAAAGTAAGGGCTCTGAGGTTAGGTGTCACTCCGGCAGCTGCCCGCTACCACCCGGGGCAGCTGCTACACTGGTAAGTCGGGTGACGCGGACTCGACTGGCCTGCTGGGTTTGAGGACAGTGCGGGTCTGCTCCGGCCTTCCAGCAACTCCCGCCACTCACTCGTTTACCATATGGCATTTCAGCACATCTGGAGTCCTTCGGGCCTCGCGGACTGCTGGACAAATGACGACAGACTCTCCAGACGCCGGCGGGAACCTTCCGAGCTGGCTTGCTTCGGAGCGCCGTCTTCACTGGGGCCGATCTCCTCTCTCCGGCCTTCCTCTTTGAGTGCGGCCCTGCCCACAACCAGGCTTAGCCTCTGCCTGGCTTCCGGCGGCTCCCCCATTGCTACGGCAACCGGAAGGGGAGAGGAAAGGGAAGCCTCATCTCATCGGAGCTTCCCCAGCGTTTTTCCCTCCACCACGGAGGAAAGTGACACAGCGCTCTTTCAGCGCTTCTCGTCGTCAGGGGGGCAGAACCCAAAGCACTCCTCCCCGGTCCTGGCAGTGAAGCACTCACCAAGCGCTACGGCAACACGAGCCCACGCCAGGGGCTCAAGCACACAGGGCACAGGAATCCTGCAGCACTGCAAGCCCAGGTCTAGGGCTACAGGACAACGAGAAAAACATGAAGCACTCAGCCTGTCTCCCACGTCAAGACAAAACCAGGGAGCAGGCAGTGCTCCTCTCCAGGAATCCACAAGGCAGAGCTTGGGACAGGCAGGCCAGCAAGCAGGGCCTCCCAGCAGGCAGTAGCTGAGTCACACTGTGGTTCCTCCTGGCAGAGTGTCCCTCAGACCCAGTTCCCAAGTAAGCTCAGTTAAAAAAATACGGGGTCACAGCCCCAATACTTCTACTCCACAAAGTCCTTGTTCTCTGCTGACACAGGGCTCTGAGCCCAGTCCAAACCAGTTCTGGGGGACACTTAAAAATATCCTTACAGTGCACAACACTCCCCATTGTAAGTGTAAGCCCTGGCCCCAGACACACCACAGGGGAGCGGAGCCATCATTGTGGAAGGCAGGCACAGCCCTATTCAGGTGCAGGTGCTACTCCTCCCACCACTCCAAATGCAGACCAGGTCTATTCAGCCTAAGCGCTGACTCATCCAGACTCTCTGGAGCCACTGCACCTCCTCAGCCCCTGTCGCTCCGAGGCCAGACAGTCAATACACAATTGTCAGGCACAAAGACACATAGCACACAGAAATGCCAACTTCTAAAAGTGGTATTTCTAAAATAGTGATAATAAATCAGTGAACACCAATACGCAGAATTTATTACCACTATTACAAACATACCAAACTTGATCACGCTACCCCTCTCATGTCAGGAATTACCACTGAAGCATAGATCATGGAATCCCCAATGCATCCCTATGAGAGGGCAGCCTCATAGCAGTGAGAAACCAAATAGGCTGTTTGTCACTACCAGGACATGCCACACAGTTCAGGCACATGTCCTACCTTTTACCTACACTGCACCCTGCCCATAGGGCTAGCTAGGGCCTACCTTAGAGGTGACTGATATGTAGTAAAAGGGGAGTCACAGGCGTGGCAACCACTTTATGTGCCATGTCACAGCAGTAGTAAACTGCACGCGCAGGCCCTGTAGTGGCAGAGTCCTGAGACAGGTTTGAAAGGCTACTTTGGTGGGTGGCGCAAGCAGCGCTGCAAGCCCACCAGTAGCATTTAATTTATTGGCCCTGGGTATATGAGATACCACTGTACAAGGGACTGATAGGTAAATTAAATATGCCACACAGGTGTAGATCAATCTTACCAAGTTTACAATAGAGAGCACATGCTCTTTAGGACTGATCAGCAGTGATAAAGTGCCCAGAGTCATAAAACCACCAATGACAGGTCAGACAAATACAGGAGGAAGGCAAAAAGTTTTGGGATGACCCTACAAAAAGGGCCCAGTCCAACACAACCCCCTTCCAGCCTAATGCCAGGGTAGACCAATCACTACCTTGATGGGCTTCCCTGCTTGGGGCGATAGAACATGGACGCGGGCCCGCATCTGCAGGGGAACACTCCAGTTCTACGCCAATCTGAACCCACGTGGATCCCTCTGTCTAAGCTCCTAGGACCAACTAAGCTACCCCTCTGGGACTCTTTAGCTGTCCGCGGCCAGGACCAGGCCCTAGGCCCTCCAGATGTCTCTGGCCCTTACCATCTCACAGCGTAGGGGGCAGTAGCCCCAGGTACATAGTATCCATTCTCCACTCTACCTTTCATCAGTGCATTTCTACACTGCCACTGATCCCTCAACCGAAGGTCTGCACCCTCAGTCTGACCAGAGGTCACGGGTGAAGCTCTCCTCCCCCTACCTCTCCTTCTGGGGTTCTGCACTCTCCTCCTAGGAGAGGCACCCTCAGAACATAAAACTGTCAGGGCGCTGGAATCAGCCCTCCCACACAATTCTCCCACCAGTTCAGGGCCTTGACCCTGCAACTGGTCTTCCTACCCAGGGACTAAACCCTCAGGTTGAACCGGGGCCAGAGGTGAAGATTCCCACCCCCTGCACCCCCTTCCAGAGTTCTGTACCCTCCCACCTGGAGTGATACCCCCAGAAGACAAAATGGTAGGGACACTGCTTACAGATGTCCTTCCCTCCAGGTCAGACATTACCTCCTGAGCCTGGCCTCCCAACCCAGGGACTACACCCTGTAGCTGAACATTTGCCCGACAAGCCAGGACTTTCTGGGTAGCATGCATGCCCCCCCCAAGGGTAACATATATCTCATGTGTTGCGTGACAGTCTGCCTGGCGCTGATCTCCAGACCACTGCCCATCTGACAGTGTGCGAAGACCCCCAAAACATAAGCAGTGTCACCATGGTCACACCTAGAAGGCTCAGCCTTTAGAGCTGGCCCCTGATCCACTGGGGACTGCCTCCCCCTCTCACCCCTCTATCTGGACTTCTGCACCCTCCACTCAGGAGTGGCACCGCCAGACACCAGAACTGGTGGAACGCTGCGCACAGACGCTCCAAGTTCTCCTGACACTAGGAGATCCCCCTTAATGGACGGCCTTCCAGTACAGCCTAGGCTTCCCACCTGGTGTTCCCTTAGGGAACCCTCCAGGCCCTGGGGCTGGGTTTCGGGCACCTTGGGATGCATCCCAGTCTCACTCCTTCCCTGCAGAGACAGGAAGTGAGTCAATACACCCCTCCCACTACACCGGGACCTATCTGGGCTACTAAGAATATATCCCACCACCCTCGGTTGGGAAATACCTGAGCCACTCCCTTTAGGGTCACTCCCAAATGACTTTCCAGACCCTCTGCCACTCACCCAGAGGTCTGCCTCCCGTGCAAGCTCCCTGGGATCAGAGAACTCACACTCCAACAGGTGTTGGTGTAGCCCTGGAAAACAACAGAACGTGTGCTCTCTGACAATCAGATTGAACAGCCCTTCAAAATTTTTTCTGTGCTACTCATCACCCAACCTTCCAATTCATCACAACATTCATCCACAAGCTCCCCCCAAGACTGGTGAGACAGTTTCCTACTGCCCCTGAACCTCAACCTATATCCTTCAGGTGTGACACCCTCTTCCTGGGAACTAGGTACCAAGCTCTGGGATCTGGGAGTGGAACTTCCTACACTGGACTCTACATTGCTACCACCACTGGACTCCACCATCACTGGTGAGTCCAGAACACTAGAACTATACTCATGGGATAACCTATCCTCAAGAGCTAGCTTCTCTCTGGCGAAGGCCCTCTCTGCCTCCGCCATCCTCTCCTGCGCTAGGACCCTTTCAGTCTCTAATTTTGTCTCCTCCACCGCTAACTGTGCTAGCTCTGCACCCAGCTTGGCATGCTCCAATTTGAGCTTCTCTAACTCCAGCTGGTGCTCAATTTCCTTCTGCCTGTCCACCAACTCCTCTGGGGACCAAGAAAGGGATGGGGCACTACCCCTGTCACTATACCCAGCAAGGGACTTCCTCTCTACAGGGTCCTCACTACCTACTGGCGTCCCTGCCCTGTCATTTTCTTCTTCCTCTTCAGTCTCTTCAGGGTCACCCTCAAAACCACCACCCTTTTGGTATGCGGACTGGGAACCCTCCCACCCAGAGTACTTATGTTTCCATTCATCCTCTTGCCACTTGGGCATGACTTTCTGAAGGGATAGCTGAGTGTCTGCCCAACTCAGTGCTATGTTCCTCTCCCTGCAGAACCCCTTTAGCTCCTCTAGACTGTAGTTCAACATGTCATTTAGTTCAAAGGTAGATTCCATTTTGGCAAGGCACTTAAACCCACACAAGTGCAACACAAGACTCCTAGGCGTAAGAGCTGAAGCAGGAGTACACAATTAGAAAAAATGATGAATTTGAGGAGAAAGAAAAAACAAATTCAGGAGAAATCCCAAAACACGTGATTTGTCTACATGTAGAGTTTATAGTGCAACCATGCGTCACTGTGGTACTGCGCAAACGCAAGTCCTATCCTCACCGCTGACAACCAATGTTAGAAATGGGATTTCTGGTTGGCTAGGGCATGCACCTAAGCCAGGCAGAAACCACCACTCTAGTCAGGGCAAGGGAGTTACACGCTGAAGATAACCCCTGCTCTCCCCCTTGGTAGCTTGGCAGAGCAGTCAGGCTTATCCCAGAGGCAATGTGTAAAGCGTTTGCGCAACACACTCACACAGCAGTGACAAACTAGGCACACCACAAAAGAAACTCCACACAAGGTTATATAAAAATAGCCTTTGTATTATCCATAAAACACATGACTTTATAGGGATTTCATAAATCATTAGGCCATTCGTGCCACTGTCATAAAATATCACATTAGGGTTATTCATAGCATGAAAATACTAGACATAACCAACATCAACAGTGCACTAAAGTACCCACTTATCCGAGTGTACCCCTCAATAAAATCACCACAGTGATGCGTAGGGTACAAACCTTGGCAATGTAACCCCAAAGCCTAATCACATCAGGGCATAACATAAATCACTCACTTTGCATTATATACCACAATGTAGCCCCACAGCGTAATCAGGGCCTGAACATGCCTGCCCCGAATACATTCCTGAGAGCCAACTGGCCCCCAACACATGTAGGGTACCGAAGTACCGGCCCTCTATCTCCAATCGGCAGTCCCAGCGCTTCTGCGCTCACCATGTGGGCTGTGTGGTAATTTTGTGCAGGTTCCTTCCTCCACCAAGGCTCTGGGGCCTCCGTCGACGTTTACCCCGAGCTACCAAAAATACAACAAGGCCTCTGCTCAAAAGTAAGGGCTCTGAGGTTAGGTGTCACTCCGGCAGCTGCCCGCTACCACCCAGGGCAGCTGCTACACTGATAAGTTGGGTGACGCGGACTCGACTGGCCCGCTGGGTTTGAGGAACGTGCAGGACTGCTCCGGCCTTTCAGGAGCTCCTGCCACTTGTCATCTGTCAGGGATCTCCTTATCGCATCCTCGGGATCGATTCATGGCTTAAGTGGGTCCACCCCTTGATAGCCTCAATTCTGAATGCTATAATAGCACAGAAGATTAAGGTGATCAAGTGAGGGAAGGAAAGGAAGGGAACAGCGGGGAGGGAGACCTGTAAAGAAAAAATAACACCTTGAACCTTGATTACGTTTATATTATCGTCTAAAGTAAGAAGGACTTCTCTCTCTTTACCTGTAAAACAAAACAAATAGTGTCCTGTACCACTAAAGGACACACAAGGAAATGTTCATTCCTTTTCTAGTCAAGGCTTGTTGGTAGAAGGATGCTGAAAATAGAGAACTAATGTTTAGGGAACTGCATGTCATGCTACACCACACTTCACCTTGTTCCAGAGACATTTATCACGGATATTCTCAACATACCCACCAAAATAATAGTATGCCGTGCGTCACAGGGGATGAATCCAATATGACCTCATGACCCCCTGTTAAGGAAACAGCAAACAACACAAGTAAACCAGGCATACTGCGACTTTAGTACGAACATCAGTGGTTGAGTACTTCTTGTGAACAATGACCCATAATCATTTCTTATCCAGTCTTATGCACTCCAAGCAAGCATCAACGCTATGTAACTAATTGTTACTCCGAGTGCACAATTTCATTATCAACAATGTCTCGATCTAGATTGTTCAAAATTGCGCCAGCAAGCATATAACAGCAGATTCAGCAGGAGGTAGCTTCGTTAGCACTATCACATGGAATATCCTGCCACTCAGCCTTTAGCCTTACTTCCATTAATCCAATATAGCAGGTACCGGCCAACAAGAGCACCATTAATCCAAAACAGCAGGTACCGGCCAACAAGAGCACCATTAGCTTGTGCATGAAACCCACAGCTTTACCGCACCAGCCGAACGCTGTTCCTTCACAGCGTCTCTCTCTCTGTCCAAGTTGCAACGAGAATAATCTGCCCCGTATTCATCCCGGAAGCCTTCTTTATCCGCTTCCGGGTTGACGTCATGATGCACGTTCCTCCTGTTGGACCGCAGCGGTGCACCGCACGTTCCTTCTACTCCTTGTGCAGCGCCACCATCGGCACAGATCCTTTCCGGCCTGAAGGTAGGAGAGGAGGGTGGCCCGAGTCACGCAAATGGCAGCGTTACTCTCGGCACCCTCTGTGGCATTGCCGGTGTCCGTGACAGCACTCACCCGTTTACCAAATGGCATTGCAGCACGTCTGGAGCCCTTCAGGCCTCGCGAGCTGCTGGACAAATGATGACAGACTCTCCAGACGCCAGCGGGAACCTTCCAAGCTGGCTTGCTCTGGAGCGACATCTCCACTGGGGCCCATCTCCTCTCTCCGGTCTTCCTCTTTGAGCACGGCCCTGCCCACAGCCAGGATTGGCCTCTGCCTGGCTTCTGGAGGCTCCCCCGTTGCTACGGCAACCAGAAGGGGAAAGGAAAGGGAAGCCGCGTCTCACTGGTGCTTCCTCAGCGTTTTTCCCTCCACCACGGAGGAAAGTGGCACGGCGCTCTTTCAGCGCTTCTCGTCGTCAGGGGGGCAGAACCCAAAGCACTCCTCCCCGGTCCTGGCAGTAAAGCGCTCACCACACGCTACGGCAACACGAGCCCACGCCAGGGGCTTAAGCACACAGGGCACAGGCATCCTGCAGTACTGCAAGCCCAGGTCCAGGGCGACAGGACAACGAGAAATCCATGAAACGCTCAGCCTGTCTCCCACGTCAAGACACAACCAGAGAGAAGGCAGCACTCCTCGCCAGGAATCCACAAGGCAGAGCTGGGCACAGGCAGGCCAGCATGTAGGGCCTCCCAGCAGGTAGTAGCTGAGTCCCACGGCAGTTCCTCCTGGCAGAGTGTTCCTCAGGTCTAGATCCCAAATAAGCTCAGTTCAAAAAACATGGGTCAAAGCCCCAATACTTATACTCCACAAAGTCTTCGTTCTCTGCTGGCACAGGGCTCTGAGCCCAGTCCAAACCAGTTCTGGGGGGCACTTAAAAGTATCCTACCACTGCACAACACTACCCATTGTAAGTGTAAGCCCTGGGCCCAGACACACCACAGGGGGGGGCGGAGCCACCATTGTGGAAGGCAGGCACAGCCCTATTCAGGTGCAGGTGCTACTCCTCCCACCATTCTAAATGAAGAGCAGGCCTATTCAGCCTAGAGCTGACTCATCCAGACTCTCTGGAGGCACTGCACCTCCCCAGCCCCTGTCACTCCAAGGCCAGACAGTCAATACACAACAGGCAGGCACAAAGACACATAGCACACAGAAATACCTACTTCTAAAAGTTGTATTTCTAAAATAGTGATAATAAATCAGCGAACACCAATATGCAGCATTTATTACCACTATTCCAAACATACCAAACTTGATCACGCTACCCCTCTCATGTCAGGAATTACCACTGAAGCATATATCAGGGAATCCCCAATGCATCCCTATGAGAGGGCAGCCTCACAGCAGTGAGAAACCAAATAGGCTGTTTGTCACTACCAGCACATGCCACACAGTTAAGGCATATGTCCTACCTTTTACCTACACTGCACCCTGCCCATAGGGCTAGCTAGGGCCTACCTTAGGGGTGACTGATATGTAGTAAAAGGGGAGTCACAGCTGTGGCAACCACTTTAAGTGCCATGTCACAGCGGCAGTATACTGCGCATGCAGGCCCTGCAGTGGCAGAGGCCTGAGACAGGTTTGAAAGGCTACTTTGGTGGGTGGCGCAAGCAGCGATGCAAGCCCACTAGTAGCATTTAATTTACTGGCCCTGGGTACATGAGATACCACTGTACAAGGGACTGATAGGTAAATTAAATATGCCAAACAGGTGTAGACCAATCTTGCCAAGTTTACAATAGAGAGCACATGCACTTTTGCACTGATCAGTAGTGATGAAGTGCCCAGAGTCATAAAACCACCAACGACAGATCAGAAAAAATACAGGAGGAAGGCAAAAAGTTCTGGGATGACCCTGCAAAAATGGCCAAGTCCAACATCACCTATAGTGGAAAAGGTCTATCGACCTCACTGGAGGTGCAAGGATTCTCCACGCCGAGATTTGTAAGTGGGTGTAAATAAAAGATTGAACAATCTTGGTGAGTCCTTGGGCTCCCGCAGATGCTAAAAGAATGATGAGGAGGTTTAGGAGTTGCTAATGGGGGCAGGAACAGCCGGAATTGATCGCGGGTAAAAGGGCGGGCACGTGGGGTCACGGGGGAGTCATGCAGGGAGGCACAAGGGTCGCACGGGGGGAGTGCACATAGTAAAAAAATAAAATAAATAGCTTGCCTTGCCGCCGGGTCGCACGTCGCTGCTCCTGCTATCCTGGAACTCGAGGAACATGAAGCAGGTCCCACTGACCAATCACAATGCTGCAGTGCAGCGTTGTAATTGGTAAGCACCCAGGCTCCCTGACCAATCACAACGCTGCAGTGGAGCGTTGTGATTGATCTGAGAGTCCTGGTTGCACGCTCAGCCAGGGAAATGGGGCCCTAGGCATGTTCTCCATGCAGGCTGTAATGCAGCCTGCATGGAGAACGGGGAAAGGGAGCATGACTGGTTTGGGTAGCCCAAGAGTGCCGACCAAACAGTCACTGAGCACTTTTTGAGTAGGCAAACCACTCCTCCTCTGCCATGCTCCGTGAGCCGAGCAGCCCCGCCCTCAAAGAGTCAGGAAACATAAAATGATAATAACTTCTCGCACTGCTTGAAAGCAGTGGGGCGACGCTCCTCCACTATTCGGAGGAGCCACCCCTGAATGGGGGGGTATGTGAAGGATTACTTCTGTGAAACTTTATGGGATCATTGCAAAATGATGCACATACCACAAAAAGGTCTCAGATTTTACGATGTTAGGTTTTCGGTGGGGTGTTGTGTTTGTTTGCATTGGATGGCTACCAGTTATTAGGCCAAGAGGAAAGTGTGGGGATGCGGAGGGAAGCAAATCAAAGGAGAAGATGCATCATATGTTGCAGTATGTCTAAAAAGAGAACTTAAGGTAGGACATAGCATGAGAATGAAACAAAGAGGTGATGTTGGAAAGGGAGATTCGAAATAAAGTGCTGTGAAAATTGAGAAACAAGTGCCAAACTAGAGGTGTTTTTACATTTGGGAAAGTAGTGGCTAAGGTCAAGCTTCATCATCCTGAAAGAGAAGCTGGCAGAGAAAGGTTATGAGGCGTGGACATCCTCACGTGTCAAGAGCTATCCCCTTTGTGAGAAGGCTTTTGTGGTGTTACGTTATCTCTTCCTGATATTTGTGCTTGTGGCTGGTTGTTCTTCTTTTGATGTTTTTGTCTGTTGTGTGTGTGGTTTTGTTGAAGTAAAAACAGAGTTGTTTCAGGCCTTGCATGTTGTACTCCATGTCTCACCAAAGTGATGTTCTTATTGAGACTGCAGTCCTGTAATAGATACTGTGAAATGCCATTTTTAAATTGTGTCTTCAGCTGTTGGTCAGTTGTTCCGAGGCGCTGTTGGAGAAGGCCTTCCCTATAGATGGTTGCAATAAAGAACTTCTTTTTTACGTGTTAATCAGTGTGGAATATGATCATATGCACGTCGTTCTCTTTAAAGAGATGTACTATTCCTATTTAGGAAATATAATAGCCTACATAAAGCCTTCATAAGTCAGTGAACATTGTTTACATTCTGTTTTGCTTGTACAGTAACATTAACTTGCTAACT
This sequence comes from Calotriton arnoldi, assembly GCA_963921515.1. Taxonomy (NCBI): domain Eukaryota; kingdom Metazoa; phylum Chordata; class Amphibia; order Caudata; family Salamandridae; genus Calotriton; species Calotriton arnoldi. Next base: position 345,497 of record CAWUFW010009835.1, read on the forward strand.
TTTCAAGATTGCAGTTTTGAACTGGTTTGTTCTTTTGTAGTTATTGTAAAGATGACTTAAACAGAAATTTAGCAACACTAGCAAACAGGTTGCAGTAAATACATCAGAAGTTCGATGATGCCCACATGGTGTCTCTTGAAATCCCCAAGTTCCCTTTCATGCTAATAAAATATGTCAACTCGGGTGTATCATTTAATGGTTGCGCTCCCTCTTCTTTATGCAGATAAACGTCTCTTCAAGTAGCCAGGCGAGGAGCACGCATCATAGCTACACTTCTGCAGGCCTGCACCAGGGCATGCATGAACTCACCATAGAAGCAGTACTCACCATTACCCACTGAGCAACCCAAAGTCTTGCTCAGTGGTGTCTACACGGATAAACAAAACACTTCTCTAGTCCTTCGTTATAGGTATGCATTGTTGGGCTCAGCAGTAAAGTCAAGCATCTTCACCTTTTGAGGGAGAAAGGCAAGTGATAGAATAGTGCATGTTTATTGATATAACTGGCAAACGGTTGCACTGCATGTAACAGAAGTTCCACCGATGCGAGGTTCTGAAATTGTATGGTTGTCTGTGAAATGATAGGCGCGTAGGAAGCAAAACAACCTAGGGAAAACTGGAGACCCATGACTGGAGACCACCACTCATCAGGATCTGCCTCCTATCTCGCTGCGATGATGCACCCATTGGAATGCTGTTGCCGAGTAGGATAAACGCAGGATTAAAGCCTCGTGTGCAGGCTTTGGGGTGGGTTGGGAGACAGACCGTGTGATATTTACCTCGGAGTCGTAGCAGTGTGTGCGTTCTTGAAAAATGCCTGTTTCTACTGCGAAAAATCTGTTTTCGAGCTCTTGGGGTAACAAGTCAGTTGATCAACTGAAAACCGGTGTCCCTTGGCAGACAAAACCAACTAAGCTGAGCCATTGAAAAGTAAATGTATTCATTTGAATGATTCAGGAAAACGTCATAAAAACGATGCAGATCTTTGAAGTGGCAGGCCTGTGTCACCTGCTGCCAGTTCTACTTGGCTGGTGGAGTCTGTTAGTCAGAAATGCGGAACTGAAAGGTATTTCACAAGTGGTGCAGCAAATGTGCATTTTAGCTGTTTATACATTTAAGCAACATTTCGTTCAAACTGTCAAAGTAGTCAAAGGAACATTCGCACTGTGTGAATAGCTACGGCTGTCCAGCATACCCATAAATAAATCAGCCTTGAATGTACATCAGGTAAACCCGGATACCTCTTATTCCATGAGTGTTAGAAGGTGGTTCTGACCATCTGAGCCGCCCGGATTTTTCGCTTTTTGAACACCTATTGGTTGAGCTTTTACTGTGGGAGAGCCTCATAAGTTGGGACTCACCCACAGTGAACTCATGATGAAAGGGACTGCATGAGTATTTTACTGGTGTCCCTCTGGCGCGAGTAGGCCGCTGCGCTGCAGCCAAAGTAAGGGGCACTGGGCTGGTTAAATGCAAACACGTGTGTACATGCGTGTGCACAAGTGTAAGGGCTGCACCGGACAGATTTCTGGCGTGCGCAGCCTCGGAACAGCTACAAAGTGAATGGTGTGGCAGGACTTATCTAGAATTGGGTGGTGACATGCAATAGGCTTTCTACAGTGGGAAGAAACATTTGAGGGAAAGTCAGTGTGCTTTACTGTTTTTATTCCATTATTCTCCTATGAGGATGGGGAGCACATGGGCTAGTTTTACTTTCCTAGGGCCTACAAATTCCAGACACGCACCAAAGTCCACTGTAACCTATGTGAGAAGAAGTATTCTGAGTCCAAAGTCATATTTGTACTGCTTTTGGGTCATCCAGAAATGACATATTTCTCTGAGTCAGCTCATAACCAGGGCCTGGCTGGGGCTGACCCGGCCAGGCTGAATTGATGACCTTCCTCCCCAGGCAGCCCTGCCCAACAAGCATTCCAAGGACGAAAGCCTCCACTCCAAGAAGAAAAGATGGGTGGAGCTACAGGTTCATCCATCAGCAGCTGTCACCTGGTGCCAGGCACCAAGCTGCTCTGGAGAGAAGGCAGCGAGGGGGGAAGGGGCTCTCAGAGACCATGTGGCATGAGACCACTGGACGACGCCATTTTGAACAAACCCAGAGGCCTGGGCAGGAAGGAGGGAGCAGGGGCAGAGAAGTGATGTGTTGCTGTGTGATAGGGCAAACAGAGACTTCCTGCCAGCCCCCTCCCCAATTCTTAAAAAGAGTTTGCACAGGAAGAGGAGCTCTCTCTGGGGAGTGGTCTGCTGAGGCTGAGGGTGCTGGAGCCTGGCGCCATGGGCAGTTGGAAGGAGGAACCCCCTGACTGTCCCAGGATCCTAAATAGCACCAGGAGAGGAGTCCAGGACCAGCGAGCAGGAGCCGGGGCCTCTGCGCAAGGAGAAGAGAGGCCCAGGAGGAGAGCCAGGTGAAAGGCTGGCGCAGGGAGCCAGTGAAAACAGCTCCCTGCTGAAGTTCACCCTCTTGGAGGCGAGGAGGGCGGCGGAAAGTGCTCCAGATGGGTAGAGCTGGCCATCAGGAGCGAGAGGAGGCCAGAATGGTACAGATCGAACCCCTGGGGGCTGAGATATGCACCGAGAAGGTAGGCAACCTTTGACCTCTGGCTGGACCGACGACGAAGCGCATGGGGCTCCGCCGACGGTCTCCAAGATGCCCCCAGGGTGGGTCAGGTCCCGGGGGCTGCCCCCAAGTGAAGCAAAGTTGGGGAGCACCGTCGCGCTCCCCGTGAAGTGTCCCCAAAAGGGGTGCCAGGAGCCCACCCTGGCCCCCGAGGAAGATGGAGACCGGGGAGTGCCGTCGCGCCCCCCGGAGAATAGTGAGAGGGGCCCGGGATCCCAACTCCGGGCCCGAAGTGAAGTCGGGGAGCGCCGTCGCGCTCCCTGTGAAAATGCCCCCACGGGGTGCCAGGAGCCCACCCTGGCCCCCGAGAAAAATGAGGAAGGGGCGCGCTGTCGCGCAACCCCCCTTGCAGGCGAAGAGAAGTCAGGGAGCGCCGTTGCGATCCCCGTGAAGATGTCGAGGGGCCCGGGCCCCCATCTCCGGGCCCCTAAGCGATGGCAGAGGCGGGGGGAGTGCAGCCGCACTCCCCCGTGGCAGCAGGAAGGCGGGGGGAGTGCCGTTGCACTCCCCCGGAAAACCGCCAGGCTGTGGAAAAGCCTCGTGTCTGCCCGCCGGAGCGGGCAGACCAGAAGAGGAGCGCTGGCTCCCTCGGCCGCACACGAGGGTGCGGGCCGGACCGGGAGCCAGCTGGAGCAGCCGGGGGTGGGCTCCCCGGGCTGCCCTCACCTACCCAGATGCCGGAAATGCGGGGTGCCCGGGTGGGACCGGGCCCCGCGAAGAGGAGCAAGAGGCAGACGGAGCAGCCGGGGGTGGGCTCCCCAAGCTGCCATGACTCACCTGGGGATCCGGGTGGGACTGGGCCCCCTGCGGGAATCCGCAGTGGCATGAGGCTGCCAACGATGTCAGCGTCTCACCCCGAGCAGCAGAGGGAGAGCGCCCCATAATGCCTTGCAGGCCTGGACCGGCCTGCAGGGAAAAGCAGCTTTTTCTTGGTTTTCTCGGTTTGTGGTGGCCCCAGGAGGACGGGGTCACCACGACATGTGTGCCAAGGTGCAGGGGGAGCTGCAGGAGTAACGCAGTCTCCCCCAGCACGAAGAGGTGAAGTCCCGCCCTAAGTTTCTAGGGACTTGAAAAGAATAACTCCTCAAGGGCTCAGCCAGCAGTTAAGAGTATCCCGGGGCTGGAACTTTTGTTCTACAGCTGGGGGTGCTTTTGGGACTGCACCAAGGTATGGAAGGCGGTGCTGGGGATGTCTGGAGAAGGGCATCCCCTGGAGGTAAAGAGGTGTAATTGCACCACAAATGTATTTATCACTGTTATTTCTTATAGAGGGACTGTAAGTCACACGTGTAATGTGAAGTACCTGTGTAAGGTGGAGTCATAGGCAAAGTGGGGTTATGTTGCTGGACATTACTGCTAGGGTGGCTGGCTGTATTTGCGTAATCCTGTGATTTTACCTGTGATGCCTTTCAGAGGCTGTGATTGCAATGCATTCTAATTGTTATCCTCTATGATAAGTACCTCATTTAAAGAGATGCCCAAACATGTATTCTTGCTGCTGCGTTAGGTGAAGAACCACCCAGACTGTTAGCCCCGAAGATGTAGAGGTGCATACCGTATGAACAATATGAGATGCTCAGTCAGGGTTATGTGTCACCAGGGCAGGTGTACCTATTTTTAATGCTTGTTGAGATAATGGGGTGGGTCGCCACTGGGATGGTGCCCGTGCGCAGGGCCCTCGCCCCAGGTAATGTTCAATTAAGTGCATTAGGGGGCAAGATGATGTGCATACATGGGAGTGGGGGTACTAGACCCCACCCCCCTTTGGGAGAGGTGGAAATGTTATGCAATGTCACGAAGTGATTCCAACAGCTTATGTATATTTGTAAATTGCGGCATAGTATTGAGTAGTGTGTGTTTAATAAATGTACTCTTACTTTTATAAAGCAAAGTACAGACTGGACAATCAATTATTGAGTGTTATTTCTGCGCACCTGTAATGGCGATTACTAGTCCACAACACCTCCCTTGAGTAAGCCTTAGACTGCTCTGCAACGCTACCCTCTGAGAGTCAGGCGCTACACTAGGGTGTTTGGTTCCCAGTGAAGGACAAATGTGACATGTTACTTGTGCAGGCCTCACAGATACTGCCTCATTTTCCAACAATGAGCAACTGTTACAGTGTGTGGCCCGTGGGTGCAGATACCTACGGAGGGGCGCAGGGCACAGAAAACCTTCACTCGCGGACGATGAAGTCAAAGGGCCCTCACAAGCATCACCCTAGAGGTTTAAATACAAATGGATTAAACTGTACTGCTGTGGAGAACGTTACATCAGATAGTAAGTCTCATTTCAGCCTCTTATTAGAAGTTAAGCACTCATACAAATTCATGGCGAGGCCTGTAGACACACGTGGCATGTGCAGTAACATATGCCATTTAAGACATGGCTCAAGTGATTGCTTGCTGAGGGACGCAGTAATAAATGCACATATGTTCTTGATTACAAGTGTGCATTTTTCTACACGTAGGAAACACTCAAATGTATAATTTGCATATTTGAAATTCCCTTTGTAGCATTTCAGCAAAATCCCTGATTAACCATTTTGTGCTTGCTCTACTTTAAAAACATGTGTTTTGTCAGTTTTGACAGCTCTGACATTTTAAACAGCAAAAATGAATATTGAAAGTGGTCATTGGAGATTCAATTTAGAGATACAAGTTGAATACCTGGAAGACAGCTATGTTGCTTTTTTAGTAGTGTATCTGTCTAACAGTGGCAAATTGGGATCGGCACCACTATCCTCACACACCTATTAATATTTTTGCTTTACTGTGTATGTGCAATTACACTTCATATAGATGACACTATTATTGTTAATAGCAGCTGTTAGACCTGAGACACGCTTTTGGTAGTATTTCCATAAACTTTTTGCTTTTTCTTCAGGGGTTTTGCTGATTCTCTTTTAGTGGTTACGGCTCTGGGCACTTTCCCACTGTAAATGCAGTGTGAAAGTGTGTGCGCCTTTCCTACGCACATTAGGAATTGGTGCTTTCCTGATTTTTTAAAACATGACTCAAGCCTGCCATTGCAGGCCTGTGGCTGTAAACTTGCACCTATGAGGTTTTTAAGCATGTGTCAAGCCTGCCCTTGCAGTTCTATGTGTGTACAATTGCGCTTATGCTCAGGTTGGCATTTCTAAACCACGGGCCCATCCTGAGGGGATCTTTCCCTACCACTAGGGCACCTCTGGCATAACTCTTAAGGGATGAAGCACGTGGTAGGTGAAAGGCAGGGCAGGTACACGTGTGTTCCCTGCCCAGGTAGTGAAGGAGACCCATGTGTGTTTTCATTACCTTTGAGATGTGCTCTTCCCATAGGTTAACATGGGGGAATGGTTCAAATTATTTCAAGTTGCAATATTGGATTACAACCTCATAATGTTCCCTATCATTGGATTCACAATGACAAACCCTCTCCTGTGGTAAAGAGGGATTTGTCATTAATAGCTTAGAAATGCCACTTCTAGAAAGTGGGCATTTCTCTGCTCTAAACCTCTTTGTGTGCCTTTTAGTTTGACTCCAGTCCACACTGGAGGCTGGGGGAGCACATCTGTGTAATCCTCAGAGACAGCTATAAACCTTGGTCATGCAACTGGAATGACAGACCTCTGCCATCTGAGGGCATGGCTGGATAGACTGGAGGGAGAGGTTTTGACACTTGGCATCTGGGAAGCGAGATCATAGCCCCACTGAAAATTAAGATCTGCATTCCACAGCCCCATGGCAGATAGGACTGAAATGTAGGGGAGACATCTGTGGTTCAAAGGGAAACCCTCTGAACCACCCCCAACTTCAAAGGCACACTACAGTATAACTAGTGGTGCCATACTTCAGCAGGGTAGACATACACTTGTGGGGACGCTGGGACCGGAGATCATGAAACTGCGTGGTGCACACTGCCAGAGGAATTTGTTGTGCACAAGGAGGATTATTGTTATTGGAAGGAACCGTGCTCCCTTCCTGAATAGTGGTTGGCCTGGGCTGACTACCTGCTGCTGTGTGGCACCCTGAAGTGTGCCCTCCAAGGGCTTGTTGGCTTGCCCTCTGTTCTCTTGAGGAGGTCTCAGGGACATCAAAGACCTCTCGCGAGGGACCCACACCATCTACTTGTGACACCTGGAGAGTGGTGTCCTCTTAAGTGCCCACATCATCTGCTGGATGATGACCAACTGTAGTACGGCGTGAGCGTAAAAACTAAGTATGTGCCTGGAGACTGGATTGCTTTTTGCAGAGCCCCAAAAGTACTCCCTGCATGCAAGGAGTGTGGCCCCTGCATCGTGGAGCCTCAACACCCATAAGTGTCTTGTTGATGGTGAGCGGATTCACCAGTTGCGGGACCCCGCGGGACCGCGCGGGACCCCGCGTGGCCCGCTTCATCGATCATGCCACATCTCTCTCGTGCGACACGCCAACTGCATGCTCTTTGCATGCGGTGTCCCTCGGAGGTGAGGGCGTACCCGTAGTAGTGCCTCATTTTACCTCATGCAGTACTGCTGAAATTGCGCCTGTGTGTGTGACCGGATGTGTCTAATTTACCCGTATCAACGTGTACCAGAAGTTTGCCTCATTTCCAGGGAGGTACGAAATTTGCAACTCTTCGTTGTGTGTGACCGGAATTGTCTGGTGAGACCTGTATCAACGCGTACCAGACGTTGTGCCTCATTTCCAGGGAGGTGCAGAATTCGCAACTCTTCATTGTGTGTGACCAGGATTGGGTTGTGAGATCCGTATGAATGTGCACCAGATGTTGTGCCTCATTTTCAAGGAGGTACTGAGGGCCCGATTCACAAAAGTAATCTGAGACAAAATCCTAACTTTACGACTTTCGGTATTCACAAAAGGCATTTAGGAGTAGTAAAGTTAGGATTTTATCTTAAGTTTGTCTTAAGTTTTGGTCTTAAGACAAAATCCTAACTTAAGTTAAACTTAAGTTAGGATTTTGTCTTAGGACCAAAACTTAAGACAAACTTAAGACAAAATCCTAACTTAAGTTTAACTTAAGTTTAACTTAAGTTAGGATTTTGTCTTAAGACCAAAACTTAAGACAAACTTAAGACAAAATCCTAACTTTACTACTCCTAAATGCCTTTTGTGAATACCGAAAGTCGTAAAGTTAGGATTTTGTCTCAGATTACTTATGTGAATCGGTCGCTGAGTTTGTGACTTTTCAATGTGTATGACCGGAACTGTCTGGTGCGACTCGGGTCAATGCACACCAGACGTTGTGCTCCATTTCCAGGGAGGAGCAGATTTGTGTTCTGTGGTGCCCAGATTGCCTGGGTGCTACTTTGATCGACGTGTGTTTGACGGGGTGCCTCCTTCTTCCAAGAAGCTCCCCTGCATCATCCCCCATTCATCAATTTTTTTCCTTTTGTGCCCTCAGTGCAGTGGACCAACTGCCCCCTCCTCACCTGGCCAGATGGCTTTGCGCTGTCAGGTAGTACTTAGTACTAGGTAGTACTTAGTCTCACCCCCAGGACTGGGCCTGGGGGTGAGACTAAGTGCCTGGGCTAAGGAACACTTCTAAGAACGACCGGAAGTGGGTCAAGAGAATACGTTACTATCCCACCCCCTGTGCTTCACAGAACTGGGCTGGTGCCGGAAGGCACAGTGTGGAATCCTATGGTTGAATGACTATCGCTGTCAGTCTGCTTCTGCTCCGCATACGGTGGGTGAATTTCCTGAGTAGTGGCCAAACCTCCATTTGTCGACTGCCGCCTATTAGCCCTGCTTCCTACCTCCACCCTCTTCCATAGGACTCTGACTAAACCCTCAGAAATACCCCCACCCCGACGGACCAAGCACGAAACCTCGGCATCATACTAGACTCATCGCTCACAAGGAACCACCAGATCAACGGCATCTCCTCAACCTGCTTCAACACCCTCTGCGTGCTTCGAAAGACCTTCAGATGGATCCCAACCGAATCCAGAAAAACTGTCACACACGCACTCATCAGCAGCAGACTGGACTACGGCAACACTTTTTACGCCGGAATCAACAAGAAACTCCCTTGTAAACTCCAGACTGTCCAGATCGCCGCAGCCAGACTGATCCTTGACATCCCCCGTCACAGTCACGTCACTCAACACCTCCGCGATCTCCACTGGCTTCCAGTCGAAAGAAGAATAACCTTCAAACTCCTCACTCACGAATTACATGGCCCTTCACATCACCGGACCCACATACCTGAACAGCCGCCTCTTCTTCCATGCACCCAAAAGACACATCTGATCAGCCCTGCTCTCACTGGCCACCGTCCCGCGTATCAGCAAGAATAGGACAGGAGGAAAGTCCTTCTCCTAGCTCGCAGCCAAAGCCTGGAACACACTCTCCCTCCACCTACGGCAATCTCCCACATTGCCCCAGTTAAGGAAGGACCTCAAGACCTGCTTTTCGGGTGACCCCAGTACTTAATGGAGCTGTCCTCCTCCCTCCCAGAGCCTTGAAACCCTCACTGGTGAGTAGTTGCGCTTTACCAACCCTGATTGATTGATTAATTGATTGATTGACTAAGTGTGACTCTGGCCTCGTTCGGCCTAGTATCAGGGGGAAAGGTTTTCTTTATTTCCAGCCCATGGGTGAAGAGTTGTTGGGTTAGCTGAATGGTGGAGAAGGGCTTGGACCACGGAGTCTGCATGTGCATTATCAACTGACCTGCTGGATATCAGTTGCACTGCATTACGGTGCTGTGTGTGTGCACTCCATACGGACCTGCCTGATATCCGTGGCACCGCATATCGGTGCTGAGTGAGTGGGTGGGAGTGACTGCCTGTTATTAATTACACTGTGTGGCGGTGTTGCTTTACACGTTGATTCCCTGCCAAAAGAATACTTCGTTTGACATTGTTTTTTACCTGTGTGGCCTTGGCCCATGGTGCAGTTTAAAAGTGTTGTAATTTTCTGTGTGTACACATTTCTGATATTGTTGTGATCTGGGGTGTACCCTATAACTGTGTGGTATTTTATAATAATAATTGTCAGAGTGGGCCTCATTCTCACAACGTTTCACACTGCATAAGGGTGCTGGGGAGGTAAAATAGGATCTTTCCCAAGTGTGCATATCATTGATGTCATATTAACAAGGTTGGGCCTAGTACTTCTAGTGATATTTCTGATTGTGATTTATGTTGTTCATATTGTGTTATTTAATGTGTGTGTTGAATGCAAGCTTTGTTTACATACACCATGTGTGAATTCTCTTTTGTAATGCTCAGTGTATTTATTGTGTGATAGTGCTGTGCAAATGCTTTACACATTGCCTCTGTTATAAGCCTGACTGCTCAGTGCCAAGCTTCCTAAGGGTGAGTGCAGGCTATACTGTGAGTGTAATCACCCACCCCTGACGGGAGTGGTAGGTTACTCCTGGCTAGGTCCTTGCCTCAGCCAACCAGAACGTACCAGTTCCAACTGCAACCATCCATTCTCCCAGGAAATGTAACTTATTTTGTTTTTTATATAGTAGTTCAATAGCTCAACAGTTGCCATATCCTTTCCTGTAGTGTGTCACTTGAGGCAGACTGCTGTCTGGGATTCTTCTTTGTTTGCCAAACGAACACCATAAATTCCAGGAAATAGGCATGGACAAACCTTATAAACTGCCCTTTCCAAGATGGTGGTCTGTCCATAGGATGTTATCTGAGATTCCCATCTCAACATGAAGTAGAGTCTTCCACTGTGATTTCAGTTCTATTTGAATCATACATAAGGAGTCATTTCCAAGTTCTTCACCCCTTTGTTACAGTTTTTGTCCCTGAAGTTTGCTTCGAACAGTTGTAACTTTTACTGGATTGTACTTCAGGTTTTTATGCCTGTTTTTTTTCTATTTCTGATATGTGGAGGACTTTGGTACTTTGTTAATCACTTTTATTAATACTTTTTTTAAATAGCTCCTTATTGTTTTTCACATGTTTATAGAATTTGTTACAATCTTATCAGTCTGTAAATGAAACATAACAAAAAAGAGCAACAAGCATTTGCATGGTTAACATTGTTATCAAGCCTCCTTTTGTTCAAAGTGATTTTATTTCTCAAATCTCTGAGTACACTTCTGTAACTTAGATGCCTTCTCCATCTCTAAGGTGTCTTTCCAAACAGTGGGTATGTTGGGTTTAATGATTGAAGGTGAATATTCAAGGAACAAGAGACCTACATTAGGTGCTCTCTTTGGGGTCTTCATCCATTTCTGTTGGGCCACTAAATTGCTCTATCGCAAATCGCATTTATATACCTCTTACTACCCCTGATGAGCCATTGAGGTGATTCACGCTTGGAAGCATGCTGCTCTGGAACCCAAGGTAAGTGGTTAATCCAGTGGTTATTGTGTGTCTGTACAATTTCTATTAGGTGGTGCAAGCAGCTGCTAACCTTCCCTGCGCCTTATGGTTCTTCTCTACTGCAAGGGAGAATTACACTAGTGTTTTTAAATGTTGTGTGTTATTTAAATGTGTTTAAAGGTGGTGTTTCCTCATGTTTTTTGCTGCTATTTCCTTCATTATCGTATCCCAGATTCCGATTTGAACTCTCCCCCCCCCACTGTCTTTGAAGAATGTTTAGTGCCTCGTTTTCCGCTGTTCCCCACCTTTGAAGGTCGCCTAGCCACTGTTGTATGAGAGTTGCCTCTTACACTTTCCACCCTATGGCTAGTCTTCTTTTAGCTTGCACATATCTAAGGTCCACAAATATGTTATGTTATGCTATGTTATTGTGATTTGTACAGCGTACATATACCCTGGGGTGTCTTGGCGCTAGCTGAATCGCAGCATGAACTGAACACCCTATTATTAAGCTTTGAGTTCTTTCCTAAAGGAAAGCAGGGAGGGAATTGCCCTAATATGTGAAGGAAGCCTGTTCCAAAATTTGGTTGTCCCAGAGACAAAACTTCTTGGGGGCATATTATCAAGCCTTTCATCGCCGCGTTAGCAGCACTTTCCTGCCGCTAACGCGGTTTTTTCTATCGCCCTATTATCAAGCTGTCGCTAACAGGCGTTAGCGACAGCTTTCCGGCGATAGCAGCCGGTATTTCTATCGCCTTGCATGCCAGCGATATTTATTGCTAATGACATGCAAGGTAGGCGTTCCCCCTCTAAATAGCACAAAAACTCCCGTCAACCGCACTTCGCCCTATTAGCAAGGATGGCCCGGACCCGCGAAGCGATAAAAAAAGTCACGCTAAGGGCCGTTAGCTGCAGGAACTTAAGACCAGAAAATAGCTGGTCTTAAAAATGGGGATCAGTCTTGGGCCCACATCCATGCATGTTTCAGCTGCTGGACAGCGCTGCAAGCAATGTTGCAGCGCTGCCCTGCGACAAAAATACAGTGCAGGAATGCGCACCAACAATAAAATAGTGCGCATTCCTGGGCCCCAGTCATGAAAAGTGTAGCTGCGCTGCGACAAGACAGCGTTGCAACACTTCTCATTACGCCCCCCTTGCAACAGCATGGATGCGCTGCTCTCACTGGACAGCGCTCCATGACACAAGCAATGACAGATACGCCAGGAATCCTGATGTATCTGTCTGCGCTAAAGTCACGCATTGCTGCAGTTGTGCCACAACCATGATGCAACTCCAGCAATGCATGGGGCCAGCCTATCCCTATGGCACTGCCTCACCCTCACTCCAGCCATCAGGCAGGTGGAAGGTACTGACGCAGGGCCATTCATGAGGGGTGCCCGAATGTCGGCGATGTCGTAGATCCATCGGTGGTGGTTGCGCGCTGCGGTGTCATCGTCTGGAAGCATTGGTGGAGTGTTGGTGCAGAGGCAGTTGACCAGACGTTCTGCGGTGGCCTTGACCCGGCTGCGACGGGGTGCGATGACAGCGCTGGCTTCCCGTGGGCAAGGTGAAGACGTCATTCATCCAATGATGGTATTGCCAGGAGAGTCCGGTGTTGTGGCTGTAGTCGAAGTACCCGCTGGCAGAGGTGACGTGCTCGACCGTGTGTCCTGCTATGTGGCCTGTTGAGGAGACTCGCTGCTTGCGTCTGATGTCGGTGACAGGAGGGGGTGGTACTCTGTTCACTGGGGTTGCCCAGGTGGAACTTGAGTTCACTGAGTTGGATGTCTTTGGGGGATGGTAGACCCTGGGGTGCAATGATGTCTACAATGGGATTGTAGAATGGGGGGCCATGGCCCGGGGGGCCTGCACATGAGGGTGCCACAGAGGATGTTCTTGGGCTTGGTCCGGATCTGGGAGTTGACGTGGTCCATGGTCACCCTTGGCACATTAGAGTGCGTGGTCAGTCGGAGTCTGCCTCTGTAGGTGACGGCAATGCCTCCTCCTTGATGGGCGGGGTGCTCCTTGCAGGTGATACTGCGTCGGTCAGTGATGGCGAAGGCGATGTCTGTTACGGAGCAGAGGTTTGTCCTGGCAGGCGAGGTGGCGTCCAGGGTTGATGGCAAGGAGGGTGCTGGCGTCGTAGTGGTGGAGTGTCCAAGAAGAATGCACCTTGGTGCTGAACACAGTCCAGGGGCAGACGGACGCAAACGGCGTAGCTTATGTGTTGCCTTCGTCACGGGAGACGACCCTTACAACGCAGGCAGTACATCGTTAACAACGCAACTTCGACAACGCGGGTCCCTTAACATCGCATTTGATTACAACGCATTGTGAGGTCAGTAATGGGGTAATCCAAACTTTTTCAGGTTTGCATGGGTTTCTGATGTCAAAATTGAAAATTGGACTTGGGGTAAAATATGAAAAATGGGGTGTTTTGTGGGGTAAAATATGAAAAATGGGGTGTTTTTTGGGGTAAAATATGAAAAATGGGGTGTTTTTGGGGGTAAATTTAGGAATTTTTGGGTGTCTATTTGGGGTCAAATTTAAAAATCTTGGGTATGTTTCGTGACAAAATGAAGAGAAATTTGGGGGGTGCATTTGTCTCAAATGTGATCTCTTGGGTGTCGTTTGGGGGTTCAGAAAGGAATTCCAGGGTTCACGGTTGGGTTTGTTGTGCAAAGCTCATTTTTGGGCCGCACTCACTGTAGTGGGAACAGTGATCTTCATCTCTCCGCTATGCAACACCTACTCAACTGTTGCAATGTGCCTAGTATTAGTATGTATCGGAATGGAATGCGATGTCGTGGCATGCATCACAACTAACCCTGGGCGGTAAAATCCGCCTCGCTCACGAAGTTTGCGGGTTTTCGTCAACTCCGCGTTCCGCGTAGAATGCGGAGTTACCGAAAACTCTGCGATCCGCGGTGTAGCGCAGTTTTTCCCTTGTTTGCGCTTTAAAAATGCGTTTTCGCGCGCGCGGTAGCGACTTACCGGGATCCCTGCGTTCGCCGACAAGTTTTCCTATCCGTTCGCGTGCGCCACGAGATTTTGGTAGCCGGCCGCGCGATCCCGCGAGAGTGTGCGATCGCGAACACGTCATTCGGACGCGCCAACGGACATCCGCGTTCGCGGACAGGAAATACGCATCGCGAACGGTCGGTACAAGTGAAAAACAAGTTGGCCGCGCCCATTGGCGACCGAATGGGCAAGTTCGCGAGATAATTCCCCCCGAACACGCAAAGAGCGTCCCGAACACGCAATACACATTCCCGAACAGGAAAAACACATCGCGAACGGGCAGAACAAGCAACTCCGCATGCTCGTGGAATTCTGCGTAGCTCGCAGAGTTTTTTTACCACTTCGCGGAACTCTGCCCAGGCTTACTTCGTATGTGCCTTTGGCACACGAGTGGTACGCCCACTGTGCATGTCTGCAACTCAACCGCGACCAGTGCCAGGAAGCATGGATCACGGGCCACCCACTGCTACAGCACAGCCACCCTCCACGCACTCAAGCCCGGGAAAGTTAGAGACTGACAACAGGCCTCGGCAAACACGACCCATGGCCAGTTCTCCTGCCTCCACTGCCGCCAGAGCTTAACCACCACCCCGGACTCCAACACAGCCGACGCCTGCACCGTTGACACCCTAGGATGCATCCTCCTCAATGGGCGCTCCGTGCACAAACACGCCGTGGAAATCCAGAACCTACTCAACTCTCCTGCCCGACATCGCCTTCTTCACAGAGACCTGGACCAACGCCTCCTCTGCCCCCGACATCAACACCGCCATTCGGACGGATACAAGATCCAGAGAAAGGACCGCACCAACCACCCGGAAGGGTGCCTCACCATTGCCCACAAGAGCACCCTCCGCCTCACCACTTCCAGCGAAACCTTCCCCTCCGCCGAACACCTGCACTTCCAGATCCCGACCAGCCACAACTCCACACTCTGAGGAACCCTCGTCTATTGACACCCCGGGCCCCGGACACACCAGCCAGCCCACCATCTCCACCTGGACACCAGTCACTGCCGAAGACACAGCCTCAACCAAGAAAGGCATCCACTCGTGGGCCCCCACCAACCCACATCTACCACAGAGCTGTGGATGCCATCACACACGAACTGCAACACACCATCAACACCACCTTCAAAACAGGCACCTACCCAGATGACTGTAAGCGTGCAGAAGTCTGGCCCCTTCTCAATAAGACCACAGCTGACCCAAGCGACCTCAAGAACTACCGGCCCATCTCTCTCCTCCCCTTTGCAGTCAAAGTTGCAGAGTAAACAGTCAACAGGGAACTGACACAATTCATTGATGAGAACGCCATCCTCAACCCGCCCCAATCCGAATTGCGAACCAACCACAGCAACGATGACGTCCTACTCGCCGCCACAGACGTCATCCGCACACTCCTGGACCAAGGCCACTCCGCAGCCCACATCATACTCGTCCTTTCAGCGGCCTTCGACACCGTCTCCCACCACACACTAGTCGCCAGACTACACGACGCCGGCATACAGGGAAAAGGCCCCGACTGGATCCGATCATTCCTCCCCGGAAGGAGCCAAAGGATCTGACTGGCAACCTTCCTCTCCGATCCCACGTAAATCACCTGCAGAGTCCCAGAGGGTTCATCTCTGAGCCCGACCGTCTTCAACATCTACATGGCACCCTCGATGCCACCTTCCGACAACACGGCCTCAACATCGTATCCTACGCTGATGACACCCAGCTCATCCTCTCCCTCACCAAAGACCCCACCACCGCCAGACTCAACTTCCAGGAAGGAATGCAGGACGTCGCAGTCTGGATGGCCAACAGCTGCCTGAAGCTCAATGCTGAGAAGACAGTAGTCCTTGTCCTTGGAACCACACCGTCAGCATGGGACAACACCTGTTGGCCTTCGCCCTCGCAAGCACACCTACCCCCTCGGACCATGCCATAGACCTCGGCATTGTACTCGACCCATCCCTCACCATGAACAGACAGGTCTAAGCCGTCACCTCCAGCTGCTTCAACACCCTCCTCATCCTCCCCAAGACCTTCAAACGGATACCCCCAGAGTCAAGGAAGACAGTAACCCATGCACTCATCACCAGCAGACTGGACTATGGAAATGCACTCTACGCCGCCATTTACAAGCCCCTACTCCGCAAACTACCGACATTATAGTACACCACCGCCAGACTCGTCCTTGGCGTCCCCCGGCACTAACACATCAGCCAACACCTACGTAGACTCCACTGTCTCCCCGTGGTGAAAAGAGTCACCTTCAAAATCATCACTCACGCCTACAAATGCCTACACAACAACGTAACCAAATACCTCAATGACAGGATCAACTGCCACGTACACAAATGAGACATCCGATCTTCCAACCACGCACTGTCCAAAACCCAGCGCATCCACAGAGCCAGAGCAGGTGGAAGATCCTTCTCCCACATTGCATCCAATACCTGGAACGGGCTACGGGCAGACTTCAGAGGTGCCCCCTCCCTGAACACCTTCAGGAAGACCCTCAAGACCTGGCTCTTCGGCTGACAGATCTGCGGCCCACCACCCCTCAGTGCCTTGCGACTCTCATGGGTGAGTGGCGCGCTTACAATTCCCCTGAGTGATTGATTGAGTTATCATCATGTGATGATTGTTCCTCTTCTGCACTGCTTGAGGTGGTGGGGCAACGCTCTGCCAACATAGCGGTAGAGCCGCCACTGGGGGTGCGTCATCTACGTGTGATAGGCATGAGCTACTCCCCCCGGCCCTCCTGCGCTACACTTCCCACCTTCTCCTTACCTGACATTGGCCCTGTGGCGCAATCCACTGCACTCTCTCTCTGTGACTCAGCCAGCAGGAGCCTGAGCCAGGTGTGCTTTCACTGGCCTGGGTACAGCAGTCAATGCGTAGTCCGCTGGTGGACCACCCGATGCAGTTGATGCAGCAGGGCTCCCTTAGGCGTGTAGTTGCATCGCTCAGTCCACACAAGTTCAGCGTAGCACAGGGGCCTCACCCTCCAGAGCGTCCGGCCAGCCCAACATCATCCGTCCTGTGATGCAGGGAGACGGCACCCACCGTTGGTAATCCCCTCCGTGCACCCCGGTGTAGTGGTGGGTCATGGTATGCGAAGCGGACCTCACTACGTTGGTGCGCAGGATCACATCTACCATTGACTGCACCGAGGTGCGCAAGGTGGGCTTCTCACACAGGTCAGCAACGTGTCTCCATGCGAACTTCCAGACTTCACCACCAGGTACGGGCGATCGTCGCACATCAATGTCTCCCACCACGGCTCATCGACTCCACAGCTACTCCACATCCCACTCGAGGCCACAGACGCAGGTCCAGCGAGGGATCGAGGAACCAGACGTAGGTCCAGCGAGGGATCCAGGAACCAGACGCAGGTCCAGTGAGGGATCCAGGAACCAGACGCAGGTCCAGCGAGGGATCCAGGCACCAGACGCAGGTCCAGTGAGGTATCCAGGAACCAGACGCAGGTCCAGCGAGGGATCCAGGAACCAGACGCAGCTCCAGCAAGGGATCCAGGAACCAGACGCAGCTCCAGCAAGGGATCCGGGAACCAGACGCAGGTCCTGCGTGGCAACCAGGCGCAGCTCCAGCAAGGGAACCAGGAACCAGATGCAGCTCCAGCGAGGGATCCAGGAACCAGACGCAGCTCCAGCGAGGGATCCAGGAACCAGACGCAGCTCCAGCGAGGGATCCAGGAACCAGATGCAGCTCCAGCGAGGGATCCAGGAACCAGACGCAGCTCCAGCGAGGGATCCAGGATCCAGACGCAGCTCCAGTGAGGGATCCAGGAACCAGACGCAGCTCCAGCGAGGCATCCAGGAACCAGATGCAGCTCCAGCGAGGGATCCAGGAACCAGACGCAGCTCCAGCGAGGGATCCAGGATCCAGACGCAGATCCTGCGTGGGAACCAGGATCTCATCCTGGTCAACTAGGATGTTGGGTGGCTTGAGGGGGTTGTTGATGTGTGCTGCACTATGCCCTGGCTGCTCAAATCTGCATTTTCCCTTTATTTTGGTGCATCTTTTATATTGGGGGTGGACAGATGGGCTAAGTCCAAACTTGCTGGTTAGCGTGCCTTTTTGTATCGCTAAGGGCTTATCGCTGGATTCCACCCGTTATCGCCGGTTTCATTAACGCCATTGCGCTAAAGTTAGCGGCGGTTTTCGCCGCTATTCCCTGAAGCTATCGCCTGTTAGCAAAACGTTGCTAATACGTCGCTAACAGGGCGATAACTTGCAGGGATCGACGGCGATAGGAAAACTAGCGCTAACCTAGGTTAGCGATAGTTATCGCCAAGTCTTGCTAATATGCCCCTTGGTTTTTTGTTTTCTTGCTCGAGATATTATCCCAGGAAGACAGGACTCTGGGCTCTTTAAAAGTCCCCTTTCTGTTAGTTCTGCTGTCACTGACACTATTGTGTTTCAACATTTCTGTATCTGTGTGTGTTTCCATAACATATGGTAAATGTTTTCGTCGTTAGTTTTTCATTCGAGCATGCATCGCTTGCCTCAGGATGCATTTTTCTTATACTTTTTGGTGACAGGTTTGGGGCAAGTAGTTTAATTTTGTAAATTTGAGCTTAGGGTTTCTGTATCCGTTTTGCATAGTCTAGCACTTTCCCCCCACTCTGTGCTTGTTAGATCCCTGATAATGTGTTCGTTCTCTGTTTCCCTGATTGTAGTTACGTCTGCTTGGAATATTTCTAGTAGAGCACAATTTAGTAATGTTATAGATTTCCTATCTTCCCATATGCTAGTAATAAACATGTCAGATTGGAAGACTGTGGTTTGCTCATTTCTGATTCCCAGCTCTAGTGCGGTACTCTCGCAAGGACATTGCGCATCATTTTACTCTGTAAGGGATCACCACCACCTCAAAAAGTGTTTTATCCCTCCCCTGTATAAGTCTCCCACTGTCGCACATCCTACATGGCATCTATCTCTAATTTTAAATGCCTCCCTGAAGTGTGGTATGAATCATATTGTGATCTCAGAAGCATAGCCTGTCACATTATCCATGGGTTTGGCACATCTCTGCCAGCAACATCTGGCTACCCACACCAGTTTTAGGGCCTTAATTGAACTGTGCCCAGCTTTGCTTCAATATCTAGTTTTCTAGTTTTGCTGTATTCCTGCCTCACCCAAATTAATTTGTTGGCTATTGTATTTGGACTGCCGAGTAATAATTCTTGTAGTTGCGTGTCACTAGTCCTTCCCTGGGAATGGGTAGCTGTGTCTTGTCCAGTGCTGCATTCTTCCTCCCCTTACCGCATGTAAGGTCTGAGAACAGAGCGTGCAGTTCTCAGAGGATTAAGTTCTTCATTATCACAGGTAATGCTGCAAAAATACAATAATCTGGGCACTACAATTATCTTACATATATCACAATTCTGCCCAGAGGAGAGAAGGTGACTTTACAACAGAATAGACTTGCATACAAGTGTTATTGCTGTGCCAACTTCTCTGGCAAATAGTTGCTAATATATGTGCACCCCAGGGCATTTGAATGTCTTCCATTTCTAGGGGAGTTAGGTTATTGGTAAACAGCCACAATCTTCATCTGTGGTTGGGCTCAGACTGGACTTCTTCTGGTTGATTTGAAGGTTCAACATCACATTGAATTCTTAAAAGGTGTTCATTACTGCTTGTAAGTCATTCTCTGCATCACTTAGTTATAAGAGAGTATCACCTGCATATAATGAGGTCACTTGGAACTCGTTGGTCAATGGAATGACTCATTCTCAGCTTCTTTCTCTCAGTATGCAAGCCAGGGGCTCCATCGCAAAGATGAATAGCATCGGGGACAGATGCCATCTATGATTAATCCCCTGTCTATTTTCCACTGTTGTGAGATAATACCACCGGTGCATACTTTTGCCACTCGGTTTGAGTAAAGCAGTCCAGTCCAAGTTAGGATTTCCACTCCTAGGCCCATCTTTTTTTAAGACAGCAAAAAGGTATGACCAATGTAGGGTGTCAAAGGCCTTCTCGGTGTCAAGTAATGCCACTGCTGCTATTGGCCTTTTATTGGCTGATGGGTCCATCACATTGGATAAACTTCTCTGGTTTAGGAGCTCACTTCCTCCCAGTACAAATCCATTTTAGTCATATTGTACTAATCTTGTAAGTAGTCGTAGTAGTATATTTGGTATTTGCCAGCACCTCATTAAGTGCTTTACAATCCAGGTTCAACTTGGATAATGGGCGGTACAATCCGATTTTGTTTGGATCTTTGCCCTTTTTAGGTAAAACTGCTATTATGCCTTCATTGGGGCTAGTCATTTGGGTCAGAAGGCCTTTTTGCTTTGCTGTTTCATACATCACTAATGGGAGGCGCACCAATTGCGCAGAATACTTCGTATAGAATTCCACTGGAAATCCGTCTGATCTCAAAAAGATTCTCTCTGGCTAACTGCTCTGTGGCTGTTTGATTTTGATGACGGGATATATGTATTCAAGTCTCCCCTTTTCTGTAATGAGAAAGTAGGTTAGTTTGTAGTGTTCAGGTATGTTTCAATCTGTTCTGTTAGACCGTCAAGAGGAGAGGAGTAAAGCTGGGTGTGGTAGTCAGCGAAGGCTCTATTTTTTTGCGTGTATTTACTACTGTGCCACAAGGGTTGTGTATGGCGCACATTGTCTATCTAGAGTTAGATGTGTTTAATAGCCAGGCAGGTAATGTGCCAGCCTGCCCTGTCTCCTTCTGCTTGCTGCTTTGTTGCTATGTATTGCATCCTTTCTAAATGTGCTGCATTTCTTCAGTATTAATATTCCCCAATCAAGACCTGCAAGATTGCCAAGAAGGCTTTTACCCTATGTGTTTTTCTCTTAACTATAACCCTCTTAAAGGGATACCTGACACTTTTCATGCATACTATTCTCTGAAGGCAGTGAAAAAGGGAACTCAACAGACCTGCTCAACTTCCGGTCCTTAAAACTTCTGTCATCTTCCCCTCGTCTTACGTTTTGAACATAACCTAAAAGGATATATGTGAGATGCTTTCTTCTATCAAGGGCTAAAAGTCTCAGAAAGCAGTTTCAGTGCCACATTGATGGCCAGTTCAGGGTGCAGTGCAGGCTCTTATTCAGGTATAGTCCACTAATGACTCTACAAATCATCAGCCATCAGATGATGCAGCTGTTCAAATATGTTCTCATGTATAAAATCTTATGACTTCATAGAAGGCTCGTCCACTTTTCCACTTTGGCTCAGGCAGCTCCTGTCCGGGGCAGAATTGCTCCAATGATCCAGCAGGCACGTCAAGTTAGCTGTATCAGTGTGGGGTTTTTAGTATTGACAGGAATAATGGCGCTCAAGCTAATTCGCGCTGAGTTTATGTTATACTAGGAGTGTGAACGGTGCAAACCAGGTCAGGGGATATGCCCTAAAACCCCGTGATGGTATGGATAGAAATCCACACAAATGAAGTAGGTACAGTCCGGGCACACGTAACGAGGATATAATATCAGGAGAAATGTCTCATACTGCAGAAATGTAGAGGGTCTACACCAGAATGATAGTCATAGGTGTTTAATATAGTAACAGAGCATAAGCAACCAGCCAAAACAAAAGCAACCAGCCGACACGTGTTTCGTCACAAGGGTAGTAACCCGTGACTCTTCAGGGCTGAAAGCGGTGCCAACAAGGTGGATTCAAGTGACCGTTCAAGAATCCAAAACGGCAATGAAGAGCAGTGCGAACCACGGTAGGTGGACTACTGCCAAATGTAAGGAAAGGAAGACGGATATCGCCGGGCGGCGGATAAGCCAATGAGGACTATTGACCTTCAGAAAGTCGATGCAGTCGGTGGCGACGAGATTAACCAAGTGCTAGGTAGCACAGGGGAATATAAATTAGGCGTGCCAGGTCAGTAGTCCAGGACGACAACGGCGGATGCGCCGAGTACAGGAAACTGGGAGAAGTGTTGTTCAGGAAGGAAAATGGCCTTCCGGAACCATTTTCCTTCCTGAACAACACTTCTCCCAGTTTCCTGTACTCCGGCGCATCCGCCGTTGTCGTCCTGGACTACTGACCTGGCACGCCTAATTATATATTCCCCTGTGCTACCTAGCACTTGGTTAATCTCGTCGCCACTGACTGCATCGACTTTTCTGAAGGTCAATAGTCCTCATTGGCTTATCGCCGCCCGCGATATCCGTCTTCCTTTCGCTTACATTTGGCAGTAGTCCACCTACCGTGGTTCGCACTGCTCTTCATTGCCGTTTGGATTCTTGAACGGTCACTTGAATCCACCTTGTTGGCACCGCCTTCAGCCCTGAAGAGTCACGGGTTACTACCCTTTGTGACGAAACACGTGTCGGCTGGTTGCTTTTGTTTTGGCTGGTTGCTTATGCTCTGTTACTATATTAAACACCTATGACTATCATTCTGGTGTAGACCCTCTACATTTCTGCAGTATGAGACATTTCTCCTGATATTATATCCTCGTTACGTGTGCCCGGGACTGTACCTACGTCAAGTTAGCTTTTCATGATTGTGCTACACAAATACCACACACCTACATACATATATCAAAGGCAAAATTGGGATTTTAACCGTACAATATTTGTCAAAACATACAGCGTCATTGATTGAATTTTTGATAATAGAAGATAGTGATTTTAAATGAGGGCGCTTCTTGGAACAGGCTGCAAATGATGACACTGCCATTTTCCCCCTGGCTCCTTTATGTTAGCCGTGGCAGTCAAGATTCATTCTTGAGTTGAGAGATCAACTTCCTGGGTCAGGTCAAATTCATTTGCTTCAAAAGCCCTTGTTCTCACATGTTGCTACAGGTTATGCCATCATTTTTAGTTCTTCACTGTTCCTCCTGGACATTGCGACAACATTCCCCTTGTTTGTAATGCCTTCCCACATTGTGCCACTTATTCTGGAGAACAAGGGATAGGCGAATGCATTAAAGGACTCAACAGCGTGGCCATAACTTCTTTGGCAGCGTTTTGTTTATTCTTGTTCTGAACTCCTAAATGTTCTTAAAGTACAATTATGACACAACTACTGCTGAACTGTCACACATCTTTTCAGAAGTCCTTAACTGTGATATTGGCATACGACACAATAAACAAAAAGAAGTGAAAAAGAAAACATGCTGAAGCCTAAACGTAGCGCCAATATGCGTGCTATAAAAATAAAAATTAACCGCCATATATAATTTTAATGAAATAGAATGGCTGCTTTCTAGCAGGGAGGTCTACTTGGAATAAGAGGCACGGAGACTATTTTCTAGCTTAAATGCATTTTATAGTAAAATATGTTTTTTGTGAGTGCAAATTTAAGGTTCTGTTGGTTTTTGTTACTCTAACTTGAAGATAAAATGCAAACGCACACGGATAACTAAAAAAAGATAAAGATTGGGGAAAAACATTCGCAAAGTAGAGCATTAGCACAAATGTGCACAAATGATAAAGCAAAATTCAGTTACTGACAGTGCAACACGGCAATGGATGAAGTGGGCTGTCCCATTCCCCTATGCTGTATGCAGTGATGGGTGGAAGCGAAATGGTTATGACGCCTGAACACAACAATGTGTGAGAGAGAGCTGACCAAGAGTAGCTTTATGTATGTATATATATGTATGCATATGATGCCTATCTCTGTCTCTTAATAGGATAGGACTATTTCCTTTTCAATTACAAATGTGAACAAGCATTGGCAAAGCCAGGCGATATGACAATGCCTGACACACTTTTATCAATGATTGTTTTATTTTTGCCATGGTTTTTGTAAAACTTTATTGTTGGGGGAGCTGCCAGACCCTCTCCAGTATTAAAGTAATGGCTAAAAAGAAAAATATTTTTGGGCGCAAAAAACACCCATTGCCTGACACTAATGGCAACTTCTTTCAGGGCAGATGTACTCCTTGTGGAAGAGAAAAATTCCGTCCCTTACAGTTGATGGAGCAGGGTTTTGCGTGAATAAAACCTGCTCGGATTAAACCCTCAGTAACACATATTAACAGTGTGCGGTGAAAATCTTATTAATAAATGCTAAAACATGGGGAAATGCTTTAGCGCATGCGTAAAACTAATGCGTGTATTAATGCATGTAAACTAGGCCGCAACTGCTTGATAAAAACTAATGCTGCTTTTGTGCACGTTAATAATACTTCGCTAAGAATAGCATAACATGGGGTGTGCATGGGTTAGTGCAAAAGCTGGGCTGGTGCGCAAAATGAAATTACATTTCGTGAAAATAATAAATGTTTGTGTTCTGTTCTTGTAGAAAAATAAGCAATGGGCCTACACTTCTGCATGCCAGTTATATGTTAACTTTATTCCTGAAAAAGAAAAATACGAAATAAATGAGCTTTGAATGAGGAGAGAATGCAGAGGTAATAGAAATGTCCTTCGTGTTGTACTGACTGTCTGCCAAGGTTACGGAAGAAGAAGGATAAGATTGCAAATGGAAGTGATGCCACTTCCTCACGAGATGGCAGAGACGAACAAAAGAGGCGTAGAGATTTGTAACATTCAAGGAACTGCAGGAAATGTTTACTATGATCATGTTCAGAAATTGTTTCTTGGATGATTCTGATGTAATGCTTTAATGTTTGAACAAAAGGGTGTCTAATAAAATGGACATGATGAGAGTGGTGTGACAGAACACCCCCAATTTTAGCTAATGGGAGATGAATACTGTACTCAGATTGAAACAAATGTGGGTTGGACATTTAGGTTTTAGGGTATAATTGAAGGTCCCCGGTAATTGTGGTGTAGAGTAGGTGCTGATGCTAGATAGCGGGAGATCGTCGCTGTCGTCGGTTTGCTGTTTCCAGATAGAGGCCTACCTGTTTCCTGTATCCTGACCTAATCTTTGTCACTCGACTCTACATGAGTGACCTTCCTGCCCTAACTGGCCAGTGGGGTAGTTACCCTGAATCTTATTTGGGTTAGTATAGATGATCTTATTAATTTGCATATTCATTTGCAAATGTATTTTTGTCTCTGGAACTTTTCTCTCTACGCCTATCCACTCCTTCAATGCATTGTTTATTTGATATGAGTTTGAATATATGCATTGCCAATGTTTTCTCTCTGTGATAATCCATGATTTGCATTAAGTGTAACTGTACTTAATGAGCATTATTTTCTTACATTATTTACGATAAACAACATAAAACTACACATTGAGTCTGTTATTATTTAGTAAAAAATGAATGCATAGATAAGTACATATTATTGACATCAACTACTCAACTTTAGGTTCATCGACACAATTATTTGTTAGGAGAAATGCAGGTTCTGAAGTGTATATAGTGAATTAGAAATAAACTTGCGTCACACTGAACCCCAGCGTGAAGGGATTAGTTGGGTAAAGTAAATGGGCCTATGTTAGTGAAAAATTATCGATCCCTGGTCGCTGGATCAGTTTTTGGTAGCAGAGAATGGTTAATTATTGATTAGTTTGGCAATAATTATTGATTATTGATTTATTGATTATTAACATGAGAAGTTAGTGTCTTTGTTTTATGTTGTTTAGAAGTACGGGTACGGAGTTACCTAAGATCCTAGGATGATGTTATTTTAGCCTAAATGGCAGAAGAATAGTGTGAGAAGGGTAACACACTGCAGAAGTACTTTGTCTGTTATTGTAATATCGAACAGTGAAAGGCTAACGATGTTATTTAGGGACATATTCGAGTGAAAGACGGTAGCGTGAAATAGTGAAAGGTCCGCTTCCGAAACTCTGGCCTTACTTCCCCAAAGGAGTACCAAGACCTCTTTCTGAAAGGAAAGTCCTCTTCCAAAACTTTGGCTAGTATCCCCAGAGGAGTACCAAGACCTCCTTTAACTTGATTGAGAGTAGAGTAGCGCTGGTCGTTATTTTACTAGAAGTAAAAGAAAACCTCTTCGAGTGAAATTGAACTATCTCTTTTATTAGTGGAGCAGACAAAGTAGCATTGTTTGGTGTTGTTTCTAACAAGAAATAGTTAAGAAAACGTAGAAAAATACATTGCCTTGCCGTATTATTTTGTAAAGGGAGGGTCAATAGCAGGAGTAATACTGACGTCACAAAAAGCCGTGCTGGCATTGGTCAGGCAGAGGGTGTGCAGTGAGCCGTGATTGGTCGGTTGCTGTGAGCCGCACTAGCATTGGTTGAGACAGTGGATATGTTGTGAGCTGTGATTGGTTGGTTGCTGTGAGTCGCGCTAGTATTGGTTGGGATTTAGCAAATAGAGTGAGAGGATTTACAGAAGTTTTTTCTAGTTTGTTTTGGTTTATTTAGCGAGAAAAAGAATGTTTTTAAAATGAAGATGGTAAAAAGAATAAAAGATTTATTTAAAAAGACAAGCCGATAGTTACTAGAGAGGGACTTCCTATACCTCCACCGAGAACGCCTGCTTCTTTTATGATGTTAGAACGTGGTTATCATACGTGTACATGGTTAGAGAATTGGATGAAATATACGGAGGATGATGGAGTTTTAGCTTTTCCAGAGAATGGTACATTTAATCTAAGGGTTTTGGAGAACTTGAGAGGACAAATGAATTCGTTAAAACCAAGTCCTAGACCTACGCAGTATGAAGCACTTGAGGAATGGGATTATGAGGCATATAAACGAGAGAGAGACAGGAATGGAATTAAATACAGGAATATAATAACGAGATATTCTGAGGCTAGATGGGATGATCAAAAGAAAAGATGGAGGAGAGATGTAAGTGCAGATGGATTATATCCAGTAATAGTTGCTGAAGATCAGACTGTAGGCAAAGGCAAAGAGAAAAAGAATAATTTAGATACTTCAGAACAAGATAATGATTCAGATGAGATTGATGATGAGTTGCTAGATGAAATACTGTTAAAGAGACCTCCACCATATCAGGATAGTCCAGGGGAAACAGTTCCAAATGCACCACTAATTGAAATACAGGTTCCTCAGGTTCCACAAGCTCTACAATCTCCACAAGTTTCACAGGTTACACAAGTTCCGGTAGCTTCCCATTCTCGAGTAGTGATGCAGGAAAATGAGATTGACATGTTGAATAAGGCAAGAGAGGAGTTAACTCAGAGAATTAGTCAGATGAGTCTGAATGCAGAAGCATTATCGGTACCAGTGACGATTGGTCGTATAGTTCCATTGTATGGTGAGAGTCAGAATATACCAAGAGTAAATGCATTGACAATTCCTGTGAATATTGCCAGGAATGTTAGAGGATCAGAACAAGTAGAGATGAGAACTTCATTGATTGATCTTCCAGTGAGTGAAAACGTAACCGAAACACCAAAGAGAAATGTACAGATGGATCCTAGAAAAATAGTGCAGAATGAAAGTGGAACAACTCTGGAAACAGGGAACTTTCGGTGGGCCCTTCGCCAGAGGAGTTAGATGACTGGTTAAGAGGAATGGAAAATAAAAAGTCACAGTCGAGTATAGATGTAGCTAGATTAAGAGTGGATCTGGAAGAAATGATTATTGGTACAATAAGTCCAGAAAGATTGAGTAAGTACCGAGACAAAGAGTTATTATTTTTGTGTAAGAATATTACAAGGAAAGCAAGGAATTTACATGAGAGGTTGGCAGAAGCTGCACAAGAATATGACCAGACCAATAAAAGTTCATATTGGAAGATTCAGAGACATGCATCGGTTTGTAGTATGTGATACAAGTCCGGTGAACCTTTTAGGTAGGGACTTGCTCTGTAAGATGAATTGCACCCTCTATTGTACGCCAGATGGTATTGCCTTTCAAACACCAGATGAGGATGTTGCTTTTAAAGTGATATTAGCGAAGCAAGGGACAGAGGTGAATGATTTATATTCATTGCTTACAGAAGAAGATTTACCTGCAGAGTTGAGAAATGCAGTGAGACCTGATGTGTGGGATTTTATGGGAAAAGACATTGGGTTGATGAAAGGCGTGGATCCTTTTCAGGTTACAGTTAAACCAGGTGCAATATATCCAAACACTCCTCAGTACAAGATGAGTCCTGAAATAACAGCAGGAGTAATTCCTGTATTGATCAAATGATTGAGCAAGGTATTCTAAAAGAAATACTAAGTAGTCCTTGTAACTCACCTATTAAGTGGAAAATATAGAATAGTTGAAGATTTGAGAAAAATTAATAAGATCGTAGTACCTTGCTGTCCAATAGTGCCAAATCCAGCAGTGATTCTTTATCAAATTCCTTGTGATGCAGAATGGTACACAGTAATTGATCTGTTTTAAGCATTTTTCTCGATACCTTTGCATCCGGATAGCCAATATCTTTTTGCTTTTCGGTTCGGAAACCGTGTTTTGGCATGGTGCCGAGTTCCTCAAGGGTATACAGAGAGTCCTTCGATCTTTAATCAGATTTTGAAAAAATGTTTGGGGTCATTGGTAATGCCAGAAAATTCAGTGTTAGTGCCGTACATGGATGACCTACTGGTGGCATCAAAAACACGAGAAGCCTGTGTGACAGATACAATTGCCTTACTGAATCATTTGGCAGAAGGTGGGCATAAAGTGTCACCAGCAAAATTACAGTTTTGTCAAAAAGAGGTTCAGTATTTGGGACACAAAATTGAGAAAGGAGTTAGAAAAGTAACACAAGAACGAATCAATGTGATTTTGCAAATGGGTCCTCCTAAGACTCAAAAAGAAGTTCAAATGTTTTTGGGAATGGTTGGAAAATGCAGACAGTGGATCAGTGGGTTTTCATTGATTGCAAAACCCCTACAGAGGTTGACTCACAAAGATGTGGTTGATCCAATTATATTGGATGAAGAATGTATGAAAGCTTTTATTGAATTGCGAGATAGTCTTTGTCGAGCACCTGCATTGGGAATGGCAGATTACACAAAAGATTTTGCATTGTTCTGTTGTGAGAGAGATGGGTGTGCGTTATCAGTCTTAACACAAAAACATGGAATGGCACATCGTCCAGTGGCATATTTTTCTGCTACTTTGGATTCAGTGGCTGCAGTGTTACCAGGTTGTTTAAAAGCAGTGGCTGCTACTTGTGCGAGTCTTGAGCAGAGCGAAACAATTGTTATGGGACATCCAGTGAAGGTATATGTGCCACGCTCTGTTGAGATCCTATTAACAAAGACTCGGACTCAGCATATGACCTATAGTCGACTGACTAGGTATGAGAGAGTGATTTTGGGTGCTGAAAATGTGACAGTGACAAGATGTACAATATTGAACACTGCAACCTTGTTGCCAAGGTTAAATTGTGAAGAAGTGAAGGACGAAGCAGATCATGATTGTTTGGATGTGACAGAATTGTGCACAAAACCAAGACCTGACATAAAGGATGCACCATTAGAAGAGTCAGATAGTGTGATGTTTGTGGATGGATCTTGTCTGAGAGATGAAAAAGGTGCTTTGAGTGCTGCTTATGCTGCATGTACAGTGTCTATGGTTCTTGAAGCATCCTGTCTAAAAGGGATAAATTCTGCTCAAATGTCTGAGCTAATAGCTCTGACTAGAGCATGTAGATTGGCAGAAATCTGAGAGTAACCATATTCACTATCAGTGAATATGGTTACTCTCAGATTTTTGGTTTTCATGGTTTTGGGGTGGTGCATGATTTTGGTCAGTTGTGGATGCAAAGAGGATTTCTGACTTCTTCAGGATCACCGATCCGGAACAGTAAAAATGTGAAGGATCTATTGAATGCATTACAAATGCCCAAAAAGATTGCAGTGGTAAAATGTTCAGCACATAAGTCAAGAGATGACTATGTGACAAAAGGAAACAGATACGCAGACCATGTGGCGCGTTTCTGTGCACAAAATTCAATTACAATAAACAGAGGGATGTTGAAAAAACATACAAATTGCCACTTGATGTTTTCTTCTTTGGAAACATGGGAAGAAATTAGGCAATTACAGGAAGAAGCAAGTGAGGAAGAAAAACAAATTTGGATAAAATTAGGTTGTGAAAAAAGAGCAGAAGATAAAGTGTGGGTGTATGTTGATGGAAGACCAGTAATGCCAGATAGTTTACCTTCTCAGATGGCAAGGATATACCATGGAATTGCACATGTTGGAAGAGATGCTATGATCAGGCTCTTCAAGCTGTCATGGTACAACCCGAAGTTTAGGGTCATTGCAGAGAGTCTATGCCAGAGATGCATAGTGTGCCAGCAGCAAAATCCAGGTAGAAAGACAGTTGTTAGTTGGGGTCGAATTGGAAAAGCAGCAGGACCATTTACCCGACTACAGCTTGACTTTATTGAACTTCCCCCTTGTAATGGACTGAAAGATGTGTTGGTTGTTGTTTGTTTGTTTTCTCGTTGGGTAGAAGCTTATCCAACAAGAAGAAATGACAGCCTAACAGTTGCTAAACTACTTTTGAGAGAGATTATCCCAAGATATGGATTTCCAGTCTCTTTAGAAACAGATAGAGGAACACATTTTAATAATGAAATAATTCGGATGATTGCGCAGCATTACAAATTGAGCAAAAGCTGCATTGTGCCTACCGGCCAGAAGCATCTGGAGTGGTCGAACAAATTAATGGCACTATTAAATCCAGACTGTCAAAAGTGTGTGTGTCTACAACACTGAAATGGCCAGACGCTTTACCCCTGGTATTAATGAGTCTTAGAAGCATTCCTGATAAAAGGACTGGATTGAGTCCTCATGAGATTCTGATGGGGAGAGCCATGAGACAAGCAATTGTACCACCAAACAAACTGATGAATATTACTGAAGATCTGGTGCTTGATTATTGCAAAGGATTGGCTGATCTGGTGCGTTCTGTGTCTCATCAGGTTGGAGAAATTGCAACCACAACACAGCCGGATCAAGCACATGATTTGAGTCCAGGAGAGTGGGTTCTTGTCAAGAAACACGTGAGGAAGTCGTGTTTAGAACCCAGGTGGAACAGACCTTATCAGATCATTTTGGTGACAACGACAGCAGTGAAGTGTGGTGGCTTGCCAAACTGGATTCATGCAAGTCATACAAGAAGAGTCCCAAGTCCACTTGAAAGACAAGAAGAAGAGCAGCAACTGGTGAAGCAGAGAAAAGAACCAGAAGCTGAAGAGCATGAAGCTATAGAATCTAGTGTTACAGATTCTGAAAAAGCGGAGGAAGAACCAAGTAAAAGTCGAATAAAGTGGGCACCAGCTACTGGGTCTCAAAAGACTGCTATTGAGAAAGAAAAGGAGAAAGTGACTGATGAAAATCAAGAGCAAGTGCAACAGAGAAAAGAACTGAATAAAAGAACTTGCAAACTTGACAACGAAGGTAAAGAAGAAGTTCAAGTTAAGAGAGCAAGAAAAGGTGATGAGTGGCCAAAAGGAATGAAAAGACTGAAATACACTCTAGAAAAGAAAAGGCCAGATCAAATAAATGAAATATCAAGTCAAACTGGGCAAAGTGATTCAGAAGAAGAATCAATACGAAAAACGAGAAGAATAAGAATTCCGAGTAAGAAATACACAGCTCCAGAATGGACATATGTGGTGTTAGAAGAGATTGAAAATACAGATCAGAAAGAAAAAGAAGCTGGTAATGATCAAAGTGATCAGAGCAAACTGAAACCACCTTAAGAAGAACTGTGAAAATAAAGGTGCAACAATTTTCAAGGAAGAATATTCTGAAAGTTCTAAAAGATTTGAAGAAAAAGAAGATATAAAGAAAAAGAGGGGGTAAAGAAGAGAGGCCTAAAGTGTAAGGATACACTAATCTAGATGGTTTTGGATAAGTTTTTTCTCAAAAATTATATTTTTAGATTTTTAGTTTTTTTTCTTAGATTTTTAATTTTTTTATATAGTGTCTAAAAATGGCAAAGGTAACAGAGACTGGATATCAAAATCATAGTTTTAAACGTAGATGTATTAATGCTTGCTTATGTAGTGTCTTATTACTAACATTGGTATGGTTAACACTGATTGTTATTGTCCCTGTTTTAATGGTGACTAATCATAAAAATAATACTAATAATGTGGGAAGTGAGAGAATAGATACTGTTACTAAAGAAAGTATAATTACTAATATAGAAAAGATAGAAGATGATAGTATTTATCATCATGACAAATCAATTAATGATTTTTTGTTAAATGTTCTTACTAAATTGTTACATGAGTTTGTTAATACAATGAATGCAAGAGATTGTTACGTGTGCATGCAATTACCATCATCTGTCTCAGAGGGGGTGACTTGCCATCAACTACCTTTAACATATGGTGTGTCTTGTAGTGTTCTAACAAGTCTATTCTACAAGAGGGAAGGACTAGAGTATTATTATTCTAATTTTGATTTAATATTTTCAGAAATTCCTATTAGGAGAGATTTAAAAATTGTTTATGGTCCTGTTTATGCAGCTTACATGGGAGATTTTTTCATTAGTAACAAACCAATAGATACAATAGATGCACATAAAAATAACTTAACCTGTAAACTACGGCACGAAGAAATTGAGTTTAGTAGAAGATAGAAGACGAGATTTCAAAAAGAAAGCTGCTGAGCTAAAGTCTCATGTACCTCCATGGGCTTTTAGAGAGGGTGATTATAAAAAGGGTGAGACTTACGCTGCCATGACTCTAGATTTTCAACATAGAGGAAAGCTTTGTGTGTTTAGAGAAAAGACTAAACTTAATAATTATTTTATTGGTTCTAGTGAATGTGAGCATACTTTCTTGATAAAAGGAAATTGGGGACTGAAAGAAGGAACTGATCCTGTTTTCCCGGGAATGTATTATGTGTGTGGTAAGAATGCTTATTATAGATTACCAAGAGGTTGGTATGGATGTTGTTATTTAGGTATAGTATTCCCGAAGGTTTACCATGTAGATAAGAATAATAGAGTTAATTAAATGAAACAAGGATTAACACGTAATAAGAGAGGAGCGAGTTATTCTGAAATAATTGGGGATATTTTTGGAGCACTGATACCTTCAGTTGGAGTTATTCTGAATTCACATAAAATTAGAAAATTGTCCATGGTGGTTGATCGTTTATCAACAGATACTGCTGGTGGGTTCTTGATGATTGATACTGAAATGGTTGCAATTAGATCAATGGTTTTGCAAAATCGACTTGCCCTTGATATATTATTGGCAAAAGAGGGTGGAGTCTGTAGCATGTTGAAAATACAACAATGCTGTACTTATATTCCGGACAAAAGTAAAAATCTTGAGGGTATATTAAAAATATTACAGAACTTCATGAAGATTTGACTGAACTGAAAGTTGACGGTGCTTGGGAGAAACTTGGTAAGAGTTTTTCCTCAGTGGGAAACTGGTTTTCTACCTTAGGGAGTAGTCTATTAGGGAAAATATTAATACCGATTACTTCAGTAGTTGTAGTTATATTAATGATGACCATGATATACAAATGTTGCAAATGCAAGTGTAGAAAGAAAGAGACATCAGATCTTAAACGTAGAGCTAGAAAGAGAAAGAGGGAAGAGATAGAATTAGAGGATATGAGAGGAAATGACTATGAGATCATGAAAGACTTAAATGGAAGAATGATAAAATGAGAAAGAAATACAGTATTTTAAATAAGTGGCAACTTGTATGTGATGGGTATTTTGATGATGGCTCAAAACGCCATCAAAGGGGGTATTGATGGAGCAGGGTTTTCCGTGAATAAAACCTGCTCGGATTAAACCCTCAGTAACACATATTAACAGTGTGTGGTGAAAATTTTATTAATAAATGCTAAAACATGGGGAAATGCTTTAGCGCATGCGTAAAACTAATGCGTGTATTAATGCATGTAAACTAGGCCGCAACTGCTTGATAAAAACTAATGCTGCTTTTGTGCACGTTAATAATATTTCGCTAAGAATAGCATAACATGGGGTGTGCATGGGTTAGTGCAAATGCTGGGCTGGTGCGCAAAATGAAATTACATTTCGTGAAAATAATAAATGTTTGTGTTCTGTTCTTGTAGAAAAATAAGCAATGGGCCTACACTTCTGCATGCCAGTTATGTGTTAACTTTATTCCTGAAAAAGAAAAATACGAAATAAATGAGCTTTGAATGAGGAGAGAATGCAGAGGTAATAGAAATGACCTTCGTGTTGTACTGACTGTCTGCCAAGGTTACGGAAGAAGAAGGATAAGATTGCAAATGGAAGTGATGCCACTTCCGCACGAGATGGCAGAGACGAACAAAAGAGGCGTAGAGATTTGTAACATTCAAGGAACTGCAGGAAATGTTTACTATGATCATGTTCAGAAATTGTTTCTTGGATGATTCTGATGGAATGCTTTAATGTTTGAACAAAAGGGTGTCTAATAAAATGGACATGACGAGAGTGGTGTGACAGAACACCCCCAATTTTAGCCAATGGGAGATGAATACTGTACTCAGATTGAAACAAATGTGGGTTGGACATTTAGGTTTTAGGGTATAATTGAAGGTCTCCGGTAGGTGTGGTGTAGAGTAGGTGCTGATGCTAGATAGCGGGAGATCGTCGCTGTCGTCGGTTTGCTGTTTCCAGATAGAGGCCTACCTGTTTCCTGTATCCTGACCTAATCTTTGTCACTCGACTCTACATGAGTGACCTTCCTGCCCTAACTGGCCAGTGGGGTAGTTTCCCTGAATCTTATTTGGGTTAGTATAGATGATCTTATTAATTTGCAAATTCATTTGCAAATGTAGTTTTGTCTCTGAAACTTTTCTCTCTATGCCTATCCACTCCTTCAATGCATTGTTTATTTGATATGAGTTTGAATATATACATTGCCAATGTTTTCTCTCTGTGATAATCCATGATTTGCATTAAGTGTAGCTGTACTTAATGAGCATTATTTTCTTACATTATTTACGATAAACAACATAAAACTACACATTGAGTCTGTTATTATTTAGTAAAAATGAATGCATAGATAAGTACATATTATTGACATCAACTACTCAACTTTAGGTTCATCGACACAATTATTTGTTAGGAGAAATTCAGGTTCTGAAGTGTATATAGTAAATTAGAAATAAACTTGCATCACACTGAACCCCAGCCTGAAGGGATTAGTTGGGTAAAGTAAATGGCCTATGTTAGTGAAAAATTATCGATCCCTGATCGCTGGATCACAGTAAAGTTAGCCAATAGAAGTGGGCTGACACAGCGCCCCGCGCTGGATGTTATAAAGGGTGGAATTAAAACGTGAATGACACAATAGACGATTAAACGAAGAGGGGCTTTTTCTGAACGCTCCTGTAAGTAAGTATATTATATATATTATTTTAGTAAAATCACAAGATTTTGCTAACCCCGGACCTAAAAAAATAAAATAAAATCAACACCCTATCAATAGTGTTTCAGGAATAAATAAAATTACAATTAAAATGGGCCCTAGAACACTTCAGACACAAATCACCACATACCTCAGGACTGGCATGGGCGTGTCAAAAACGTCACAAGCTTGAGGATGAATAACAACAATGCTAAATTACATAACTATTGTAAAATAATGACTGTGTCGTGTTCTTATACTAGTGTGATCCCGGGGTTGTTTCCTTTGCCAGAATTGCCCCAGAATTATTTTATGGTTTCTGCCTCTTTTGCCCACTTGTAGCAATTTGATATCTGACTGTTCCACCGAGTGGATAAAAGTGTCACATTTCAATCAGAGCTTTCAGTGCTAATGGCTCGCAGCCTGTGCACGGCTCGAGAGGTTGTGGCAATACTTTTTTGAAGTGGGGAAGCCCGCACAACCCAGAATTTGCAGTTTTCAGTACCTATGGGTAGAATCTAAGCAATGCACACCTGGTATTATAGAAATTACAGCAGGCATTTTGATATCATATTGAACAAAGCACAAGCAGGTGCACAGTATGATCAAATTAAGGGAGGACTGAACAGAATAGCATGCAGTTTTATTTTCTGTAAGTGGAAGGAAATGTTTGGTGTAACTACATCTCACTGAGTCTTTCCCACAGCTGCTGAACTTTTAGATGCCCCCGTCTTCCAGAATTCTTACATAGAGCCAGTCTGCCTCCTTCTAGCCTGACCGGACAACCCAAGAGCTGGAGTGATGATACCTTAATATACTGAGTGCCAAGTGCAGTATTCATGCCAGCTTTGAAATCTTTAAGGATACACACAGATTGTCATCCTCTGTGGTCAATAAAATGTGGATTTATATCTATGTGCAGGTCCTGATTTACTTCGTTTTGGAATTTACAGGCATTCCAAGAAGTACCCCTAGAAAGCTAAAGCACCGTAAGGTTTTGAGGCATACTTCTTAGAATGTCACGTGAAACTTCCAAGACCTCCTACTCCCCTGTATAGCGCTCTCCATAGCAGGAAAATCTCAATAGGGACAATGCAAGCCCCAGTGAAAACTACTTTTCCAACAAAGCAGAGGAGTTACTCAAGATCTTTGTTGGTGATTTCTCTGACCATTTCCACAGTTTAAAGAGGTTTCAATGCGCTTTGGGAATGCCCTCAAAGTACATGACTCTTAATGTCCCAAAACTTCCAGGGCCAACTATGTTTTGGAAAGCCATCTTTCCACCACTTAAGTCAGATTAACAATTGCAGATCTGTCCGCCCTCATGGCAGAGAAATCCACACTTGTAAATGGTTTTACACGTGCCAAGAATTACTTTGTGGATTCCAGGCAGACATAAAGAAATAAATCCAGTCATAAACGTGTGTCATGTCTAGGACCAAATTTACTGTTGGTGCTAATATGCATTGCTGTTTGCACAGAAATGGCCAATATTTCTAAAATCGTACATTTGCTAAAAGGATTAAGCTTATAACTTATTCATATGTGACGAAGAGAACAATCATTGCAAGGGGGAGACATTTACATATCATTATATTAGAAGAAAATGTATAAAAAGAATGATAGTAAAATTTATGTCATGTCAGAAAAGTATTACAATATTAAAAGTTGTCTAAATGCATAACAAACAGCAAGCAACCGTTAGCCAAATCAACAATCATAAGGGACTAGGGCACAAACAGCAGAACCAACAGATGAGAAATCACAGTAAAAATATTTATATATAATAATGCAATAATAGACTGCCTCAAATATTGTGATCCAAATACTGGTTCTAAATCAAAGGTTGTCATAAACGTGGAAAGTAACGTTTTTTCCCAAAAAGAAAAATATGACACATATGACACATTGTTAATCCAACTCTTATTAAATATCTTCTAGCTGCTGACCAGTAGATTCAGTACCACCAAACAAACCTTTCAAGACTCAAATGTTAAAAAGTCAATGAAAATTATCCTTTGGTGGGCCTACCTTAAATTTATGACATAGAATCAAGAAAATCAAATGAACAACCACCTTCCAGAAAACCTGCGCCACAGGATAACTAGCTAATGTGTGCTAGAGTGTTTTGTAATGATCACCATCTCCAGCAATTAGTCTTTACTTTCTGTTTGGCCATTTTTAGTGGCGTCTGATAAGTCAGCATTATTTCTCTGTTGTGTATACTTTTTCCTCCTGAGATCAATGGAACAAGTACTATTAAGATAGCTGACAATTATATATATATATATATATATTTGCCAAGAAACATTTCAATTTTTACAAAAATACTTAGTTCTATACTGTGTATCATACATATGTCAAAAGAAAACAGTGATTTATTTTCTTATGTGCAGGTTGACAGAAATTACGAAATTGTGTGTCAGTTGCAGTTTCAATGTAATTATGGATTTATTGCACCTGCCACATATTCCACCATTTGCTGCATAATTTACTGGTTTAAAAAAATACAAATAATTTCTAGCTCAAACTGATCAAAAGAAACAAATAGAATACAGCACACAGACACTTTGCAAAAATTTACTGTTTACATTTCAGTACTTGATTAATATATCCATGTACCAAACTGATATTAATGAGGTCAAACATAATGTCCCCTCTGAATAAACTGGGGAATGGCTTTTGTCGATACCATAAGCATTATCCCTACATGTTTATATGTAATTAAAAGCAGGTGGAAATAATGATTCCTTCTTTGTCAGGAAAATATTTTGTTTAATTGTTTGTGCAAGTCATTATATATCAGAGGGTTTGTTCTCAGCACAGCAGTTATTTGTCCAAAGTACAGAAAAATACCAACCATATTACTTCACTTTTTAAGACCTTACTGTTTGCTGTAATGAAACACTTGCATTTCATATAGAAAATGTATTGTACAGATCTACAGAGCTGCTTTTTTTTTAAAGAGGGGCTTCTAGAGCCTTCTAGAGTCCGACAGAATGGATACAGTGTAAGATTAAAACTGAAGACCTATACTAAAACCTAAGATAAGCAGAATAAAAAAAAAGCAGGCCTTTACGTAAATGAAGAGTGCATATTAAGGCTTCTTTTCCACCGAATGCAAATATGTATGTTTTAAACAAACTATTTTACTATGAGATTTACAAAGGAGAGTGCTTCCAAAATGGGATTTCTCGGCTTTCATACCAAATAAATCATTACCTGTTGGTGAATAACATTTTCAATAGGTTCTTGTAAGAAATTGGAGTTGAGGGGGATGAAAGCCCACCTCAAGTAATAATCACAGTCCTTGCAGGGTGAATAGCAAACGTTACTAAATTAACCTTTGCTTAACCCTCTTGTAGCTTGGCAAAAACACAGTCAGGCTCACCTTAGAGGCAATGTAAATGTATTTATGCAGCTCTCAAACAGTAATAAAGTGAAAAAGCAACAAAAGAAAAATCCCAATTTAGAAAAATAGAGAATGTTTAATAAATAAAAATGACACCAAAATGACAAACAACTAATAGGTAGAACCAGAGATATGAGATTTGAAAGTTTGAATTAAAAATACCGCAAAAAAGCATAAAGCCATCTACGTAGAAATTTTTCTGCAAGTCACATCTACTTCAGTGGGGCAAACCAGCAAGTTGAATCTGACTGGTGATCCAACATTAATGGATTTGGGTCAAGGGTGATTCCAGTCTGCCATTGGTACTTTGGAGTAAAAGTTGGCAAAAAAAGTCCCAGCTTTGCAGTTTGGACAGGAGTACTACTCTCTAATATCAGCAAAGGGTCCAGGACCCTTTGGGGGTTAGGACTTACTCCAGCTGAGGCCAGTAGCAGGGATTAGGGCAGGTCCAGTCGGAACTGGTCAGCTTGGCAGTTGCAGGAAAAGGCCTCTGGAAGCTTGCTGTACCCCTGTAGTTCAAACAGGAGGTCAGCCAACTGACTCTTTGAGTCACTTGTGGGGTCCAGTGTAGATGCTAAGCAGGTGCAGTCTTCCTTCAGGATTCAGACAGCAGGGCAGACTTTCTTCTAATATTCACAGGAATAGGAGGGTTCTCAGAGGAGGTCTGTAGGATCCAATTTTATGCCAAGTGCCAGACTGTGGGTGGAGGGCAAGCCTTTGTCTGCCCCCTAAACCAGTTCTGGTCAGTTCCTTTACCCCTCCTGGATTCGGTGCCAGCCTAACTAGAGAGACAAAGGGCAGGCAGGCCCAGGTGTGAGCTGCATTTGCCAGTGATAAGGTAGGCTTCCTTTGAAGTCAAAAAGGGGCTCCGTACACCCCCAAGGCTACCCTTTGAGGCTCAGACAAGACCATCCTGCTCAGGAGATGAACAGGCTTCCCCAAACCTAATCCCTTTTTCGACTGTCTCTCCAGGGGAGACATCAGGGGTCAGGTGATAAAGAAGACTGGCAGAAAGGCACATTGGGCATAGGTGAGAAATGACAACTTTCTAAAATTGTTATTTCCAAAATAGTAATGAAGAATCTGACTTTACCAATAGTGTCCACTCAATTATCATGCATTTGTTAAATCAAAACAATATTTTAATAGTAAATTATGTAGAACAAACAATGTATACAAAACACACTGTGAGGTTATCACAATGTGGAGTGAGAAATATGTGCTCGGTGCTCAGGCACGGGTGATACATATGTGTGATTTATGCACTGCGTGCATCACAATGTTCAAAGTATAGTTACAGCCCATTTGTTTACAAATAAATCTTATGAAACTGGGTCTGGATTGAGTGTTGATGATGTTTTAATCCCCTATAGATGTAGGATTATTAATTATTAGGACAAAATTCAATTTAGGTCTGAGTTAATTTTAAATAAAATCAAAAAGCACAGACAAAAATACAAACATAGAAATAAGTAAAAATAAGAAAGGCTGACATAGTTTGTAATTTACATACATGTCCTCATATGTCAATATCCGAGTGATGTTACTTACCTATTAATTTAAAACAATAATTCTTGAAATTGGAAGATGCAGATGCATGTAGGAGTAAGAGATGAACCACAGAGTGAGCTATACAGTAGAGTACCCATTAGGAAGGTCCAATCTGTGAATATTAGAGGGAGCCTTACTAGAAAGTGCAAAGCACTGACTGGCCGATAATTAGGGGGTGTTGTATATACCACTGTGAAAGAGAGGTCGAGTGTCACAAATTTCCGAGGTGGCCAGGTGAGGCTGTAAAGAGCATGACAAATGGGTTGATTGAGAGTACAAGGATGGAATAAAAGTAAGAATGCTACAAGGTGAGCTGACAGTAATGTGCTTGTAATATAGTAGAATTTGCAAGGAGAAGTGAAAAATAAACATAAACCACTCCTTAGAATTAGGAAATGGCAATGGGTGCTGAGATGTATGTTCTGCTGAAGATTCTTGGAAGGCTAGAACGCTTGCAAACACAAGGAGGAATGAGTAGGGCCAAAGAAATAGGACTGTGACTGCCATCTTTAAATGTGTGCATGAGGAACAAAGAGGAAACTGGACTGGAGATAGGCCACATAGTTGTAAAGCAGCAGACTCCATTTTGGAAGTGTTCAGTGATCGGTAGAAATAGGTAAAAAAAAAGATGGGATTGGCTGAATAAAGGGGCTAAAGCAAATATTGAGTGTGGTGAGGAAGTAAATAAAAATCTGCTGAAATAAGAGAAAGTGCAAAAGCACAAAGTAATGCATATTTGTCCAGTTTTGACATGTACACTAGATAGAATAAAAAAAGGGGAAGAGAGAACCAACTGATGGACATGTTATTTGTTAGAGTTAAATTGTCACTATAAATTAGACCAGTCCTTTATTTTATTCAGGCCTGAACTCAAAGTATCAAGGAGTGAAATCAAATTTTCTTCTTCTTTATTTGGCAATGACAAAATGTTACCACCTCTGGTTGGTGGGTAAGTCCCATTTTGCTAGCGAAGGTCATCCTCTGTGGGATTTTTTACCTAAAAAATGCTCAACCAGGGGTGCGGTTGTGACTAATCCCTAAATCAGCTACGATGTTGGCAGATTCTGATGCAAATTTTATTAGTAGTTTGACAAATGTACACTATATTACAGGGGCAGAATATTGCATAAATAACATTGGGTGTACTACGATTGGAAAATTTACTGAAGTCAATTTGGACATTCCTGTATCTTAAAACTGTAGATTCAATAGTGAGCGGAAAGACACTGCATTGTCCACATTTGAAATGCCAAGTCAGAGAGGAATATCTCCAGTGGTCATTAATAGTCTGTTACTGTTGAGTTTTGTGGTAAATCAGCCCAGACTTAATTATCTTTAATTTTGTTCCCATTGTGGAATGCGGAGATGGGCCTCTTAAGTGTAATAGCACCCACTGTAAGAACTTTCCAATGTTCTTTGAGACAGCTTATTACTTTTTTGATATCGGAAAAAGTAGTTACAAATACAAGTTTGTTGTTATTCTTTTTAGAGTTAGGTTTCAGCAAAGTTTCCTGGGGACAATACCAAGCTCTTTTTAATGGCCTTCTGACTAGACATTTTGGAAATCCCCTTACGCTAAGTTTATGGGACAATACCTCTGCTTCTTTAAAGAAATCTCTTTTCAGACACCAATTTCTTCTGATACTGAGGAACTGGGCATGTGCAAGAGAGTCACACAAGGCCCTAGGATGATGGCTGGAATAAGACAATGGAGTATTCCTTTCTGTAGATTTGTGGTAAAAGCATGGTATATAGTTCTTCATGTTCAGATTTGAGTGTAACGTCAAAAAAGTTAATTTCTTTTTTGTCGCAGTGTGAAGTAAATATGAGCCCTTTGCTATTGATGGTCAGCCAATCACAGAAATCATATAAAAGATTTTGGGGTCCTTGCCATTTGAGAAAAATGTCATCTATGTCTCTTTTCTGCATCATAATATGGTTGTTAAAAGGATTAGTGGGAGTTAGGATTATCTCTGACTCTAGATTGTCTATTAACATAATGGCAAAGTTGGAAGAAGAATTCACTCCCATTGATGTTCCCTTAATCTGTACATAATATTCATTGTCAAACAAAAAGAAGTTATTTGTTAATGCTAAATGTAGTAATTCGATAATAAATGATGAGGGGACTTGGTGGGGTCTAGTTTCCAGAACTTTTTGAGTGATATTGACATCCTCGGACTGCGGAATGTTGGCGGAAAGGGATTCAATAGCCATTGTAACCAAGAAGGACTCTGATTGGTCAAAAGGTTGTTGTTCGATCATATCAATAACATCCATGCTATATCTCACTTGACACGTAGTACTAGGAAGAAAGTCTTTGATGAAAAAGGCCACATATTTGCCAATATGGTTACAGAATTGAGCCTCAGTCAGATATAATTGGTTTCCCTGGGGGTGACTCTAAAACTTTGGGAGTGTATATATCACAGACGTGCGGGGGTTCTTCATATTAAGAAAGAGTAGCTAATTTTGGCATTAATAGCTTTCCACCATGCCCATTTTAGAAACTGAAAGAATTGTTTGTTGTATTTCTTTAGTAGGGTCTGCAGTTAGTTTAATATAATGGTCTATATTCATCAATTGTCTTATTAACACATTATCTTATGGTTGTTTCTGTTTTGCAGAACTATCCTGCCAGCAGGTTTTATAATCAAGCAATTATTGGATTTGAGTGTAAGTAGGGCAGACCTTTCCTCGAGAGAGATGTTAAAAGAAGTGAATACCGGGTCTTGCTCCATCTCTCGAATATACCATAAAACAAGCTTCTCAAAAGTATTAACTTCCAATGGGATAGTATTGTTAGAGGAATAGAAGGTAGAGAGTGGACGTATGCCAGTAATATCCTGTCTTATGATAGAAGAAAGTTCCGAGAAATAATACATATTCTGATCTTTCTAAAGAATCTCAGTAATTTAGTTTGGAGTTCCAAGAAATTGGACAATAGATAAACCTTTGCTTAGTGAAGAGATCTCTTGGGAAGACAGAATGTGGGTTGATAAATTGAAAATAGGAATGGTTTAGGTACTTATAAATGTATCTGTTAAGTTAAGGGAACCCTATGTAGAAACAGTGTCTGTAGTGGGTTGTAGGTTGTTCACTCTTATTGTGGTCCCCATTGGTAATATTTTTGGCATGTTTGTCTGTCTGGCTTGTCGGTTTGGGCTAGACTGTTCCTACTCGAGCAGGATCAAGGCTGATTTTCATATACTTGGGTCTAATCTGAGGTCGCATTTTGGGCAAAAGAACGATGTAATGGAATGCGTTCCTGAGTAAATACCAGTGGCTAAGATTAATACAAGCATCCCACCCATCACGTTTTTGCATACTTCCGTGTGATGTCCTAAGTGTGAGGGGTATGCACAGACGTGGGTCTCGTGCTCACTTTGCCACTGGAACCAAGTGGCACCCTACTGACAAGCCCCAACAAGGGTAAAACCAGTGGTGAGTTGCTTGTGTTCAGGTTTAGTGGGTGCCTGGCCTGACAGTTCAGTCTGGTCTGTTCCTATTGGAGCAGGATTCATTCTGATTTGCATATGGCTTGGTCTAATCTGAGGTAGCTTTGTAGTTGAAAGAACAAAAATATGGGATGCGGCCCTAGTAAATACTAGTGGCTGAGATTAATTCAAGCATCCCATCCATTACTTTTCTGTATACTTCAGGGATCCCCTAAGCACAAAGGTATTCCCAGATGTGGGTCCCTTGCTCATTTTGCCACTAGAAATAAGCTGCACTTGACTGATGAGCCCCAACAAGGGTGAAACCAGTCTTAGGTTGGCTGTGTTCCAGATCAGAGAGGACCTGGCTTGGCAGTTGGGAAGAACTGTTCTTATTGGAGCAGGATGAAAACTGATTTACATATGGCTGGATCTAATCTGAGGTGGCATTGTGGGAAAAAGAACAATGGAATGGGATGTGCGGCCCAATTAATTACTAGTGGCTGAGATTAATTCAAGCATCCCACCCATCATTTTTTTGTATATTTCAGTCCGACGCCCTAAGTGCGGCAGGTATGCCCAGACGTGGGTCCCATGCTCACTTTGCCTCTGGAACCAAGCAGCATCCGACTG
Organism: Calotriton arnoldi; assembly: GCA_963921515.1. Lineage (NCBI taxonomy): Eukaryota > Metazoa > Chordata > Amphibia > Caudata > Salamandridae > Calotriton > Calotriton arnoldi. The sequence continues at coordinate 389,614 of CAWUFW010009835.1, forward strand.
ACGAGCCCCAACAAGGGTGAAATGGTATTGGGTTGCTTGTGTTCTGATTCAGAGAGGACTGGATTGGCAGCTCGAGTTGAACTGTTCCTATTGGAGAAGTATCAAGGATAATTTGCATATGACTGGGACTAATGTAAGGTGGTATTGTGAGCAAAAGGGCAATTAAATAGGACGCGGCCTGAATTATTACCTGTGACTGAAAATCATTCAAGCATCCCACTCATCACTTTTTTGTATGCTTCGATAGATCACGGCAACATTTACATGTGAATATCATAATCCAGCATGCATGGGGAGAAATGTGTGACCTTTATACAAAGGAGACTCCAGTCCTCCCCTTTACACACTCATAATAGCCTGCTCATCATTAATTAGCATGAAAGGGATTGTCGAAAGTTGGAATGACTGGTTGCTTGGCACCCTGCCAAGCATCAGGACTGGTGTGCACTTGATGCTGGGCTCCTTCCAATGCCTCCACAGGGCAGTGATTCAAACTCTGGAAGATTAATGGACAGTCATAAAGCCACTGCTGTCGCCTTTACAGCTCCATTAAATAACACTGAAGCGTCCTGGTCTGCCCTCGTAAATATGGCTGCAAAGAAGATGCCACTCAGAAAACAGTGCTGGAATCCCACGTGTTTCTAAGAAAAGTGCATGAACATGTCTCAATATGGGCATGAGTTTAAAAGGATCTCCCTGCAGAATAATCCACAGATCATCCTGTAACAATGCGTCCATACTTGTCATTGCCCTTTGACCCTGTTGCTCTGGGCCATCTTGGAAGAGCCATTTGGATGTCGGATTCTATGTATCAAAACAGATTTTACTTCATTATCCCTACAATTGTTGAAATAAGTTATTTTAACCACAGGGGAGATGTGTTTACTGATGATTTCATGCACTGTGAATACACCAGACACCCATTCTTTTGATAAAGTACCGCTTCCTATGTTACTCACTAATATTATCATTTGTCAAGCACATTTTGTTTTTGGTTTACTTTGCAGTATAAGACCAAGGCAGGCATTACTGAATTGGTAAATTAGGCACTATGGTGCAGATTCAGTTTTTCTATACATTATTTGACAATATTTTCAATGGAAAAAATACTAGTTTTGTAGAATTGTGCTAACCCTATTTGTCCTAAACTGTCCTATTTTAGTTCCACTGGGTGTGATTCATTAAGGGACCCGACCAAAGGAGAACCTACAAAATACTACCTGAAAATGTAAGATCTTTCATATTGCTTTATATTTCAGCACATATATAACAAATGTATAAAGATATCATTAATAGGTATAAAAAAGGTGAAGGCCCAGATGCATACGCTCCTATTCACAAACTGTTTTCTGAAGTACCTAAACTAATTACATTTATGTATATTTTCAAAAAGTCAAAATACATTATTTTATTTTAACACTATTTGCTATTGTGTCTCTATTTTAAGTCCATGTCTTTATTATGTTCTTTGAGAAGTGCTTCAATACCATTGGTTGGTAATGTGTTATCCTGAAAGTACTCCAGTTCTGAGTTTGAGTACCTTTACTACTGTTTTCAGTCCTTTCTAGCTGTAGTAACTTTACAGTCATAAATTTGGCTCCACTTCCTCTTTCACGGGATGGAGACATGTAAGTCTACACCTTGTAGTAAATTTATCATACAGTCATAAACCGTGATTAGCTAAAAGTAGTGTATTTACTACAAAGTGTAGGAGTAAATTCACACATGTAGGTTTACTCATGTGTAAAGTTACCTTTGTGAAGAGGCGCCCTAGTTATTACTTTTGAAATGTAAGAAGTCAACCTTGTATTAAAGTGGAAGCAGGTTTTAAAAGCACACTTCCAAGTTTATGGTTTCTACAGGATTTGTTGCAGAAATTGCTGTACTGTAGCATTAAGGTTTTCAAAACTATACAAAAAGTAAAGGTGTGAGTATTTTTGAAAAAACAAATGTGTAGCTTAAAGCATACTGGACGTAAATGCCCCTAGGACCCTTCCAGTGCTTGCAGGGTTTGACATTTTGACTTCTTTATAAACAATAGAGGATGCCGTGTTGCACGTGAATCTCATAGGAATCTCAAACTTGCTGTTTAACGTCTTCATTTCCTACTGTTTTAAGGATTATTCTTGAAAAAAACACAATTGTACATCATCTGTTGCGATTACTTAGGTATACCTGGAAATGCTGTGACCTGCCCACCTGCTTGAAGAACTATTTTGAAGTTACACTATGTACATAGACACGTGATTGTTGGGAGTGATTGCTGCTCCCTTTTGTGCTTCTTTGGGGAGAGGGGTTGGGAATTTGTTGATTGTCAGTCCCGTGAGTGTATCTAGGCAATTGCCTTGCCTTAATAGTTCCTGGCTCAAGGGCTAGGAACCAGGGAAGTGGTCTTTCCCCCTAACCTGGGTGAGTTTTATGTTTTGTTTCTGGGTGTCCAAAGTTGGGAATGGCTCCCTGCTTTCCTGTGCCTTGGTCAAAAATCATTATGTCACCCCTTTAGTGGGCTTAGAAAAGGGTTTGAATAAAGGAGAGATTATGCTTTTTCTTTTTTTACCTGCACTCAGTGCTTTAAATGGACAGACATTACTAATGGGAGAGCACTAGTACTCTCACATTACATATGTCTGTCCATTTAAATCAACAACCCCAGTAGATGGGCTGGGACTTTCTATTCTCACATATATGCTAGTGTATTGAATCCCAGTTGCAGTGTGTATTTGAAGGTGTGCCCCCTGATAATCCAATCAACAATGGGGCAGAATATCGAGGACAGAATATCAAAAATAAAATATTAACAGGCAAGCAAGTCTAGATTTATTATACTTAACTCCACATAAATGTACCTAGGCAGTACGGATGTTTTCAAGGAACACAGATGTGGAGTTAGGAATAGTCAATCTATACTTTCATTATGCACTTACCTTTCAATGTTTTGTCGCTTGAAATTCTGTCCTCGATATTAGTATGCCACAATATTGTTGGTGTTGACATCCAGTAATACAGTCTTCTATAACGATTACAGATGGGTTCCTTTCTTGTCCCATATGAACATGCCAATACCTCTGCTCTCCCTTACAACATCAGAGAGTGACCAAATACAGGGTCAACCAAATATTATCTATAGAGGAAAAGGGGAATGTGGGGAATCACAGGATATCTTTAAGAGCAACGCCTAATTTGCCCACAATTTCTTACAAAGAAGCACGTGGGAGCAATCAGTGCCATGTATGATCAAAGAAATTAGGATGCACAAAGGGAAAACTTCTTACCTAACAGTTTGAGGTGGGTATTTTAATCCAGGAGTCCCAATGATCAAGCAGTAATATCTGGATTTATTTGTGCAAGACTCTGAAATGGCAGAAATTCTTTTAGAGAAGGCTAGACTAACACATGGAAAATCAGGAGGAAGCATAGACAAAGAACAAGGCTGATCCTCATGTAAAGGAAACCGGAGTCATGGGAAATGAGGAAAGTGATATGGTGAAAAAAACATGTGTGGGTCTACAATATAGCCAATTCAACACAACATGGAAGATTTACAGACGTAGAGGAAACCAAACTTTAATTTTAATCCTCATGCTCCATCTTATCCCAACACCCTCTCCATGAGGATGGATGTACGCCATAAGGAGATAAAGGTAGTGTTTTTTCCCGGCTTGCAAAGAAGGTAGTCACGTCTTCCAGTGGTGTGATTTGTCTGTTTATGTGAGGACATGAGGACTAGGATAGCACACAATCCAAGAAGCATCCATTCGGGTGCACCCTGCCCTCTTGGAAACATCCACATTATAAACTAAATTACCAGCATCACCAGACTTACCGGACACACTACCACTATCTTTCCCTCTAAAAAGTGACAGCCTACTCAAATTGCCACTATAATGCCTCCATTTAGAGGTTTGATTAACCTCATATAACTGGACTCTTTTGCAACTACACTTGTCTGTTGAGCAATTTGATACGGACTAAATCTTGCATGAAAGGATTTTAAAAGGTGATCTTTCTCATGTCATGGGCAAATACCACTCTATCTAGCCCTTGTACTCTCTTATGCTCCTCCTTATATCTAATTTATTTTCCACTTAGAATCACTCGATCCTGCACACACCGCAACGCACCCTTTCAAGCACAAGGGAACAAGGAGACACCCAGATTTCAATCTGTGCAAAAGTTCAAATGGCAGTTAACTCATTACAGAATCAGGTGTAGTTCTTTAGCTTAGTAATGTTGCTTGCAATAGAGCATTCCACCATTTAATCCTGGCCCCAATGTTAATTAAATCACTTATTTAATCACTCAAATAAATCACTTGCCCATTTACTTCAGGATTGTATACTGAAAGCATTTTGTGTTTGATAACACTCCTGGCTTTATCCTTCAAAAAATTAACGCTCGTAAATTGATGCTGATTATCGGATGCTAAACATTCTGGATGTCCCTCTCTGCAACAACGTCTTTTTAGAAATACATAACCATGCAGTCATCACACTTTTCTTTATTTCCACCTCTGAAAGCTTGGAATAATTATCTACCAGAACAAAGGCATAGACATTCTTCTGTGAAAGTAGATGGAAAGCACCAATTACATCTAACCACCACCTTTCTCTAGAGCCCATCCAGCAAGAGTACTGGCATGGGAGACACCTCACATGGTTTGGCAGGCTTGTCACTTATGTTGCAAAGTCTGCATTCTCTTACCCACTTATTGACCATGCTATTCTCGAGGCAACAAAAGTATTCCACAATCTTAATTTTTGAGCCAGATATAGCAGTTTCATATCATGACTGTTCGTTGTGATCCTGTTTCTCACACATGCTGTTGGAGATTTTATGTCTCCTCTCAAAAGAACACTAAGGGGCCAATTCCGATTCGGGCCGGAAATCTCCCCGACCGAGCCGGACCCGGAGAGATTTCCGACCGAATCGGACCCGTGCAGTCCGACCGAACGAGTACAATGCGCACGTATGCCATCGGACTCGAGTCGGTCGGACTCCCATTGAAGTCAATGGGAGCCTGTCGTACAACGCGTACGCGGGCTCCCATTGACTCAATGGGTGCGATGCGGACAAGTGCGCCCCTACAGCGTGTACACGGCGAAGCGATTCGCGCCGTACACGCACAGGTAGGGGACCCATTGGTCCCCCTGTGTGCGACTTCGCGCGGCTACGCGTACAGGGGGTCCGACACGGACCATCAAAGTACGGCTCCGACAGCTCTTTCGAGCCGGAGTGCGCGGCTCGGTCGGACTGCTCACGGCGCGCATCGTACTTACCCGGCCGGGGAACGTCTCCATTGCGCGGTGCGAGTCGTGTCCGTGCGAGTCGGTCGGTGCGGTTCGACCCGGGATCGAGTCGGTCGGAGCGGTCGGGACGCCCGGACGAGTCGGTCGGCGAATACGCATCGTACTCGCTCGCCCGGACGCGCGTACGGATCGGTCGGGAAATAGGGCTCCGAATCGGATCCGGTTAAGCCAAATCCGATTCGGAGCCCTACCGGCCGAGATCGGAATCGGCCCCTAAGTATCTATGCTAGTTTACACTGTACCTTGATTAAAGACTTCAGCTCTCCATATAACTCAGCTTTCTCGGGTACCCCATTATGATTTGCTGTATAATCGTCTTAAAAAATGATCCCCTTCCACAGCTCAAACCTAATCTTGCTCAATGATGATACACCTCAGGAAAAACTCCCCCGGAGGCCCCACATATTTAATGGTGAAAGTTACTTCACACTCTTTCTCTTCAATGTGTTCTCACCAGATGATAACAGTACACTTAACACGCACTGAGCATGCTGGTTGTTATCTCCAGACATGTACTCGATCTCGAACTGATAAGCCTGAAGGCTGGTGGTCAATCTAGTTAACATAGCTGTGAGTGTCATGCCCTGACCTCGTGACAGCAATCTAAACAGGGGTTCATGGTCATTTCTAATAATACATTTTGTCCCCAAAAAAACATTTGCCAATGTTCAGATGCCTAAGTTCCGGCTAGCAGCTCCTTCTCAATAACTGAGTAATGCCTAGCAGTCACCAGCAACCTCCTGTATCTATATGCTATAAGCCACATTTTTTGAGAATCCAATTGATGGACGATAGCTCCTAAACAACGGTTGGTAGTAACAACCTCCACAATATAGGGGCCGATTACGATGTCGTTAGGGAACTCCTCCGTCCTAATCAGTTTCAAAATCGTTTCCGACCGACTCGGGTTCTGCGAGTCTGACCAAGCGATTACGATGCTTCCGTACATCGTTGGGTCGGACTCCCATTGACTTCAATGGGCACCTGTGTTCCGAACGAGAACACAGGCTCCCAATGAAAAAAGGGGTTGTTGGGGAAAACCATGCACCCTGTGATGGGCACCCCATGGTGCCTGCCACACTGTGCATGATGGTAAAGAGGGGTCCCATGGGTACCCCCACGGGCCCCAACCAGAGGCCTCTGGGTGAGGGGAGGCCTGTTAAGGGCCCCCAAAGTCAGACTCTGACAGCTGTTTCATGTCGGACAGACTGATTTGGAATGGCTGTCCAAATCGGTCATCGTAATCGCTCGTTCAGAAACCGTGTCCATAGAGCTGTACGATTCGGCTCCGAACGACTCCGGCTGTCCGAATCCTATTCGGAACCGATTCGGACAGCCCGAACGGTTCCCTTTCATCGTAATCGGTTGTTCAGAAATGTGTCCTAATCGGTCGGAAACATAAGTTCCGAATCGGAATTGCCGAATCCCGTTCAGAGCCTTTCCGGACGGCATCGTAATCGGCCCCATAGTGTTTAGCCACGACAAAGCCTCTCTGTTTTTAGTGACTTTAAAGTTTTTTTCTTGCTCTTCCCTGCACTGAAACTTAACATTTTTCTTTAAGATCCGTTTCAGAGGTTCAAACTTAACATAATAGTCTGCAGTGAACATTGACTAAAACTCTAGGAGTCATCATCATCATCAGTTTACTTTGGAAACATATACCATAAAAACACAGTCAAAAATATTTATTAGACATTAGTAAAATTAGATATATACAATATTTAGTCTACTACAACCATTCTTAATTTATCAGCCATGTTTAAAATGTGCCCCACTACAAAATAGGTCACAATTGAAGTCAACATCCGAAGGTACAAAGGAGTCATTATGCAGCTTGTAAATTTTCCATGTTTTAGCAGCAGAACAAAATACATAATAGATGCTGTATATAAAGTTACAGAAGGATATAAAATGGATCATGGTTGCTATCGAGCAATCATCGCAAGGCAATAATAAACAGCACTTGTAAATGTCCACCCTTTTGGAAAGGATAGAATGCGACAATCAATGCCTACTCTGACGCTAAACAGTAAGTTCGGTTTATAGGTGCTGCTTACACATACTGAATACATTTCAGGCAATATGCAAATTTTACCGCAATAAAGTATCTCAGTAGATGTTCAGTCCCCTTTAATAGGTTTCTTATCTCTATAAACCTTTTAGTCAACCACAGATTATCTCTTTTCTGAATGTTTCATGGTTTAGGGTGCAGCTTAGCCAACCCAAGTCAAACAAAACTGCTTTCACATACCCTAACAACAGAATCCTATTTATGACATTCAATTTTAAACAGCCTATGATGATTGCCTTATTCAAACAAGCCACGTGATTTGACCAGACTGAAGTACGTAACAAGAATGGTGCCAATTTGACCTTGTTCTTCCTGGAAGATAAGGAATGGTGTCCTGTGAGACAAACACAACAGATGCCTATAGAATCGATTTTCTTCAGTTTATAGACTATGGGCAGGGCTTTAAGTGGGATGAAAAAACTGGGGGGTCTCTCAAAGGGGCGTGGCCAGTGTAATTAAGGGCGTGGCTTAAAACACTTAATTTAAAAATCTGTGCTGAGCATAGTGTGCCGCCCGACTTGTATTTTGCTGTTTCTGTCATTGCATCTAGATATATGATACAACAAGTAACATCATATCTACAACAAGTCAGGACTATTGGCTTTGTCAATGGTTATTAGTTGCATAAGATAAATAAGCAGCAACTATGGCTTGTATATATTATTGAAAAGGCTTCCACTTAAAGCCCTGGTGACACCACGACAATGTTGCTGCCCTTGAGTTTCAAAGAGAAGGGAAATCCAGAGAGAAAAGGACTCTCTTTAAAGGATTTCCCTTTTTAACTTCTCCACTATTGAGAAGTGAGCAGTGGGAGCAGCGCACATCGATGTGCCTGCTGTCACTGCAGTCCGGAAAAAACGGACAGCCTGTGCCAGGGCACAAAACAGAGCCCGATAGAGACCCGTTTTGAGGCCTCCGTTAAAAAATTGCTGGTGCTCAGACCCGGTGAGACCCGGCCCACTTAAAGCCCTGACTATGGGAATCTCTTAAGCAACACCTGTACCATGGGTCGCCCCGGGGTTACTTTTACTAGAGTAAACCATCTTCATCTGTTTAATGGGCTTATTGCCCAGATATGAGGCAAAGCCTCGGGTTTGTAAAACGAAATACCACTGTTGGTATTGTTGAAGGTAAGTCAAGATATGTAAAAGAAGCTACTCTCTCCAGGATTTTCCCCTTACTACAGATAGTGTTCGGTTTAATGGATTTAAGGGACATGGTTAGGATAAAAGTTTTCAGAGAGATTTTTGGTGATGTTTAGATCATGCATAAAGAAGATATACAGTATATTTATTTCTTAGGAACCCTTGGCTGCCCTACATCTTAATACATCTGCATACAGAAAAATTGGTATGGTATTGTTGGCGAAACTGGAGGTGCCCCTCTCTTTAATTCTCAAAGTAGCTTCCAAATGGTCTGTATGCATAATAAAGTAGAGGGAGCCAGGACACATCCCTAGCATTCAACTAGAGCTAGAACAAAGCTATCTGAACATTCCCTACTGGCCCTAAACTTAACTCTTGCCAACAAATGACAGTGAATTTTTTTTAAGTTGATAATGGCTTGAAACAACACCATAGAATCTACCATGAACCACAGCGTTGTTCTATTAAAGCTGGTTGAAAGTCGAAATTATGTTCTTAAAAGGTAGGGGTACAAAAACCTTGTTCAATGTGTGCATGTATAATGAATAAAATGTGCGAATTAAGACACTGCTCTACTGTACCAAGTCCTGCTCTACACCCATAAGGAGATTTAGCTAATATCCCATGTGACTGATCCCAATTCTGGGTGCCAATCAATAAAATCCTGCCTATCTCTTTGACTACTAATTAAATAGAGGAAATTGGTGAATAGCATGATGGGTCACCCTAGTCGCCTTTTTAAAATACAGGGATGATTATAGATTGTGACCATGAAATTGGTAGAATGGATTTACAAGTGGCATTTAACACGTTAGTTAAAATAGGGATTGAAAGATCAACATATTCTTATACATGTTCATAGGTACCCTATTGAGCCTCCAGGCTTTCCCTGCATCACCTGCGCTAACAGCTTTAGTACCTCTTGAAAAGTAAAGTGCAAGGGGGTAGTGCAAGAAGTCATCACTGTGCTTAAAGTGATGGGCACTCATATCTGTGAATGTTGATAAAATGGTTGATCCAAACATCAATAGAAATATAAGAGTCAGTGTTTCAATAAGTATAATTTTGTATCATTGCACATTTAGTAAAGTCCACCATTCCTTAAAAGGACAATAAGTGCTCCCTTGAGACACGATTTTGGGCATCAAGAACTGACTTCTAACAGTAATATAGTCCAGATACTCTATCTCTCCATACCCAAATTTAAATTTCTCAAGTTTTAATGAAAGGCCTTCTGTTAGGAGGGTTTGCAGTGCTCTCTCCGGATTACTGTCTTGTTCTTCCTGTTCTTACCAAAAATGAGAATGTCATCTTGGAAGGAAATGGAGCCATTAACCCATTCAAGTGTTTCTTTCATAGTACCCTGGATGCACCACATGCACTTCTAAAGGGTACGCCTATCCCCTCTGTGGTCACAAAAGCTATTCAATATTTGGATCGCTGAACATAATACCCAATGTTTGATGTTTGCGAGGTCAAGTGTAGAGAACACCACCTTTCCCCAGCTCTAAAGTTGACAGCATCTCATATCTGGAGTGGATGCCCGTCAATCCAGATGGCATTATTCAAACTTCACAGGTCAACGAAGAGACGCACATCAGGAGAACTTTCGATTGAGATCACCATTGGTCAACCCAAGGAGTTGATTCTATTGGCTCAATTATGTTTTTAGTGCAAAGGTCATTTATAATTTACCCAAGTTAGTCCAGGTACAGAAGTTGGATATTATGCATTCCCTGTCTCACAAGAATGGTATCTTTCTTCAATATGATCTTTTGCTTGAAATTAGTGTACCCTTCAAATACATTACTGAATTTCTCTCACATCTTTCTCACATGTGCATTCTTGTCAGTGTGATCACACACATGACAAAATTCAATGACGTTCATAAGAGTGGGGATCTGCTTTTGGATCTAGCCTGATCCCCATTTCCTCCTGATGAAACTACCCCAATAAAGAGTATCCCTTTTCCAGCACATATATTTTGCTGCATGCACTCCTCCTTTTAAAGTTCATATTGCCCACAAAATATCTAAGTATGTTGCTTTTATGATCAATATCCCTACCATGTCAGATCTCAGGACCTGATTCACAAAGGTAAACTTACGCGCTTGTCTAAGTTTACGTTTCTTTTGAAATTCACAAAATTGCATTTTAATTCTAAGTTTACGAGGGTGAGGACTCCACAGTCGGGACAGTAGAACTCCGCACATAAAAAGATACACATGCCTATCTTTTTATGTACGGAGTTCCCCGCTCCGACTGTGGAACAAGAACCTCTTTCATTCATTCCTTACAAACATTTATGGAATCATGCTTTGACACTACTACCTTTACAGTACTGGGGGGTATGTGAACCTACCCACTTAGCTGGTCACACGTTAGATGGTATCTTTACCAACAACGCCCATATTGAAGTAGAGAGCCTGCGTCCAGTGGGTTGATCAGATCATGCTGCAATCTACTTTAAAGTTAATATAGGTTCTCACCCTAACAGTCACAGGCAAATCTCTCTGCGGACTAAAACTCGGCCGTGGAAAAATATACAACAGAAGCGGCTGGTCTCAGCCTTGACAAAGAATAACCCCAATGTCACTAACATCGACTGTAATGCTAGTAATTTTAACAAATGGATCAGTCAGGCGGTTGATGAGGTGGCTCCAGAGGAAACCAATCACCCGAAGGAAAGGCGAGCTACCTCGCCTTGGTACTCAATAGAGCTCAAGACCGTTAAAATAAAATGCAGACGTCAGGAACGCGTCTGGAGGTCTGACTATAGCCTAGAGCACAGGACGCAATATAATATCACTTTGGAAGAATATAAAACTGCTATAAAACAGGCCAAAATTAATTATTTTACTAGCAAAATCCTCGAGGCCACGAACTCCTCCAAGGAACTTTTTAAAACGGTTTCGGCCCTTGCCAAATGTCCTCGAGACACGGAATTTGCTCCTGACCAAAATTTTGTTGACAATATGGCACTATTTTTTCAAAATAAAGTCCAGACAGTCTACAATGAACTGGAGAGCACACGATCAAACTTAGTAGAGGATAACACAAGTGTAAGGGATCCTCCCTTAATCAAAACCAGCCTGTCACGGTTTGCCACAGTACATGAGAACCAGATCACCGACTTGCTGACTCAAATCAAGTCTGGCTCCCTTTGGATCCATGCCCCCATTTATATTACATTTGGCCCCTGAGGAGATCAGTGTTTCTCTGACCCCTCTTTTAAATAATATTATCACACATGGGGTTTTTCCACAGTTATGGAAAAAGGCATGCATCAAACCCATCTTAAAAAAAGACTCATTAGATCCCCTGCAGACCAAACACTATCGCCCCATATCTTGTCTCCCCCTGCCCGCTAAGGTTCTTGAGAAAGCCTTGAATTTGGAGCTGATGGAATATCTGGAAATAAATAATATTCTGGACTCCACTCAGCATGGCTTTAGATCACGTCACTGAACTGAGTCGGCCTTAATCATGGCCACAGAAGAGATCCGTAAGGTGATGGATTCAGGTGGGAGAGCCGTCCTGATCCTACTCGACCTAACGGCGGCTTTTGACACCGTAAATCATGGGGTGTTACTGCACCGACTGGAAACAGTCGGGATCAATGATATGGCACTAACCCTGCTCTCGTCTTTCTTAGCCTCTAGGGTGCAACAAATACACTGGAACGGTCTCCATTCAGAGGAGTATTACCTCCCTTGTGGAGTCCCCCAGGGATCAGCGTTGTCTCCCACGCTGTTTAATTTATATGTTACGCCATTAGCAAATCTCATAAAAGACCATGGCCTGATGTTAGTTTCGTATGCTGATGACACACAGTTAGTTGTGTCACTCACGCACAGCATTAAAATAATGGCAGAACGATTCCGTAACTGTCTTACTGGAGTAATGGCCTGGATGAGCACCAATTTCTTAAAACTTAATACAGAGAAAACGGAGGTGGTTGAGTTTGGCCAAAAACCTTCCATCTGGAATGATCTATGGTGGCCCCCAGAAGCGGGCACCTGTCCAATCCCGGTGCCTAAGGCAAGGAACCTTGGCTTTTTGATAGATAAAGATCTATTGTATGGTCCCCAAATCAACCAAGTTACCTCAAATTGCTTCTTTATGATCAAGGATCTAAGGAAAATACTCCCGTTTATACCATTCTCTTTAAGGAAGACGGTTGTAGTAGCCTTGATCCTATCCACAGTAGATTATTGTAATGCTCTGTACTTGGGAGCGGGTGCGAGACAATTCTCCAAACTCCAATCACTGCAGAATGCTGCCGCAAGGGTACTGTGTGGTCTCTCCAAACACCACCCTACATCAAAGGCCATTAGGGACCTACACTGGCTACCAGTTCGATGAAGAGTAGACTTCAAGGCCCTGTGTTTAGTACACAAAGCCTTTTATGGAGGAGGAGCAGTTGATATTGGACTCCTCTTTCCTCGATATGTGCCAACACGGGCACTCAGGTCATGCAACTTAGGGTTGGCATGTCTCCCCAGGACGAAAAGAGTCAGATGGGGAGGAAAGGGACTCTCATTCCAAGCCACTAAGCTTTGGAACTCCCTTCCTATCCAGATGCGACAGCAATCCAACAGGACTCTGTTTAGGAAGGCTTTAAAAACCTGGCTATTTGATAAATCCTAGAATGGTATGGCCTTCCCACCCCTTTCACGCCCCAGCGCCAAGACGCCTCGGCAATAGTGCGCTTAACAAATAATTCAGTCAGTCAGTCAGTCAGTCAAAATTAGCATTAAAATACAGTTTTGTGAATTCCAAAACAAACGTAAACTTACACAAACATAAGTTTACCTTTATTAATCAGGCCCTCGGTTGTTAACAACTTCTTAGATTTCCATAATCTCTGGAATAAAGCCACATTCAATATGGTGATCCAAGTGCAGGAGTCCACCACATCTTAGTCATTAACCCTATTCATTAGGCTCTTACCCATTGGCAACACCTTATATTTCCCTTCAATGCCCACATTTAGACCAGTATTGGGATTTAAACTTGCATCATTGGTTCCATATCCCCCAGGAACCTCAGAGACCACATTGACTCTTCCACCCTAGCACACCCTAATTAAATGTTCCTTGGTCTTTCATTTGTGGGAGTATCTATCAAAAGCACAGCAAGTTCTTGAGTTCCTGATAAGGTTGGTGCTGCTACATCAATAACATGTCAAAGCATTATTTTGTGCAAGCTTTAAGGATGCATCACTTTTCTTCTTGGGTCTCTCACCACTAATAATGTTGGTAATAATATTAACCTCCATATTCTACAGTCCTCTTATCTCTTTCCCAAATCTTTCAATTGCTTCATACTCTTTGGTTATTAGTTTGCTGTATTTAACTTGAAGTCTGACCCTTCCCATAACATTTCCTGTATTTTTCCTATTATTCTCCATAAGTATTTGTCCCTAAGAACTAGTTCATAGTTAATGTTTTCGAAATTGTAATTCACTATTAATGTTCTTAAAGCAGTGACATAGTCTTCAAGTGACTCAAAAGAACTCTGCTTTCAAGAATAGACTTTAAAGCATTCCATACAAACATTCACTTTTCGTCCATACCTTCAAAATTTATTTCAGTGGTGAAGCTCCTATTTCTTGTGACTCCATTTAGGGCATGTTTCAAAGACACAGAGGCAAAAGAAGATTCAGCAGCCCCCCAAAAAATGTCTGAAGCTAGAAACTCCCTTGATGTCTACAAAAAGCCTCATATCTCAGTCAGGTGGGGCCAATCCAAGGCCACAAATCAGTGAGCACTGCACCATCTAGGATAGGGACTGTGACAAAGGATGGGGTCTCCTAAAGAGGATTTATTTACGTTGGTTCGTGGACTGACCAAGCCTCTAGGCAAGATCACTATTAATGGCTGTTCACACTCACTTTCATGGTGTCGTTGACAAAGTTCACTTAGGCTCCTGAAGCTCTTCCTCTGCCATTTCTGGTATTTTAATCAGGCATGCTTGCTGTCTGTGGGGCAGAAAGGCATGCAATCTTAAACCTTTAGGGGCATATTTACAAGGCTGTTGCGCCACTTTTGCGTCACTTTTCCCATGTTAAAAATGACGCAAAAGTGGCGCAAGGGGCTTGTAAATCTGCCCCGTAGTGTGTACTGACGGCTTCTCAAGTCATCAGTAGGCAATCCATTGGCAGATAGTTACCTAGATTCATCCCAGCTGGCAAGGCGATAAATCAACATTACAGTCCTCATAATGAAGCAAGTAGAGGCCAGGAGCTGCATATTGCATTGAGCCAGGTTAAACCGCCATACATTCATTTCTGAAGATCATTTGTCAGGCATAGTGCAAGCTTTGAAATTTTGGCTAGAATATATCTGAAACAAAGTCAAAATCATATGCTTTCACTGTTCTGGCACCTTCGAAAATTAGTTTGTGCTGGAACTGGCTTAGTGGAAGCATGAGATGGAGTCGACCCAAAGGCACTATAAGTCAACAGCAATTTGTGTAGGAAGCAGGGTGTTTTGGTAGGACACATGCCAAATTAAACTAAGGTCTTTTTCTGAACCCAGTAGGAAATATGGCACATGGACCACAACACAGGAACACAAAGTAAAACGTGAGCCTTTTAAATGGGAAAACACGGTCGTTCATGCATTCCAGACACCAAACATCTAAGCATTCAGACAGGAGCAGCCCATGCAGGTAGGAGCGGTGGGATGGGGTGGGGGGGGGACTACCCTCCTACCCCGCTTCACCGCTCTTACCTGCATGGGCCGCTCCTGCATGCATAAGCTCTTTTCTAATAGTGTACACACACATTCACATACAGTATTAAGGAACATGTTAAAATACATGGAGGACTGCATTGTTTTTTTCACTGTGGTAAGGGTTGCCAGAGCTATCCCTTAGGGATACTGGAAAAAGGCTGCCCCACCCAACTACTGCCACCGACCACGGGGTCACCAGTTAATTTGTGTCGAGGTTCTTTCCTGGGATAATGAAAGAAAGAGACCATGGTTCCGCTCCTCACCAAGTAGCACCTAACTTTCCCTGATAGCCTAGTACAACTGCAATCTGGTTTCTATTTGTGCCAGAATCCACCAAATAAAAATGGGCACAAAATGGGAACACTCTAAGAGAAAAACAAAACATTACAGGATGACATTCATGTGTGTGGAAAGTCTTCTATAGTTGTTTTTTTATGTTAGATAGAGTCCTGATTGCATGGAATTCTAATTACTTCTCTGTTTAAAATGAATGCAGTGTGATGAAAGCACAGGGCTTAGAAAGCAGGCTAACATCATTTGTGCAACTAATAAATATATGCTTGCATTGCCATGTCTTTCTTGATTTCAGCTAACAAGACAGAGTAGAAACATTTCCAATCTCTGGTGCACGCTGTTCATAAACACAGCAGCTAAGATATGGCTACAAGGAGAGATGAACATGTGTGTTATGTCTCATAGGAAGAAAAAGAAGCATACATTTTGAGCAAAAGCATTTTTCAAACTTCCTCTATAATGACGAGTCGACCTTTCCTAAAAAACCATGATTCAGGAAGGTATGTAAGATACTTGTAAAAGAGAAATGTAAAACAGACCCACCAGTTTATGGTTATGAAATTCTGGCTTCATCTGAAAGCAGAGTGTGGTACTGAGGGTGGGAGGAATTTGTGAAGTTTCACTTCACGGATTTCAGCAGAATTGTATAAAAACTCAGCGAGATTCCTTGGAGATCTGCGAGCAGCAGAATTCGGCACGTCGTGCTGCTCGTGCTGATTTTTCGCACCGGGAGATTGTTTTGTGTTGTAAAATCAGCGTAAACGGCACCACCCGGTACGCCAGAAGGCACTGCTTCTGTCTGCCACTCAAGAAGGTTTTCTACTCGAGGGGAAGCTTTCTCAACGTGAACGGTAGCAGCCTGCTGCATCGGCGTGCTTGAAAAATCTTGCCGGGAGGCGTTCTAGTGCTCGATTTTCCCACTCACCAACTTAATGTTGGTGAGCCACATGCGAGGAAAAACTCCACCACATGACGGTTGGCGGAGTTTTCCAGATCTCTGCACTCCAAGCGGAGTGTAGAGTGGGTAAAACTCTGCAAACTTCACTAGTGGAGCGGAATTTATCGTCCGCCTTATGTGGTACCCAGGGTGGGATTGCATGACTTGCCATATTGAAAAAGAATCTGTGCAACCATGGTGATCGATAGCTTGTTATAACTTTAGTAGTCTAATAGAATAAGGATGTGTGATGAAATATTATTGGGGTTTATTTAAATGTCATTCTAAAGTGTGCTATTATTGCTGATTTGTGTATATTAATATTAATTAAAGAAGCGCCGAGCATGAGCCATGCACACCTTTCTGCATAGGTTAGGGATTTATTAGGTAAGACGCCTAAAGGGGGGTTGAGGAGGCCCAAGACCAATCCTTGGTTTAATAGGTAATGCAGGGTAGCAAAGAGAGACCTTCTATCGGCAGTTAAATCCAACTCACGCTCCGATATAATAAATTGTAGGGCCCGGTATTGGCAGGTCTTGTTTAGGGCCAAAAAGGAGTGGGAAAATTGCTTATGGTTCAGCCTCCATGAAGCCCTGACCTCATAGATAGCCATACATTTTGGGTGTATGGCATCAACTTGCCTACACGGTCCCGAAACTGTGATGGATGTTTGTGTACAACCCAACGTACTTCAGTACGTTGTATAGGAATGGAGGTGCTATAGAGGAGGACAATAAAATGATCCAATATGTGTCTGTCCAAGAGGATGTAAACACCCTTGCATTCACTCTTAATGAGACCATGGCCACTTTTAATTCTTGCATCCCAGCTCGTGCCACAGGACCCAATAGGATCACAAATGATTTGTATAAAGCGAATCCGAATGTGCCGGGCCCATATATTAATATCTTATCCAATGCTATCTTGTGGGGCCTTGAGAACCCCTCCTTGTGGAAGCTAGCATAGATCCTGCCAATTTACAAAATGGAGGACCGGGCCACACAGGGAGCTATTACCTCATCAGTCTAATTGACTCTATTCAAAACATTTTTTGCTAGCAAGTGATGACTCACCTGCAGGACTGGATTACAGAGGAGGGTATCTTATCTGACTTACAGGTGGGTTTTAGAGCAAATGTTACTACGCTAGACCAGGTATTTCGGTTTGCTTGTATATACCGGCGCGAGGTACTATTTAATGGTGGAAGCTGTGCATTGCCTTCGTTGACTTATGCACAGTGTGTGATCTGGTCCCATTAGGGAAATTGTGGAGAGTATTGGAAAACATGGGTATTCCCCCTTCTCTTTTAAATATCTTGGTAAGGCTTCATGTGGGAAACTTGGCTCAGGTGAGATCGGGAGCAGATCAACAGTTGACCGAACCTTTTAGGGTAGTTCAGGGAGTCAGACAGGGTTGGGTTTTAGCACCCTCCCTGGTGCTCCTGTATATAAATGGGGTGATTAATCACAGAAAATGGTAGCGGTGGAATACAGGGCAGCACATCCGTTTTAAAACAGTATCTTTCTAATAGAAACTTAATTTTTTTCTGTAATCACGTACCAGTGTTGGTGCCACTCAAGGTAATAAGATACATCCCGCTACCACAGATGTGACCACATAGAAGTACCCAGGACTCCTATGTTAACTTTGAAAACACGATTTTACCTCAGCACTCTACAAAAATATATACCATTCACATTGAATGGTGTAGCTAGTCTATATGAGTTTCTATATAGCAATTCACAGGCAAGTAAACCAAATTAGTCAATTTGAGCAAAAAAGCATAATTTAATGTGTTGACAATATTTCATTTCTTATTGTGGTGACTTCATATTTCATAATAACATCCAGTATATACAATATGAGGCAATACAGGTGTCATTCATAATTGTCACAAAGATTCTGTTCTTATCTGTACGTTGTCTTTAATGGAAACAGCCGACACGTGTTTCGTTACGATTAGTAACTTCTTCAAGGCTTTAACAGTCCAAACGAAAAGTTCAAATCTCTAGAGGATGTTCCCAAGTGAAAAGGAGGCATCCGTATCTTATATGTCAATGTATTAGGGGACAAGTATGTAGCAATCCTACTTCATATGTTTCGCTTAGGTTTGCATAGTGTATAAAATTCAATTGAAGGTCATATATGTGGCAATCCCACTTCATGTATGAGACGTAGGTATCGTAAAGTGTGCGAGATTCCAGGCAATATCTTGATAATGCTTAGTATGTCATCAAGGGCTATAATATGCCCTCCTCTTGCTGGCGCGCCGTGTTTCTAGCGTGGTGTACCCCGTTTTATTTATTTATATGTGTACTTACCTGTAATTGCCCGTAATCCATAGTTTACTATGCCCCACGTCAGCGCCCGGCGGCACTCCCACCACCGACCGCTACTGCCATCTTCAGATGAGAGATTCTCTGATAGGTTAGTCTGACTCCTAACACTCACGCTCACCACACCATAACCGTGCGGCAGAGCACTAACAGACACCTGCTAGGTCTCCTTTCTACAAATAGGCTACAGTAACCTTTTGGGGATTGTGGGGTCTACTAGGAGTGACCCCAATACCGTGCGGGACACACAACAATATAACTGTGAGGAAAGCAATGGATGTTGCTCTTCACAGTACCTGTAATTGTCCAATGGGACACATAGGATTTATTTTCTTTATTTGTATTTATTTAGTGAGTGTGTGCTGTGGGCCAAAATGTGTACAGGACTCATACTTAAATGTTTGGACAATTTGTGTAACGTACTAATGAGCATCTTTGCATTGCCTGAAAGTCTAAAAGTGCCAATGCACCCTGGCTATTAGGATTATGTAAGATTTAGTAAGAATGTGTGATGTTATCTACTGATGTCAGTGAATGATATGTGGATTGGCAAGAGGTGTTGTTGACTAGTGCTGCCACTGATTGACAAAATTAAGTTGATTGCCTAATGTCACCCGATGGCTAAATGGTTTAAGTGATTCTCAATCTGCTGCATGCTGTATTTCATACATGTGCGAGTGAAAAAGTATCAAAGGAAATGTGAGTTGTCATCAGAAATAAAACATATTAGTCTCTGTTCTTGAGGCAGTGTGTGAGAACTCATCCTCTATAAGTTTTTCATCAATGTGCAGCTTGTTTCTCCTTCCCATTTAATGGGCAATATTGCTGCTTCTGCGTCTTTACTAACCTTCTCAGGAGCCAATCTGGGACCTCTTGTTTTGTTTTCCCAAGCTAGGGTAGCTCCGGAACCAAGATATGAGAATATTGAAGACAAATTCAGCTGTGAGCAAAGGCTGGGCTAGAGCTATCATTTGTTGAGGAGATGTCCTCAAATGTGTGTCAGAATGTTGTGTTGAAAAAAAGATCTATATTTTAATTTACTTTTATTTACAATATGAAATTCTGGTCATATGCTGACCTTCACCTAACCCTAGTTTAGTGGTTCTTACCCCTTTGAATCACTATTGGAAGCTCGGTGATCGCCACCTAAGCAGCATTTATGATTTTCACCTCAAAATAATCCACAAAGTAAAATAAACAAATATACTTCAAATAAATACACTTATTGTGGACTATTTTGTTTTTCTCCCAAACAAAAAAATGTGAAAATCAAAATTTTAATTTTAATGGAAAGGTTGGTGTTTTTTTTAAATGTAGTTTTATTTCTAAAAGATAAAGTGATATGCTAGACTCTAGCACATCACTTTGTCTTTTGTTTGCTGGTAACGTGTGCTCTCTTTTTGTTAGTGCATAACAGTGATGCCTCAAATTAAGTCCTCAATCCAATTCTCCAGATTCCCTTTGCTGTGCTTGCACTGCTTCCAAAACTCAAGATTAGGATACCAATTTAATTTTTAGGTTCCAGTTTCAAATCTGTTTCTTTTACAGAGTGTTTTAAAACTTTACTTTTTCAATTTTGCTTTTTTATGTATATGTCCATTAATCTGCTAATGTTATTTAATTTTATGTACAGTCACAGACCCCCTGTGTAGCCCTCATGGACTCCCAGGGGTCCAACCATCACAAGTTAAGAATAACTGCCCTAATTCGTTTCATCTTTTGCTCAGCTAGGAAGGACCAGCTGTCTCACTACTCCTAGGTGAGGGAACATTATAGGTCATCCCTCAGTGGAGTAAAAAGGAGAGCCTGCAGAGTGGAGAGATTGTTTGTCTTTTTCCTCTTTGGTGGTTAGGGTTGGACTATTTATTTTTAATAAACAGTTTGCTGTGTGGAATTCAATCTGTAGCATATTCTTTGAAGAATTTGTCAGAGTTTCCTTGCTGACGCTCATCACCATGTTAAAAGCAAGATGAATGACACTTGAGTATAGTATGAACACATCCTGCACACAACATAAAGGCTTAGTCCATCTATTTTTATTTGATGAAGGGATAGTTAGCCATAGTTGCAACACGAGCTATTGTGGTTTGTGTTGCCAAAACCTAATATAGGACGCAGCAGGAGAACACTAAGAGAATAATTGACCCTGCCAAAATTCTGGACTCTAAGGGCAAATAGGAAAAACTTTTCATTGGAAAGTGAAAGGTGTAAGAAAAAATTGTATACGCAGGACTCTGGGCTGTTGCAAATCAAATTTTGGATCACAGTACAAGGTGACATCTAATGAAAGACAAATGCCCATAGCTATGGACGTTGTGTATGTCTAAGTGGAGTAAATCGGGTGGCTGCTACCTGTTTTCCACACAGGTTTCTACGCTTCATTAAAGGTTCAATACATGTTTTTGAAAGTCTCGTTTTCCTGCTACGGCTTCTCAACATTTGGTTAAGTGAGTATTTTACTAAGGTGACACACCTACCCACTTTTTATTCCTAGAAATATCTACCAAAGGCCTCTTTTCTCCATTTCCAGCAGTGCAAGAACAGTCATGAGCTGGGAGAGACATTTTCTTAGCCAGAAGAGCTTTTGCATTTTCACTCCCACACGCCTGGACATGTTTTTCTAGAATTAGGTAGGACTGCTTCGTCAATTGGTCACTTCTTTAATCAGACACTCAAGGAAATTGTGTCTTTGATTAATGCCTGGAAAAGAAAAGTATGGCAGCGGTACAAAAGTAGTTTTAGAGAAAATGTTCAGTCAATTGCAATAAGTATGCAAACCTATTATCCGATAAAATTACAGTGCTTCCGCCTTCGTTGTGCTCTCTAAAACGAAAATACATTCTTGTAAAGAAAATCGCTACATAAAAAGAGGCTTGGGTCCTGCTGGGGACTGATGTTCTTGTCGATAAAACCTCAGGACAGTCACTGCATTCATTGGCACCTTTGAATGAATACTGACAAAGGTCAAATTGTGCACTATATCAAACAACGTCTCTGACATCTGACCGTACATTTACAACTGACACTTTTTTCCTGGGATGGCCTGATCTGATTGTTCTATTAAACTGCTTAAAAGAGATTGTAACATTAATTTCAAGTGCAACAGTTAGTCCTACACGCGCAGTGGCGTAGCAAGGGTGACATAGGTACTAATGTCAAAACTGAAAATGTGTTCCCTTAGCCCAAATTCTATAGTAAAAAAACGTTGTGGTGCACGTGGCCCCTCAAACCATGGGCCCGCTGCACTTTTGATGTCTACTCCCTGCCACGCCCTAAAAATTCCTAGATTGTAATAAACGGGAGGTAGCATAGCCTACCTAAATGAAGTCCTATCATATAAACATGCTCTGTGACCTCGGTACAGGAATAACACCAGTATGTTGGGGACTGTTCAAATAGCAGTTCCGTCAGGTGTGCTTTAAAGCTTTTGTGTCGGTCTATCTAAAGATGACGGCATCTCCCTCCTGTCCCCCGTTCTACTATTAACCCTGTGCTCTTCTGCCCCCAGAGACAAAGGGCCTTATTTACAGTTTGGCGGACGTGATGCTCTGTCAAAAGGTGACAGATATTCTGTCCTCTATATTACATGTGCCATAGGCTATAATACACTTTTAGTAAGGTGCACAGGACATCCACCATGTTTGTGACAGTGTATCTTGTCCGAAAAATTGTATATAAGGCCTTTTTCTTTCACGGGGGAAAAGTGGTTCCACACCAACAAGACTAGGGGGCGATTATGATGTCGGGCGGTCGGACTGCCACCCGCTATCGCGGTGGTCAGGAGACCACCTGACAAGCAGGCGGCAGTCCGACTGACACATTACAATGCGCTCACCGGGCTGCGGTCGCAAAGTGCTCTTTTTTAATCGTCTTGTGGTGTTGCCCAGGAAAAGGACCGCAGCAAAAGCTGCCATGAAACGGAGCACTTCTTGCACTTCCATGGACCGTGTGCCATGTACCATATGGTGCATGGCACACGGTGCATGGAGGTGAGTGGGGGCACTACATCTGCCCCCAGGGCCTCTTTGCAGTGGCCCAAGAAGGACAGGGGCCCTGTTTGGGGCCCCTAATATCCCTCTCCTACAGCCTGTACATGACGGTGTTCCCACCATGAACAGGCTGTCGTAAAGGGATATCCAAATCCCGACGGCGGTGCCTGGCTCGGCACCACTGCCAATAAAGGACACAACTCCGACCGCCGCCAAGTTGGTATCTGAGATCCTGGCGGAGGTGTGTACTTCTACCGTATAGGGTCTGACTGCCAGCATCATAATGCAGCGGTCGGACCGAAGGATTGACTGTGGTCAGACCTTAACTAACAGCCTGTCGATGGCGGCCTGACCGCCATCGTAATGAGGCCCTAGGTTTCAAATTCAGCTGTAAACCATTGACTAGTTGTTTTGCCCACAAAGTTCTCTGAGATTAATTTAATTGTTTAATGGGTAATTGTGGCCGGGCGCTCAAGTAATATGGCAGTTTGGCATCAGGACGCAGACACTGCAACTATGTTTCCTTCTCTGGTGGGTGTAGTGCCAGATATCACTGTGATTTTCGGATGACTCTGAAACATGTTATTGTCTCTTCACTGGCCAAAGATTTGCAAACTTCACTCCCCAAGAATTGAAAAACTCACCTGTGATTAAACAAGCGTGGACTGATATAAAGCAGAGCAAATGATAACCTTAATAAGAAGTGCTCTAGGGTGAGAGGTAGATAGGAGTAGATATTTATGACACTACGTTGATGAAGAATACAATGTTTTACAAATTGTTTTGCTTTGCCCTTGGAGTATAGATAGGCCCGTGTTGAAGAGCACTACCAGATTACAGGTGGAACTGACTGATATAGGTGGGAATCTTATGTTGTCAGGCCAGATAAAAGGCATGACTGTAGGCTAAATTGTTTTTCAAGCGCACATTTGATTGCCACGTGTGAGTGAAAGGTTCTTATTGTACGTCTAGCCGTGAAAGGTCTTGAGGCATGTGAAAATGCTGTTTGAAGGAACAGTGTTCCTGCTGCTAAGCTCTGTGTGGCCAGACACTATGTGGCCCACTGACTCAGCTTGGATTCCAAATCCGTGGATGTCCTTCCACTCTTGTAAACATGAATAAATAAATCTTCAAGTGTTTAGCCAACTCTCACATTGAACACATGAAGAGATTAGGCCCTCATTATAAGTGTCCCAGAATTCACGATACTGCCAGTTACTGAATGTTGGACCTGACAGCCTTAGCTTGGTGTTCCCTCAGACGTTTTGCCTTCCCTCCCCTGTTTTGCTGAACATTTTTTTGTTTTTATTAGGACTCTGTGCATTTTACCTTTTGCTAAGCAGTAGTAAAGTGATTGTGCTCTCTCCCTTACAATTGGCCTACATTTAATTGGTATATTTAATTTACTTATAAGTCCCTAGTAAATTGTACTACAATGACCCATGGCCTGTAAATTAAATGCTACAAGTGGGCTGCAGCACTCTTTCTTCCACCCACTAAAGTAGCACTGTAAAACATGTCTGTCTCAGGCCTGCCACTGCAGCCTGGAGTGCAGTTGTAAACTGCCATTTTGACCTGCCAAAATAAACCTTTTGTAAACACACATTAGAGTTGTATTGGAGCATAACCCTCCCAAACACGTACTGCTCCTTTATCAATGCAAACACACACTATGTACATCTGGGTGGTACGAGTATGAAGGGATAGTGACCTCACAAGGAGTGATCTGACAGAGCAAGAGAGCACTATGCTGTTAGGACGAGAACCCTCACTCACCCAGAGGTGACATGCTTCATCATTGGGTTCCTTCCTCACACTGGAACCGTAAGGTACTCAGTGTGGGCTACAGCTCCCCAAAAGAAGGGGGAGGAGCAGAGGTATTTCATTGATATATGAGAGCTTCTCTATGACATGGTTTCTAGTGTACTGCATATTCCCGCTTGAGCAACTCGAGATCTAACATTAGCTGTGATCATACCTCTATTGTAATGTGAAGAGCTGCATGTGATATGAGTACTGGTGTCTATGTACTACATATCCCAGAATTCTTCAAGAAAGAACACTTTTAAAAAAAGCTTTCAACAACACATACGAAGCAGCTCGAGATAATAGGGACTTTTTTAAAGCTCTTTTTATTTTATCCATTCACTGGTTTTCTACAGTACCATTTTTGTGATTTTAAAACAGTATTACACCTGCGATCCTCAGATCGCATTGTTCACATGGAGACTACATTTACCATGATTCCCAGTTACAGGTCTGGCTTATACAACAGATGCTTGTTAAATAGATCCTGTTTGTGGTCCTGTCTGCCTCCCGCTAGCCCCACATCTGAGATGGGTCACAGAAGCAGTTATGGTATTTTGATTTTATTGTAGGTGTACCGTGCGAAGCGAGGCCGCTATATTGCGGTGTCGACGTCTTTCGCTTGAGCCCGCTGCACCACATGGGGAGAGCTACTCCTTGGATATAGCACTCACTTTGGCTAAGTTGCATGGAGGAGTGGGCAATATATTATTAATGTTTGTGGTTTGCCTTCTTGTGTGCACTGTACTCCTATGATATATGGTAGGAATCCTTTTCATTTAGGGGCACAGTTAGACCTGGCACCATTGGCGTGGGTTTCCCCTGTATTTTTGCCTTTGCCTCGTGTGTTTTTGCTGTGTGGAAGACTTCGTTTTTGCTGGTCTAGATGCTTTGGGCACTTTGCCATTGCTGTTCAGTGCCAAAGTGCAGGTGCTCCCTTTGTAAATTATTGTTATGGATTAGTGATTCCATGATTGGCATATTTGATTTACTAGTCAGTCCCTAGTACAGTGCACTATGTGTGCCCAGGGCCTGTAAATCAAATGCTGCTAAGTGGGCCTGCAGCACTAATTGCGCCACCCACATCAGCAGCCTGTAAATGTGACTCAGATCTGCCACTGCAGTATCTGTGTGCAGTCTAGTACTGCCATGTCGACTTGGCAAGTGCACCCACTTGCCAGGCCCTACCCTTCCCTTTTCTTACATGTTAGTCACCCCTAAGGTAGGCCCAAGGTACCCCTGCGGGCAGGGTGCAGTGTATGTAAAAGGTAGGACATGCCCTGGTGTGTGTGTGGCATGCCCTGATAGTGAAATACTGCCAATTTTGTTTTTCACTATTGCAAGGCTACCTGTTCCCGAAGGATAGAATGGGGAGTTTGCTTGTAACATCTTATAAACATAACTACCCCTGGGAACAAGGTAGGAAATTAAAGTTTAGTATGCCTGAACTCAGAATGGTAAAATGCATCATTTAGTGAAGGTGATTTTTTTTACATTCTGTGTTTGAAAATACCACTTTTAGAAAGGAGGTATTTTCTTGCTTAGCCATCCAGTGTGCCTCTGCTAGGATGTGTATTGACTGTTTGGCTTTGGAGTGACAGGGGCTGGGGATGAGCAGTGGCTACAGAGAGTCTGGATGAGTCAGGGCTCGGCTGAATAGACCTGGGCTGCATTTAGAGTAGAGGGAGGAGATTTCCTTTCACCTGAATAGGGCTGGTCTGCCTGACACAATGCTGTCTCTACCTCCTGCCAGGAAGCTGCACCAGAGAGGACAGAACTGGTTTTGACTGGGCACAGGGCTTCTCTGCCACCAGAAAACAAAGGATTTTGCTGTATAAGTATTGGGGCCCAGACCCCAGAATTTTAGATCACTTTTGGGACTTCAAGAGGAACCTCTGCCAAGGAGAAGTGTTGGAGAAACTGGAGGAGGAGTACTTCCCCTTTGCTGTGTGCTGTCTGGGGTTGGCCTGCAGTGGCTGTTTCTGCCAAGGAGCGGAACTGTGTGTGCATCCTGCTTGAGAAAGTATCTCCAAGGGTTTGAAGTGGAGCTTGAACCCTGTTCACGAGGTCTCAGGAACAGCAAAGACCTCAGCAAGCTTCTGGGCACCGTCTCTGTAACGGCTGGTTTCAGTTGCCACAGAAGGAAACAGTAATCAAATCTGTCACCGAGTCCGTCACAGGATTCCGTGTCCTGAAGGCACTGTAGAGAGCACCGCCTCATTTCGCAACGCAACCCTGGTCTCACCGACTCCGTCAACGAGCCGCTGCTTACACCGCGTCCTGTGGGCATCGAACTCCGCACTGCTTCACTACACATTGCACTGACGTCATCGACTCCGTCGCTGCCCGACTCGAACATCAACCGGCTCCGTCGCTGCATCGTGATCTGCCAGCACCGCATAGAGCGCCGCATCACCCTGCAACACAAGCCTTGGTCTCACCGACTCTGTCAACGAGCAGCTGCCTGCACCAAGCCGTGAGGACACTGCATGCTGCAACGCTTCCATCTCACCTCGCAACCGCGACGGTTGCCCCGACCGACTCGCATCGCCGTGTTGGCCGCAACAAGAAAGGTACTGTCTCCGAGTATGTCGACACTTTATCTAACCCATATCGATGCGGTTGGCTGTAATCATATTCAGTATCACGGTAGCCCCTGACGGAGCTATTGAGTCGGAGGAATGTATTTTCACATTTTTCCTGCAATTTAAAGGTCATTTTGCACAGTAACTATTTTTAAGAGTATTGTATGTTAGATTTTTGTAGTTTTTGGTCTTGTTGGTTTAGATAAAGTTTGCTTATTTTTCTAAACTGGTGTGGTGTCCAATTGTAGTGTTTTCACTGTGTTACTGAATGCATGCACAAATGCTTTACACACTGCCTCTGAGATAAGCCTATCTGCTCGTGCCAAGCTACCAAGGGGGTGAGCAGGGGTTATTTTAGAAGTGTATCCCCCTTACCCTGAATAGGAAGAAGGGTCCCTACTTGGACAAAGGTGCAAACCTCTGCCAACTAGAGACCCCCATTTCTAACAGCACACACAAGGTTTTTTCTGGGTAATGTGGATGAAACAGATAAGTGCTCGTGTGAGTGCTTGCTGAACTGTAGATTGATAGACCAACGCAATACATACTCATTCCAAGCCGGGACATGCTACTTTTTCACTTATGCTGAGGAGGGATCGTTAGATCACACAGTAATGTTTTCCATTGTCAGTCTTACTAGGAAGGTGTGGCTTAATAAAGAGTAAAAGGTACACACTATTACCTTTACTTAGTTATATCCAAATAAACTGCCTTGTTTATAACTCTTTGGATAATCAGGACAAGTGGTCACAATATTTTAAAATGTTTGTTTCTTGTTTGTTTGGTATACATGTATAGCTCTGTTTTTGGGTGGTAACTCATGCCGGAGAACGGAGTTTTGTAGATATGCTCAGGGTAAGAACTACTGCATGCTTTTTTGCCTTATAGTACCCTACAACACAAGTGTTGGTTTTGGTGACAGAGACAGTTGACACAGGTACACATGTACGCCCCTGCATAGGGGAAAGGTTGTCAGATGAGTAATTGCTTTCATTTATTTTTCAGCATTATAGGCGTTGCATTGATGGGGCCACCCAAAAAAATACCAAGTTGAATGTATGGCTGGTAAAAAGTTTAATTAGCAGAGTGACATATATCTTTTTGGTCCTGATGAATACCTTTGACATTTTTTGAGTCTTTCCAAGCAGAAACATGTTGACCACATAAGATAGGGTAGTTTCATTACCCCTGTCCACTCAATTTTTAACTCTATCCAATGGGGCCACCAGAATAAAGGACAATTTTCGCCCACCACGAGATAGTTTTGACAACACTATTTTTGCACTCTGCCCCTCACTATAGTACCTCTACATTGCTCATCTTGATATACAAAACTCCTCCGCTCCTCCCCCTTTTTTGTTTTGGGGAGTTGTAGCCCACACTGGGTACCTTGTGGTCCCAGTGTGAGGAGGGAACCCAATGATGGAGCAGGTCACTTTTGGGTTAGTGAGGGTTCTCTTCCTAACAGCATAGTGCCCTCTTGCTCTGTCAGATCACTCCTTGTGTGGTCACTATCCTCTCACACTCGTAAGGCCTCGTGCCCATAATGCGTGCTCATAATGTATAAACCACACAGGGTTTCCCTGATGCACAGCCACCAATGTTCAGATTATTTACAACACCCACTGGTGAATCAGTGGCCCAAGTAGCGGCTAGATGCAGAGTACCCAGGACTCAAATGAGGGACACCCATTGCTCTTATGAGATGGCCCTTTTTAGGGTTCTTTCCCTCAACTTTTTGCTTTTGTCCATCCTGGTTTTCCGCTGACCTATGTGCTAGCCTTAGGACTTTGAGCGCCTTTGACACTGCCTTTCAGTGCTAAAGCGCTGTACTTGTCATATACATACTTGGTATTGGTGTATACATGATTTGCTGATTTGAGTTAGCTGCAAGTCCCTTGTCTAGGTGTAAGATATATACCTAGGGCATGTAACTCAAATGCTCCTCTGTGGGCCTGCAGCAATGGTTGTGCCATCAAAGGAGGCAGCTCTTCAACCGTGCCACAGGTTTGACCTGGCGGGGCCTGTGTGTGCAGGTTACTGTTAATCAGCTTGTCATTTAAAAAGCTACTTGCCAAGGTTCTGCGTGTCTCTCGCTACATCTGAGTACTCCCTGGGGGCAGGGTACAGGGTCTGGAAGAGGCAGTTCATGTACATCTGTGCGCTACATGCAATGGTTTAGAAATGGCACCGGACGGTGTTTTCGGTACGGTGGGGCCTGCTTCACGCATTGATTAACATGGGGGATCAGTGGGAAGGCTATTGAGCAGTATATCCTATGTGCAAAAGAGTAGCAGTATAGTGTTTGATATCGATGAGTTAGTAATGGCAAATCCTCTCCGGGAGTGCGAGTGAATTCGATATTACTAATATGGAAATGCCACTTTAGGAAAGCAGGCATTTCTGTGCTTGTGGCTCTGTGTGCCTGTCAGCCTGTCTCCAATCCACATCTGGGTGCTTGGAGGACAGCTACATCTGTGCATTCCTGATAGCCATAAACTAGGGGGTCAAGGGAAACTGCAGACCTCTGAGGGGCCTTCCTATGGTCCATGCCCCTGGAGGTGGACTATTTTCTGATAGCAGGGGCGCGGACACGCCGGTTTTGACCTCCGGTAAAAGCGATTTCTTTTAAAGTGTATTCCACTCCCATCTGAGTGTCTAATCACTCAGACAGGAGTGTTTTGAATTTTTAAGTTCCTTGTAGCACTTAAAAATATGCGGGGAGGTGCCTCGCTCCCTTTTGTTTAATTTTGCTTTCCTTGTAGCACCTCAGTGCAGGAGTTGTCTGGCTCTGTTTTCTGACTTTATTCTCTTAAACAAACAGCTGCGTTGCACAATTGCGATCTCTCTTACCTGTTGAGCTACCGACTGCAGGGCGCAGCGAGTGTACTCACTCCTCGCTCTACTGACACCGGATTGGCTGGGATTGGCCACGCCCCTGGAGGCAGACTATTTCCTGATGGGTGTGGTGCGGACATG
The DNA here is from genome assembly GCA_963921515.1 of Calotriton arnoldi. NCBI lineage: Eukaryota > Metazoa > Chordata > Amphibia > Caudata > Salamandridae > Calotriton > Calotriton arnoldi. The sequence continues at coordinate 419,802 of CAWUFW010009835.1, forward strand.
CAGCGGGTACGCCAAAGGCAAGCCATGCTGCGTCCTTCCGGGGCCAGGGGTCATGACCCCTGTCAGTTTTGCTTCTTACCAATATCTGAGATATTCCTCTGCTCACCTCAGAGGGCTAGCTCCCAAAACCCCTGAAGTATGCCTGCATAAGCTCATAGGAGAACCCCACATGCCGAAACGTCCTGATTGTGGCTTTGACTTAGAACATAAGATCCTTACCCTGACACATGACTCTAAAATGCAGTTTCTCTTGATTAACTTCCGGTCAATGGTCAAACATAAAAATGAAATTTTTGAGGTTCTTATGGAGAAGCAACCTGACGCTTTGTTTCTGATGGATGCATGGCTTAATGAGTGTTCGGCACCGGATATCTTAGATGCGGTCCTGCAAGGCTATGGGATATTAAGACAGGACCGCCCAGTAAAAAGATGAGGGGGAATAGCAAGAATACATAAACTGTCCCTGAAGTGTATAATTTGGGCCTCTAACCTGGAGCACTGCGAGGCCATTTCTTCCTCCCTCGCCTTAGCAGAAGACCACATCCTAGCGGGCTTTAATTTACCATTGGCCAGGGCCTGAGACACAGTTCATATCTAGTCTCGTAGAGAACATTGTTCAGCCAGCTCTATGCAATAATAACCTGATTATTCTAGGTGACCTTAATATGCACTTTGACAATAACTCCAATTCAGAGGCATAATGTCTATGTAAGGAGCTTGAAACCGTGAACTTAATCCAGAAAGTGAGCGCTCCCACTCATTAATTAGGACATATCTTAGAACCGATATTTGCCAATTTCTCTATGATTAAGGTTGATGCTCCGTTAGTAGTTCCCTGGTCAGACCACCACTTGGTGGCTTTCTCTGTGCCTTTCTGCAGGTCTCCTTCCATTATCAAATCTAATCAGATGATTAACAGAAGGATGTGGGCTAAGCTTAATTCTGAAGTCTTTTCTAATGCGCTCTTGAGCTCTGATTTTCAGCTTGGGGAGGAAGTTAATCTGACAAACATGAAAGTTGAAAAATGGATATCAGAAGCCCTGAATGAGAGAGCTCCTTGGACCCCCAAGAATACATCTAGATTACGGAATTCCGCCCCCTGGTTTAACGATGGTCTAACCACAGCCAAAAAAACTTGTAAACACCTAGAGCGAATCTAGAGGAAGGACTATTGCCCAATATAGAACCATATATAAAAATGAGCTTAAACAGTATCATGCGCTCATTAGGAAAACGCGGTGCGATTACTACACCGAAAAAATAGAGAAAGCTAACAATTCTTCCAAAGAACTTTTCACAATTCTTAAATCTCTATCCTCGCTGGAACGAACGACAGCCTCAGCACCATCATCTCTTGAGAACTGCAATCAGATTGGCTGTTTCTTTGCGTCTAAAGTAGCTAAGATTTATGACACCTTCCCGTTAGATGCTCGTAGCTGGGTCAATTTAGATACCTGTTTTGATGAAACCCTTAAGAGAATGGTCTTAATGATTTTAGGACCCCTTCTCTGGAAGATCTGAAGGGCCTAACTATGGGCATCAAGTCAGGATCTCCTCTTGATCCAGCTCCGCCTAAAATCTTGATGCAAGGAATGGAGATCATTCTCCCTTAAGTACAACAGCTAATAGCTCTATCCTGTCACCTAGGTGAAATTCCACAGAAATGGAAGCAAGCGATAGTACTTCCTTTGCAGAAAAAACCTTCTGCTGACCCTATGCTACTAGAAAACGTATGGCCTATCTCACTGTTACCATTGTTCGCCAAAATTGCAGAGAAATTTGTGAATAATCAACTTATAAATCATATCAACTTGAATGATCTATTCCACCCCAAGCAATCGGGTTGTAGAGCCTCTTAGTCTACGGAGTCAGCACTACTTCTTGCAACTGAAACCTTAAGAAGGTGTGCGGATGAAGGACAAAAAGCAGCTTTGGTATTACTTGACCTAAGAGCAGCTTTTGACACCGTATCACATAACCTACTTCTTCAGAGGTTAAGTCGAGGCAAGGTTAGGGGTACAGCTTTACGCTGGATGACCTCTTTCCTTCTATCACGTAGCTTTCAATTTGTCCAGCACCCGCATATGTCAGATAGCATCCCTCTCATGCAAGGGGTCCCACAGGCCCTGCCCTATTCAATCTTTATATTGGCCCCCTTGCAGAAATTGTGTAAAAACACAATGTAACAATTGTCTCATATGCGGACGATATGCAGCTCATTGTCACTCTATCCCTGGACACAGGTGGCTGCAACTCAATTTTCTTTATGTCTAGAGGAGCTAGCCTCCTGGATGTCCAACAACTGCCTAAAACTTAATGGCAATGAAACAGAAGTAATGATAGTCGGGAAAGTGCCTTCTATCTGGTCATCGGCCTGGTAGCCTGAGGCCCAGGGCAAACCCCTGTATCAAAAGCAGAAACTAAAAACCTAGGGGTGTAGTTTAGTCCTAAACTCTTGTTTGAGAGTCAAATTAGGAAGGTAGCGGGCAAATGCTTCGGGACTCTCAAAGTCCTGAGGAAACTTCTTGACCTACTACCCATAGCGGTCAGAAAAACTATTGTTCATGCCCTGGTTACATCTCAAATAGATTATGGTAATATCCTCTATCTGGGAGCTTCTAAAGGAAGTTTAATCAAACTACAACACATCCAAAATGCTGCTGCACGTTTGGTCCTTAATCTCCAGAGAAGAGCATCCACCTCTAAAGCTCTATCTGCTCTTCACTGGTTTCCAGTGGAGAAGAGGATGACCTACAAGGCCATGTGCTACTGCCACATAATTTTGTGGAACAAAGGCCCGAGCTACCTGCGAACTATAATAACACCCTACATACCTGCACGTAATCTAAGATCAGTAGGGGCTCACCTGGTCAGGGTGCCAAGAGTGCAAAGGCCCGGGATGGGAGCCCGGTCCTTCAGTTATCTTGCAGACAAAAGGTGGAACACTTTGCCACTGAATTTGAGATCTGAACCTACGGAAAGGACCTTCCGCAAGGGACTAAAAACTTGGCTGTTTCACCCTTAAAATAGGGAATATCTAGCTGTTTTCCTTTAGTGCTTCTGCTCTTCCTAGCTTAGGCATAGCTCTGCTTCTCCCCTTCTCTTTCTTTCTTCTTAGGGGATTAGAATCCTAGCTCAGGGACACACTGTTGGGTGTAACCAGGCGCTTTAAAAATGGTAAATAAATAAATAAATCCCTGGGATGGATACGAGGGGGTGGAATTGGCACCAGCATTCCTAGAGGAAGGGTCCTGGCCCCACTGAAGATATTGATCAAACCTCCCAGGGTATGATGGCAGATGGGACAAACTTCAGAGAGGGTCTGTGCATTTCAAAAATGGCCTTATGGACTGATCTCATCTTCAAAGGCCATTGTGGGTATAACTACTGAGACTCTCAGGAGTTAGAGATGCTTTAGGGATTAGAGCCATACTATGCTGCTTCGATGCTGTGACATCGACATGAGAAACCATTGGGGCTGGAGGGACTGCCACTGGATTATCTGCAGGCTTGTAGTGGCCTGGGGCTTGTTGTGCTCAAGGAAGGGGACAATGACTTGATGGGTTTTGCCTGGATGTTGCTGGCCTGCAGCTAATTGCCAACTGTCATGTCCTGGGTCCCTAAGCACTCTCTAAGGGCTGGTTGGTTGGCCTCCTGTCTACAAGATCCCAGGGACAGAATGGATCTCCCTGTTTCCATGAGATCATAAGGACTGCACAGGGTGTGGCGGTAACGGGTGGAATTGATCGTTCGTTGGGACAAGGACTGTCCTGATGTATGCCGTAATCACACAGTGCAGAGGAGTGTGCTCGTAAAGATTATCAGCCAACCTGGGGTCTGCTGAATCTGAGGGACCCATGATTGCAATCAAAAACCAGTGCTAGCTCGCACTCCATAGCGTGTGGTGTCCGAGGGGCATTGGGGAGACATTTGCTGAGTCTGCGGGACCCAAGCTGGAAGACTAGACTGTCTCTGACCTCCAGATTGGGAGGATGACAGTGCTTGACATCTTGGCCTCCATCCGAGGTCGCTGGATTCTTCTACTAGGACCCATGCCACAAGGTACTCTGTTGTTGAGAAAATCGTGACTAAATCTGAGGTGTCTTGCTGTGCCTTGAGTGCACCCACGGTTGGCTGCCTGGAGCAACTGCAGCTTGCACCTCTGCCTGATGGGAAACATTTCTCCAATTTGGAAGCGCACCAGCTTGTGGTATCACAGTCTTTTGCCTACGGAAGGGATAGTGATTCCCACACTCATGAAGGTGCCGCTGGGTCCCTGAAGGCCTAATATGGAGGGACAAAACCAAGTAACTGTTTCCTTTTGCTTTAGGTGGTCCCGACAATCTGATCAAAGTGTCGCCAGTGGGTGAAACGTGTATCGTTGGCTGGTGTAGTATGAGGGGCTGGGTCACAAGACATATTAAAAACCTATAATTTCTTGACCATTACAACTGTACGGGGTATGTGATATTGGGAATGTCATGTTTTATGCTAATGTGATAGTGGAAAGTGAAATACCTCTGAATAGCCTGCATATATGTTTCTGTTGCTTTTGATGTGGTAGGGATTGCTTGGATCATGGACACCTCAGGGAAGTATGCACATGGGTTTATATTGCTTGTGAGGCTGAGGGGATAACGGGGCAAGTAAATACCTATGACTAGTTCATATATGTTCATGCCATGTCATTCTACTGATGATGGGAGAGTTCGAAAATTGCATGTAACGGTAAAGCATATATCCAATGTGTATATCGTTTTGATTTCAATGTGTGTGCGATACGAAGACCAGTGTTTTGTACATACATGGTGGAGTCTTTTTGAAGTGTACTCAGTGTGTTGCGAGCGTGGTGCTGTGCCAATGCTTTACACATTGACCCTGAGGATAAGCCTGACATCTCTATGTCAACCTACCCAAGGGTGAGCACAGGTTGTCGGACAAGTGTATCCTTCTCATCTTATCTAGGAAGGTGGATTCTGTCTGGCTTCGATGCGTCCCAGCCAGCCAGAAACCGCTGGGTCTAACAACATCTCCCTGTGCCTCCTCAGTGCACTTCATCCTATTATCTCCTGATGAAGATCACTGCCCCCTCCCCTCGATGCCCACTACCTTGTGCCTTCTGCTGAATAGTTTTATGTATGACTGTCTATGTTTGAGCCAATGATTATTAGTCTGTGTACCAAGTTGTATATATGTCTGTTGTACTTGAAAACTGGTTCTGTAGGTGTGCTGGTCTATGTGCATTTGTGCACACTCTTTATGGGCATGTGTGTACGCATTATGATGTGTTTCTGTATGTTCATGCACTATACAAAAGTCACAACTTTAGGCTTTGACATTGCTTGTTGAGTTGGCAGCACCATTTTAAGATTTTAAGAAAGAACCCATCATGTGCAAATGAGGGTGACAGCTCGTTACATGCCAGGAAATAAAACAGAACAATCAGGAGCACTTGGAATAATGAGAAATTTTGACTGCTTATTTTGCTGCGAAAATCACGATTTTTAATCATTTTTAAGTAAATCTTTAAATTGTTTTCATTATGAAGAGACTGAAAGTACATGGTCTTTTTGGTGGCAGTGAAAAGCAATCTCGTTCCTTGTAGGTTAATAGTGTTTGAGGGCAGTGAAGAAGCGGTCATGGCTTCCTGAGCTAGAGAAATTCCTTCACCTCCTCCCTCTCACCCCTTCTCCACCCCGGGCAGAGTAATAAGGTGCAATTATAGCGTGAGTTGGACAGTTATGAATGAACCAAAAGAAACACCCCCTGGCTTCCTAATGTTCCTGTCAAGGAGAATTCATGCTTAACGCCTACTACTGGCCCTCGCATGAGCACAGGAGCTGGAGGAGAATGGGAAAGATTAGAGTTTTTTAGTTGTTACTTTGTTGACAGAATTAGTGGCCCAAAGTCAGAATTAATTTTATTATTTTTATTCAGTTATTTTATTTGTTTAGTCTAGAGACAGAGGCAATTGGAAGTTGCTTCAGAGGACTTATGGATGTGACAACAAGCGAGCAGAAATGAATGCACACAGTCCAGAACGTGCCAGGGTTGGTAGCTGGGGGTTGTCAAATTTGTGCACTGACAATCATTTCCAAGCGGTGCTTTAGGAATGATGAGAAAGACGTTTGTGTGGGGAAAGGGAATAGGTTTCTCTAAAGCGGAAGGAGCCCAAACGTATTTTTATTGACCTTTAAATCACTCTTGGCAAATGAAAACACAAGTGTGGTGTAGACACATGTGGGTTCCAGTTCAAAGTAGAAAGATTCTTTATAGACGAAATAACAGAACTTAGCAGGCAAAGGGATATCTTCTATTTACTGTGTACTTCCAAATCATCTTCCCACAACTGTTTTCAGACTTTAGGCCCGATTTAAAGTTTGGCTGACATGGTACACCGCACAATGTGACGCAGTGCCTTGTCCGTCAGTCCAATGGACGAGTTGGGCAGACTGTCAACTTTCTGATGGTGGTGCAACCACTTGCTCTTCTATTGGAAAGCTTAATCCGAAAACCCGATGGAGATGGGCCGCCAGAGTTAGGACATCAGATTGCTCGCCCTATTTAGAGCACATGGTCTGTATTTCTTTTTTGTCCATTGACTGTCAGGAAAAACATGGCGGTCTCAAACAAAAAAAAAAAGAAACATAACCTCCACACCCAGGCAGAAAGCTCCCAACAAGATGTGGGAGTCATTAGTTTTTTTCTTTCTGTGGCTGTGGGCTGCCTAAGAGATGGTGACCACGCCCCAAGCTTGCAATGTTTTTAGGCTCGTGATGACCTCTGGATATGGTGGGCAGTAGTCTGTCAGGGTGGCAGGTGTAATTGACCTCTGCCGACCTGACGAAAGGCAGGTCCCCCACAAAACTATAAATCAACTCCTTGATTTAAAAATTTTGAACGTTTTGGAAGATGAAGCAGGCAATTTTCAGCTTTACAATGCAATGCACTTGAGTTGATTAAATTATCCTGAGAGAGAAAGTAGGTATTTGTTGATAGAAGTAGGTAAAACGACCACTTTTGTGCAAAAGGTAAGGACTGGACTGATTCTCCTAAAGAGTTGTCATTTGCAGGCATTTCGGGGCAGATTTACGTTCCCTGGCGCATCCCTGCAAATCAGCAGGGATGCGCCAGGGAAGATGCGTGACGCAAGTTTACCCTTGCGCCACCACAGATGCGCCGCATTTACAATGCAGCGCATCATGGCGCATGGATAAACAGATGCGTGACGCATCTGTCGGCGGAAGGGTGGCGCAGTACTGGAGTCGTGTCGCAAGTGCGACGTAACTCCAGTACTGCTCAGGGGTGCCCTATACCTAACATGCTGCGTCACTCCTTACGCCTGCTTGAAGCAGGCGTAAGGATTTGACGCAGCAGGGACGTAAAGTGACTCCGTGAAATCTTGTAGATTTCACTGCGTCACTTTACGGGGCTTCCTGCGCAGGAACGCCCCCTGCGCCGGCACGCCCACATGAAACCTGACGCAGGTTTCATGTGGCGCAGGGCTTTACAACGTGACGCATCTCCCTAGATGCGTCACGTTGTAAATCCCCCGCAGCATGGCGCATGATTTGCGCCGCCGCTGCGTCACAAAAGTGACGCAACGGCGGCGCAAAAGTGGCGTAAGGGGCTTGTAAATCTGCCCCTTCATTTTTAGGTCATGCTTACAGTTCCACTCTATTACTTACTAATGTTCGTATTATTGTCACTCTAATTTGCTTGCTTCTTATTCAATGTATTTGCTTCCTCTTCTTGTATTTGCCCCTTCCCTGGAGCATACCTCTTTATGATCCTCTAGAATGGCTTTTTTGTTGGGGGCGAGTTTTATATAGCGCAAACCAGACCCAAATGTATCAGAGCACTTTACATGAGCACCCGTTGCGTTACAGAAGAACACATTCATTTTTTGTTAGTCACGGGGAGATTAATTGATTTGTCAAGGATCACAGGATGTTGAGCGTCCCTGCCGAGACTTGAACCCTGTTCCCCAGCTTTAAGGCCGACAGCTCTAGTCATTCGGCCACATCCTTACTTGTATCCTTCCACTGCTCACATTTAGGGAACCTCTTTTTTCTCTTGGTACTCCATGACAGTGCATATGATTTCTAGTTCTCTCACTTGCATGCTTCTTGCTCCCCTCAAATACCTAAACCACTGCACTGTGTTGCCTGCCTGCCCTCTAGGCTTGTCTGTAAAAACACAGCAACAGGGACATTTTTGCTAGAGTGTGGCTAAAAGCATACTTGAAAGCACAAGCTCTGGCATACAAAGGCTTTTATGGCACTTTGGGATAGGCCATCTGCTGCACTCACTCAGCTGGCGTCTAAGACAGAAACTGTACTTAGCATGACACTTCTCTTGGAGGCCTATAAATCTGCTCCCTGGGCTGCCACAGAAAGGGAGTGAATGAGTGGATTGGAGTTGGGAGCTACTAGACTGATTACAAGTGAGACCATATTGGCGTTTATGAGAATTTGACAACTACTGACCAGCTATTAAGATGCCTAATTTTTCTTCTTAAATAATTGTGCGCAAAACGACCTTGAAAATTCAGATGAATCGGTTTTACACTTTCTGATTTACTTTCACTGGGGTGACTGTATGGATAAACCCCCGTATGTGAGAGAGGATTGAGCATTTCAGGGTGGGGAATTCCAGAAAATGTTCAAACTTTCACATTTGTGGGTATATACAAACCATTTTATTTCACTTTCAGACTTTAAAAAGATCAGAGATTTACTCTCTGTCATCATCACAATTGGAGGAAAGGTGGAGCTCCAATAGGACTTACCTGCATTTGTTTTAGCTTATGTATGTATGTATTTGGTATTTCTATAGCGCAAACCTATCCAAAAGCTAGTGGAGCACTGTATAGGGTCAAAGACAAGGAGAAAGTCAACAAGCGATAGGAGATGTAGCTGGGTTGTGGATGCTTAATGCTTTGTGATATAGTGCTGTTTAAAGAGGTGAGTCTTTGGCCCTTTCTTAAAATGGAGCAGCGTTGGGGGGATCCTGATGGATACGGAGATGCAGTTCTAGATGCTGGGTGCATAGATGTGAAAGGTTTGCTGCCTTGTTTATTTTGTTTTTACACTTCTTAGTATGAAGTCTGATTTAGCACTGATTGAGCTGAGAACCACCAGAGATGGTGACAGTGCCTGCAAGATAAGTTGGGGTGCTGGCATAATGACTTTGTAAATAGGCCAGCCAGTTTTGAAAATGGTGCGGGCCAGCAAGGGGAGTTTCATCGAGGTGGGGATGATATGATCATATTTCTTTAGCACTGGATGTTTCATGTTCTGGCATGCAGGGTGCCAGTGTGGAGTCTGGGAGGCCATGGAGCTGGCAGTGAGCTCTAAATTGATGGGTGGAATAAAGGCAGGTTGGTGGACATAAAGTCCTCCACCACCCTGATGCCTTTTCTCCATTTGTCAATCTCTAAATAAGGCCCTTAGTCTTTTAGTTCTTCATGCTTTTCTAGCACAAGCTCAGCGGTTCACCCTTACCGTAGGTGGAGGCCCATGATGATCGCATGAAATTTAACTACAGCCGCATGAGAAGCTAGGAATGGTCCAAATCTTTTCTGACTTCAGTGGCCTAGGTTCATCCGATGGTGGCCATTGTTCTCTGGCACCTCTGTGCAGGTACCTCACACAGCAGTTGTGGCTCTGTTCTGAGCCTATGAATACGTTAAGGCCATTGCAGACCCGACCTGGCCAATAAAAACATCAAGGCAATTGCCACCCCAACCTGGCTGTTCAGTACACTGAGGCACGTAGAGTTTACTGGTTCTTGCCGTTAGTCACAGACAGACTGGGAGACCCTCTGCAGCATGGGTCACACATGGCTTCACTCTCAGGCAGTCTACTTTTACTGGTGTTCCTCAAATGAGGAACACACTAGGCTTCGCCTCCTGGATGGTCTCTCCTCACACAGAGCCAGGCAGACTGCTTCCACCTCTGAGGCAAGCAAGCCTCTAGGAAGTAGGCAAATCTGTCTCCAAACTGAAGCACCCACAACATGGGCAAAATATAATGTGAGGTGTCTGCACATGGCTATCATCATCCTCTCCCAAGCAGTAATAGACAAAAGGGAAGGAATAACCCATAAGCTTCCTCAATTTGAGCAACAAAAACTGAAGTCCCACCCTTCACGAACCCCTCCCATCTACCAAATGGCAGTGCTCAGGAAGATCGGACCACTGTTAACAAAGTCTTCATGAAATATCCAAAAGTAGCCCTGCCTCTACCCTCCTCACTTTAGTGTCTGTATCTCCACCCTATAGACACAGGAAAGCACGCAATACTCTTCAAGTGTTTGAGGGAGCTGTTCTTCTCCCCCATCTTGTGCCATGCTGAACTGGGGCATCAAAAATGGATCCCACTAACGTCAGTACTCAGACTGATACATGAACAGAGTTCTACTATTACACATGTACTCAACACACACACAGAATGTCAAGCCAAGTGTCTGGACTTTAACATAACAGCAGAACTTTAAACAAGAGCGCTAATAGGCCTCGCTCTTATGGACTCAGATAAAAAGGACTGGTCATGCCACCAATCACAAAACACAGTATGCTGTCACCTCCCTTTTATGTGCTACTCCCAAGACAGGGACAGTATTCCTCTGTCCACTCTGAGGGTACGCTTGATGCACCCTAAAGTAACCAGGCAGGTCATGGATCTCCTATAGACAAGGGCATACACTCTTTGCATACACTCTGAGATTAGTATAAAACCAGGGCCAAAAATTAATGTCAGGATTCCAGATATAATTGCAGTGAGGCACTTAGGGCTGGGGAACGCACCTGAATACCACGCAGGAGGCATTTACTGTCCCAACATACAGCCTGCTTAACATGGAGCCACGGGGGCATCCTCTTTGTTTTGTGGAATTCCAAATCATGCAAGGATAGAAGATAAGGTCCCCCTTTACACAGATCGAGCCGCTACTAATTAGACTGGCATATAGCTTGGGCAGTGCACTCCTGGGTTTGTCATGTTCATCTTGCACATAGATGCACAGGGTGTTCAAATAAGAAGATGCTCAATTTGTGCTCAAGTACGGACTATCACAATTTGTAATTTTTTTATTCCCCATTCCTGCACACACAAACATGCATTTGCGCAATTTGCACTTGCAATTTGTGTGAGGCTTTTCCTGCTGCGAAAACACCCACAAATTTCAGCGAGACAGAAATCCTGTTTTGAGGACTATCAGGGGTACTCTCCTAAGACAGAACCTAATTCTTTATCAATATTTTCATCCCAAATAACTGTTGTTTTCACTTAAACTACTCATGCTCTTCCAGAGGGACAGTTTAAATTAGGTCCTTTTAACCACCATGATCCAAATTAATCTATCCACTGTGCAAACACATACCTTGCATCATTAGCGCTCAACTTCTGTTGACATGAATCCCGGGCTATTTCCTTCAGGCACCCATCAGATTTGACAAGCAGTTTGCTATGAGAAGTTCATCTCATAAAAGGCAGTCCTTACACTTGTGAAGTTACAAATTCTTCAAAAGAGGAGGAACAAATACATTTTTCCATCTTCATCAGTTCTAGCATTACATCTTTGAGGTTATTAAGTGGGAACAAAGTGTCATCACATACTACTTGATACTTTTTGTGGTTTTTCTATGGACCGTATTGTATCCTATTCCTTTTCTCAATCCTTAGGCTCTTTCAATGGCAGCCTTTGTGGTCCGGTCTAAATGTTCTACTCTCTATTCGTTGCTTCCTCACTATTGCCCGTTCAACATAGCTCGCTCAGAAATGATTTTTTTTGTATTGCGTAAATTGTATCCTTCCACAGTTGACGTGTTGGAACACTTTTCTAAGCTTAGATGCCGCAGACACACATATTTCTTAAGAGAGAAAGCGTTCTTTGATCAGCAGCTTACTCCCAGAGAGGGCGGGATATATTTTTAGATCAGTTTCGCAGGAGATCAAATATTGCAGTTTCACTTTTCAATGGGTGTGGTGCCGCCATGAGACCTGGGACCGACAAAGTAGGCCTGGTGGGGTCGCAGTTCTGTTTCTTCTTGCTATGATAAAATGGAAAAATAATGATGGGAAAATGGAAAAACCTGGTTGTTTGCTAAGAATTGTCTGCTGTTCTTGTGCTTTGGGGCTGTCGGTTGGTGTATTTGACCTTAGCGCTGGGATACTCCAATGGAGGTAGCTATGAGCTCTATAAGCTGCTTTATTATTATTATTTATTATTATATAATTTTCAGCCTTCCTCCTCTTCCTATTGCTCTTTCACCTCTGCTTCCCTTGTTTCTTTGATTCCCTTAAAACCATTTCCTTTTATTTTGCCCTTTTTCCTATTCTATGTAGTCTGTTCTTTTTAAAGTTCTTCTTTTATACCTTTTCCTGCTCTTTGTGGCGCGCCCACACTCATATATGTAATGATGGGGAAACATTTCATGACATGGGGGTTTGGGAGGCAGCGGACCGGGAAGTCTGCCCCCTGGGCAGATTGGGAAGGTGGTGCAGTCCAGTGACTGCCATTTTGTGTTGGGTTACTTTATAGCTCAAATATAGCCCAGCACATACATTTACAGGTGGTTTTGGGCTATCAGCCACCATTTTAGGTTTAGGTGAGCTGGTGGCTGGTAGCCTTTGTGTGGAGGTAATTTTGTGGTATTTTTGGTGGTGGAATTTCAGGTTAGTAGTAGGGGCATTGCTGTGGAATAAGCTTACCTGCAGCATAGTTGATTGTGTTCAAAAGCCAGAAAGTGGCAGAGGCGATGCAGGTGTGTAGGAGACCAGGTGGTTAGACTTCTTGGTAGGCGGTGAGGCGGCACCTTCCTCAGCCTGCCCGCCTCGTCGGGCCCCTACGGGAGTAGTGGTAGCAGTTCCGCTGGTTCCCCGCTCATGGCGAGCGGCGGGGGCAGCGTTGGAGCAGGTGAGCACCCGCGGCTGCTCCGTGCCCAGTGGAGCGGATGCCGTGGAGACTGAGGACCGAATGTAAGAAGCAAAGCCTCGCGCAGGGAAGGCGTCCGCATCAGGGCTGGGATTGAAGCCATTGGGGGTGAGGCAGAGTTTTGGTAGGCCATCCAGCGGGAGCGGGATTATATATTTAAAGGCCTCGGCTGGGGCACGCGGCCAGTTGTGCAGCTGGTGCGCTTACGGGCCGCAGGGATGTGCAATGCGAGGAAGCGGGCGGCATCCGAGGAGGCGCCCGCATATGTGGAGTGAGGAGAGCCTGAGGGGAGGGGCGCCCGTGGACGCACGGCTTCCGCGAGCCTCCGGTGGGCCATCCATGCAGCCAGGAGGGAGGCGGGGCTTGCTGGAGGGCGGGGCGGGAAAGGGTTTTCGTGAATAGGCAGAAGGGGGGAGCCTGGGGAGTGCAGTGGGAGAGACTGGGTGGCCTGGGCATGTCCTTGGAGGTGGGAGGGGGGGCTCCAGAGCAGCCCATATGTATGGAAGGGGTAGGGGAAGTGGAGGAAAATCCACACCGGTCTGTCCTGGATTGATGTGGGCATGGGGAGGAGGCAGCTGGCGTGAGGGATTGGGACATGGTGGCCTGCCTTGATGACCACTTAGGCAGGGGAGGGTCCCTTTCAATGGGAAGCATGAGGGAAGGCTCAGGAGGAGGAAATCCTTACAGGCGGGTGGGGGGGCAGCATCCGCAATAGCCACAGCTATGCGGTAACGGAGTTCAGGGGAGGATAATCTCGGGGAGGCGGGCTGGTGGACGGCGGTTTTTGTATAGGCAAGGGACACACAGCATAGGGCTTATGGCAACGTGGGGAGCAGGGCGCCAGCACGCCAGTCCCGTTTTCTTTTTTACAAGAGCAGGGGAGGCGACGTGCTCCGGACTTGGTAGAGCCCTAAGTTGGCAGGGTGTGCCCAGACGTGGGTCCCTTGCTCACTTTGCCACTGGATTCAAGCTAGCCTGGCTGATGACGGCTGAATAGCCAGAAACCGGTCCCAGGATGCTTGTTTCCGGTCCAGGAAGACATGGCTTGGCAGTTCGGGCTGGACTGTTCCCATGAGGCACAGGGTCAGACTGATTTGCATATGGCCATGTCTGAACTGGGGTGGTGGAGTGAGCTAAAGAATGATGATGGATTAAACCCAGATCAGTTGACTGGGGGTGAGTGTTTGATTTGCTCAAGCGCTCCGTCCATCATCCCCTTTGGTATCGCTTTGTTCGCCCTAAGTTGGCAGGGTATGCCCAGACGTGGGTCCCTTGCTCACTTTGCCACTGGATTCAAGCTAGCCTGGCTGATGAAGGCTGAATAGCCAGAAACCGGTCCCAGGATGCTTGTTTCCGGTCCAGGAAGACATGGCTTGGCAGTTCGGGCTGGACTGTTCCCATGAGGCACAGGGTCAGACTGATTTGCATATGGCCATGTCTGAACTGGGGTGGTGGAGTGAGCTAAAGAATGATGATGGATTAAACCCAGATCAGTTGACTGGGGGTGAGTGTTTGATTTGCTCAAGCGCTCCGTCCATCATCCCCTTTGGTATCGTATTGCTAGAAAGCTGGCAGGATTAGCCCTCATGGGCTCATTGGGGAGAGGAGTTGGCCTAACGGCTAGGGCGGTCGGCCTCGAACATGGGGAACCGGGTATGAGTCTCGGCAATGGCGCTGAACATCCTGTGATTCTGGGCAAATCACTTAATCTCCCCATGCCTAACAAAAAAAAATAATGAATGTGTCCTCATGTAATGCAACTGGTGCTATGTAAAGTGCTCTGATACCTGATACCGGGTCAAGTTTGCGCTATATAAAACTCTGTAAAATAAAAAATAAAAATAAGTTGTTGGGGAGATAACCCCTCAGTGGCTGGGGAGCTGGGTTGTAGGTTCTGGAGGGTTGGGAGCGGGGTCAGATGGGGCGGGTCAGGTAACCACTATATTTGAACCTGTTGTGCCAGGTGTTGCAGCAGCTACCCAATGTGTGTCGTGATATGGGGGAAACATGCCTATTTTCTACAGTAATGGCCTGGATGGCTTTTTGGGGCCTTTATGGTATCAGAATTTCTGGAGGGGGAGGGACTCGGAGGGGCCTCATTGGGAAAGACGTGATACAGGCTTCAGGAGATGGGAGTTGTGGATTCGCCAATCAAAAACTGATTAGGGGGCTCAGGGGAAGAGGGTTATACTGAATGCAATGGCTACTTCTGGAGTGTGCCCGGGGGGCATGGGGCTGGCACTGGGTGGAGCGTTGTGGGATCACTAGTGGGATGGTTTTCCTCCATTTGCAGGGTGGCAGGGTGACAGTTTACCAGTTGAAGGCTCTACTTAGGGAGGTATTGTCACGGTTGGGGTTTCATGCGACTATGGCATACATTCCTTTCGCATAGGGGTAGCGTCGGAAGCAGCTAACCGGGGCTGGGTGCAGGAGGACATCAAGCACTTCGGCCACTGGTCGTCAGGTTATCATAAGCGATGCGTGCAGGGAATGCAGCACAGCAGATACATCATGGTGAAATTCTTACTGCTTGTTTGTTTCTTTCCAGGTGCAGTAGAGGGCCCTGCTTCTGAGGAGGTGGTGATTTGGATAGTAGGCCATTCGTTTATCAAAAGGGCAGCGATGCAAGCCTGACTGAGGTGGGTGGGGCGAATTTTGGTTTAAATTAATATCTCTTTCACGTCTCCCTGAAAGGTAAAAGGGCAATGTTATGGAAGGATCTTCTGCACATGTTAATGGTATGATGGTCAGATCGCGGTATCCAAACGTATTTCTTTGCCACCTAGAGGAGAACGGCTTGGTCAGGGAAAAAAGGGATAGTGTTGTTGAGGACCATGAAGAGAGACCTGTTAGAAATTCAGGTGCGGTGGGCCCGGGTGTTGGTGTGGTGGACTGAATTGGTGCTGCAGCGATCTTGAGGAGGTGCTACAAAGCGGGCGGCAAAAGACACAGCGAGACGGATAAGCAACAGGGATATGGTGCGTTTCTGCAGGGAGATCAGCTTTAGCAGGATTTGTCATTTGGACAGTAAATTTGAGGCTTCAGAGTTTTACGGAGGTGATGGGGTACATTTGCCCCATATAAGCATGGATTTGTATGTGTTGGAAAACAAGGAAGTTCTAGTTAGGGTTTTGAACGTGAAACGTTAAGGTTGTGCCATACAAGGAAGCCGATCCCTAGGTGGGGGGGCAGAAAAGGGGGGGTAGTTTATCAACCCCCCTCCTTTTCTGGGTGGCGGGGGCATGAAAAGTTTGACAGGAGTTTGCAGAAGTTGTTTGGCGTTGCCATTTGGGGAACCATGTGCAAGGGGATGGGTAGGCAGGTAGTTAAAGGCTCAGTTTAGGACATTTGGTTACTTACAGGTTCATATAGATACTCATAGGATGAAGGGGGAATTGAAAGTTGGAAATGTTGAAATGCAATACAGTTAATGAGTTAGCTGCAGGGTGGGTATGTTCAGGGAGGGATCATAGGGGTGGGGGTGGGATAATGGCTAGTTCACTGGATGTATAGTGAGGTCTTAGTTTTTTAAGGCAGTTGGCCAGGATATGTTGTGATGTGCACCTGTTTCAATAAAGCAGCCTTTTCCACACTCAAAATTGGTCACTGACTGTCTGCACTCCTCCCTCCCAAGGGGGGTTTGGGGGGCAGCGGACCGCAGGGAAGTCTGCCCCCCGGGCAGATTGGGAGGGTGGTGCAGTCCAGTGACTGCCATTTTGTGTTGGGCTGCTTTATAGCCCAAATATAGCCCTGCACTTACATTTACAGGTGGCTTTGGGCTACCAGACACCATTTTAGGTTTAGGTGACCTGGTGGCTGGTAGCCTGTATGTGGAGGTAATTTTGTCCCTCCCTCCCGTCCCTTTAATTAGGGCTTCAGGGGGGTTAAAAAATGCTTATGGTTTTGAAGGCGGTGTTTGAGACAGGTACGCAGGGGTGAGGGTTATGTACGCTGTCGCTTGAAAGAGGTGCTCTGGGTGGCATGAAAAGTTTGACAGGAGTTTGCAGAAGTTGTTTGGCGTTGTCAGTTGGGGAACCATGTGCAAGGGGAGGGTAGGCAGATAGTTAAAGGCTCAGTTTAGGACATTTGGTTACTTACAGGTTTATATAGATACTCATAGGATGAAGGCGGGATTGAAAGTTGGAAATATTGAAATGCAATACAGTTAATGAGTTAGCTGCTGGGTGGGTATGTTCGGGGGGGATCATAGGGATCGGGTGGGATAGGGGCTAGTTCACTGGATGTATAGTGAGGTCTTAGTTTTGTAAGGTGGTTGGCCAGGATATGTTGTGATGTGCACCTGTTTCAATAAAGCGTCCTTTTCCACACTCAAAATTGGTCAGTGTCTGTCTGCACCCCTCCCTCCCAATGGGTTTGTTGTCATCTTTGGAGCACTGAAAGTTCAATGACCTCAAACATATTAAAATGCACCGTTTTTTCAACGTTGGCATCAGATTTAGAAATGACACACAGGTCTATGATGCCCAGGAGCCACGGACTGTATCCACCAGGAATATATGACGTTACAACACAAACAATTACAACGCATGCTTTTACAATGCGGTTTTTACATCGCAACTACCATTACATCGCATGATTTTACAACGCATGCCATTACAACGCATTTTTTAAAACTACCATTACAACGCATTCCATTACAACGCATACCATTACAACGCATAACACTTTTAGGGCAACAGTAGGGTAAGTGTTGGATAGTGTAGGGGTAAAAATTACTATTCCCACTCCAGTGAGTGCAACAGTAGGGTAAGTGTTGGATAGTGTAGGAGTAAAAATTACTATTCCCACTCCAGTGAGTGCAACAGTAGGGAAAGTGTTGGATAGTGTAGGGGTAAAAATTACTATTCCCATCTACCCCAAAACCCATACCCACCCTAAAACTAAAAAATCTCCATTACTTACCTTATAATGCGTTGTAATGGCATGCGTTGTAATAGTATACGTTGTAATGGCATGCGTTGCAGTGACATGCGTTGTAATGGCATGCATTGTAAAGGCAGTTGCGTTGTAACAGTTGTGTTGTGAAAGCAGTGCGATGTAATGACTGCGTTGTAATGGATGTTTCCCATCCACCAGAGGATCTTGCTCCAGTCTCGAGCACCATCATCTTGGCTGCAAAATTATCTTCATGTCATACTTTGCCCTCTGTGGACAGGATGAACATAGGTTTTTCTATACATGTGGTTTTTAGTGCAGATTTGATTTTAGTATTCTTGGTTCATTCCAGGTCCTCAGGGCTGCACGGCACACAGGCACACATTCCAGCCTGCCAATAGTGAACACATAGTAGCATGGCACTGATGCTCACACAGCAGCCTGGTGCCGGTGCACACACTGTAGCACATCAAGGGAGCACACACTCCAGCCAGGCTCTGGTGTAGACATTGCAGCACTGCACAAGGGCTCACGCTTCTGCCAACCATCATGTTCTGCGCATCACACATGTGCCAGCAGGTGGCGTAGCAGCACACTCATATCACTGATCCGTGAGGGCAGTGCCATGGCACTCCTGAATCAGTGCGATGGAATGCTATATTACACTATCTACTACATAGTAGGACGGAGAATCATTAGATTGCTATATCTACTTGTCAGACAGGGAGTCATTAGATTGCTATATCTTACTTGTCAGTCCCAGAGGCATGATTTCTAGTTGGTTTTTCTACCCAAATGAGGTGTTGTTTATGTCTAGATGTAAGCTAATGAAGACAGTTTAGCAGACTGTGTTATCTTTTTGTGTACACCGTTTCTTACTTTGTGAAGAGACAACCGCACTGTGCTCTAATAGCTACTAGAGGTGGGCGAGCCAACAATTTAACGGAGAGAGCCAAGCCAGAGCCAAGCCAAGCACCTGGCTCGGTTCTTAGAGCCCGTGCACAAGCTGAGCCCTGAAAATATTTGCTTTGTAAATCATACATCAAACATCATGTAAATTATGGTAAAGTCTCATCAAAATTCAAAGAAGTGTCTTTCTTTGACATGTGGAAGCTTCAACATTAGTATGGCACATTATAGCACTGCGCTCAGAAGTACTTATTAAAAGTGATAGGTCTGTAGAACTGGTAGTCTGCACTTACATATTTGACAGTGATTTCATTCTCGATAATGAGGAAAACAGATTTTTGGTTACACAAATTATTGGCTTAAGATCATACAATTTAAGTGGGGAAGCCACTATTTATCCAGGTTTTCTAGTTTCACTTCATACAAATCAGCCAAGAAATGTGCTTATTTGCCTTTCCTTCTATTAAGGCTTCGTTTTGACCTCTTAGTTCATTTTCTGTAGTTTTTAAATAGAGCGCCAACTCCATGAAGGCTGAGCGCTTCACATGAGCACCAGTTACATTACATGAGGTCACATGCCTTGTTTGCAGGCATTGGGAAGTTAAGTAATGTGGCCAGAATCACAGGATGTTGAGCCAACATTGAGACTTGAACCTAATTCCACAGTCAGCCGGTTTGACAGTAATGGCACATCCTGGACAGAGGAAGGGGCAGACAGGCAGAAGCCATATGAAAGCTCGGTTCCCACAAGACCTTGAGCTGAGCCAGAGGCAGACTTCAGGCTCGAGCATTGCTCGAGCTTTCAGTGACTCACCCACCTCTAATAGCTTCGGGAAGAAATGCAAGAGTGCTCAAGTCCATAACAGCACTTTCACAAAACATCATATAGGTGCTCTGATCATAAGGAAACCTTTAGATGCATAGATATGGCTTAGCAAAGGACACAAGGTAATTTATCAGCAGGCCCAGCTCCAGGATTTGGGATATGGAAAGGCTGGAAAAAGTCATTGGTGGGCTTTGAAGATAAAAGGGGGGGAAGTCCAGTGGCGGCTCCTCCGCTATGGCGGAGGAGCGTCGCCCCACTGCTTTTGAGCAGTGCAAAGTAAAGGAAATATAAAATGATAATAACTTTGAGTTATTATCATTTTATGTTTCCTTTGCAAGCAGGCGGGTGGGCGGGGCTGCTCTCCTCTCGGAGCAGGGGAGGAGTGGTTTGCCCACTCCTAAGTGCATAATGACTGTTTGGTCGGCCCTCTCGGGCCACCCACAACAGTCATGCGCATTTCCCCTGTTCTTCATGCAGGCTGCATTACAGCCTGTGTGGAGAACATGCCCAGGCCCCCATTCCCTGGTTGAGCGTCGAACCAGGTCGCCCAAAACCATTGCAGCGTTGTGATTGGTATGGGGAGCCTGGGTGCTTACCAATCATAACGCTGCATTGTGATTGGTCAGGAGCGCCTGCTTGTTCTTCCTGGCTTCCTGTTCCTCAAGTCCCACGAGGAGAGCAGGAGCAGAGACACGGACCCGGCGACAAGGTAAGTGTAAATATTTTTTTCTTTTGCATTGCGCAACCCCGCACCCCCACTGCGCCTGCCCCCATCACCCGCGAGTCATGCCAGCCACCACTGAGGGGAACAAGTAAAAAAACAAAGGGTTTCAGGATGACAGGGATGAAAAGACCTGCACAAATTTTGGATGAACTTTAATGAGGAACAAACACTTCAGCTCCACTTATCAAGGGGCGAGGTGGCACCATGAGCCCCAGGACCCATAATCTCAATTTGTAAGGTCTCAGTGTTTGAGGTTGCTTGCTTGCTTCCACTGAAATGTAAGACTTCTCCTTCTAAAGCATAACACCAGCTGCGCTTATGACTTCGAGGAGACGCTGCCGAGTGAAAGCCACGGAGGAACTAAGCGGTCACTCGCACTTTCTGCTCCATGCTTCACATTTCACTCTAAGGATCAGCCACGGCCCATGCAGGTAAGAGTGGTAGGGCGAAATCCCCCCCAACCCGGCCCCACTGCCGCATGGCTTCTACCTGCATGGGCTGCAGCTGTCTTCTACAGAACTCATCCTCTGGGATGAGAGAGGAGGGAATGGGAATGCAGGGCAGTGTCACATAAACGTTGCACTACTGCATAAAATGAGTCCACTTTGAACTTAAGTAACTGGCAATGGAGCAAACAGATTTGTCTGCAGTCCATGCAGCCGCGGCCCATGCAGGTAAGAGCGGTGGGGCCGGGTGGCGGGGGATTTCGACAGACGATGACGAGGGAAAATTACTTATTTAATTTTCCCTCGTGGTAGTCTGTCGAATCCCCCCCATCCCAGCCCCACCGCTCTTACCTGCACGGGCCACGGCTGCTAAGGACTCCACAGTTTATATCATCACGATTTTTAGGTCTCGCCCAGAGACATCTTTTAGCTGTAAGTGAAAGCCTGTTGTGGACCAGATGCTTTAAGTGGAATGAAAAATGTGAGCGGTCTCTAAAAAGGGCATGGCTGATGTGTGTAAGGAAGTGGAAGTGAGTTTTCTGTGATTGCATCCACACATATACCACAACAACAAACATATTCCCAAAACAAGAGAGAACTATTTGCTTTAGAGATGCTTATTAGCACTTTGATATACCTGAGTAACAACAATAATTTTGTTGGGAATAATTAGAGTTGGTATTTACAAAGCGTACCTATGTGTCAATCACTCTGTGAACACTGGAGAGAGGCCAAGGATTAGATAACCATGTAAACTGTGCACTATTATGGTATACTGAATGTCACTGTAAGAAACTGACTCACACTGCCTACAGGATCACCTCCAAAGCTCTCAACTATGCCTTAATGAGCAGGCCGCCTCTCCCCCTTCACAGCCTGAACTCAACTGGAAACCTAGAGGCAGTTCCGTTCTGACATCTAGTTATGTTTAGTCAATACAGTTTACTAAACAGTAAATCAATTGTTCGACCACTGTATTAATTGATGTTCTTATTGCTTTTTCTTTTAATGCCCCTCTAACTTTTATCTCATGGATTCCCATCTACACCTTCTGTTTTAGTTCAAAGGCTAACAGTCTCCATGTCTTTTTCTTGTATTCATATTTGTGTACTTAAATATAGATGAAGGGGCAAATACAATTGAGAAAAGATATCATACAAATTATATTTCAACTTTATGATTTTGCATATAATGTCTTTGTAGGAGAGTAGGATCTGCTTCACATGGGTACCCCCACTTTTTGCTGATGCTTCACTGTTTTTCGACATTAGTCTGGCTGGGGCCCTGCTAATCAGAACCCCAGCCTAGCTGCTTCCTCTCTAAAATGGTTTCCATGTGCCTTAGGCACATCACTGATTGGGATCTGGAGTGCCCTTATAAGTCCCTAGTATATGGTATACTATGTACCAAGGGCATAGGTACCTCAGAGGCCTGCCAGGGGCTGCAGCATGTATTATGCCACCCCTGGAAGGCCATCCAAACTGACACCACAGGTCTGCTACTGCAGCCTGGGTAAGGTGGTGCATGCACCCCTTACTGTGATATAGGTTACCTATATCACGAAATACATACACACATATAAACCTATAAGTCACTCCTAAGGCAGGCCTTATCAATCCTAAAGGCAGAGTGCGTGGTTCCTATGTGAGAGGGTGCCCCTGCATGAGCAGGGCCCCTCTGCAGCGTTCGGAGACCATCTCTGATGCTGTTTGTAGTGCAGCCTGACCATATACTCTTAAGCGCATTATATCCTCGCGGTAAAATGCTAACTTTGGAATGGCTGCACCTAAACATGTCGTGTTTGGTGTCAAACATCTTGGAATACTACCCCACTGCCAATCCTGGCGGCGGGGGTAGCATTCCACCCTTCTAGAGGGAAAGGCATGTTAACTCTGACAAGTCCGGTAACTTCTTTCCAGAGCCCTGGCATCACAAAATGGATGCTGCTGCCACAGACACGAGTCTGGCCTCCTGCTGCTGGACGAAACTCCGGCAGGGGAGGCCTGGACAATAGGTTTCCTGTCCCAGGGAGGTGTGACCACCTCCCCAGACAGGACAATGTGTATTGGGGCTGGGCGGGAGCACTTTCGGGTGCTTTGAAGTCCTGCACTGGGGGCACATTTGGTGTCCCTGTGCATACCCCAGTTCAAACCGGATCAGGGGCTTGCAGCCCCTGCTTTGGCGCGAACTGGACAAAGGGAAAGGGGTGTAGCCACCCCTCTGCCCTGACCCACCCATAGGTGGGGCCACAGAGTAGTCCATCCCCTATTTTTAGAATAAAGGTAGGAACCCAGTCCTTAGGACTTTAGATTATACCTGGACGAAACTCTGAAACTGAATCCTGGACCTTCGACGCTCTACGACAAGATTAGAGGACTGAAGAATCTCCCTTGGGGTCAAGGAGTGACTCCCCTGCTTGGCAGGCACCAAAGAAGCATCTGTCCGGTTCGCATCACTGAAGCTCCCGTCGGACGCCGAAGTCATCGCATCACCAGAGGTGGATTCTCAGACTTCCCCGAGGCTATCCTGAGTCCCCAGCAAAGCTGAGGCCCGTGGCTATCGTGGGTGACTTGAGACCGTGACCCCTGGACACCGAGCACACTTGCAGGTGCACCATCTTCTGGGTCTCCCAAGAAGTCGTGCTTTGGGCTCCGAGTAGCCCTAGCCTCCAGCACCACCTGCACCGAAGATCACTGGCCCCCACTCCACGAGTGTCCTGTAAGCCAGCTCCACGTGCGGCGTCACCAGGCTCCTTCGCGGTCGCTAGCCCGTTGGCTAGTAGCCCTTAACGAAGGCCAATCTTTTCTTTACTTGGCATCCTGGTTGCTTCAGGCCTGCCCTCACTTACCCTTGCTGGGTGAGTTCCTCAGACCTTGCTGGTCTGCATCATCGACGATCTTCATCTTACTCGAGACTTGCCGTTGCCAAGGCTTGTTGGGTCCAATCCGGTCGCCGACACCTCAGCACTCGACAGACATCGAGCCACAGCCCGAATCCTGCTCCTGGTTGCCGACATCGCCTCCCGGACCTCGTGGCTGAAGAGTCAAGACGACCGTCACCGCACCTGAAGCACTCGACATCGGTGGGCATCTGTCCATCGCCTTCCTGGTCACTGGCTAGTGACCCAGACTCTGTCCCCTCTGCTTTCAGGTTCTTCAGAACTCCGATCCACTCTTGGATCCACCCGGACACTTTTCTCCTGGTCGCCAGCAGCACTTTGCAGCAGATCGCCATACGAAACGACGACGAAACCCGACCCCGAAAGGCACCTATGCACCCGGCTTCCCTGGGTGAGGTAACACGAGTACTCCGGTGCTCCCATGGGTAGAGACTCTTCAAAGTCCTAGATCTCAAAGGGTTTTGTCCTAGTCCTATTTTAAGTGTCCCTTTCCTCTATTTTCCCGATCCCGACTTTCTCCATAGAAGTTAACGGCGTATCGCGGTTGTGTATTTACACTGCACGCGTCTCCCGTGGGTCCCCTGTGTCACTACCTTGGGTGGTTCCTTGTGGTCCAAGCACTTCTAGAGGCTCTAGGCCTAGTGTCTAGTTCAGTCGTGGTTCGCATACCACTTTATTGGTATATGGTTTGGTACGCCCCTAGGGCCCAAACGTGTATTTGTGCTATTATTGTGATTTAAGATCTTATAACCTATGTACTTCGAACTCTAGCCTCATAAAGAGACTAGAGGGGTGTGTTTAGTAATAAATACATATATTTTGAATATATACCAGGTGTGGTGCTCTTTCATTTGGTCACTCAAGAGATTATAGACTGGTAAAACAAGCTGCTTTACATTCCTTCAAGACTTAGCCTGAAGGCTGCTCTCCATAGCTACCACTAGGATAGCTTTCAATAAGGTTGTCTTTAACCTATCTACCATAAGAGTCGATTTGGACTGGTGCAAGGTGCCCACTATAAATAGTGGACAGCATATGCCAGGCCAACTTCTCACATTGGTGTGCAGCGTGTGGGATTCCAGCTTGCTATTGTTTTACCAGATAATCTCAATTGAATTGATCAACTGAAAACCACTAAAGGTACCTAAGGTACATATAATTTAAGCTTAGAATAACAGTAAGTTCTACTGAACTTAGAGTTGTGTGTTAAGGGATAGCACAACCCTTTCTACAACTCAAGAGAGTTTAGTAGGCCACACTAGAGTAGGTAGTGCATACACCACACCACACTAGTAATGTCTTTAAAAGCAGGATCCAAAGATACCTTGCAGGAAGCCATGGAGCTTCCACCCTCCAAGTATGACACACTCCCGTTCTTGGAATTGAGAGCTTTGTGTAACGTGAGGAAATTAAGGACAGGCCAAAGTCCCACCACCCAACACCTCCAGGAGTTGTTGGTGGCTTATGATCTTAGTAAGTCCTCAGAGACTGAAGGGGTAGGAGCAGAGGGTGGGCCAGCAGATGAGGAAGGGACCAGGGGTACCACAACCCCCAGCCCCCCCTCTGAAACTGACCAGGAGGGTGACAATGACCCTGACCTGGAAAACCCAATCCCTTCTGGGGAAGATGAAGATGAGGTTCTGGAGAACCACACCTTTGTCCCCCAGGAAGGATTATGAGTGTGCTCAGAAAGTCTAGGTCTCCTTCTCAGGAGTCTAACCACTCTGGCACCTCCATAGGGAGCTCTGTTTCTTCTCACAGGAGGGAATCCTCTCATGAGAGAAGAAAGAGACTGGTCCAGTATGAGGAAACTCAACTGGAGATCAGGAAGAAGCAATTGGCTTTAGATAGAGAATCCCTAGATCTCCTTAAAGAGAGAAGAAAGTTGGGACTAGAGTCCCATGGTGGCAGCCATGTCCCTAGAGATAGGGAAAGGTCCTATGACCATAGGAACCTGAGCAAGATTGTCCCTCCCTACCAGAGTGGGGATGATATCCACAAATGGATAACTGCTTTAGAGAGGGCCTGTAAAGTACAGAAGGTCCCTCAGGAGCAGTGGGCAGCAATCTTGTGGCTCTCCTTTGCTGACAAAGGTAGAGACAAGCTCCTCACTGTTAGAGAGGAGGATGCTGACAATTACAAGGTCTTGAAGAGTGCTCTTATTGATGGGTTTGGCCTAACCACTGAACAGTACAGGTTGAAGTTCAGAGACACCCAAAAGCACAGACTCAAGACTGGGTAGACTATGTGGATTGTTCTGCCAAGGCTCTGGAAGGCTGGTTGATGGGCAGTAAGGTGTGTGACTTCTCAGGATTGTACAATCTGATAATGAGGGAGCAGATTCTTAATAACTGTCAAAATCAGCTGTTGCATCAGTACCTGGTTGACTCTGATCTGACCTCTCCCCAAGAATTGGGAAAGAAGGCAGACAAATGGGTCAGAACCAGGGTGAAGCAGAAGGTACAGAACCAAGGTGGGGAAACCAAGAAGCAAGATGCTAAGAACTCTGATAAGGGTGGGGAGAAGGGTAAAGATCAAAAGTCTTCATCAGGCCCCCAAAAATCTTCTTCTGGTGGGGATTCCCAGTCTACCAAGGGTAAAGGCCAAAGAAAACCATGGTGCAAGGTCTGTAAGCAAAAGACCCACTGGACCAGTGATTGCACCAAGTCCAAAGACTCCAGTCCAGCACCCACCAATGCCCCCAAGGCACCTGTTCCCCCTAGTACAGTTGGTGGAAGTGCTCCAGCAAAGGGTTTAGTAGGGTTCACCCTGGGAACTGAGTTGGGCTCTGACCTAGTTAGAGAACTGACTCAGGCTGTGTTAGTCTGTGATGGAGGCATGGATGTGCCCTCCTCTATGAGTCCCAGTAATCTGGGCAAGTACAGACAACAGCCTTTAATCAATGGACGAGAGGCTTTGGCATTTAGGGACACAGGGGCAAGTGTCACAATGGTGACACAAGACCTTGTGCTACCTGGGCAAGTTATGCTTGGTGAAATGTACCAAGTGACCAATGCTAGCAATGTCAGAACAGACCATACTCTGGCAGTTGTTAACTTCTCCTGGGGAGGGGTAACTGGCCTTAAGAAGGTTGTGGTAAGTGCAAACCTACCAGTCGAATGCTTGCTTGGCAATGACTTAGAGACTTCTGCTTGGGCAGAAGTGGAGCTCAGGACCCATGCAGAAATGCTGGGGATCCCTGCAGATGTGTTTGCTGTGACCAGGTCACAAGCCAAAATGTCTAGCACTGAACAGGCCTTGGATTCTGGAAGAATGGACCAAGTGCCTTCCAAGAGGAGGAGTAGTAGGGTTAAGGCAGTGCCTTCCCCTTGGCTCAGGAGGAAGATCAGTCCCTTGAGGGGGATGATCTCAGCCCTGAAGAAGGAACTGTCCCAGAGGAACTTGAACCTGACCAGGTTGAGTTCTTGGGGACAGGGGGACCTTCTAGGGCAGATCTGAGCCAGGAGCAGCAGAGCTGCCCCTCCCTTGAACCCCTCAGACAGCAAGCTGCTGCTGAGGCTGCTGGGAAAGCTAGTGGTCCCCATACAGTGTATTGGGAAGATGGACTCCTGTACTCAGAGAGTAGAGACCCCAAGCCTGGTGCTACCAGGAGGTTGGTAATACCTTTGAAGTTCAGGGGCTTCCTATTGACCCTAGACCATGATATTCCCTTAGCAGGACACCTGGGCCAGAACAAGACTTGGGACAGAATTGTCCCTCACTTTCACTGGCCCCACATGTCTGAAGACAGTAAGGAGTTTTGTCGCTCCTGTGTAACCTACCAAGCCAGTGGCAAAGCAGGTGGCACTACAAAGGCCCCCTGATACCACTACCTGTGGTGGGGGTGCCCTTTGAGAGGGTAGGGATTGACATTGTTGGTCCCATGGATCCCCAAACAGCCTCTGGGCACAGGTTTATCCTGGTGGTAGTGGATTATGCCACCAGGTACCCAGAAGCTATTCCCCTCAGGACCACTACAGCACCTGTGGTGGCAAGGGCCCTCCTGGGAATCTTCTCAAGAGTGGGCTTTCCTAAGGAGGTAGTATCAGACAGGGGTGCGAACTTCATGTCTGGGTACTTAAAGGCAATGTGGAAGGAGTGTGGAGTTACTTATAAGTGCACCACACCCTATCACCCACAATGCAATGGTTTAGTTGAGAGATTCAACAAAACCTTGATGGGCATGATTAAAGGGCTCCCAGAAAAGCTTAGGCGTAGATGGGACATACTCTTGCCCTGCCTTTTATTCGCATATAGGGAGGTGCCTCAGAAGGGGGTTGGTTACAGCCCTTTTGAACTTCTGTTTGGCCACCCTGTGAGGGGTCCACTGTGCTTGGTGAAGGAAGGATGGGAGTTACCTCTCAAGCCCCCAAAGCAAGATATAGTGGACTATGTACTTGGTCTCCGCTCCAGGATTGCTGAGTACATGAAAAAGGCAACCAAAAACCTTGAGGCTAGCCAGGAACTTCAAAAGGCCTGGCATGACCAAAGGCTGTTCTGACTGTTTACCAGCCAGGACAGAAGGTGTGGGTGTTGGAGCCAGTGGCCCCAGCAGCTCTCCAAGACAAATGGAGTGGACCCCACACTATTGTTGAGCAGAAGGGTGAGGTCACTTACTTAGTGGACCTGGGAACACCCAGGAGTCCCCAAAGGGTTCTCCATGTCAACAGACTAAAGCCATATGTGGACAGGGCAGACATGGGCTTGCTCATGGCTACTGATGAAGGGCAGGAGGAAGAGAGTGACCCACTCCTGACCTGCTCTCACAGAACCCTGACGATGGGTCAGTTGATGGTGTAGCCTTGGCAGGCAGCCTCACTACCCAGCAACAAACTGATTGCAGGCAAGTCCTCAATCAGTTTAGACATATGTTTTCACTGACACCCAGTCAGACCACCTGGTGCACTCATGAAGTGGACACTGGGGACAGTCTGCCTATTAAAAACAAGATTTATAGGCAACCTGACCATGTCAGGGACTGTATCAGGACTGAAGTCCAGAAAATGTTGGAGTTGGGAGTAATTGAACCCTCAGATAGCCCTTGGGCTAGTCCAGTAGTCCTGGTACCGAAACCTCACACCAGTGGTGGGAAAAGAGAGATGAGGTTTTGTGTAGACTACAGGGGTCTCAATGCAGTCACTAGGACTGATGCCCATCCCATACCCAGGGCAGATGAGCTCATAGATACTTTGGCCTCTGCCAAATATCTCAGCACATTTGACCTAACAGCTGGCTACTGGCAGATCAGACTAGCTGATACTGCAAAGCCCAAAACAGCATTTTCAACCCCTAGTGGGCATTATCAATTTGTGGTAATGCCCTTTGGTCTGAAAAATGCACCTGCCACTTTCCAGAGGTTGGTGAACACAGTTCTCACAGGACTGGAAGCCTATAGTGCAGCTTATCTAGATGATATTGCTGTCTTTAGCTCCACCTGGGAGGATCACCTGGTCCACCTCAGGAATGTTTTACAGGCCCTGCAAAAGGCAGGCCTGACTATCAAGGCCACTAAGTGCCAGATAGGGCAGAGTCAGGTTGTGTACCTGGGCCACCTTGTGGGTGGAGGCCAGGTTCAACCTTTGCAGAGCAAGATCCAGACCATCATGGACTGGACTGCTCCCACTACCCAGACTCAGGTGAGAGCCTTCTTAGGCCTGACTGGGTACTATAGGAGATTTGTCAAGGGGTATGGATCAATAGTGACACCCTTGAATGACTTAACTTCTAAGAAAATGCCCAAAAGGTTCAGTGGACAGCTAGCTGTCAAAAGGCATTTGATGACCTCAAGCAGGCCATGTGCACTGCTCCAATTCTGCAGAGTCCTGATTACTCCAAGAAGTTCATTGTTCAAACAGATGCATCTGAATTGGGGGTAGGGGCTGTACTGTCACAATTGAATGAAGAAGGTCAGGATCAGCCAGTAGCTTTTATTAGCAGAAGGCTGACCCCTAGAGAGAAACGTTGGTCAGCCATAGAGAGGAGGCCTTTGCTGTGGTCTGGGCTCTGAAGAAGTTGAGGCCATACTTGTTTGGTACACACTTCCTGGTTCAGACAGACCATAAGCCCCTCTTATGGCTAAAACAAATGAAGGGTGAAAACCCCAAACTGCTTAGGTGGTCCATTTCCCTACAGGGGATGGACTTTACAGTGGAACATAGACCTGGGAGTAACCATGCGAATGCAGATGGACTCTCTAGGTATTTCCACTTAGAACATGAAGACTTAACTGGGCAAGGTTAGTTTAATGTCCCTACGTTTGGGGGGTTGTGTAGGAGAGTAGGATCTGCTTCACATGGGTACCCCCACTTTTGCTGATGCTTCACTGTTTTTCGACATTAGTCTGGCTGGGGCCCTGCTAATCAGAACCCCAGCCTAGCTGCTTCCTCTCTAAAATGGTTTCCATGTGCCTTAGGCACATCACTGATTGGGATCTGGAGTGCCCTTATAAGTCCCTAGTATATGGTATACTATGTACCAAGGGCATAGGTACATCAGAGGCCTGCCAGGGGCTGCAGCATGTATTATGCCACCCCTGGAAGGCCATCCAAACTGACACCACAGGTCTGCTACTGCAGCCTGGGTAAGGTGGTGCATGCACCCTTACTGTGATATAGGTTACCTATATCACGAAATACATACACACATATAAACCTATAAGTCACTCCTAAGGCAGGCCTTATCAATCCTAAAGGCAGAGTGCGTGGTTCCTATGTGAGAGGGTGCCCCTGCATGAGCAGGGCCCCTCTGCAGCGTTCGGAGACCATCTCTGATGCTGTTTGTAGTGCAGCCTGACCATATACTCTTAAGCGCATTATATCCTCGCGGTAAAATGCTAACTTTGGAATGGCTGCACCTAAACATGTCGTGTTTGGTGTCAAACATCTTGGAATACTACCCCCCGCCAATCCTGGCGGCGGGGGTAGCATTCCACCCTTCTAGAGGGAAAGGCATGTTAACTCTGACAAGTCCGGTAACTTCTTTCCAGAGCCCTGGCATCACAAAATGGATGCTGCTGCCACAGACATGAGTCTGGCCTCCTGCTGCTGGACGAAACTCCGGCAGGGGAGGCCTGGACAATAGGTTTCCTGTCCCAGGGAGGTGTGACCACCTCCCCAGACAGGACAATGTGTATTGGGGCTGGGCGGGAGCACTTTCGGGTGCTTTGAAGTCCTGCACTGGGGGCACATTTGGTGTCCCTGTGCATACCCCAGTTCAAACCGGATCAGGGGCTTGCAGCCCCTGCTTTGGCGCGAACTGGACAAAGGAAAGGGGTGTAGCCACCCCTCTGCCCTGACCCACCCATAGGTGGGGCCACAGAGTAGTCCATCCCCTATTTTTAGAATAAAGGTAGGAACCCAGTCCTTAGGACTTTAGATTATACCTGGACGAAACTCTGAAACTGAATCCTGGACCTTCGACGCTCTACGACAAGATTAGAGGACTGAAGAATCTCCCTTGGGGTCAAGGAGTGACTCCCCTGCTTGGCAGGCACCAAAGAAGCATCTGTCCGGTTCGCATCACTGAAGCTCCCGTCGGACGCCGAAGTCATCGCATCACCAGAGGTGGATTCTCAGACTTCCCCGAGGCTACCCTGAGTCCCCAGCAAAGCTGAGGCCTGTGGCTATCGTGGGTGACTTGAGACCGTGACCCCTGGACACCGAGCACACTTGCAAGTGCACCATCTTCTGGGTCTCCCAAGAAGTCGTGCTTTGGGCTCCGAGTAGCCCTAGCCTCCAGCACCACCTGCACCGAAGATCACTGGTCCCCACTCCACGAGTGTCCTGTAAGCCAGCTCCACGTGCGGCGTCACGAGGCTCCTTCGCAGTCGCTAGCCCGTTGGCTAGTAGCCCTTAACGAAGGCCAATCTTTTCTTTACTTGGCATCCTGATTGCTCCAGGCCTGCCCTCACTTACCCTCGCTGGGTGAGTTCCCCAGACCTTGCTGGTCTGCATCATCGACGATCTTCATCTTACTCGAGACTTGCCGTTGCCAAGGCTTGTTGGGTCCAATCCGGTCGCCGACACCTCAGCACTCGACAAACATCGAGTCACAGCCCGAATCCTGCTCCTGGTCGCCGACATCGCCTCCCGGACCTCGTGGCTGAAGAGTCAAGATGAGCATCACCGCACCTGAAGCACTCGACATCGGTGGGCATCTGTCCATCGCCTTCCTGGTCACTGGCTAGTGACCAAGACTCTGTCCCCTCTGCTTTCAGGTTCTTCAGAACTCCGATCCACTCTTGGATCCACCCGGACACTTTTCTCCTGGTCGCCAGCAGCACTTTGCAGCAGATCGCCATACGAAACGACGACGAAACCCGACCCCGAAAGGCACCTATGCACCCGGCTTCCCTGGGTGAGGTAACACGAGTACTCCGGTGCTCCCGTGGGTAGAGACTCTTCAAAGTCCTAGATCTCAAAGGGTTTTGTCCTAGTCCTATTTTAAGTGTCCCTTTCCTCTATTTTCCCGATCCCGACTTTCTCCATAGAAGTTAACGGCGTATCGCGGTTGTGTATTTACACTGCACGCGTCTCCCGTGGGTCCCCTGTGTCACTACCTTGGGTGGTTCCTTGTGGTCCAAGCACTTCTAGAGGCTCTAGGCCTAGTGTCTAGTTCAGTCGTGGTTCGCATACCACTTTATTGGTATATGGTTTGGTACGCCCCTAGGGCCCAAACGTGTATTTGTGCTATTATTGTGATTTAAGATCTTATAACCTATGTACTTGAACTCTAGCCTCATAAAGAGACTAGAGGGGTGTGTTTAGTAATAAATACATATATTTTGAATATATACCTGGTGTGGTGCTCTTTCATTTGGTCACTCAAGAGATTATAGACTGGTAAAACAAGCTGCTTTACATTCCTTCAAGACTTAGCCTGAAGGCTGCTCTCCATAGCTACCACTAGGATAGCTTTCAATAAGGTTGTCTTTAACCCATCTACCATAAGAGTCGATTTGGACTGGTGCAAGGTGCCCACTATAAATAGTGGACAGCATATGCCAGGCCAACTTCTCACAGTCTTTAATCAGCATTATTGCCTCATGGTCATGTTTACTTATTCAGTCACTCTTGTGCCATAACTTTCTCCCAAAGGCTCTGATCAAAGCCTATAGTAACTCTTCCAACTGGGCCAGGTGGTTTTGTTTTAAGAGAGATTTCAAAGCCTGCTGTATGAATTGTTTTCTTATGAATGAGTAAGCTAATTCTCCATTTTACTAAGCAGAATCTTCTGGGATATACATTCCATTCTAATAGTGTAAGAGAGCGACCACACAAATCCAGCTGATAAATATTGAATTTAATGATTGAATTGAGCTGCGTTTGCGACATCACATTATACTCAAGTCTGGTAAATATACCTTGTGCTCACCACGTTTTTGTAGTTTCCCTGCAATGAGTTTGCGTATATGCTAATTCTCCAAAAGTTCCTCATAGGACATCACCACCTCTATTAAATCCCTTTCCCATCTCTGTTGGTCCAGCATCCAGTCTACTCAATCAGTTCAATATTGAGTCATTGATCGGGCATAAACTGAGACAATTCCACGACCTGCTTCTTCTCATCTGTGTAGATCTGTGGTAATTCCAGTTTTCACTCTCCAGCACAGATTTCCTTGCAATTCCACTGTGTAGTGAATTGTTTATAAGGACTGCTACCCAACGTCTCTTCCTCGTGATAAAAGCAACATATAACATTTCCCACCAAATTACTGTGTACCTTGCCCTAGTCAGCCTTTCCAGATGGGTTTTCTAGGCTGATCAATCAATCAATCAAACAGGATTTATAATCCTCTAATCAGACGCAATTATGTACAATAACAATAGTATGAATCATCCAGACGTTCCTATATTCTCTGCTTCTTTGTTTTTTTGTGGGGAGTTTAGAATTCTCTGCCAGCCAGCACGTGTTTTGTCATTGGGTAATTCACCCCACGACTTCCTCAGAGTTGGATAAACGAATAGCGCAACTTCCACATCCATTCTGTGTATATATTATAACATTTCACCCTTTGTCGACAATAACTGATCCTGGTTAAAAATCACAAGGCACAGTTTGTGGTGGCCCCAATGACGAAACACGTGTTGGCTGGCAGAGAATTCTGAACCAATAAAAGAAAGAACCGGAGAATACATGGACGTCTGGATGATTCATACTACTGTTACTGTACAGAATTGTGTGTGCTTAGAGGCTTGTATAACCTTCTGGTCTAAGGGATGCATGGCTGATATCCTTCCTCTTTTAAGCACCTCACAAATTTGCATTCACGTTTAAATATTTGTGTATTGTGTTTTGAGCGCTGAATTCCCTTATTCTCCCCCTAGCTTGAAACAAACAGGATTTATAAAGCACAGTTTATCACCAGCAAGGGTATCCAGGCGCTGAGAGCTAGGCAGCTCGGGTGGCATCAGTTGAATAGCCAGGTCCTAAGTCCCCTTCTGAATTCCTGAAGAGAGGGTGAAGTCCGGAGATGCAGGGGGAAGCTGTTCCAGGACTTTGCAGCGAGGTAGGAGAAGCAGTGTCCTCCATTATTGCTTTGGCGGATGCAGGGGACGAGGGTGAGGGATAGGGAGGCGGAGCACAGAAGTCTGGAGGGTTGGTGGAAGCAAAAGAGCGGTGGTTGATCTTCGCTGGTCCTTGGTTGTGCAGGGATTTGTAGGTGTGGGTCAGAATCTTGAATTGGCACCTCTTGTGGACAGGAAGCCAGTGGAGTTTCTTCGGGTGATGGGGTGATGTGCAATGTGTGATTTATTAGATCTAAGATGCTGAAGGATTTTTCTTTCTCTCAATGTAATTTTTATCCAGTTGACAATTAGAGAGCTAATGATTATCCTTGCCATGACAAACCAAGTATGTTACTCAACGAGTGCTTAATTTGTAAATGTGTCAGTGCCCAAAGCTCTGCTCAGAAGCCTACGACCGGCACTATTACTTGTGTCAGATACCAAGGTTGTGTAATCTGAAATATACATCATGCCTCTTTAATCGACTACCAGACACTCCCTGCCCAGCGACCGATGCAAATAAACAGCGGTGGGGAGGGTGGAATGGGCGCGGGGAGCACGGGGTGGGTGTGGTGGTGTTATGTCCTGTATAGAGGCCCTAATGTAGACCCGTTGATACATGCCCTAAAATGGACGTATTCGTATTTGCCCTAATACGGTCATATTCACACCTGCCCTATTATGGTCAAAGCCGCATATGCCCTTTTACGGTCATAACTGTACATGTCCTATTATAGTCATGATTCCTTATATAGGCATGATCTTTCACCTACATTGGTCCTCGCTAGTACACAACGAGCTCTGAGGGCTGAATGTTATCTAGTCTGTGGTTTTGAATATAGCAGGGTTTTTCCCAAACACAGGTCCACACTGTACTCATCAAATATGCATGGCTCTCTAGGAATACACCACCTGCATATTATGTATGTACAAAGTTCACCCCTGACGTCTTACTCAAGTCTAACAAGGGCCAATACAAACCATACGAAGCAACTAGAGTCTTCAGGGTATAAATATACCTCATCTTACCCCAGGAAGACAGAGGGAACCGAGACTTCCATGCTGACACACTGACCAGAGACGCTGAGGCTCCTGCATGACACAGCCCTTGCGGGGTGTCCAACTCGAGACTAGGACGGGGTCCCACACTCTCTTTATTCAGGTATGGGGGTTCGACTAAATCCTAGAAGGATTCTTGGCTCTTAGGCTTTTAGACCTTCACATATGCTAGGTACACTCAGGTACATCTAGTTAGGCATCGTAGGAGTATGCGCACTTTTCATAATGCTTTTATATTCATGTATGTATTCATGATTATTTCAACATGGTAGAACTGTTCTATCCGTTCACTTTTATCGTACTGCTGATAATATATCTCTGCTATTGTCTGCTGGTTGCCGCAGCACATATATTTTACACTAGAATAACAACTGTTCAATAAATACTTATTGAAACGCCCAGACTGGTTATTCTGTGTGACTCTCTGAGACAAACCGAATAAGTAAGCACGAGTGACTGAGCGAAAGGTAGTACATTGTTTCCACGATTCTGAGGAATTTGGGTTGTCATGGTCTAAGGTTGCCAGAAACTAAATTCTCCCCGATAAGAGGAGATTCTAGTGGCACTGTGAGCTAGCTAATGCAAATCCGGCTAACATACGCAGTGGGGGTGCACAGAGCCAGTCAGTCACCAAGCCCACAGTTTATGTTATCCAAACGCGCAGGTCCTGCATGGGTACTATAGGAACTACATGACATGGCGCCGCCAACGTTGGTTGGGTACTTATTTAACAGTAGAATCTGAGTAGTTCAGTCGTGCTATTCTCAGAGAACCTACTCACAAAACACCAGAGACGTCTGGAGTGGGTGGGCACAAAATCCGCCACAGCTGAGTAGTACGAAAATACTATTTATTGGCTGTTGGTTAATCAAGCTTGAGGGACATTTAGTTCCTAAATTGTGCATAACACCTCATCTTAGTTCCCTGTGAACACTTCTTCCTCTAAACATGCCTGACTCCGAAGCAGGGGACCAGAGAGTGGACCTGAATTTCTTAACAGGAGAAGAAGATCCTGAGGATGCAATACAGATTGCACCAAAATTCAGAATGACAGTCACCCTAAGACTATTAGAAAATGGTTTACAAGCGGGGGTGGAATGGTAGTTTTCGTGATTGAGGCACATGAATCAAACAAAACAGAGGTGTTCTATTCATGGGTTACATTCCCAGCAGCAAATGCCATAACAAAGACATTTCACTACTACATAGCAGGAAATGCACCACGGGAATATTGTCCATTTGAGGACATAGAGATTCCACTCACTTACCAGGAACATCATTACTGGTTTAAAGGCGCCCTACCCCACTTAAGAGTAAGATTAGGCCCACTCAGAGGAGACGGAGCCACATGGCCAATACTAGCAGCTTACACACCGCATCCTGACATTGGAACAATGCCACAGCCAGAATTACTCATACAACACAGAGATTTAATTAAAATCTACAGAAACCTGACACAATTCGTCATGAGGACTTTAACAATCCAACCTGCACCAGGTGCAGCAAATAGTACTCCAGCTCAAGGTACAGGAAATAAAATTACTCCTCAAACATTACACGCGGTAATGGGCGAAATGCCCGCAAAACGCGAACAAATACCATTCTGGATAGCTCCGAAAATAACTCAGCTTGAGGCGGTATTCCCGAATACTACCACCTATGATAAACACAGAATTCTAGCAATCTGCTGGCCCATGGGGATCCCACCACAAGTAGAGGACTGCACCTCTTGGGGTTCAGTCTTTGCTGCCATATATACCAGAACACATGGTATCCCGTCCTTAGCAGTAGTACCTGATGTATTGAGACAGATACAAAATGAGTACGGAGCAGAGCCTGCCCTTAACTTAGGGATGAAGTTACTAAATAACTTTGACCAGGTATCAGCCATAATACTAGCTAACATTAAGGGGGAAGCAGCTTCAGTGGTGATCCGCCAACGCCTAAGGGAGTTCGGTCCACTAGATCAACAACACAAACTACCCAAAATAATTGAACCTGCATATGCAGAACAAGGCAGAGACAGTCTAGGTGGGAAAGCATTAAAACCACAACTGGTGGGCAGTCCTGAAAAGGACACTACAAAGCAGACACCTACTTCTTCTAAAAAGAAGTGGGAAAATAAAAAACAACAAAAGTCTAAAGACAGCAGATCTCAATCCAGAGGTAGTTCTCCTCAACAGGAACCCTCTGAAAGGAGGTATAACCTCAGGAATAGGGATAATATTAAAAAACCTGACAGGTATCAGGATACTGATACTCGTTCCTCTCGTTCCTTTCAGGGTTCATCAAAAAACTCCGAGAGGGAAGGACGGTCAGAGGAGCGTACAAAGTCCAGAGACACGCAACGCGCTGCGGACTACGCACCTAAAAAAGAAGATAAACAAAAATCAAAACCTCAGTTCAAAAAGAAGAAGGTAGCAGGTCTCAAGATCAGACATGCCCAGAATTCTGAGGACACAGCTTCTGAACGGGTAATGGGCTCTGACGATGCTAGACAGCGCGGCAGAAGTAACAATAGCTCGCCAGAACCTGAAGGAATTTCTGGTGACAGCGGAGTTGAGTGAGTATATCACGGTGGAAACACCTGATACTCGGGTAAGTGTCCCACATAAGTTACATGAGATAACACTCCGGCTGGAGGAGGATAAGCCCAGGAAAATCAAAGGTCTCTTTTGGAAAAATCTGTCATCTGGTTATGACATTCTATTAGCAGAACAAGACTGGCCGCCAGCATTCGTCATGGAGTGCCCGAGGGGAGAAACTGTCATTTTTCCAGCCTTTTCTGACATCGTTCCCATACATTTAAAACATGCATATGCGCAGGAGTGGGCGTTTGCCCTAGCTCCAGCATTGTACAAAAATCATGTTGGTTGGGATGAGGATTCAACCCACCACGTGATCCCGTTAAAAGTTTCCCCAAATGCTCAAAGGCAATACCCTATAAAGCAGGAAGCTAAAAAACAAGTCAGGGAGATCCTAGATCAACTAGAATACCAGGGGGTGATTGAAAATTGCACTTCACCTATGAACAATCCTTTGTTTCCCGTAATGAAACCTGACAACACATATCGTCTAGTTTTAGATTACAGACATTTAAACACTTGCACAAAGACATTTGCAGTTCAAAATGCACACAGTGCCGCATTAATGAATAACTTTGTGTGCAAAAAATACAAAACAACACTTGATATCTCAAATTGCTCTTTCTGCCAAAATATAGCGCCTGAAAGCAGGTATCTGACTGCATTCAGTGCGTTAGGGTCCCAGCGACAATTTTGTTGACTAGCCCAAGGGTATAAAAATAGCCCCGGGGTATTTTCAGCAAGAGTAACAGAGTTACTCCAAAATTTGGATGAAGAAGCATTGTCCTATGTAGATGATATTTATCTGACGGACGACGACTTACCAAGGCACTTCACCAGGGTGAGCACCATTATTATGGGATTCGCCTCTGAGGGCTATAAATTTAATTTCAAAAAATCAAAAATTGCCCATCTCAATGTCCTGTTCTTAGGATATGAGCTGTCAAGTGAAGGGAAAAGCCTAGCAGCTAACTTTTTAGAAAAGTGTGCACTGCTCCAACCTCCAAAATCATTAAAGAATTTACAATCAATTCTGGGATTTCTAAATTTTGGTCGAACATACATTTTGGATTACGCAGAAAGAGTAAAACCTTTCTACGACTTAATAAAACCTGATTTTTCGGTCAGACAAAGGACACAGGAACATACAAATATCCTGCGTTCCCTACAGGAAGACATGATAGCTTCAAAACATTTACAGACACGCGTAAACGTACGCAACTTAGTGATAAGAGTAATAGCGGGTCAATGTGGGTACACTAATTTGACTTTCAATGAAGGCGAAACGGTACCAATCGCATACAAATCACACCTGTACACAAACGCAGAGATGCGTTTCACTTCAACAGAAAAAATACTGACAGCAGTTCAGACCGCTGTAGCAAGAGAAAGAGCTCTGGCTCAGGGTAAACGCATAATAGTCGTGACCCCAGTACCAGCTTTAGAAGCTGTTACAAAAGCTAGCATTCCAAATGCGAAAGCCTTACATCCCAGATGGATACAATGGGCTAATTCTCTTACTGAAACGGATGTTAAATACAGATTTGATCCAAGTTTAAAAACACAAGCATTTCTGCAATACGAACAAGAATATCCTCTTCCAAATGAGATTTTGCCTCTAGATCAGTATGAATACATTATTTACACTGACGGATCTGCTCAACCAGCCATAGGGAGTAAGCAAGCATACAGCGCAGCATGTGCGATTGTTAAAGGTCGCATGCACGATGGAAAGTTCCATCCAAGTTCCACTAAAACGCAATCTCTAGGAGACTGCACGGCTCAGTTAGCAGAGTTAAAAGCACTTATACTGGCACTGGTAAATACGGAACACAAATTCCCCACGCTGATTGTGTGTGATTCCTTTTACTGTGTTCAGTCGTACAATGAATATTTACATCATTGGGAACAAAACTGGTTCAAAGATGCAAAAGGTGGCACAATTAAGCATAAAATGCTATGGGAACAGGTAGTGGAGTTGAGAAACGAACTACCAAGGGCTCACGTGATACATACACTGAGTCATCAGCGTGATGGCGTTCACGTTGAAGGGAATTAATTGGCTGATGAAGCCGCAAAGGGGGCTGTACGCACAGCGTCCGTAGCTGCAGTTACTCATTCAAAAACGAGAGTAGACGTCGAGATTATGGTAGCTGTCAATGCATCACGCAAAGGCAGCACAGCAGTACCAAAGAAATTTCCACTCAAGTACTCCTACAAGTTAGATGCACAAAACATTCCATTTGCTCAGATTCCTGGAGTGGGGGATAGAGTAATACCAAATATGGATCGTAGGCAAGGCTTAATTTTAGCAGCACACGAGGGTTTGGGTTCTGCGCATACAGGCGTCACAGCGACTATTTCTTTACTGAAACAGCGCTACTGGTGGTCAGGGTTAACAAAGCAGATCAAAGACTATGTCTTAAAGTGCGACATCTGTCAGCAGATGAAGGGCTCCGGCGCTACATGCCCGGCGCAGACACCATTGCTGAAATCAGACAAACCTCTCGCATGTGTTTATTTGGACCACTGCGGACCCCTACAATCTGATGGGGCCAAGAAATATATCATGGTTGCAGTGGATTCCTGCTCTAGATTCCTATGGGTTTGGCCTCAGCGCTCAGCTGACGCTCGAACTGTTATAAGAGATTTGGGAGTCTTTATCGGCACATACGCAGTTGGCACGTTACATTCTGACCGTGGCCCGGCGTTTAGCTCTCGGGCTTACAAAGAGGCCATGGGCGTACCATTGCGGTACTCCTCTCCATATCATCCTGAGGAAAATTCCGCTGTGGAGAGGAAAAACCGGGACTTAAAGCAACTTTAACAGCTAGGGTATTAGGCAAGGGCGGTAGATGGGTCGATCACCTTTATGGGGTCCAACGAGCAATAAACAATCAGCCAAGAAGCTCTCTAGGGGGTGTCACTCCTTACTAGGTCCTATTTGGGACAAGAATGTGGGTACCTGATCTTGATTGTGAAGGCACAGTGGCGGATGAAAAACTGTTTGATATCCATGATCGTTTGGCTGTTTTACAGGATCTAAATGAATCCAGGACACAACAAAGCAACGTCCAGTTAAAACAGACCGCCACTGAGGAAGTCAAGGCAGTAACGGCAAGACCTGTCTGGATCCCAAAAGTCGGGGATCTGGTCAGAGAAAAGATTGCAGACAAGAAAGAATTTGGGCCATCCTACAGAAAGCCTGTACCGGTCCTAGCAATCC
Source organism: Calotriton arnoldi (assembly GCA_963921515.1). NCBI lineage: Eukaryota > Metazoa > Chordata > Amphibia > Caudata > Salamandridae > Calotriton > Calotriton arnoldi. The sequence continues at coordinate 460,816 of CAWUFW010009835.1, forward strand.
AAGGCACAAGAACTGTACTTCTGCCGCCTCTTGCCGGAAAAAAGGAGAAAAGATTTGTCTCAATTGACTTAATCAAACCACACTATGTGGCTGATACTAAACAGTAGGCCTCGTGGACTCCACAGTAGCAGATGCCCTCCTCTCGCTACAATCCAAGAAGTTCAAACAGAACGACTCATCACGTTTGAAGAGCCACCTGTACAGAATGAAGGACTAAGCAACAATGCTATGGAACTCGTTCCACTTCAACAAGAAGTTCGACTTCAAAATGAAAATCAACTTAACAACCAAGTTGCAATCAGACCGACTACAGACATCTACGTCAACATGCCTCGTCTAGAGCAAAATCCGATTTCAACAAATCCCGATGCAATTCCAACAATTGATCGAACTGCTTCTGGCTATTTCATGAACTTTGATACGTTTTCACTGGATCCAAGCGAGCCAGAAACAACCCCAGCCAAAAAATCACACAAACAGAAACTCACTGACTTTTTGAACCTTTTTAGAAAGACTTACCTGGTGTCACCTTGGATTGAACTATGGTATATCACTGGGATTTTATTTTTTCTTTTCTGGCTAGGTTTAATAATAACTTTTAGTATGCTTATTAATGGACGATACCTCCAGCAGAGCTCGACAGCCCAAAGAGACAATTTGATTTTAAAACCACACCAGTCTTCACATCGTGAACCAAGAGACTTGTCTTCAGTGAACATGACAGCAGTTCCTATACCGGACGGTATAATATGGGACAAGATTGATTATGATATATTCGGTCCGACTGAACTTTTAAAGCTTAAACATGTATTTAAAATTTCTTTAAGTGATATCATTACCTCCAGTACATTTTCTGATGATTGGGACACTGAAACTGTAAATGCTATGATGTCTGATTTAGAAAAAACTGCTGCATTTCCAAACAATGAAATGTTAGAAGGTACTTCAGACTATGATACATTGTACTGTTACCAACATTATGGTCATCATTTCTTGCACAAATCTATAACACCTAGAAATGTATTTGAATACCACCAGTGGGAACACTGCCCAACACCTCCAAAAGGTAGTTCGCAAACTTTTGCACAGATATTCACATACTTTTCAGGGTTCAATACATCTGACCCGAAGTCATTTTATTACAAAGTGACAAAAACATCAGCACAGAAAATTATGTTAACTAACACCAAACAGATTTACTCTGCTTCCTTTATGGCCCAGTTGTCTACACAGGGTTTCGACCTATGGAAGGACACTATAGATTTTAAATCAATCTGGGGTTCGAGGGACTGGCAAGTCCAGGGAACAGAAGCACTTTTTAGAGCATGCCTCATTCCACAGCAGATGATATTTCTAAATGACACTGTGCAACAGACATCCTGTCTTGGACTAGCCAAGAACAAGGAAATAAACTCACCCGAGTTTCCTACACCATCACAGATGGGTGGGGGGCAGAATTCAACTACACAAGGGGTAAGATTAGATGACATTCTCCAGTAGAACAGATCAGATACTGATTGGACGAAATGGCTGATTTGGCCCATTGACACAAACACCTGTCAACAGAGATTTATTAATACAACCGAAGGGTTTAGTATCCTTAGGCCAGATACACGCTATGTACAGAGACAACACCCAGGGGTAGTGACATCCTATAGTGTTGGGAAGTTGTGCCTTGATTGGCTAGAGACCTCAACACTCACAGAAGTAAAACACCATTTGACCTTACTCACACCTGATGTAGACCGTAGGGATTTCTTGCTAGGCCCAAGGAAAATACGTCAGAAACGTTTCATATATGCCAGCATTTATGCCTATTATAATGAAAACTGGAAAATATCCCAACAAGAGGCCGCAGAAAGAATACGGGAAATAGACCGTATTAACCTAGAAAAGGCATTAGCTGTAGTGGATAATGGGTTAACAACTTTGACCTCCAGGATTTACTCCTTAGGCAACATTGTGTCTTCGGCAATCGACATATTAGAACAAGATCTGGCCTTGTTACAACACGGGCAATCTCAGCTATGTTCTATTATGATGCTAAGCTGGACGCTACAATCTTTGCGTGCAGGCTATGTGCCCTGGCGTTTCATAAACACCACGTCTCTGTTTTCAGAATACAATCTGACTGATAAACAGACAGAAATGGCACAAAGGGGAGCCAAATATACAATGCTGCGTATTGAGAAACTGGAAAGGTTACCATTCACTGTAGCCGAATCTCCATCAACTGAATGGCTAATTCATGGCCAAATCACTCTGCCGGTCACTATGTTTCAGTTTGAATATTGCCTTGAGCAAAGGCAGGCAGGCAAATATGAAAAGATGGATAAGGGTTACATTAAGGAAACTTGGGAGTTACCATATAGATACCGATGCCGGAATGGGGATCGAGAAGTGTATCTGAGTGGTACAAACTGCAAGAACGCTTTAAGCGGTTCTCTCATGTGTCAGGATATTTCTCTACATGGAGCCTGTAGCGGCTCAGTAGCAAACCTATCTTGTCACATGACTGGGACCCCAGCTGCAGTGATCACGCCGGTTTTCGAGCTACTCTCGAATGGGAGTTACTTGATGATAAATGATCAAGGTTGCTGTGGGATGCTTCCGGGCGCCGCCTATCTGGTCACTGTTAACTCCAGGGTTACTTGCTGTATGCAAGTATTGTTTCCGCCACTGAACACAGTCAGGGAGGCGCACCTATGGCCTTCACTGAACGTTTCTTTCATACAATTTCATACTCTGAGAAGACTGCAAGCCATGCTTTTGCAGCAACCCGTGCCCTTAACCTCCGCTCGAGAAACCTTTGAACTTCGAGTTGCAAGGACCTCGACTGAGATACAGGCGCTTATACGTACAAACTGCCCGTTTCATTTTGTAGAAATGGTGGGACGTATCTTCAATATGTCTGATACGAGCGGTATTGTACACCTATTTAAGACCATAGGGTCAGGACTGTTAAGCACCTTTCAGACAGTCCTCGGAGTAATCCCAAATTTTATACACTCCATATTGGGAAGCGTATTTGGAAGACTCCCGCTTATCCTATTGCTGATTGCAGGGGTCCTATTCATAATACTACTGCTACGCAATGGACGGCCCAATTCCCAAGGGAATGGCAAACATGCTCCTGGAGCGGAAATACCGTGAACGCATGGTACAACTTCTGGGCATTTCTTGCCTGCGAGAACTCAATGCCTCCTGGTTTCTATCCTTTCGACCAGTCTGGGTAGACTGCATCTTACCTGTTCTTAGATGCCTGTTTTGCGGAGAAGAATGCACGTTGGATCTTTGTCTAACGTTTCCATCAGATGCGCCTCCGGACACGGTTGCAATGCTGGACCCCATAAAAGCCCATGCTCTGCGTTGTCCCCAGCGGCTTCCAATTCTGATTAATGCATTCCTGGAGAGTCCACAGGTGCCGTTTACTCCTGCTGGGTTAGGTGACTCCTCCACAGGCACCCAGGTAACAACTGCCGCACAAGCTGCCGCAGCATCGACTGTTGGCAGTGCTACATTCCATCTATGTGCGATTGACGTTCTCTGTGAGGCGTTGGATTTGTCGTCTGCAGTAGCTCACACAGATAATGTTGTGCTTCCCAGCCAGGACACCTACTCTCGAATTGGCTCATCGCGTCCTGGGAAAGAATTCGGCTTCTCCACTCGTTTTCATAAATAAACGAGCAAATTTGGAACATTTCCTAAATTGACACTTTCGCTTGAGAAAAGCATGGCCTTCTTCCGCTTTGAGTGAAGCAACTTATATAGAGAAACAAAATAGACATTTCTTTTTTTAGTGGCAATTGGAAATAGCTGAATTGTAACATTTTTGAATTTTTTAAAATAATTTTAAAACCATGTTTTTATTTGCTTTTAAAATGTTTTTAAATTGTCCAGATTTTAAGTATGGTCATTGTCATCCTGTTCGGAAGAGGAGTGGGTGTTATGTCCCGTATAGAGGCCCTAATGTAGACCCGTTCATACATGCCCTAAAATGGACGTATTCGTATTTGCCCTAATACGGTCATATTCGTACTTGTCCTATTATGGTCAAAGCTGCATATGCCCTATTACGGTCATAACTGTACATGTCCTATTATAGTCATGATTCCTTATATAGGCATGATCTTTCACCTACATTGGTCCTCGCAAGTACACAACGAGCTCTGAGGGCTGAACATTATCTAGTCTGTGGTTTTGAATACAGCAGGGTTTTTCCCAAACACAGGCCCACACTGTACTCATCAATTATGCATGGCTCTCTAGGAATACACCACCTGCATAATATGTATGTACAAAGTTCACCCCTGACGTCTTCCTCAAGTCTAACAAGGGCCAATACAAACCATACGAAGCAACTAGAGTCTTCAGGGTATGAATACACCACATCTTACCCCAGTAAGACAGAGGGAACCGAGACTTCCATGCTGACACACTGACCAGAGACGGTGAGGCTCCTGCATGCAGTCGCTCCAGCTGACAGCGGTCTAACACAGCCCTTGTGGGGTGTCCAACTCGAGACCAGGATGGGGTCCCACACTCTCTCTATTCAGGTATGGGGGTTCGACTAAATCCTAGAAGGATTCTTGGCTCTTAGGCTTTTAGACCTTCACATATGCTAGGTACACTCAGGTACATCTAGTTAGGCATCGTAGGAGTACGCGCACTTTTCATAATGCTTTTATATTCATGTATGTATTCATGATTATTGCAACATGGTAGAACTGTTCTATCCGTTCACTTTTATCGTACTGCTGATAATATATCTCTGCTATTGTCTGCTGGTTGCCGCAGCACATATATTTTACACTAGAATAACAACTGTTCAATAAATACTTATTGAAACACCCAGACTGTTTATTCTGTGTAATTCTCTGAGACAAACCGAATAAGTAAGCACGAGTGACTGAGCGAAAGGTAGTACATTGTTTCCACGATTCTGAGGAATTTGGGTTGTCATGGTCTAAGGTTGCCAGAAACTAATCTCTCCCCGATAAGAGGAGATTCTAGTGGCACTGTGAGCTAGCTAATGCAAATCCGGCTAACATACGCGGTGGGGGTGCACAGAGCCAGTCAGTCACCAAGCCCACAGTTTATGTTATCCAAATGCGCAGGTCCTTCATGGGTACTATAGGAACTACATGACAGTGGAGTAATATAAAAATAAAAATAAAACGTACCTAATGCTGCTTCTCTCACTTCGCGCCTCCGAGTTTCTCTGCTTACTGGTCCCAGCAGGCACTGGGGCAATATCAGAGACTCCCTGTGCAACGCCCTCGCTGCTCTCATGCTGCATGAGAGCAGCATGGGGACTCGCCTGAGCAGCCTTGTTTAACGCTCGCTGAGGCACAAGGAGTCTGTGCTGTTTCTCCAACCCTGCTGTGCAATACAGCTGGGTTGGATATACCTAACTGCGCATGCCTGTTTGGCTGTCCTAAGACGGCCGGCCAAACAGACATGCACAGTTTGCTGTGCACATCACTTTGCTCCCCTCCCATGGCCCGGCCCCGCCCATCCCCACACACGCTGGCTCAGCCAGCAGCTGAAAAATAAAACAAAAATCGTTTTAATTGTTAGCTGCTGGCTGAGCCAGTGGAGGGATGCTGCTGCCTTTATCTCATGCAGGTTCCTACTCTCTCTCCCTTTGTGACTGTTTTCCATCTTTCGGCTTCTTTTCCCATTGAGTTTTTTCCATGTCTTGTTCTCAGTAAATGTTCGATGAGGAAAAATATTTGACGGTTCCCAAAATCGAATGCTGGTGGTACCGGCAACCACCAGCTCAAATTAAGCACTGTGCTCAATTAAATGATGTGTATGTGGGGTTTGTAGCTTAATTTTTCAGACTCAACAGCTGATTCAGCAATGGGTAGAGTACTTTGTGTTCTGGCCTTGCTTGAATATCTTTCTAAACCGTTCACCTGCAGAAAATGTTCACTTATCATACAGACGGCGAATATTATTCACTGCAGTCCACAGCAAAGTGCACCTCAGCTGTTTCATTTAAGAAGTTATCCACTGCTAATAACTGTTTTTCCTATTGTGCTGTGGCAGATTTTAGATATATTTCAGGTGTAATTCTGGGAGCCATGAGCTACTAAAGCGATCTTTCTTTATGTCAGATGACTGCAAACAACTTGTTTTGCCAGACTTTGCATTACACAAACCCAAGATAGTGGTAGATCCGTGGTACTCATAGTACGGCCCGGCAGGCCTTCATTGGCGGCCCACGGACCTTGCCTTGCAGTTTCCACGGCCGGCAGTAAACACAGAAGATGACCGCAGGAGCATACGTATTAAATAGGTATTCACTATGTATGCTCCTGCAGCCATCTTCTGTGTTTACTGCCGGCCTCTGTGACGTCAGGGCACCTTCGGAAAGCTTCCCAAAAGGCTCTTTAAAAGTCAGCTGTAGGTGCTTTCACAGATGACTTTTAAAAGGGCCTTTTGGGAAGCTTCCTAGTTTGGACAAAGACAGATAGAGGCGCAGAGACAGATAGAGGCACAGAGACAGATAGAGGCACAGAGACAGATAGAGGCACAGAGACAGATAGAGGCGCAGAAACAGATAGAGGCACAGAGACAGATAGAGACAGAGACAGGGACAGACAGAGACAGGGACAGACAGGGACAGACAGACAGAGATAGAGACAGGGACAGAGATAGAGACAGGGACAGACAGAGACAGGGACAGAGATAGAAACAGGGACAGACAGAGACAGGGACAGAGACAGGGACAGACCGGGACAGGGACAGACAGAGACAGGGACAGACAAATAGATAGAGACAGAGACAGACAGACAGATAGAAACAGAGACAGGGACAAACAGAGACAGGGACAGACAGATAGAGACAGAGACAGGAACAGACAGATAGAGACAGGGACAGACAGATAGAGACAGGGACAGACAGATAGAGACAGGGACTGACAGATAGAGACAGGGACATACAGAGACAGGGACAGACAGATAGAGACAGGGACAGACAGAGACAGGGACAGACAGATAGAGACGGAGATAGATAGAGAGAGACAGAGACAGATAGAGACATAGATAGAGACATAGACAGATAGAGACATAGAAGATAGAGAGATAGAAGATAGAGAGATAGAAGATAGAGCGATAGAAGATAGAGAGACATAGAAGATAGAGACATAGAGATAGAGATATAGAGATAGAGAGAGATAGAGAGAGATAGAGAGAGATAGAGAGAGATAGAGAGATAGAGAGAGATAGAGAGATAGAGAGAGATAGAGATAGCTAGAGAGAGAGAGAGATAGAGATAGCTAGAGACAGATAGAGAGAGAGAGAGATAGCTAGAGAGAGATAGCTAGAGAGAGAGAGATAGCTAGAGAGAGATAGAGAGAGAGATAGAGAGAGAGAGAGAGAGAGATAGAGAGATGGATAGAGAGAGAGATAGAGAGAGAGAGACAGTGAGAGAGAGAGATAGATAGAGAGAGAGATAGAGCGAGAAAGATAGAGAGGGATAGAGAGAGATAGATAGAGATAGAGCGAAAGATAGATAGATAGATAGATAGATAGATAGATAGATAGATAGATGGATAGATATAGATAGATGTGTGTTTGCCGGGTCTGGTGGCTCAGTGGACGAATGCGTCCGCTGCAGGGGCCTGTGTTCAACCTCATGGTCACAGTTTTTTTTTTCTTGCTCTAGCCCCGCCCGCCACCCCCACTGACCCCGCCCCCACCGGTGCGGCCCTCAGCCACAAACCACACTGTAAATTTGGCCCCCGAGAGAAAGTTTGTGAGTACCCATGTGGCAGAAGGTATTTATCACGATAATTAATCACACTAAAAATAGGCACACTACATCTAGAAGTCTTGTGTCTGACTCTTGTGTGGCTGAGTTCTCATTTCCTAATATGTTTCCTCCTTTATCCACTCATTTGGATCTTTCAAGAATCATTTACCTATTTCTCAATTCCACTGCACCCATTTTATAAACCTTAGAGGGTTGAGAAGCTGTGAGAAAACACCACGAGTGTAAACCAATGCTCTTCAGATTATGAGTGGATGCAGGGGCGAGGTGAACCCCCTGCAGTAGAGGAATTAGCATATTTTTTGTATTGTCTAATGTTGACAAAAATACAGTAAATGGATCACTTATCATTCTGAGCAAAATAATCAATGATTCCTTACGTTGTAATCTACATGTAAGAAATAATTTTAGATTCTGTTGGATCCTTGCTGCATCCTTACAAACTCGGTGTTTGCATCTGAAATATAATATACTGGGGTGATATAGTATTGTATTTTGCTTGCATCCAACTATTGTAAGGAGACCTTTGGAGCAGAACATGTGGGATCATGTAGAGACAGGCCACCAGCGTGTGGGATAGAATGTCATTAAGCATTTGTTTCATTAGAGTGAGCATTGTCACCTTTCAGAGCATGAAGAATGAGACAATCTGGCCCAATGTGTATTTGCATTGCATGCTGAATCGATTTAATTGTGGCTATTATGTGTACAGGAGAATTGCTGCATAATGGACAGCCTGCATGATAAACTAACATTCCTTCTTATGCCACACAATTGCAAGACAGAATTGTTTTAAATAACATATTCAGAACAAATATTTATGATAAAGTACACTCTACTGTATATTATATGGATATTGCAAGCCACTGAGACATTGAATATCTTTATGGAGGAATGAGTTTTCTAAGGTTATGGAACTCCGAGGCCCCTTGCAATATCCTTCTAACATATTGCAGAAGGAATTTTTCCCTACACTACATCCTCACTCCATGACTCTTGTACTAAACTGCTTAAATCCTTGGTATCTTGCTCCTTCATCTGAAAGAGATAATATGGTTACAGCCAGATAAAATAAACAAGGATGTGCAGACTACTATGAAACTAATATGAAACTAGTAATCTGTTGCCAAAACATACAATAAGCAGTTTAATATAAGTCTCTTTAAAAAAGCTGTAGCTTGGAATGTTTGGTATCATGTAAAGACATTCTTGCTCTCCTGTCATGAACTCCCAGTGCTAAATTTGAGCCAGCTGGGCCACTGGCACTCATTTTTTAAGACCAGCACTTACTTTTTCACATCAGACATTTCCTGAGAGCAAGAGAGAGAAAAACACAAAGGAGAAAGAAGGCGGAGGAAAAATATGAAAAAAGTCACAACAGGAGTAAGCAGGAACCTGAAAGAGTAAGATAAGGGGGAAGGTGGTGTCTGGTAGTGGGTTAAAGAGGCATGATGTGGATTAAAGACTGTGCACCCTTTGTATTCTGTGTGCTGACATTTAATAGCACAACTGTGGCTTCTGAGCAGAGCTTTGGGCACCGGCACTCATTATTTTACAAATTAAGCACTGTGAACTCTAGCAGGGCCAATTGTGCTAGTGATGCTTTAATTTCGGGGGAAATATTTCAGAAGAGTTGAACTGCTAGCTCTGCATTTCATTCTTTACATTTTTATCACTACCTGCTGTCTCCGGCATGACAACATCTGAACCTTGAAGTACAGTAGTGTAGCAATATAGTTTTCTTATGACAGGTGACCATTGATGTCACATCTAGACTGTAATAAGAAACTTCAAGAAATATATATATGTTTGTGTGTGTGGGCATGTATAACCCACGCTGCGGGGACCTGCTCGCTTTATAACCTACCCTATCAAAGTGCTCGTGGAGTTAGAATAGTAATTATGAATATATACCCTTACAACGTATGCGGATACATCGCATGCCATTACAACGCGGTCGTTACAACAACGCGTTGTTAGAACGCTTACCATTACATCGCAAGTCATTACTACGACTTGCTGCAGGGGGCGCGCTGGACTTAGGAATAGTATTATTTACTATTCCTACTCCAGTTTGTGCAACAGCAGGGAAGGTGTTCGATTCTAAATCCAACACCAGTGCGCCCCCTACAGCAAGTCGTAGTAATGACTTGCGATGTAATGGTATGCGTGGTAACAACGCAGTACTTGTAACAACCGCATTGTAATGGTACCGTGTTGTGGAGACAGCGTTGTAAACGCTGTTTCCCAGTAATTACACACTTCATTACGGTCAATGGCCAGTCCTCATAATAATAGGTATGTTATGGTGTGTGTGTGTGTCTGTGTGTCTGTGGGGGTTACTGGTTGAGGGAGTGAAACCCTTCTCAAGCAGCAACCATAATTCTTCTCAGGGTGAAGTCATAAGCAAAATCTGAATTAGCCTGTGCTCAACCTTTAGGTAGTTTAGCACAGAGCAGTCAGGCTTGACTGAGAGGCAATATGTAAAGTATTTGGGCATCACTTCAAAACAGTAACACAGTGAAAGTACACCACAAAAGGAGCCCACACCAGTTTAGAAAAATAGAGTAATTTTTAATAAATAAGACAAGAGCAATACAAAAAAATACAATTAGTAGAGCCGGAGATATGCAGGTTTTTAACGTTTTCAGTAAAAATAGCGCCAAAAAGCACAAAGCACCAACTGTGAATATCTGGTCGTGCCGGACCAGAACAAAGTTACAAGTCAGGATGACAATGATGGAGCGCAGGCCAGCTGCAGGGATCCAGTTAGGTCCGCTGAACAAAGTACCTTAAATCCTGGTTTGCGGAGCGTTGCAACGGTCAGTGTTGAAGATGTGTTGATTCCAAGATACAGTAAGGCTGCAGTGCGAGGTCCTGCTTCGTCGCTGAGGATCCCATCTACAAGGGCTTGCAAGTTGCGATGCAAAGTATGGCATCAAGGATGCATCACGCAGTCGGGTGATGCATCAGTTCCGAGGAGCTGTGAGGCTGCGATGTAGAGTTGGGTGTCGTAGTCGCGGCTGCCGTTGACGAGGGATAGGAGGGCCTGTGCCGAGGATGTGTTGCACAGTGGCAGTTCCAATTAGGTGACGGGCTGCGATGCAGGTCTTTGCGATGGATCCGATTCACGCAGCAGTGGCGATGCATCGGTTCTGCTTGGGGTTGAGCTCTGCAACAGAGCAAATGTGTCAGTTCTGCCGGATCCACAGAGGCTGCCCCAGCACCTTAGGCCTACCTCCAAGGGTCCAGGACTGGGGTGACACCACTTGGCTGGGTAGATTCACTAGAAATTCAATGAAAAAACGAAAGGTTAAAGTAATGTTATAGTTCAGTGAAATGTTCAGCTTTAAACTCTAAAAACCACTAGAATTCACAAATTATACTTAGAGTTATCTCAAGCAACTATAACTCATGCCCTAAGGTAACTATAACTTGAGCCCTCGCCATACACTGCTAATCACCCTACATATTACATCACCCCTGATATCTTCTTTGACATCATTGATAACATCACTGTGCATGGCAAGGACGTGAGTTATAGTTACCTTAGGTCACGTGGTATAGAGTTTAAAACTGAACATTCCACCGAACTATAAAGATAATTTAACCCTTGTTTTTTTCACTGAAATATATATATATAGATATATAGATATATATATTCACTGAAAAAACCGTAGGTTTCAGACATGTTATAGTTAGGAATTAGCATTTAAAAAACCTTTGAAATTCACTGAAAAAACCATAGGTTTCAGATATGTTATAGTTAGAAATTAGCATTTAAAAAACCTTTGAAATTCACTGAAAAAACCATAGGTTTTAGGGACAGTTATAGTTAGTTGGACATTTTACTCGTACAAAACCCGTGAAATTCCCCCGTTATAGTTAGTTCAGCTAACTATAACTCGCGCCCCCGCAATGCACTGCTGATGACGTCACATATTACATCACTCATGACATGGTCAGTGACATCACTGATGACATCACTGATGACATCTCAAATGACATCACTGATGACATCATCCAGCGACTGTGTGTTTCTGTAAAGTTTAAATATTTTTAATATATATAGGAAAAGACGTATTGAAGAATGAGTGGGTGTGTAAGTGTCTGTATGGATGATTTAGTAGGTGCGTGACTGACTCTATAAGTGAGTGATTTAACGTATCTTACTGAATGCATGGGTTAGTGACTAAACTGGGTGAATGTCTGTATCCGTCTGTCTGTTGCTGTGTAAGTGGCTGCATGGGTTTGTGAATAGCTACATGAGTGTCTATAAGAGTTATTGATTTGTTGTCTGAGTATCTGTACGGGTGCCTGAGTGTTTGTGTGGATGGGGTGTGTGCGACTGTGCATAGATGTGTGAGTGGGTGATTCACTGGGTGGATGGTTTCAAGAGTGCATCTGTGATAGACTGTATGGGTGGGTAAGTGTGTGTAAGAGTGTATTAGTGAGTGAATGTATGTCCCAGTGGTACATGTGTGAGTAACTACATATGTGAAAGGCAGTATATATGTGTGTTGGAGTATATAAATAGCTATAAGCGAGAGTGAGTGATTGTGATAGTGGCTGTATGGATGAGTGTGTGCTTGTATCAGTGATTATATAAGAGCGTAACAATGTGCTAGTATTTGTATGATTAAGTGAGCTGGTGTGTGTATAACTGTATAGGTGAGTAAATGGCAGTGTGTTTAATTATTTGCATGACTGACTAGGTGTGTGAGTACCTCTATGGATGAGTGGCGGTGTTTGAGTGTCTATATAGGAGTAAGAGTGCATATGATAGTCCTGTACTGAGTGACCATAAGTATGAGTGACTGTACGGGTGAGTGAGTGGATGTGTGTGTGTAGACCTAAGAATCAGTGAGTGGGTATGTAGTTATTGGTGTTGGAGTGTCTATGGTTTTGCGAATGGCAGTCTGTAATTTAGATTGGGTGTATCAAAGGTTATATTAGGGTGTGAAGAGCTGCATCAGATTATCACGTGGATGATGTCATCAGTGATGTCATTTGAGATGTCATCAGTGATGTCATCAGTGATGTCACTGACCATGTCATGAGTGATGTAATATGTGACGTCATCAGCAGTGCATTGCGGGGCGCGAGTTATAGTTAGCTGAACTAACTATAACGGGGGAATTTCACGGGTTTTGTACGAGTAAAATGTCCAACTAACTATAACTGTCCCTAAAACCTATGGTTTTTTCAGTGAATTTCAAAGGTTTTTTAAATGCTAATTTCTAACTATAACATATCTGAAACCTATGGTTTTTTCAGTGAATTTCAAAGGTTTTTTAAATGCTAATTCCTAACTATAACATGTCTGAAACCTACGGTTTTTTCAGTGAATTTCAAAGGTTTTGTAAATGACAATTTTTAAATGTATTAATTGTTATATTAATTTTTTTCATACTGATTTACTACATTTTTAGAAACAATTTTTTTTACATATTTTATTTTTTAAATTACATTGTAATTACATTATACATTACATTATAAAAATACTTTCTCAGAATGAATTACTTTAGTTTAAATACTTTGCACATAGGCAATAGACTTTTAAGTACAGTAGTTACAGTTGTTGCAATGGGCAACACATTTTCAAACACAATGCAACATTCAGCTCAATGTGAATTTCTAGTTAAATGCAATTAGTTACTTTATGGATTACTTTTCTAACCACAGGACTGGATCCTAGATTCAGTCCTGGTACATCTCCTGTAAACAGTTGAGTAAAAGCGTTTTGGTTACAGTCGTGATTTTTAAGGAATATTATTGTATTTTAAAAGTTGACACTTAGAAACTTTTTCTCATAGAATCACCAATGTTATCCTATGGAAGGAAATTCACTTAGCAGGTAAAAACTGTTATCGTTACTTTTTCTTACTCAGTGTTGGATCCTGGATCCAGCACTGGTGCATCTCCTGTAAACAGTTGAAAGAATGCGTTTAAGTCATACAGGCGATTTTTAAGGAATATTTGTAGTTTGTGAAAATCGACACTTTGAAACTTTTCTGCTGAAAACCAGACAATGGATTCCTATGGAAGAAAATATAAGTTACTGGTAAGTACGGTTAAAATTACTTTTCAGGGTCAGTGCTGGGCTAAAAGATGCAGCACTGGGTTCTCTCCTGATAACAGGTGAGTAAATTGGAATTCGTACTTTGGTTGATTTTAGAGGAATATTATAATTTTCCAAAACTCCACACTTAGAAGAATTTCCAAGTGAATCCAGTCAATGTTAGCCTATGAAGGAAATTCAAGTTACCGGTAAGTACGGTTAAAATTACTTTTCAGGACCAGTACTGGGCTGAAAGATACAGCACTGAGGTCTCTCCTGATAACAGGTGAGTAAATCGGAATTCGTATTTCGGCTGATTTTAGAGGAATATTTTAAAGTTCCAAAACTCCACACTTAGAAGAATTTCCAAGTGAAACCAGTCAATGTTAGCCTATGAAGGAAATTCAAGTTACCGGTAAGTACGGTTAAAATTACTTTTCAGGACCAGTACTGGGCTGAAAGATGCAGCACTGAGGTCTCTCCTGATAACAGGTGAGTAAATCAGAATTCGGATTTCGGCTGATTTTAGAGGAATATTTGTATGTTTCAAAAATCAACACTTAGAAACTTTTTCAGCAAAAAGTAGGCAATGATATCCTATGGAAGGAAATTCAAGTTACTGGTAAGTACGGTTAAAATTACTTTTGAGGATCAGTACTGGGCTGAAAGATACAGCACTGAGGTCTCTCCTGATAACAGGTGAGTAAATCGGAATTCGTATTTCGGCTGATTTTAGAGGAATATTTTAAAGTTCCAAAACTCCACACTTAGAAGAATTTCCAAGTGAAACCAGTCAATGTTAGCCTATGGAAGGAAATTCAAGTTACTGGTAAGTACGGTTAAAATTACTTTTCAGGACCAGTACTGGGCTGAAAGATACAGCACTGAGGTCTCTCCTGATAACAGGTGAGTAAATCGGAATTCGTATTTCGGCTGATTTTAGAGGAATATTTTAAAGTTCCAAAACTCCACACTTAGAAGAATTTCCAAGTGAAACCAGTCAATGTTAGCCTATGAAGGAAATTCAAGTTACCGGTAAGTACGGTTAAAATTACTTTTCAGGACCAGTACTGGGCTGAAAGATGCAGCACCGAGGTCTCTCCTGATAACAGGTGAGTAAATCAGAATTCGTAGTAAGGCAGATTTTAGAGGAATATTTGCACAATGGTGAAGGGAGGGGGCGGGGCCTGAGGTGACATCTGTGCAAACGCGCCCCGTGGCGCGTTTTAAGTTGGGGGATTAAGTCCCCTTGAATCATGAGGTTCCCTAGGGGCCAACTAGCCCACCATGAACCTCCAGTATGCGCCAGGGGCTGCGTTGCAGAGACGTGTAGAGAGGCCACACCCCTTTTACACCTCTCTGCAACGCAGCTCTGTGGCGCTTTCTGGATGTACCTGTTGGGCTAGTTGGCCCCAGAGACCCTCAGGATTGAAGGGGATTTAATCCCCATCTTAAAACGCGCCACGGGGCCTGTTTGCACACATGTCACATGAAGCCCCGCCCCTCCCTTCACCACTGTGCAAACGCGCCCTGTGGCGCGTTTTAAGTTGGAGGATTAAGTCCCCTTGAATCCTGAGGGTCCCTGGAGTCCAACTAGCCCACCATATACCTCCAAAAGCGCCACAGAGCTGCGTTGCAGAGAGGTGTAAAAGGGGCGTGGCCTATGTACACGTCTCTGCAAGGCAGCCCCTGGTGCATACTGGAGGTTCCTGGTGGGCTAGTTGGCCCCAGGGACCCCCAGTATTCAAGGGGAATTCGTTCCCCTCTGCAAACGCGCCAGGGGCGCATTTGCAGAGTACTGCAGGGAGGGGGGCGGGGCCTCCGGCACAATGCCGGTCGTGTTTTTTTTTTTTTTTTTTTTTTAATGGGAGGGGGCTGCGTGGCCCCCCTTCCCTGCCCACTTTGGCCCCGGGGACCCCATCCCCCGGGGCCTGAGCATTTTTTTTTTTTTTTAAATTTAAAAAAAACGGGAAGAGGGCCGTGTGGCCCCCTTCCCTGGGCCTGTATTGGCCCCGGGGACCCCATCCCCGGGGCATGGCCTCGATTTTTATTTTTTTCTTTGGAGGGGGCTGCGTGGCCCCCCTCCTCAGGCCATTTAAGGCCCCGGGGACCCTATCCCCCGGGGCCGGCCTTTCCCTTATTTAAAAAAAAATTTTGGGGAACTTTGGGGAGGGGGCTGCGTGGCCCCCTCCCGGGCCACTTATGGCCCCGGGGACCCCATCCCCCGGGGCCTGGCCTCACGTTGGAGACTGTGGGGGGTCCCCAATCCCCCACAGTCCCAGCCGGCTTCCCGCCTCCTGCGGAAGCCGGCATTGCTTTTCCACATGGGGAGCAGCTAACATGCTGCTCCCCATGTGGAAAGCATTGGTTTGCATTTTGAAAGAGAGAGCAGGTTTCCTGCTCTCTCTTTCAAAATGCAAACCAAGTTTGCTATGACAGGACGGGAGCCGCGAGGCTCCGTCCTGTCATAGCAAACAGCAGTGTCCCGGGGTAGGCACCCCGGGACACTGCAGGAGCCGGCCCTGGGGGTGGTGGTCCCCAGGGCCATCAAGGGCTCCAGGAGGGGGCCGCGCGGCCCCCTCCCATTCAGTGCACAGCCCCGGGGAGGTGGTGGTCCCCGGGGCTTGGGGTCCGTAACGGACCCCCATATTTAAATGTTTAGTGCCCCGGGAGGTGGCGGTCCCCGGGGCATGTGGGGGCTGGAGCCCCCACCCAGGTTTAAAAAAAAAAAAAAAAAGCCCCCGGGAGGTGGCGGTCCCCGGGGCTGCGGGAGGGCTCAGAGCCCTCCCGCCATCATTTTTAAATAAAGCCCCGGGGGGTGGTGGTCCCCGGGGCTTGGGGGGCCTTAGAGGCCCCCCCGACATAAATTAAAACCCCCCCACCATGCCCCCGGGACTTGGGCCACCCGGGGGCCAATTAACATCGAAGGGCGGGAGACCGCGCTTCGATTTTTTTTTTTTTGGCAGGATCCGCGCTCCCTGAGCGCATCCTGCCGATTTAAAAAAAAAATAAAATAATAATTTTTGCCCAGGGGGTCCTTATGGGACCCCCTGAGCAGACCTAGGGGGTCAGGGTGTTTCTACCCTGCCCCCTTTGTGCGTTTTGCGCACTTGTTTCTGTCCCTCGGTTCTACCGAGGGACCAAATGGCTGCCAACACTTCCTGATTTGGAGTGTTGACAGCCAATTAGCATGCAGCTCATGATCGGGAGGGTGCGCGAATCCGACGCGGCCATAGATATATATGTACTTTTACTTTTGATTTTCTCAGCAACTACTGAACGGATTTACACCATTTAACAAAAGGGTTCTTTCTGAACCAAGAACTACCTCTTTGACAAATTTGGTGTAATTCCGTTCAGCAGTTCGAGGCTGTAGCCGTGTCTAAAGTTTCCTATGGAAAAATGAATGGGGAAAACGCGTTTTGGGACCCCCTTTTTTCTCGGCCCCCGCTTGACGAATCACCCCGAGACTTTCAGGGTAGGAACGGACCGGAGCGCCCCACAAAGTTTAAAAATTTTGAGAAGATACGTCAACCGGCAAGAGAGTTATTTCAAATAGAATGTCGCGGATTTCCTATGGAAAATAGGTTCTAACTATAACTATCTACTGGCGACTGCCAGTAGATAATATATATATATATATATACAAATATATATATATATACATATATATATATATATATGATAGATAGATAGATAGATAGATAGATAGATAGATAGATAGATAGATAGATAGATAGATAGATAGATAGATAGATATTGAGCATTCTAAACGATGTACTACTGAATTTCAACATGAAGAATCTCTTGGTACTGTTGGATATTCTTGTGCATTTGCGTTTTTGCGCATTAATAACAATGTCTAGAATTTGGTTTTACACTTGATTACACATGTATATGCTGAAATGGTACTGTTGTCTTTAAAACGAGTTTTGTTTGACATTCAGAAATATGTTTTTCTGACTCCTTTTGATTAAGCCTCAGTTTGGGCCTAGCAGCCATCTTGTTCAAAATGGATCCTTCCCTCTGCTTCATTCGCTGTTGTTATTTCTGCAGCACACCGTCCAGCAGAGTCATGTTTGTTTATTTCCATTGCCATTGTTCAGGGTGTTCTCAATAAATCTTCCCCGATCCAGTCACAAAACGGTATCTTTTCTTCATGTTCCATCTGTTATCTCACTGTACCCTATTCATTCACAATAACGTGCTGTTGGTCATGTATGTAGTTTGTTCTACCACCTCCAGATGGCATTAGCATAAAGCGGGCAGAATCAATATTCATGTAGTGGGTTAGTGCTTAGGTGCTAAGGCAATATGACATTTAATAAAAATGAGTTCACACCACAGTGATTCTGCAGTTCTAGTGATTTAATATGCAAAAACAGTGTATATAAACGCTTGATTTTGGGGGTGAGCCAGATGTCTTTCCTGATGACAGATGGTGCTAGGGAAGCTCTCTGTTTCTCTTTTGATTTTGCTGCCCACTTCAGAATATTTTTGATTTTCTATTTCTCTGTAATGATCTATTTGCTGAGTGTCTTCATAGCATTGACTGCATTTCTTTTTGAATTTTTGTAATACATTCTTTAAACTATTCAGCTGATCTAGAACTCAGTTATTGATTGGGCCCTTTTATTTAATTGTTTGCATATTTTTGACTAGTCTGAAGTGTTGGGATGTGCCTTACCTTGGGGGCACATTGCCTCAGGAAACTAAGGTTTAACACCGTCTTTAATTCATCAAACTGTTGGCCTTTTGTTGCGGTAATATTTTGGGGTGTCAAGATTTTGGGGATCCCTCCACCCACAATACAACAATATCGAGGACAAGATATAGAGGGGCAAAATATTGAAAGGTACGTGCATAAAGGGAAGTATATTTACCATTGATAACTCTACATCTACATACCTTGAAGATATATGTACTGTGGAGGTACGTATAAGTGGAGTTAAGTATAGAAAATCTAGACTTACCCGTCAATTGTTTTTTTAATATATTGTCTTTGATATTTAGTACCATTGAAATTCTGCCTTCTATATATTTAGTGCGCACACCTTCTAGACCCCTTTCTCCTCAATGGAGCACTGACTGAACTAAAACCATATTTAGGTCCTTGATTTCACGTCACTCAAATGCATGTAGCTGGCTGCACCAGATCTATATATGTATTAGGCTTTAATGTGTTTAGCACAGCAGTCCCTCCTCATTCTGAGACCTACACTGCAAGAGGAAGGCAGCTAGTTTGGAAATTCACAATGCAGTAGCTCAGTCATGCCAGTTCATTGATCCAACCTTTTCTCTCCAGCTTTGAGGCTCTAGGAATTCTTCTTCTCTCTTACTATCCCATCGCACCCACCACCAGTAGAAGCACAGAATGCATGTAGCACAGAAGCCATTTAGTTACTGTAAGCTTACTAAAAATATAGATTTAAACTTGATGCAGAACACCAATAATTACTGGCAGCGTTCCTGAATTGCACTCAAGGATCACACATCTATTAGTTGTTATTTCCCTAATGATCCAAGCATTGTGTTGCATGACTCACCACTCGTCAGAAGTGGACAGGTTTCTTGTCCACAATAAATTGTTATTTTCCACATTTAAACTGGCTTTTTCTTCAACTGCGCTTTTCCCATAAACTTCAGGGTCTCCCAGAGTTTGCATGTTCCCTTAAGTGTACACATTTTCTATCTACAGTCTGGCTAAATTATATGTATTTTTTATAGTCCTGCGGATCACTTCAATACTAAAAGAATCCATTCCGCCTCCTCATCTATTAAAATGTATATTTCCTTATAAACCACCATCTCTCTTAAAATGTGATGGTTCCTGTTAGAAATTGGGTCTCTTGTTGGCAGTGGCTTGCACCCTGTCCGCGTAGGGACCCTCACTCTAGTCAGGGTAAGGGAGTCACATGGCTAAGATAACTCCTGCTCACCCCCTTGGCAGCTTGGCACGAGCAGTCAGTCTTATCTCAGATGCAATGAGTAAAGCATTTCTA
Organism: Calotriton arnoldi; assembly: GCA_963921515.1. Classification (NCBI taxonomy): domain Eukaryota; kingdom Metazoa; phylum Chordata; class Amphibia; order Caudata; family Salamandridae; genus Calotriton; species Calotriton arnoldi. Next base: position 480,658 of record CAWUFW010009835.1, read on the forward strand.
CATACACACACAGTAACACAGTGAAAACACTACAAAATTAGTCCACACCAGTTTAGAAAAGTTGCCAATATTTATCTGAATAAAACAAGAACAAAGTGACAAAAATTCAACATACACAAGTAAAAATATCACTTTTCAAAGATTAAGCAAGTTTAGTCCATAGAAATCAATGGATCATTACTTTTAGCACAAAGTACCTTAGATGCATCAAAATCAGAGACGGTGCGAGCCACAAGGGAGGTGACGTGCCGGAAAAGCAAAGCACAGGGGAGGTGATGCATCGGTTCCTTACTGCCAAGGAAGGTGATGCTTCAGATCCTTTCTGCTAGGTAGGGGAAGTGATGCGTCGGTTCCTTACTGAAGGGGATGTGATGTGTCATTCTCCGGACACGCTGCCTCGGTCCTTTACTGCTGGACAACGTCAATGAAGAAATCGCAGCCCAGGGATGATGCATCAAAAATCCAGATGCGCTGGATCGATGCGACAGCGGCAATGCAGGCGCTGCGTCGATTCCACAGCCACGAAGCAGGTGCTGCATCGGAGTTGGAGCGGCGAGTCACGGACTTCAGTGATGCGGTGCTCGAAACTCATGCTGCGGCGATTCTTCTGCCGCTTTGCGACAGAAAGCTGGAGCCTGCGGTGAAAGCCATGATTGATGTGCCAATCGGGAACCACGCTCAGGTGCTGGCAACGGTAATTCATCAAAGTTTGTAGCGATGCATTGATAAAAACAAATGCTGAGAGTTGGCGCGTGGATCTTCTCCATCAGTTCACCAGATTCTACTTCCAAGGGCCCAGGAACTGGATTTGGCAGCACTTGGCAAGTCAGGACTCTCAGCAGAAGAGCCCAGTCACTGGTAGGTGAAATCTTTGATGGCCCTGAGACGTTATAACAGAAGGAAAGTACGCACAAGCCCTTGGAGAACTTTGGAAACAGGATGTATAAAGCAAAGTCCAGTCCTATCACTCCCAGGACAGAAGCAGCAAGCAGCAGGCCAGCACAACAAAGCAACAGGCAGAGTGTCAGTTCCTCCTACAATATCCAACTCTTCTTCCTGTCAGAATATCCTTTAGTCCAGAAGTGTTCTGATATGAGAGTGTCAGAGGTCCAATACTTATACCCCTTTCTGCCTTTTAAGTAGGCAAACTTCAAAGTAAAGTCTTTGTAGTGCACTAGACCCTGCTTTTCCTTGACCTAGCTCCAGACACACTACAGTGGGGTTATGAGATCTTTGTGTGAGGACAGGCACAGCCCTATTCAGGTGTCAGTGACAACTCCTGCCACCACTCTAGCTCAGGAAGGCCCATCAGCCTGTTGATGGGCCATCAGGATATGCAGGGCACACCTCAAGTCCCTTTGTGTGACTGTCTAGAGTGAATACACAAACAACCCAGATGTCATTCTAAACCAGACGTTGATTCCATAGGCAGGCAGAGGCACAGCATCGTAAAGCAAGAAAATGCCCACTTTCTAAAAGCGGCATTTAAAAACATAGAGTATAAAAACCACCTTCACTAAAAGATGTATTTTTAAATTCTGAGTTCAGGTAACCCAAACTCCAAATCTCTATAAGCTCCCAATGGGAAATTACACTTAATAGATATTTCAAGTAAATCACCATGTTACTCTATGGGAGAGATAGTGCTTGCAAAAGTGAAAACGAAATTAGCAGTATTTCACTATTAGGACATGTAAAACCGACCAGGACATGTCATACCTTTTAAATACACTGCACCCTGACCATGGGACTGCCTTGGGCCTACCTTAGGGGTGCCTTACATGTAATAAAATGGAAGGCTTTGGCCTGGCGAGTGGGTGCACTTGCCAGGTCGAAATGGCAGTTCAAAACTGCACTCACAGACACTGCAGTGGTAGGCCTGAGACATGTTTGTAGGGCTACTTATGTGGGTGGCACAATCAGTGCTGCAGGCCCACTAGCAGCGTTTAATTTACAGGCCCTGGCCCACCTGGTGCACTTTACTGGGGACTTACTAGTAAATCAAAATATGCCAATCATGGATAAACCAATCACCAATACAATTTAGATAGAGAGCATATGCACTTTAGCACTGGTTAGCAGTGGTAAAGTACCCAGAGTTCTAAAGCCAACAAAAACGGGTTCAGAACAATAGGAGGAAGAAGGCAAAAAGTTTGGGGATAACCCTGCAAAAAGGTCCAGGTCCAACAGTTCCCTATACACCTTCTGAGCTACTGAGTATGCATGTTTCCTATTTAAATTCCAGCCTCCTCAGGAATGCAGATTTTTTTAATGTCTTTTTTTGGCACCTGAGGGGTATCTTCCCTGTTCAGAGATGGGTCTCAGGAAATGCTGGGGGATGAAAGAGCTAGCTTTGAGTTTATTTTTTTTCAAATTCTTCTCCAACCTCACTGGCTCACCATTAATTTTATTAATGCTGCTTGTATTCATTTAACTTCACCACTGAATTCAAAAGGCATGGAGGCGCAAATTTTGTACCAGAATCAGTGTGAAGTATTTTACTTTTTTGTCTGATTTTAGGTTATGACCTTGGCATGCCGAATCAAATTACATGAAGCTCCGGAAATATCTCAAATCCAAACTTCAAACTCACTTTTAACTGAACTTCATGCCTTAAAGGGATCACGATTGAAGAACATAGGACTGAATAAAGGATGCCGTATAGTCAGTGTTTTTGCACACGACTGGTTTATGCCCTCAGCTTCATTTGTGATGTGAGTAATGTACTAATGTACTAATCAGTCACATTTTAAAATGGCAATTTGCAGAAGGTCACTGACACTCAATAATATGTATGAGGCAGGAGGCATTTAGCAACCCCCAGCGTTTGGCTACAAATGAAGAGATCGAGTCCTGCAAAGGACAGCAGGCCCCATCCCTATGTGTGTATTCCCTGCACGGTGACTTTTTTTAAAGTAGCCTTTGTCCGACTGTTTGTAGAAATAAAAGTTGTCTGGAGGGAATACATCAGGCAGAGTTTCCACCAGTGCCTCTGCACCCATTAACAAAGCGAAAGGCCTGCCACAGTGACAGCTTCCACTTTGTATTACATACATTTACATGTATTTCACTGCAAATTCCACCGAAGGGGGCATGAAACGTGTGACGAGTCATTAAAACATGCATTTAGTACATTGTGACACGCTCTTTTGCAAAGACAGCGGTTTTGCTAAACTGGTGAATCTGGGACCATGAAAGAGTTTTGCACACTTGGCCCTTACCTTAACTGGCTCTAATCACATCCGCTTCTGCCTAAAGGATGCCGGGGCATATTATCAACGGCCAGCGATAATTATCGCTGGCCGTTCTCAGCGTGAGAATTGTTATCGCCGGCTACCGCAGATAATTATCGCCATGCTAGCGCTGTATTAACAACGCATAGCGCAATGGTGATAATTATTCCTGCGATAGCTTGTTTTCCATGGAACATCGCTGGTTTTCCAGCGATGTTCCATGGAAAACGGCGATAACCTTGCTGATACGACCCTGTGGTCGTATCAGCATAATCCACCTCCAATATAAAGTATAGGTAAGTCAGCATTTTTGCAGACGTTAGTTTTAGGCGAAAACCGCGGTTTTCGCCAAAAACTAACGTCTGCAAAAATGCCTGGACCTCCTTGTAAATATCGCGATGTGCACATCAGCGATATTTACAAGGTTGTTCTGCCCAGTGACGCCCACTTTGCATCTCATTAGAGATGCAGAGGGAGGCGTCGGGTAAAAGGGTGCTAACATGCGCTAATGCATGTTATCACCCTCTTGTTAATAGGGCGAAAACATTATCTCCGCTTTTTTGGCTTTTAAAGCCAAAAAAGCGGAGATAAGGCCCTTGATAATATGCCCCGCCGTTTTTCCAAATACACATTCAGCGCTGTAAAGATGGCGTGCAAGGCTTGATGGAGCTACACAATAATATCCTTGTGGATGGGGCAGGAGGAGGGAGGGGGGCAACTTGGCCATGAAAACGGTAGCAACGGTGCCTCTCCCTGCCTCTGAAATCATTGTTGTTTATGCATCATTTTTGTTTTAACACGTTTGTTTGTATAAGATTTGGAAAACAGCCATGTAAATAAACGACATAAACAAATTATATATCAGCGCTCACTTGTTTTCCAACTTGCATCCTGACGACGTGCACAACAGTCAGCCCCCGGGGAGCTCGTATTGCTGGTAGCGCACCTCTCGTCCCCTTCTGCTGTGATGTCAGCACATTTTACCGCACACCGACAACAAAACAAGGAATGCTGACGGTGTCCCAGTGTTCCGTGCGTGTACGCTATGCAGGATGTGCGGGGGAGTCAGGTAGCTCGAGGGGTTTGCCGGGCACGGCTCCCCATCTGAATATTAGATCTCAGGTTAAGACTTGGCCAACCTAAAAAACAAGCAGAAGTCACACCCATCTCACAGTTGTTCATTGGCCGGTGTGTAATTTATTGTTGTTTTCAGCACGGGGGTGGTTGTGGGTGTGTGTGCCTGTGTGTGTGTGTGTGTGTGTGTGAGGGGGGGGCGTTTGGAATGGTATAAAAAAAAATAGGCCCGGACACACAAAAAAGAAAATGTCCGCATTTTGGATCGTGACCCATTGCTTGGTCAGTACTCGAGGCACAGCTGAAGCAAAATGTGAAATAAAACATGGATTCCTTCACCAGCCCAAAGTGCAACCTCTGTTCTCAGCAATCTTGAATATTTGGACTTAATAATTTGTTCGACCATCAGAAATAGAATCCGATTGGGTAGTTTGTACCACAAAGGATGAGGGGCACATACTGTACTTGTGTTTCTGGTCCATGCTCTTGCAGCAATGTCTTTTTCTGCCATCACCTCTTAAAGATACAGGAGCCTGCATACATGCATTGCCTGTTCACGATAGTCCAGTGAATGTGAGGGTTGGTATAGGAATAAGCACCGGCACTGACCCATGTCATACCACAAAAGAAGACATGACACAATGCTGAACACACCAGCGTCTCGATTCCTTCCGTGTTGGTAAGGAAACACAGCCACCAACGGGCAATGTGGCCAAGTCAAGCCTTGTCTCAAGGGGAAATCACAATGCATCTGTGACCTCCACTGGCCTCATGGCTTCCACAAAGAACAAATCTCTTGTATGCAACTATGAGATTTTCACATTGCAAATAGATTCATCTAGGTCAGCGTTATTTCATAATCGCCTGATGGGCCAATGAGCTTGCACAAGCTGTAACAGCCATTATTGGCAGGAAATGTCCTAATTTGCTGATAGACCAGTCCACCTTCACTCTCCTTGAATAAAGCATGACCAGGGGCGGCTCCTCCATTAGGGCGGAGGAGTGTCGCCCCACTGCTTTCTCGCAGTGCGAGAAGCAGAAACATAAAATGGTAAAACTACCTTTTTATGTTTCTGCTTCTCACACTGTGAGAAAGCAGAAGGGTTTGGTTGGGGGCGGGCAGGTGGGCGGGTCTGGTCTAGGGCAGGGGAGGATTGGCTTGCCCACTGCTGAGGGCGCTTACTGTTTGGCCAGCCATCTGGGGCCAACCAAACCAGTCATGCGCACTCTGCCTTTTCTCCATGTAGGCTGAATGCAGCCTACATGGAGAAAAGGGCCTCCTCATAGGCACCTGGCTGGTCGGCGTCCCGGCCATCACAACGCTTCAATGGCAGCGTTGTGATTGGCTTAGGGGAGAGGAGGGAGGCTGCCTGCTTCCTGTTCCTTCCAGAGGCAGGATAGCAGGAAAACGCGGGACGCCGCAAAAGGTAGGTTATAACATTTATTAACCCCCAATGGCCGCGCAACCCTCCCGCGCGACGCCCCCCATTCCCCCACCCGTGATTAATGCCGGCCACGACTGAGCATGACAGCTGCAGATAGCTGTGTGCTACAAAATCAATAATGCACTCCTCTTGGTGTGGAAGTCCTTACTGAGTGCCCTGATCAGCCTTGGATGCACTGAGTAGGGTCGGGATTAGGCCTGGACTCCTTTCTGCTGACATAGCCTTACATCTTTTTAAAGCTCAATCCCGACAAGACGGAGGTTTTGTTTTTCAACAAAGCGGTCCCTCCCCCAGCGGCCTTGTGGTGGCCGGTCGAATTGGGAACTGCTCCCACCCCGAAGGATTCGGTCAAGAATCTCGGTGTCCGTTGGGACAACATCCTATCCCTTTCCACACAGATCCAGTATGTTTCTGCGGTCTGCTTTGGCAAGATAAAGATGATTAGGAAATTCATCGACTTCTTGCCTGAATTAGTGCGTAAAACTGTGGTGCATGCGTTAGTCACCTCCCATCTTGACTACGCAAACGGACTTTATCTGGGTCTGCCCAGTGGTTTGATCCGTAGGCTGCAGATAGTACAAAATGCGGCGGCTAGGCTGGTCCGAAAGGTCCCTCTCCGGCATCATATTTCCCCTCACCTCAGACAACTTCATTGGCACCCTGTGGCCAAGAGAGTTGAATTTAAGGCCATCACATTTGCCTTCTGAGCCTACCAGGGAAGAGGCCCTAAGTACCTGAGGTCGAGACTTCGCCCTTACCTTCAGGACAGATCGCTGCGGTCCAACTTGAAGCGCTACCTATGCGTCCCCCGTTTTGCCAAAGCGAGACTGGGGGGGCAGAACTTTCGAGGTGGGAACCTCTAGATGCTGGAATGACCTGCCCCTCCAACTTCATGTGATGCACTCTGAGCAGGAGTTTAGAAAGGCCTTGAAGACCTGGCTGTTTACCCGCAGAGATTAGTTATCCGCTGGCATGGCTATGTTGTTATCCGCGTTAGCGCCGGGGCACCTCAGTTGAGGTAGCTGCGCGCTCTATAAATGCCTGTTATTATTATTATTATTATTATTATTATCTCAAAACATGTTGACAATCATAGCCGCTCCCGTAACTGGCAAAAAAAACATTGATTGCAAAAGTTAAATCCAGGAAGTAGCTGGCTATATCATCTCTGTAGGTAGTTCAAGAGGTGGTATATCCTATATTTCATAAAAAAAATTATTGCATCTAAAGTGGCTCCTCTCTATTATGGGAAATGTTGGTACAAGGGAAAACATTAGCCAAAATCAAAATGGCATGTAGTTGGTATAATGTGCCAGGTGGCCACATGTCCTGTTGGAGTCATAAACCCCTGATAGTCCTTGACCCAGGGGCAGCGCCTCCGCTAAGGCGGAGGAGCGTCGCACCACTGCTAGTTTGAGCAGTGGGAAATAAAAAGATAATAACAAGAATTTATTATTATTTTATTTTTCTTTGCGACTCTGGACGGGGCATGGCTGGTTCGCCGAAGAGGGAGCAGGAGTGGTTTGTACTCCCTCCCTACATGTGCATGACGCTTTGGCAGGCTCCCAAACAGTCATGCGTAGTTGGCATGTTCTCCATTGGGCTGTGTTGCACAGCCCTGTGGAGAACATGCCCAGCCTCTCCAGGCACTGCCTGAGTGGCCAAACAGTCTGCTCAGACCAATCACAATGCTGCTCCTGCAGCGTCATAATTGGCTGGCAGAGTCAGAAGCCTGGGTGCTTCCAGTGCAGGCTGCAGGCAGCAGCCGGCAAGAAGACGGAGGAGAGGCGCGTGGTGGATGCGGCTGCAAAGCAGGTAAGTTTATTTGTATTTTTTTTCATCCTGACCCCCCCCCCCTGTTCCACCACCCCGTTCGGAGGCAGACACCACTGCCTTGACCACAGTATCACAAACTATTGGCTCATAGTTCCTTCCACATGTGATATCTTAGTAGGGGTTCTAATGATCCCACCTCTAAACCCTTCCATATATGCATCAACTGCGTTTACATGCACATCCCTTCTGAATGGTATGATACTACAATATTGTAGTCAGAATATCGTCTAACATAAATGTGGTGTCCTAAATATTATTTACCAAAATATCACCCTATTGAAGTTAATGATGGAAAATCTGCACCAATAGAACAATATTTGCATAAACAATATTTAGGACATGATGTTTAGTCAGACAATATTTCTTTATGTCCTGTCCTGACATATAACCACCTGAACAAATGCTCTTATCAAATGCTCACTGGGAAATCTCTGAAAAGGGCTATGTAATTTATAGCATTCATACAAATGTCAGATCCTGGTGCACACCATAGGGCTTAGAGAAAAAGGCTGAAATAGGCAAGAGCAGAATGTACTCTTGCCTACTGCAGGATGCAGCTAGGTGTATCCTATATAGTTGTGTCTTGAGATTCTTATGAAAGTTAAAAAGCACGAGGGAACACAGTTGAAAACTTCACTTTAATGCTTTTGGACGGAAAACGTAATTTTAAGGTTTAGATTTGCATGGAAATACTAATTTTGTTAAACTTGGGATCCTTGATTTAAAAACATTTTTAGATCAGTGTAGGAAATTTAAAGACAACTGTTGGAACTGTTACTTTCTGGTTGGCTGAGGCGGTACCTTTCCTGACAGGGTTAGGTGATTACACTCACTGTATAACCTGCACTCACCCTTGGGTAGCTTTGTACTGAACAGTCAGGCTTATCACAGAGGCAATGTCTAAAGCATTGGCACAGCACTCTCACACAATAACTACACTGGGCATCACAAAAGAGACTTCACACGTGGTGTATGTAAATAAAGATTGCATTTAACACACACATTAACACAACATGAATATCATGTATTTCTGAGCATAAATCACACTTGGAAATATTACTAGCAGTACTAGGCCCAACAGTGTTACAATTACATCAATAATATGCACACTTGGGAAAAATCCAATTTTATCCCAGCACCCTTATGCGGTGCGATACGTTGTCAGAACTGGGCCCCCCTGGCAAATAATATAATTCAAATCCACACATTTCTAGGGTGCACCCCAGGTCACAATGATATCAGAAATGTGTACACACAGGAATTTAGAACACTTTTTAGCAGCACCATGGGCCAAGGCTGCACAGGTAAAACCAATGTCAAAAGGGAGTATTCATTAGGTAATGAAACAAACAAGTAAAACAACACTGCTGCGCGGTGCAACTATTAGCAGGCTGTTCTCATGCAGGACATTTTCCCACACTCACACATCACCGTAACGTGGTGCAAAGGATATGGGCAAATCCGTATGATGTACACTCACACACACGCACACACGCTCGGCCCCGTAAAGCGGTGCAAATGATATCTGGCAGGTCATTTGATAATATGAACGTGGACCCCGTGGCACAATCCCTCCCATACCTCTCAGTTACCCCCCCACTACTCTGCCCACAGGTTACAGTCAAAACCCCCCACACCTTACTATACCGGGTTAAGACCAAAGCCACACTTAGTCAGGGGCCCAGGGGAGAAGACTGGAGTAACTATCAGGGTAATCAAACAACAGTCGACAAATGGGAGGTAGGCCACCACTCATAAAGTTCACCCACTTTATGCAGAGCAGAAATGGAGTGGAGGCTGTCCCAGTTCAACCAATAGGTACCTCAATTCGCCTTCTGGCACCAGCCCAGTCCTGCAAAGCACAGGGTGGTCACGCAGTCTCTCGACCCGATTTCGATTGCTCTCGGAAGTTTTCCTCAGACCATTCACTTACTCTTACCACCCAGGCCTGATCCGGGCAATACTACCTGGCAGCACAAAGTTGTCGGGACGTGTGAGTAGAGGGCAGTTGATTTGCTGCACTGATGGCAAGACGGAACACTCGAAGAATGGGGATGCAGATGTCCCCGCACCCCATGGGAAGTGATACACAATATCTGGTGCTCATTGATCTGAGTCGCACCAGAAAATCCGGTCACAATGAACCATGAGTCAGGTTTTCCATACTTCCCTGGAAATGAGGCGTAACGCCTGGTGAGCGATGATACGAGCCACACCAGACAATCCATTCCCAATAAACCCAGAGTCGGGTTTGCCATACCTCCCTGGAAATGAGGCACAACAACTGGTGCTCAATGATACGACTCACACCAGAAATCTGGTCACAATCAACCCACGGTCGGGTTCACCATACCTCCCTGGAATGAGCTACAACGTCTGGTGCGCGATGATACGAGTTGCACCAGACAACCTGGTTACAATCAACCCACATGTCGGGTTCGTCGTACCTCCCTGAAATGAGGCACAACGTCTGGTGTGCGATGATACAAGTCGCACCAGACAATCGAGTCCCACACACACAGTTGCAAGTTCAGTAGTACCGCACAAGGTGGAATAAGGTTCTACTACGGATGCGCCCTCCCTCTGTGGGTTGCAACCTGTGAATCGGACACTGCATGCAATGAGCATGCAGTTGGCGTGTCACACGAGAGAGATGCATCAAGGACGACAAAGCAGGCCACACGAAGTCCCGCAACTGGTGAATTCGCCCACCACCAATGAGACGCATATGCGTGCTGAGGCCCCGCGATGCAGGGGCAGCACTCCTTAGATGCGGGCATGGTTTGGAGGCTCTGTGCAAGGCAATCCGGTCTCTTGGCACAACACTTAGTTCCACGCTCACACTGTGCCACAGTCAGGATCCAGCAGATGAAGTAGGGGCTTGAGAGGGTACCGCTCTCCAGGTGAAACACTTAGGGCCTGATTCACAGAACTAACTTACGTCAAAAACGTAAAGTTAGTACTTTTTGGTATTCACAGAATACACTTACTCATTTTGGTATTCACAGAATGAACTTACTCATTTCGGTATTCACAGAAGTTAGTAGTCCTAACTTTAGGACTCCTAAATGCCTTCTGTGAATACTGAAAGTCTTAAAGTTAGGATTTTTCTCAGTTTAGGAGTAGTAAAGTTAGGACTCCTAACTTTAAGACTCCTAAATGCCTTCTGTGAATACCGAAAGTCTTAAAGTTAGGATTTTTCTGAGTTTAGGAGTAGTAAAGTTAGGAGTCCTAACTTTACTACTCCTAAACTGAGAAAAATCCTAACTTTAAGACTTTCGGTATTCACAGAAGGCATTTAGGAGTCCTAAAGTTAGGACTACTAACTTCTGTGAATACCGAAATGAGTAAGTTCATTCTGTGAATACCAAAATGAGTAAGTGTATTCTGTGAATACCAAAAAGTACTAACTTTACGTTTTTGACGTTAGTTCTGTGAATCAGGCCCTTAGATGGTGTAGGTCCCTCACAGGAGGTCGTTGGTGTCCCTGAGACCTCCAGAAAGAACAGGGGCAAGCCAACAATTCCTTGGAGAGCACGCTTCAGGACGCCACACTGCAGCAGGTAGTCAGCCCAGGCCAGCCACTATTCAGGCAGGGTGCATGATTCCTTCCAATGGCAGTCTCCTACTTGTGCACAACAGACTCCTCTGGCAGTGTCCACCACGCTGTACAGAATGTCTGGTCTCACATCCCCAGAAGCATATCTCTGCCCTGCAGAAGTATGGCACCAGTAGTTATACTGTAGTGTGCATTTGAAGTAGGGAGTGGTTCAGAAGGTTCCCTTTGACCCACACATGCCTTCCCTAAATTCCAGTCCTGTCTGCCACGAGGCCTTGGAATGCAGATCTTAATTTTTAGTGAGGCCATGATCTGGTTTCCCAGAGGCCAAGCGTCAAAACCTCTCCCTCCAATCTATCCAGCCAAGTCCTCAAACGGAAGAGGTCTGGTGTTCCAGTTGCATGTCCAATGTTTATGGCTGTAACTGGGGAATCGAAAAATGTGCTCCCAAATCCTCCAGTGTGGGTTGGAGTCAAACTAAAAGGCACACAAAAGAGTTTAACTCAGAAAAATGCCTACATTCTAGAAATGGCATTTCTCAGCTATTAACGACATATCCACCTTTGCAACAATTGAGGAATTGCCATTTTGAATCCACTAACACGAGGCTGCTCCACTGTATGCCACCACTACAGGTTAAAGTAATCTCAGCCATTCCCCCATGTTAACCTATGGGAAGACCAGACCTCATAGGTAGTGAAAACACACATGGGGGTTCTTCACAACCTGGGCAGGGAACACACATGTGTACCTGCCCTGCCTTTCCCCTATCACTTGCTCCACTGCCCAGGGCTCACCCTAGGGGTGTTCTAGTGTTAGTGATAGGGACTCTCAGAATTGGCCAATGATTGGGAAAGGCCAACCTGAGCATAAGTTCAAATGCGCGAACATAGGCCTGCAATGGCAGGCTTGAGACATGTTTGAAAACACCATGAGGTGTCTGGCTGCTGTAAGCTAAAACTGTAGTTTAAAAGTCATTCAGAAATTCCCCCACGTTGACACATGGGTAGAGCAGACCTCCTTGGTATGGAAAACCCACATGGGGATTATTCTCTAGCTGGGCAGGGAACACATGTGTTCCTGCAATGCCTTTCCACTTCCAATTGCCCTTCCCCTCAGGGCTTACCCTAGGGCTTACCCTAGGGATGTCCTAGTGGTAGTGAATGGCCCAACCAGCATTGGTTTAGAAACTCCAATCTGAGCATAAGTGCAACTTAATAATTTAGGTTGCCTGGCGGTGTGCCACAGGGCTCATCACTGAGTCCTACGCTTTTTAATTTATATGTGGTACCGCTGGCCAAGGTTATCAGGTCCTTTGGCTTTTCAGTCATCTCATATGCTGATGACACGCATTTAATCATTTCTGTGTCCAGCAATGAAAAGAAACAGCAGAACGTTTCAACTCATGCATGACTCAGATTAATGAATGGATGAAGACCAACTGCCTAAAGTTGAACTCAGGGAAAACAGAGGACCATCTAATGGGCAAGGACTCTGCCTTTTGGTCCTCTAGTTGGTGGCTGACCGAGCTAGGATGCCTTCCTTCGCCGGTGAAAAAAGTGAGGAATTTAGGGATTATCTTTGATGACAGACTAACTTTTAAGGAACAGTTCAATACCCTAACTTCAGCAGTGTTCTTTATGTTACAGCTGATTAGGAAGATACGTTCCTTTATCCCAATGGATTTGCAAAAAACTGTTGTGACTGCACTGGCTTTGTTCAGATTGGTCTATGATAATGCACTATATCTAAATATACAATCAGGACTCCTGCAGAAACTCCAAGTACTACAAAATGCAGCAGCACGATTGCTTCTGGGGATTACCAGGCATCAATCAGAGTTGCAAGGCCTTTTCAAATTGCATTGGCTTGCAGTCACCAAAAGGATTACATTTAAATCCTTATGCCTAGCTTACAAGGCATTGCACAAGGTCGGTTCAGATTATCTAATAAATCAATTTTTCTGGTACACCCCAGCAAGAAATCTTTGATCTTCTGCTGACAAGCTTCTGGTGGTCCCCAGAACTAAGAGAGCACACGGGGGGCTTCATAGTAGGAACAGCAAAACTCTGGAACATATTCCCTTTAAACTTAAAAAACAGCCCCAACTTAATTTCTTTTAGGAAATCATTGAAAACCTGGCTCTTTGATAACTAGTTGCAGGACACCTTATTCCAGTACCATCTTTGTTGTATAAGCAGCGCCAAGACGCCTCAGGGCATTTGAGCACTATAGAAAATTAAAAATCAAATCAAACCACACACACAGGCCTGCAATGGCAGGCTTTGAGGCATGTTTGGAAGGCTATCCTTGTGGGTGGCACAATCAGTGCGGCGGCCCACTAGTAGCTGGTACAGTACCTGCCCTGGGTATGTGGTATACCTCTTTACAGGGTACTCACAGGTAAAGCACCTAAACCAATCAGGTAAACACTACTTACTAGCATGTGTAGGAGGAACACACATGCATTACTGCATTACTGTGGAAAAGTGCCCAGAGTCCTAAGGCCACGAAAAGAGAATCAGACAAAACCAGGAGGAAAAAAGCAAAACATTTTAGGGAAATCCCTTAATAAGGGCCATGTCCAACAACAACCCTTATGCTTAATGGGAGCCAGTGGTGTTAATTCATGATAGGTGGATATGTCTTGAGCTACTGCTCAAGCAGCTGTGCTCTGGATTACTGTAACCTGACGGATCACTTTCATAGTGAGACCCATATACAGAATATTTTTCTGGTCAACCTGTAATCAGACTTCTAATCTGACCCTTGGATCCTTTCCAGTTGTTTTCATTGGAGTAAGATCTCCCCTCCTTTGGAAAAGGTTGAAAAGGTTTTGGTTGACAACAAATAATGTTGATGGAGGTGGTCTGAAGGTAGCGTAGAATGGTAGACTCTGGAGTATCTATCAGTATTTACTCTTGATATCATTGGCTTATTTCCATAACACGAAACTAGCTCACAAAGCGCTACAGGGTGCTGAACAGCAATGCAGGAATGAATCAACTTGACATGTGCAGTTTCAGTTCCCAGTTTAGCAGAATGGATTTGCTTCTCAGATCCCAACAGACAGTGAGTTCCAAAGGTAATGGATATTTATTGCAAAAGACCTGCCACCTGATCATGTTCTGTTTATGTTGGTAATATTTAGGAGTAATTTCTACTGCCCATGTAGGCTTCTGGGTGGAACGTGGAGTTTCCATCTTTTTTTAGCTAATCTGGTGCACCACAGCAGATAGTTCTATGTCTAAGTGGCAATGCCTTGAAATTAATTCTGTCATGGCAAAAAATGGAGTTTGAGAAGAGTGGGTATGAAATGGGTCTATCTTGACAAAGACGTAAGTGCTCTGGTTGCTGAATTTTGGAGAGTTTGAAATGTCATGACGTTTTCATCAAGGTTCTCAACAGAAGAGCATTAGTATGGAGGACGTGAAGCTGTGACAGTCTGTCAAGTTTTCTTCTTAATTGTCTGAGGATAGGCAACTCCTCCCAGTACCCAAGGTGCAACACTGTTGTAGTGAACACACCAGACAGGTTGTAGAGAGCATAGGTATTGTGGGGCTTATTTATGAGCCCGTGCATCCCTTTTGCGCCGCCGGTGCGTCACTTTTTGTGACGCACCAGCGGCGTAAAAAAATGCCATGTTGCGTCATATTTACAAAGTGGCGCATCTAGGTAGATGCGTCACTTTGTAAACCCCTGCGCCACATTATACCTGCGCCAGGTATAATGTATGCAGGGTGGGCGTTGTGACGCAAGTAAGCCTCGTAGAAGTGACGCAGTGAAATCTATGAGATTTCACTGCACCACTTCTAGGACGCAAATGCATCAATATCTTACGCCTGCCTCACAGCAGGGGTAAGACTGACGCAGGCACATTTGAAATGGGACTTGCCAATGTGAAATGACCCATTGCTGAAGTTGCATCACTTTTGTGACACACTCCAGCAATGCGTCATTTTTGCGCCTACAGATACGTCAGAAATACTGATGTATTTGCAACTCCTTGCGACATGATGTGTCATACTGTAAATATGACACATCCAGCATGTCGCAAGGAGGGCGCAATGAAAAGTGACACATCGCTGTTTTTATGCAGAGATGCGTCACTTTTCATAAATGAGGCCCTTAATCTTCAAGATACATCCTCCTACAAAGGGGCACTGGAGTAACTGACTCATAGAATCAGAGAGCCCTAGTGACCTCACAACATTCCGTATTCCACCTTCTAATCTACACATCACCACACATCTCCCTTTTTTATAAAACCAAGAATAAAACAACATAAAGTGGAACAGAACATACAATTCTTCTTTTTACCTGATTACATAATATTTCACCCAAATCACCTCCTTGAAAAGGAAGAAAAAGGAGATAGAGAGAAAGAAAAGACAGAAAACAAAATATAAATTCTTGAACAACAAGAAGAACAAAGTAAAAAATGGCACAATATATGTAAAAAACTTGTGGAGTTTAAAACATTAATAAAACTATCTTAGTATGCAACAAAATCATCCCATTTCTTTGGCACAACTTTAGTGCGAACACTTTTCCTTGTTGCTATGACCAACTTACCAACTTTTGCACTCTTCTTCATTTTTTCATATATGACACAATCAGGAGGGATCAAAGCTACACGAGTGACACTCCACCAATTCCCATCAGATAGTTTGACTGAATTATTTCTTAATTCACACACTTGAACAGGGTCTTTACATTTCGATAAACCTTTCCCAATCATAACCGGATTCTTAACATGCATCCAGTCTCCCACTCTCAATTTACACTCTTTTCTCAAACCAGAACTCACTTTCATTGCTCTTTTCGAATTGACCAAATTGGATTTTGTTTCAGCAGATTTCCATCAATCTTCAACCAATCTTCAACACTCCCCTATTTAGGTGTTAATTTAGTTACTCAATACGGACACAAACTCTGTAGCAGCTTTCATTCCCCTCATCAATTCAAATGAAGATTTCCCTGTCACAGAATGGGGTGTAGTGCAGTAAGACCACACCAACTTTTGTATCGGCCTAGCAACATTCATGTTGCTTCTAATGATGGCTTGTATGCAATCCACTAACACTTTGTTAAAGCGTTCTACCTTCCATTGCTTTGGAGGTGATATAAAGGTGTTCTTAAAATGCCATATAGCACAATTATTCAGAAATTAAGTCATTTCTGTGGAAGTGAACTGAACTCCAATGTCAGTTAGGATCTCTTCCGGTAATCCTTCTCTAGAGAAAATCCTTTGAAAACATTCAATTAATTTCTTGGTGGTGGGTTCAGAAACTGGCTCTACTTCAACGGACCTGGAGAGATGGTCCACCATTACCATGAAATATCTCATACAATTGGACAAATTGTGATATGGTCCCAAAACATCTACCCCAACACGCTGCCAAGCTCTTCCTGGACAAATGGTTACTGATTCCACTTTGTCGCTCAATTTACATTTTACACAATTAGTTACAAATCCTTCAATTTCGCTGTCCATCAGAACCTTTCCCTGACTTTTCTTTTAGTTAAAGTGGAACCTAGATGACCATGATGAGGTAATTCTATGATTCATTGCTGAAAACAGGACGGTGCAACAAGTTTATCTCCACGCACTAAAATATCATTTTCTATGGACAACTCTTCTGAGATTTTCCAGAACATCTGCAAGTCATACGACAACTGTTTTTCTTTTGGCCAACCTGATTTTACCAATGCAATCACTTCACTTAAAATGCGATCTTTCTCAATGGCACTAATCCAATCTTCATTTTTTATCACATACACTGACATTTCCCACGTAAGCAATGAAACATTCTTCGATTTTCGATTCCCATTCTAAATTTTCAGATTCTTCAACGGGAAGTCTGGATAGACAATCTGCTCGAGAATTTTTCCCGCCTGGTATGTACTCAATTGTGAAAGTATATTCCAATAATTTCGCAGACAATCTGGAAATTCTAGCTGTAGTACGTTTAACCTTTTTACCAAAAAGAATATTTACTAGTGGTCAGTGATCAGTTTTTAAACAAAAGGTCTTCCCCACAAATATGCCTTGAATTTCTCCACACTCCATACACGAGCCGATAGCTCTCTCTAAATTACTGAGTATTTGCGTTCGGCTGGTCTTAGTGTTCTAGAGGTAAAACCTACAGTGAACTCATGACCCTTTTCAGTTTGAGAGAGGACTGCTCCAAGACCATACTCACACGCATCAACCATCACCACAGTAGTTCTGCCTTCAAGGAACAGTTGTAAAGCCGGAGCATTATGTCTGACCACACAAACTCAGCATTTTGTTTTAAAACTGTTCTAAAGCATTCTGTCAAATTTGCAAAATTCTTTGAGAACTTAGAATAGAATTCACATAAGCCTAAAAATGAAAGCAGTTGTTCCTTGTTCTTAGAGGCAGGTGCATCTACTATGCTCTTTCCGAGACATGGTTTTGGTTTCACCGCTTGATCAGAAAAGACATGACCTAAATACTCAATTTCCCTGATTTTGAAAATTCACTTATCTTTTCACAAAGTTGCACCTCTGGATTCAAGCATATCCAGGACTTTAGTCAACACAGTGTCATGTTCAGATTCACTGTTAGTAAACACTAGAATATCGTTCTGAACTATTGCTACATGTGTAAAGTCGTGGAACATTGCAGACATAAGTCTCTGAAAATCTGCTGCTGCAGAAGCTATGCCGAATGGCATCCTGCAAAACTGAAAATTACCCTCTTGAGTGACAAAAGCAGTTAAATGATGAGAATCTTTATTCAATTCAACCTGGTGATAAGCAGACCTAAGGTCTAATTTTGTAAACCAGCTAGAATGTCCATTTTTTGTAATCAGGTCTTCTATTCTAGGTAGAGGAAAATTGTCCGCCCAGATGGCCTCGTTGACACTCCTCAAGTTCACACACATTCTGAGTTCACCTGACTTCTTTTTAGCTAACACAAAGGGAGATAACCACAAGGTGCCTTCAACCTTTTTAATGATCCCTTGCTCACACATATCCTTTACATATCTGATAATTCTTTCCTGACACTTAGAGGAATGTCTAGTAATTTGTGTTTTACAGGTGAAACATCTTGCTTGACTTTTATGGAATAAACAAAGTCAGTTATCTTCCCTAAACCTTTTTAAAACACTTTTTGAAATTTGCTCCCACAATAATTTTCTAAATTAGTGATACACCTTATATTGTACTATTTAATGGTGACTGGATTACTGGAACCAGGTATGATTGTCAGATTGCATTCTTCTTGATGAATAAAGCCTAAAATGTTAATGCCTTTGCATGCTACATACACTTTCCCCTTGATAGACGAGTGTGATAGTTTAATAGTGGTCCAAAGATAACCAACCAGGTCTACCTTGCTGCCTTGGAAAGCTACTGTCATAACATCTGGAGGTAACAAGTGTTGCTTGTTCCACAACTGACTGTATTTACTGTGATCCACAATGGTGATGCGGGCTCCTGTGTCTACTAAAAGCTTCACCGGCACCTCATCAATCCACACCTCATTTCTGGATCAGCTATCAGAGAAGCTTTGTCTTGCTTTTCACATCTCATCTTTGACTGCAATTCTTTATGTTCTTCACATTTGTCATTCTCACTAACTTCATACTCCTCACTAACTACACAGCGTATGGAATTGTTCTTTCCTCCCCAACACACCTTTAAGAAAGGACTCATTTTCCCACATTTCTTGCACTGTTGCCCATGTGCGGGGCAATATTTGAATGTAGAAACATGGCTGGGTGACCCACATCTGTAGCAAGTAACTCTTCGTGATTGACACTCCTGCCTTTCTTATTTTCAATGTAAATAACTGGTTTGTTTATAACTGCACCTGAAATAGATGTCTTATTGAGAGACTCTTCCAGAAATTTCACATCTTCACAGGAACACTCTATGCTTTTAGCTATATCTATAGCTTTATCCAAAGAAGGATTTTTGCATGTAAGCAGTCGTTCTTGTATTTTCCTTGAGCTACATCTTACCACCAATTGGTCCCTAATCAACTGTGACTTAAAATCCTCATATTCACAAGTTGCAGCCAAGACTTTTAAGGCAGTAACATATGTATCTATACTTTCCGAAGGCATTTGTACTCTAGTGAAAACTTAAATCTATGAACTACTAGGTTCTTAGTCTTAGAAAAATATTAATCCAATTGTGCAATAGCAGTGTCAGATTCATCGAGTTCTTTTCCATCCAGATCTTTATACTCTGGCAAGTGATCAAATATGTTTTGACCTTCAACTCCCAGATGGTAGGCCATTAAACCTTTTTTCCTTTCTGGTTTGAATTTTGTTGCATCAATTGCCATTAAATAAGCTTTGAAGGAACGAATCCATAGTTTCCACTCCAAAGGTGGTTCATCAGGTTCTTGCAAGCATGGTGAAGGTGGAGAAATACTTTGCATATCTTCCTTTAAAAAAAACTAGCTGAGTGTTGACACTGCACAGCAAAACACCAAAAGCAAAAGATGAGAAAAAAACCCCACTATGAATATCTGGAGTAAAAAAAATGCAGAGAAGGAACAATTAAACGAAGTGTGCAAATCACTGAGATATTGTAAACTTGCACGAGCGTGCAAGTCGCTGAGGTTTAAAATAAAGTTGTGTGCACATCACAGAAGTACGTTAAAAAAAATATTGATAGAAGCTTGCAAATCGCTGAAATGTAGACTTGCACCAAGCGTAGAAATCGCTGAAATATACACTTGCACGAATTTGCTAAACGCTGTCAAAGTCAGCTTTTTATGCACATCACAGAGGTGGGCCAAGATGTGTAGTACTGTGGAAAGCCACCGGAGGCAGTGCAGCAAAATAGAGCAAGGATGACTCTCTATCGTCAGTCTGAAGAGAGAGCGGCTCATCGCTGAACAGGAAGAAGGAGCGGAGAAGGAGGAAGAAAGGACCGGCTGCTCCGAAGTTGCTCACCGGAAAACAGTGTGAATGTCAACCGGCAGCGAAGCACCCGCAGTACAGGGTAAGCAGGAACCTGTAGCAGACACGTAATCGATCAGAGAGCAACTTGTGAATGTTGCTCGTTGCTTGGGAATGTTGTTGCTGCACACGCTCTAAGAAAAGCTTGAGCTCGTGCATGTGGAGAATTGTTTTTCAACGGAGCTCGGAGTGTAGGCTTAAGCGGTTGCTAGGCAACTAGCGCGGATGACCGCAAAGTCAAAATTGCGAAATACCATGAAATGGACAACTTCTCCAGGGTCGTGTTGAGCTTCCTTTGGGTATCTTTCACAATAGAAGAGAA
Organism: Calotriton arnoldi; assembly: GCA_963921515.1. Taxonomy (NCBI): domain Eukaryota; kingdom Metazoa; phylum Chordata; class Amphibia; order Caudata; family Salamandridae; genus Calotriton; species Calotriton arnoldi. Next base: position 501,075 of record CAWUFW010009835.1, read on the forward strand.
AGTAAAGTCTCACCTTACACATTCACCTCCCACAAGTGAATTGAACCGTTAATCTGCGCTTCTAGCTTCTTAGGGTGAATAATTTGATGAGTTACTCCCTGGCCCCTGAGTCGGCTGCTGTTTTGATAGAAGAATGATCCCAGATCAACACCAGTTATGTAGTGAACATGCCAGACAGGTTGTAGAGAGCGTAGGTATTTAATCTTCAAGATACATCCCCTACAAAGGGCCACTGGAGTAACTGACTCATAGAATCAGAGAGCCCCAGTGACCTCACAACATTCCGTATTCCACCTTCTAATCTATACATTACCACAACTGTTCTTAATAGTACAGGTGAAATGTGCCAAGTGTTTCCTTAAGGGGGTTACAGTTAGGAGGAACAGACCACAAAGGGCTTAAAACTTCCTTGGCAATCTTTTAGCTATAGATTGAAGATAAAGAATATGCAGAAGTAGATTACAAGGCAATGACTCTCATCAGTATAGAGGAATGTGACAAACAACGACATCTAGTAGAAGATCTCAAAGGAATTCAGGCTACAAAGAGAAAAAATCATGGACAAACATAGAAGCAATGGAATGATGAAAGTGTTGAAAAATTAAAGAATGAATGTGTTGCAACACATCCTTCACTCTGTAGTGCCTCCTTGTGTTTCAAACAGGTATCATGAGAAAAGACACAACTTCATCTTGGATTCAGAACTTCAGGCAGAAATCCCTGGACTGACCATCAACTTTGAAAGGCCGATATACAAGTCTTATTCACACGTCTATCTCCTAACACAAGATACCAACTTAGCATGTGAAGAAGAAGCCAAAGATTGATATATTTCATCTGATGCAGAACTCTGCAGTTCCGCTGCAAATCTTCCCGCTCAACACCCCTCAAAGCCCTTAGAGCACCCGTGTGGATGTTCACAACTGCAGAAACACTGGAGTGGTCTAACTTGTGTAAATGCCCTGCCACCTGCCAGCGAGCCATCTTTCAACTACCCGCCTGATGAGCACACAGTCTTCCTCTAAAGACTCACTGCCTCTGGCAAACTATCAGTAAGAGGAATTAATAATTCCTGACATTTTTGTGAGCTAATAATAGCTTTAATCATCCTGCTATTGAAAAAAGAATATATTCTTGCCTTCCAAAATATTTAACATAGTACTTGTAAAAGTAGACAATGGCACTGAATCGTTTGTCCAATTAACCCCCTGAAGATGAATATCACTCCTTTAATCTTGACCTTGTAAGAGAATAGTATTCTAGAGCTACTCATATGCTTTCATATTGAGGACTGATCCTGTTCCATTTATTGCAAGAGGCCATTGGAAGGGATTATGTTTTGGGCTCATTTAACCTCAAATGCAAACAAATGAAGCCAGAATAGACCACCAGTACACAATTCTACTTTCAGATTTTGCAAGCTATCAAGTCGTCCAAACTAATTCATACATTCTGGCTGGGTAATATAGGTATCATAATCTTAATTACCTGGCAGGTATGCATTAACATGGGAACAGGAAAAAAACAAGTAAATTCCAGTCTAATAAATGCAAAAGAAGATTTAAAAACAGTTGTGGTGATCACGTCATAGGAGCAACACCAGTTGGGTCTCTGTTAGCAATTTAAACTAACCACCCATAATTCTCATCAGCAGTGTTCACAAAAGTAGAAGGAGAAAGGGAGACAGGAAAAAATGCTATTTTGCTTGTTGCTACTCTTACCCTCCATACTATCTTCTAGCATTGTCGCTGCCAATCCAATGCCGGATGGTGATGCAGCATTATAATAAGAGCCCTGTACTGTGCTCAGCTCTTATCTCGGTGAGGTGCACTTTAGATCTCTCTAATCTTAGAGAATATCCTCAAGATCATTAAATATTTGTCAGACCAATACACATGAACTTTACTATAGGTGTATCTGCACTCAAAGGTGTCGCAAGTTTACCCAATATAAAGGCCAAATTATTAAATTCTTGACATGTTTGTTTGTGTAATAATGTACAGATTCATCAGTACAACCAGCACTTAGGGATCAGGGGAGTAAGTATTTCTTTATTCAGATTCACACATACAAGACCAACTTCTTTGTTTGTAATACTCTTCTGTACCCTGTAAAATAAGAACATTTCTTTTACATATTACATCCTGATTACCATCCAACCAACTCTGTAGTATCCTTTAGAATTCCAAAGAGAAACAACTCTCATTCATAAGACAAAGTGTGCTCCTAGAATCCACCATCAAGTGTGAAAACATGTACCCTCCACCTTGCAAATTGCCAAATCAACAACTACCTGCTTTGAGAAGTCAAAGTACACCTTAAACAAACTTTTTCCAAACTGAACATATTGTTATTTCTTAAAGTTTGCCCCTCCATGAAAAATGTCAGCGAGATTAGGCAGCTGATATTGTTGCTTGTGTCATAATGTCACTGCTCCTACAACAACAAACATTAAAGGCCATATTTGCAGTCAAAATGTGATGGATATCCCACCTGTTGTATTACACAGTGATGGGCTATAATGCACTTGTAATAAGGTGGAAGGAACACCTGCAATGTTTGTAACAAGTACCTCGCTTTCCAGTGGGATGGGAATTTTTACACACACTCAGTGGTACCTGGTGATCCTTTGAAAGTGGTGGGGCATAATACTTGACACAGGATCACCTCATTGGTTTAAAAACATTTTCCTTGGGTGCCCTCACATACGAATGTACCTATACACTCACTTTTTCTCACTCATAAACACACTTGCACACACACTAACACTTTCACAGTCAATGCCCACATTCGCAACTACTGGTTTACAGGGGCTTTGATTTGAACTCCTGAGGTACATGTGTTCTGCTTTAATGGAGTAGCCTCTCAGCCCTGGTGCAACTGCACACACTGCACCATTTACAAAGGCACCCCAGACTCAGTCCCACTCCCTTTTACAATCTCCCCTACACTCACTCATTCTAATCCACCCACACTGCTAAAATCACTTTCTTGTCCTCTCGTTCACTTATTCATATTGAGTCTCACTCAGTCACAGTCTAACTCTTTCACTCTCATTTACACTCTCAAATACACTAAACTAACACACACTCTCACTCAACTAACACATGCACTGAATTAATTGTTTTACTTACCTTTCTTCTTTGCTGGCAACTCAAAAGCGTCATGGTCACAGCAGAGCAGGAATCTGGCACTGGGCATCCGAACCAGCAAGCTATGATTCCTAACATGGAGCCAGACAGAGCAGCAGGGCCAGGTTCAAGAGGAAAACCCACGTCAGGCCCTCTTCCAGCTTCTTGATAGGACTGGAAGCACAGCCATGTAAAAATCTGGGACAGTCCTTTGGGTCCTGCCCCTTGTGCTCTCGGTGGTTTTTCATTGGTCTCTACGATACACTGATGTGTGCCCTTTCAGCCCCATTTTAGAAGACATTCTGTGGTGTCTGAGGCAATGCTCAGTATTTCTACTAAATAAGCAGGATTGTGTCTGTGTTAGGAGATTGTAGTTCAACTACTCCCCTCAAATGCGCACGGTTTTTAGTCATCCCCCTAAGTCCCCTCCTCGTTCTCCTGTCATCAGGATCCTGGTGGAGAGGCTGAGAGGGATGACTTGCACACTGCAGAGTTCATGTAAATACAAAAGTTATGTTTTCATGTACACTACTAAATTAAATTATTACAAGTGTGGGGAGAGCTCGGTAGGGCTCATAGGTGGCAGGGATATGCCCTGATGCCCCTGAGGAGGAGCCACCTCTGCACTGACTCTTTACATATCATTCTGCATATCTGTTCTACTATTAAAAACTCAGGAGAGTTTTTCTTCACATTTCTTTTGGCCTTAATCCGAGTTTCAGATTCAGCTGTGTTTAAATTAGCAACCTCCCACACAGAGCCATATAATTGAAATCACCTTTAGTTTTTGTTCTATTGAATCCTAATCACTGTCAATGACCATTTGAGCTCTTTCTTTGAAAACCTGAATAGAATACTAAATTTAAGTCATTTATGATATGGAAGTGGGTCATTTCACATCTTTATCCACCTAGATTTATTATCTACAGGTTTCACTTCCTGTTTTGATTTTTAAAGCATGAACCTTTGGCTTTGGAACATGCACAAAAGTAGAACAAAACAAACTGCTCTCACTGTAATTTCACATACCCTTTTAAAAGAAAATACAACATTGCCAGCCTGTGACCCACATGGTGACTGCAAAGACCACTTTCCCACTCAGCTTAAAAAGTGGCTCAATTGTCAAGAGAAGCAATGAGCAGGAAAATAACTCTTTCAATGTGAAAAATGTTCACTTACAAAGTATAGCAACTGACCCTCTTGTCTTACAGAATATTTAATTTTAAATGTATTAATACACAATATACCCCCTACCCACACATCTCTATTTACCCTTCTGGACCTCTCACGTTTTCATTCATATCAACTGAGAAATATGGAAATACAGAAAAAAGTTTAAGGTTCTCTTCAAAATGAGAGCCCTCAAACCACTTTGTAGAGTTTCAGCATTTGTCAGGGATACTCGGATAATGCGGCATTGAGGACCAAATTATGCAGTACATTCTCTTGTAGATTCATCTATTCAAGCCATTGCCTTGATTTCTAGATTTGATGCTGTGTCCTCTCTTCTCCTTATTCTCCTCTTTGAGCTCCCTTCCTGACTAGGTTCCCTGCTTAAAATAGAGCTAAGTCCCGATCCCAAAGGTCTCAACGCCTTCATCATCAATTACCCGTCTAACCTCTCCAAGAATGCAGCAAAAAAACACAAACATCGAATCCTCAAAGCTAGTCCAGAAACGCTAATCTCTGACCCCTATTTCTGCACAAACAAGGGCACTGTGGTTAATGACCTCATCTTTTATACCAGGAAACGTGCTTGCTGGCGTACCGTGCTCTACTCCAAGTTGCGTATATCAGGAGCTAAAAACCCCTCATGGTCTCAAACTAACAACGTCTCCTTCACCCTCCCTCAAAGCCTCCACCACTATCACCCTCTATAATAATGGGATCATTCTAATACAAGCCTCCAATGACAACCTTGCTAAGATGGCCAATATTTACCCCACCCTGAGAAAAGCGGTATACGCCAACTCCACTGTCCCCTACTCACCCACCACCTCTTCGATGGGTTTACCTAGTACTCCCCCATTAACAGCTGTGAGTTCCTCACTCTCCCTAAACCTTTCCCCATCAGGTGATCTTTCCACCTTCCCTATAACGTTGCCCCCTGCTAGGTTAGAACCTGTGCAACGCTCCCCCTCGGCCCCTGATCTACCCAACCCTCAGCTCAATGACCTCCCCCCACTTGCTAAGGCTCCAACCTCACCATCAAAAGGTCCTCTAGTACTTTCCGATCAGTCTCCTATCCAGGAATTTCTCACCACCACCGTGGACCTCACAGGCCTTCACCAAGTCCATCCAACGCCGCTTGCCTCTCCGGCACACCCTACATCCCTCGCCCATAATTCAGACTTAGCAGTACGCCTAGATGATATATCTCTACAATTGCTCCGTCTCACGGCTGAGCTACATGACCTGAAAGCCCTCTCAACTGATTTTTTCACCATGTTCAGCTCTTTAAATTGACACAGAGGCTCCACTGGGGACATTGATCACATAGGTCAGTCGTTAGCCCCCTCAATATCGAAATCTATTCCCTCCCCAAACTCCCCACCGTGCCCCAGAAGCAATGAGTCCCTCTTGGCGTCCACTGATCTCCAAGATCATCTCAACTCTTGCTCTTCCCGAACCAACTCTAGCCTGACCCCGCCGAGGCAAATTCACTCCATCCTTTCCAACATGAATAGAGACCCTCCCCGCAATCTGAGATGCAGCAACTCTGACAACCTTACCAGGGTGAAAGTCACCCAGACCCCTTCCCCCCTAAATCCCCTACGTCTCAAATGTGCACTATTAAACTGCAGATCAGCCAGAAAACACGCCTCAGATATCTTTGACCTCATCCAACACAATGACTTAGATATTATCATCCTCACTGAAACCTGGCTAAATCCAGTCTCCACTCCTATCCTAGACCTCCTAGTACCTCCCACTCATGATATAATCAGGCTTGACAGAATTCTGAAGCTGTGTGGGGGTCTAGCCTGTATCTACAGGAATACTCTCTCGATTTCGCACTTGGAGTCCTCTCCCCCGTCCTCCTGTGAATACCTCTGTCTTAGCATTGCAAGTAAGAACCTACCGATCTGTAAACTACACACCTTTTACCACCCACCGGGGGACAATCTCCCTTTCATTGAGCAATTAATGGATATCATCTCTAGCAATGTCGACTCTGCTGTGTCACAAATCTTCCTTGGGGACTTCACCCTGCATTGGTCCAACCCCAATGACCCCGCAGTATCCTGCCTTAAACTTAAATCATTTCTAAATGATCAAGATTTGATTCAGCACTGTGACCAACCAACCCACATTAAAGGTGAAACTCTAGACCTCATCATCTCCAAAGAACAGACCATCACCTTAGAATCCACAACCCTTTGTGACTGGTCGGACCATCACAGCATCCTCTTTTATATCAACAGGGAGGTGGTGTTGAAGAAGGCTCAACCTCTTAAATCAAAGATATGGAAAAGGGATCTCAGATCAATAAACCACGACAATCTAGTCGCCCAATGTAAATCTGTCCTATCCTCCCAAGCCGACTTGGTCGAGGTGCAAACTCTCACGGACACCTACAACTCGACCATGGCCGTCATCATGGATGACATTGCTCCACTCCAGCTTAAAAATACTGCATCAAAAATATCCAAACCGTGGTATAATGAGAACTTAAACTCGGAACGTCGCAACCTTAGAGCAGTTGAACGCTCCTGGCGATCCAATCCCTCTTCGGACCAACTAAAACTCCTGAGAGATGTCAGGAGCCTCTACAATAAACAAGTCAAGAGAGCTAAGTCTGTCTATTTCAGACTACAACTAGACCAAGCAGCAAACCGCCCCAGGAAACTCTTCGAATTGGTCAAACAGCAATCGGTTAACGGTCCAAACCTCTCAGGTCCGCGTGGCAATCCACCCTCCTGTGAGGAATTTGCAGTTTTCTTCACGGAGAAATCACGACTCATCTCCACTGACCTAGCCTCTAAGAAGGCTCTATTGCCCACCTCTATTGCCGCCTCACCCCATGACTTCTCTGAAAAGTGCAACTCGACCTTCATGATAGCCAAGAACAATGCGTCTTGGGGCACCTTTTCCCCATTTAGTGAAAGAGACATCGAAAAAATTCTCCAGATTATTAACCCGTCCAACCACTTCAGTGATCCGTTGCCTCCGGCCATCTTCAAGGAAATCAAGAGCGCTCTCATCCCCACCTGGACCAGGATTGTAAACGTTTCCTTATCTCAAGGCTCGATCCCCGACTGCCTAAAAGCAGCCCAGGTCTCACTCATTCTAAAAAAAAACAATGCTGACAAATCTGATCTCAATAATTTCCGTCCTATCTCCAACATTCCCACCCTAGCGAAACTCCTTGAAAAATGTGTGCAATCCCAACTCTCTGCTCACATAGAGACTTACCAACTTCTTGACCAGCATCAATCTGGTTTTCGGAAGGGACACAGCACCGAATCGGCCCTCACACACGTTATGGATGACATTTTGAAAATGCTAGACAAAAATTAATCCTGCCTACTGATCCTCCTTGACCTTTCCTCAGCTTTCGACACAGTTAATCATGACATCCTCCTATCCATCCTACAAAACAGAATGGGTTTCTCGGATCGGGTGCTACAATGGTTTTCATCCTTTCTTCATCACCGAATACAAAGAGTCAAGGCAAATCATTCTCTCTCTCAGCCCTCTCCAGTACACATGGGGGTCCCCCAAGGATCCGCCCTTTCACCTATCCTCTTCAACCTTTTCTTGGAACCTCTAGCTATCGCACTAAACTCCACGAACATTCTCTTCCACATGTATGCCGATGACACACAACTCTATCTGAAAATTTCATCCACGGAAAGCATCATCTCACTTAACTCGATACTCACGTTTACTCAAAATTGGTTAACTGAGAACCATCTCCTACTCAACGCCTCCAAAACGGAGTTCATGCTCATCTCCCCCCCGAACCACATCCCCAAGCTAGATCTCTGGCTGACTCACCTCACTGCTTTCAACTGCACTCCGATCATCATTGACTCAGCCAAATCGCTCGGAGTCACCGTAGACAAGCACCTGAATATGAAGACTCATATCAGCAATGTATGTAAGGGAGCAAACCACCTGATGAGAAGCCTCAGAAATATCAAACCTTTCCTGCCTCTAAGTGATTTCAAGCAGGTGGTCCAAGCGCTTGTCTTGCCAAGGTTAGACTATGGTAGTGCTACTCTCTGTGGCCTTCCCAAATATGCCTTGGCCCCAATTAGGGCCTCATTGAATACCGCTGCTAGATTAGTTACAGGCGCCAAAAGAAATGAGCACATATCCCCAGTCCTTAAATCTCTCAACTGGCTACCCTTTGAAGCCCGAATTCAGCTAAAGATTGCAGTCCTGGCACACAAAGCCCTTCACCTCAATACTCCTACGTACCTGGCGCAAAAACTTGAATTATCTTGTGGGGAGAGGGCATCAAGAAGCGCCTCAACATTCCTCCTGCAACCTCTCGTCCTTAACAAAAAGAGAACTTGTCACCGAGCCTTCTCCGGTGCTGCCCCAAAGATATGGAACTCTCTGCCACCGGAAGTACGCAGTCTCTCCTCGACGACGGCATTCAAATTGGAAGCCAAAAGATTCTTAATGAGCAAATTCTTACCGTAAGGGGAGGAGGCTCACCTAATTCGTCTGACTTTCTTCTTATCACCATGGTACCTTCATCTATAAAAGATCTTCTCTTCTACTTTTTTTTTTCCCAATTGATGTTTATACTACCCTCTTGTCCTCTCTTCCTGCCTATTGTAAAGCGCTCTGATATCCTTCGGGATCTTGTTCGCGCTATATAAAACTTTATAAATAAATAAATAAATACAAACATCATTTTTTGTGAAATCTTCAAATTATGTTCCAAATGCAATGAATTGATAATTATGTGGTACAATATGCGGTAAAAGATGCAGCCACAGAAGTACATAAACTCACTGGCCCTCATGATTTTTTTATCAACAATTTACATCATGAACAATTTATTGTTCATTTATTGAACCATTTCTTAATGAAAGGTAACCAAAACATAAACATTCTAATTACAGTCACTGCCCATTGTTAGCTGTACTTTGAAGAAAATAGCAATTTCAAGGTAACTATCCCAAGAACAATTGTAATAAAAAAGACATAATGAACAATATGTAATATGGTTCCATATTGCTGTTTCAGGGTCCTAGGAATATTTACAAACCACCTGGCCTTCAACCTCATGGTCTATGATGTCACCAGAGCCCATTGATGACAATATTGGATCATCTTACATGGTTGCAATCTATGTCTCCTCCCTTTGTCTACATGCATGTGTATATATTCACAGAAAAACCACAGTTAAACAAAAACCTGAAAAAGCATTAAAATTTTCCATGGAAAAAATTGGGGAAAACCACAGCACTCAATACGTAATTACAGAAAACATATAATATCCAAGCAGTAAGGACTTGTGTTTGGTAGAAAGTTGCCTTTATTGTAGATATACGTGGTTTAGGTATTCTTCTGTAAATTAATGTTTCACCAATTCAAATTCTTCAGTTCCCAAAAGCTTAAATTGTCCAGCTATGATGTGATGCACAATTCACACCATAGCTCAGGCGTCCGCCATAATTTTTCTTTGTTTCCATATTCATGAATGCATCACAATGCATGTGCACGCCAGAGAAAAGGCATGGGCACCATTTTGGTTTCTTGGGTGTAAAAGCTATTTTTGCAATGTGGAGCGGCCCAGCAGCAAATGCCTCCTGCTGGGCCCTCGAAATTTTTTGAAATATATATTTGTTGGACTACAAGGGTAAGAAAGCACTGCAGAAGCACATGGGGGGATTTGGAGGTAACCAATGGGGAGTGTGTGGAGGCACGCAAATGGATTCTATAGATAGTGGAAGGAACAAGCAGCAAATAATAGCTCCTGGGCCCTCCCAAAAAATATTGAAAATTAAAATATTAATTTTACTGCAAGAGGTAGAGGAACAACCGAGGAGTGGTAGGGCGATGGGCGTGTGAAAGTGAAGTAATGAATGGGGCAGGGTACTTAAGGGGGAAGCGGCACAAGAAAGAGCAACAAAATATATGCACTCGTAATGTGGGGCTTAATGTGAAAGAGAAAATGTAGTTGCCTAAATGTGAATAATGGAAGGATACAAGTCAACCAATTTAAAGGATGGTAAAGGGGCAATGCTCCGGGAGAGAGACAAATACAAGAAGAGGAAAGCAAGCCACCAAATGAGAAGCGAGTAAATAAGGAAGACAATAAAGCCAATGAATTGTAAGCAGCGTGCAGGCTCTAAGCCCACTGTAAGGTTCTGAGGTTTTTGCTAACAGGCTGCTAAAAGATGTGCGATATTTAGACTCCTAATGTCAGCTATGGACCACTGATTCACCCTTAATTTATTGCTAGTAAAATATGTGAAAGGAAAAAAGGGGCACCTATTTGGTGTATTAATGCATTTCAAATCTGTATTTGAAGCAAGAAATAGAGGACTGCTGCAAGATCATTTCCAATCCTTCGGGAAAAGATAGTACCCTATTGGAATGGCACAGACTATACAAAAAAATACCTGGGTTGAAGTAAGTGATGGAGAGACTAGTAGAACTATAAGGATCTCAACTAACAGACCCCTATAGCAGGGCTTCCCTGTAGCTGCAGCACTTTTTTTAAATTAGTTTGTGGTATATAAATACATTCATTTTTTGTGAGTTCAAAATATTTTATTGAATTTTCAGGTAATAAACAGACAAGACAAAAAATGAAATAGTACAGTAAAAGTACCTAAAATGCATATATAATATTTAACATCCACATTAAACTTAGAATAGGTACAATATAATATAATCTATTATTGTATTAAATTAAAAGGGAAGGGGGGAAAACATAGATAATATACATATGTTATTAATAAGCCTAAAATAGAACTACTATCCACCAAAAGATATAAAAATATTGATAAATACTAAACTTCAGGAGAAAACATTTTAAGAAGATAAATAATTATCAATAGGTTTCCAGAATAAATGAAAAGATTCACAATTATGAATAACACCATTCAAAGATAAATGAGCTCCTCTTCTCGTAAAAATAACCCACGACCACCAAGCATGAACAGATAATGATGAAACATCTTTCCAGCAAGAAGTAATGGAATTTAAGGCAGCTGATAATAAAAAATTAAAAAGTTTACACTCTAAGTCAATTAATTTATGAGAAAGAACAGCAGATTTACAAATTATCAAATTAAATGTTAAATCATCATGAATATTAAGTATGTGTTTTATAGCATCCCAGACTTCAGTCCAAAATTTGAAAATAAGAGGGCATTCAAACAGCACATGTTTTAACAAACCAGTGTGAAGATTACAATGCCAACATTTAGGGGATGGGAGGAGTTTAGCTTTAAACAGTCTTAAAGGCGACCATAGACAATTATATAAAATATATGAATTTGTTTGATAAAGCGAAACAGGTAGCCATCCAGAAATACTATTTAACCAAATAGTTTTCCATATTTCGTAGGATAATGACAAAGAAAGCTCATTATTCCAATAGGTCAATAACAGATTAATATTGTCACCTTTAAATGTAATCATCTTTTTATACAGTCTAGAGACACCATGTGGTAAGGTGGAAAGGGTTTGAATATAAATCAATAAATCCGATTTAGCATTAAAAGGTATAGAATGAGGAAATGAATCCAAAATTGAATTGCATAAATATTCATATTTGAATAAATCAGTAGAAGGTAGGTTCAATTTTTCCTGCAGAACATCAAAAGTTATAAAAGTTTTATTATAATAAATATCTTTGAGATAAAAAATACCTTTTAATCCATAAATGCCAAAATCTAACATTTTTAGTGAGTTTTATGTTTGAAGTATACCATAACGACATGTCTTCAGTAATAGACATGGGTGATTGGAAAATTAAATCAAAATCATGTAATATTAATTTAGTAGATTTCAGAATAACAGATCTATTAAAAAATATTGACCTATTAGACATAGTTAATAAAGAAGGTAAGGGAAACGGATCTATTAAGCTTTTTTCTATAGAAAGCCATGCAGGGGGGTTACTCAATTGAGAATGATTAAACCAAAGAGAACTTTGCTTTAAAATAAAGGCTTTATGATAACAAGAAAAATCCGGTAAACCAAAACCTCCATTACATTTAGGAAGTTTTAATTTTTTATAACTAATACGAGGAGCTTTATTGCACCAAAAAAACTTGGTTAGAAGCCGATCTATATCTTTATAAAACTTCATAGGAAATTGGGTAGGAATCATGGAGAGGGAGTAAAACATTTTTGGTGCTATAGTCATTTTTATGGAGTCCATTCTCCCCCACCATGAAAGATGAAGTGGAGACCATTTAGATATTTTATCTTTAATACAACTTAGAATAGACTCACAATTTAATGAAATTGTGGATTTTATAGTAGACGAGAATGAAATACCTAAATATTTAATTTTTTCTCTTTGCCAAATTATATCTTTCATGGGTAACATATCTGGGGTACAATGAATATTTATCGGAAAGAATTCTGTTTTATTAGTATTTAGCTTGTAACCAGAAAGTATGGAATATGATGAGATAATCTCAAATAAAGGAGGGAGTGAAGAGATAGGATTACTAATAAATAAAAGTACATCATCTGCATATGCCAGTGTTTTAACATTGACCTTGTTAATATTAATACCAGTAATATCGTTACAGTTCCTAATTGACACAAGCAAAGGTTCAATCACAAGAAGAAATAGGAGTGGGGAGAGGGGGCAACCTTGTCTGGTACCTCTGAAAAGAGAAAATTGGTTAGAGATTTGGCCATTAATAAATAACCGGGCTGTCGGTGAAGAATACAAAGCAGTTATCATACGAATAAATATATCACCAAAATTAAATGCAACTAAAGTATGGAATAAAAACTGCCAATGAACTTTATCGAAGGCTTTTTCAGCATCCAGAGCTAACACTCCTGTTGGGGTAGATAACTTAAAACCTTGTTCGATAACATGTACTAATGTTCTTGTATTATTTGCAGAATGTCTATTTTTCATAAACCCAGATTGATCCGGATGAATAATAGAATCTAAAACAGTAACACAACAATTAACGCCTCAGTAAAAGAGCCTGTAATAGTCCCTGTAGTGCTAAAAAGGTAAATAAATTAAATAAATAAGGACTAAGTTGTATTTGAAATTCTTTATAAAATTCAGCTGGGATGCAATCAGGACCAGGTGATTTTTTGTGTTTGAGAGATTTAATAGCAACTCGAATTTCATCCTCAGTAATGCGCAGGTCCAATTTATTTTTAGCTAAATGAGAAATTTTGGGTAATCCACAAGTAGATAAAAAGAATCAATTAAAGAAGAATCATTAGAATTAGGTTGATTATATAAATTAGTATAATAATTTAAAAATTCATTAACAATATCATTGTGTGATATGGCAATTTTCCCAGTGGGACCATGAATCGAATTTATTTGGGCTTTATCTTTTTTTATACGTAAATAATTAGCTAAAAGCCGGCCAGACCTATTAGCGTTAAAACAACATTTTGCGTTGGATTTGGAAAGTTGGATACCAGCTCTTTTACTAAGAATGGAATTAAATTCATATCTAAGTTTTTGCAATTTAAATTTATATTGAGGATCGTTAGAAGTGATAAAAAGCCTCTCAACTTCTGCAATTTGCTTATCCAATTCTTTAAGTCGTACATTATAGGTTTTATTCTCATATGCCATGAGAGAGATAGAAGCGCCTCTAATATAAGCTTTAAAGGCGTCCCATCTATTCACCAGGGAAGTAGAACCTTCTGGGTTAAGCTGAAAGGGCCTGATTCACAGAACTAACTTACGTCAAAAACGTAAAGTTAGTACTTTTTGGTATTCACAGAATACACTTACTCATTTCGGTATTCACAGAAGTTAGGAGTCCTAACTTTAGGACTCCTAAATGCCTTCTGTGAATACCGAAAGTCTTAAAGTTAGGATTTTCTCAGTTTAGGAGTAGTAAAGTTAGGAGTCCTAACTTTACTACTCCTAAACTGAGAAAAATCTTAACTTTAAGACTTTCGGTATTCACAGAAGGCATTTAGGAGTCCTAAAGTTAGGACTACTAACTTCTGTGAATACCAAAATGAGTAAGTGTATTCTGTGAATACCAAAAAGTACTAACTTTACATTTTTGACGTAAGTTAGTTCTGTGAATCAGGCCCAAAGTAATCCTGTATAGCTGCTAATATTTTCAGTTTGTTCTGTTCATTAAGAACAATATCAGTATTCATTCGCCATCTAGATTGTGTTTTATAATTTGTATTAACTTGTAAAACAAAAGATACGAGAGCATGATCTGGATATCAATATTGCCAATGTCAGGAGAAACCACAGAATGCAGGAGCTGCCTGGAAATTAATAAATAATCAAGTCTAGAGTGTGAATTATGAGGATTGGAAAAAAAAGTGAACACTTTATCCGTAGGGAAATGTAATCGCCAAATATCGATTAATTTTGTAACTCTAAGGAAAGATTTAAAAGTTAGAAAAGCTTTTGGCGGTCTAAATTTAGTGAAGGATGATCTATCCAATAAAGGATCAGAAATAAGGTTAAAGTCTCCTCCAACTATAAGAGGAACGTTGCCTAACTTGAGTACTTCAGTAGTTAAATTAGACCAAAACAAAGGATCATCAGCAGTTGGACCATAAACATTAATTAAAAACATAACAGAATCATAAATTTTTACTTTGACTATAACATATCTACCTTCTAAGTCTGATGTTTTACTTAAAAGTTAACTTTACTACTCCTAAACTGAGAAAAATCCTAACTTTAAGACTTTCGGTATTCACAGAAGGCATTTAGGAGTCCTAAAGTTAGAAGTCCTAACTTTACTACTCCTAAACTGAGAAAAATCCTAACTTTAAGACTTTCGGTATTCACAGAAGGCATTTAGGAGTCCTAAAGTTAGGACTACTAACTTCTGTGAATACCGAAATGAGTAAGTTCATTCTGTGAATACCAAAATGAGTAAGTGTATTCTGTGAATACCAAAAAGTACTAACTTTATGTTTTTGACGTAAGTTAGTTCTGTGAATCAGGCCTATGGTGTTTGTTAGACTTGTCAGCCTTAGGATGGTCTTCCCCTAAACCTTTTGTCTAACTCCTCCATATTTTTCTGATCATGTTTTTGTTGGCCTTAGGACTCTGTGCACTTTACCACTGCTTACCAGTGCTAAAGTGGGTGTTCGCACTCCTTACACCATGTTAGCATTTGCTTGTCCTCATTTGCCATATTTAATTTACTTATAAGTTCCCAGTAAAGTGGTACTACATGTACCCAGGGCCTGTTAATTGAAAATGCTACAAGTGGGTCTGCGACACTTGCTGTGCCAACCACTTAAGTAGCCTTTTAAAACAAGTCCCAGGCCTGCCATTGCAGCCTGCTTGTGCACTTTTAAACTGCCATTTCGACCATAAATTTTTTGCCTCGTCCAAACCCTCCTTTTTAGTACATATAAGTAATCCGTAGGGTAGACCCTGAACAGCCCAGAGGGATGGTGCAGTGTATTTAAGAAGTAGGGCATGCACTTTTAAGTTTTATATGTCCTGATAGTGAAAAACTCTTACATTTGTTTTTCACTATTGCAAGGCCTGCCTCTCCCATAAGATAACATTGGAGTTACCTTATTACATGTAATAAGGATATCTTCTGAATGGGAACAGGCGAACAGTTCATATATTGTGTCTTTGAAACTGTAATGAAAACTCCTCTATCATGGTAAAGTCAAATTTTGAACTACAATTTTCAAAATGCCACTTTCAGAAAGTTCATTTAAAAGTAGTGGCCCGCTGGTTTAGCAGGTCACGCGGGTTGCACAGCCGTATACGCATTGGTATCCCAAAGTAATACTCATCCACCATAGTAATCAAATTTTGTTCAATTTTATTTTCTCATTGTTTGTCCTCATTATTCCACATTTTATCCATCACGTCAAAAGATATAAAATTCGTTGATTTTTTAGCATTTAATTGTTCGATGTATTGCCCATCCAGGCCTATGCATGAACATATAGCGAATTTCAAGTCCTCCACAAGATTAGATTCACATCCTATTCAATGCATTTCGGTTTAAAAAACCTTCGTCAGGAGTATCTATAAAGTATAAAAATATATGTTTGTCACATTGCATGTACTACACCTCATAGTGTAAATATTAACTAACAAGTTTCAAGAAAAAAAGTAACAACTAACAAGAAAAAAATAAGGTAACATGAACTTAAACGAAGAAAAGTAATGGGTGTGCTTCAGGACACTTCTGTCTTGTCACTTTCAGAAAGTTGGCATTTTTCTGCTCTAGCCATTTAGTGCCTGCAGTCTGTCTCTAGGTCACATGACTGGGTGCAGTTGGCAGTGGTCTTTGTGTATTTCTCCTAGACAGCCGCACACAATAGAGGAATTAGGTGTGCCTGAATAGGCAATCACTGGCAACATGGGAGGCTTGAGGAAGACACAGCACCACTTACACCTGAATAGGTTGTGTCCTGCCTTCACACAAAGGATTGTACACCCCCTGTAGTTAGTCTGGAGCAGGGGAGGAGAGGCCTGAAACCTGAGCACTTCAAAGGGAATCCTCTATAAGTTTCACCCACTTCAAAGAAGGCGTCAGATATAAACATAGGACCTCAGGCACCAACTCTTCAGTACACCTCTGGACCTGTGGATACTACAGAAGAAGGACTGCTGTGCTGCTTTGCTGCCAGGAGGACTGCAACTCTCTGCTCTGCTGCCTGATGCCCTGCTTCCTGAGAAGGAAGACTGGACCTGCACCCTTCATCCCAGGCTGAAGTGACTCCAAGGGTCAGCTGTCTGACCTCCTGTTCTGAGCTACAGCGACATAACAAGCTCCAGAAGTTCCCCACATTTGCCCAGCTGACCTGCTGCCTGGATCTACAACTGGACCGGCCTGAGCCCTGCTGGCCTCTGCTAGAGTGAGTTCTGACTCCCAAGTTTTGCCCTTCACGTCTTGGACCGTTGGTGTGGTCTCAGTTTAGCTCCCTTGAAGTTTTTGGGCTCTTTGCAAATGTGAATGGGCCTCTTCGCACCAAGATCTTGCTGCCCACCAATGCAAAGTGCTGATGAACCTAACTCTTCATGCTACAGTGACGCTAATGACACCTGGCAGCACAAAGTCTTCACTTCGCACCACATCATTGACAGCTCATAGTGACCACCAATGCAAAGCTCTGGCAAGCACCGTCTGTCATGCTGACAGGAAGCTTTGCGCTACAGCTTCGACATTCTGTGATGCCACGCCTGCTCTTTGCGCTACATCAATGAACATCCACAATGCTCTTCCTGCTCCTCGCGGCTTCTTCCACTGCGAATGGAACTCATTGTGCTGGACTTTGAATGTAACTCTTTCAGCTGAACTAACCTGGTCCCTGTATCCGACCCGTACTCCATCGCGGTCGGCCTCTACTTGGGACTTTCACCCGCTCTTGCATGACCATATAGCTGTGAGTGGCGTTTCTGCTTTTTGGCATATTTTCACTTGAATCTTTAAAATTATATATCTCCGATTGGGAAACAACCTTTACATCGCGGATTTTACACCGCGATATATTCACAACGCGGTCGTTACAACGACCGTGTTGTTACAACGTAGTGCCATTACAGCGCAAGTCGTTACAATGACGTGCGCTAGATGGCGCTCTAGACTAAGGAACAGTATAATTTACTATTCCAACACCTTCCCTACTTTTGCACACACTGGAGTTGGAATAGTAAATCATACTATTCCTAAGTCCAGCGCGCCATCTAGCGCAAGTCGTTGTAACGACTTGCGTTGTAATGACACTACGTTGTAACAATGCGGTCGTTATAACGACCGCGTTGTGAATGTATCGCGGTGTAAAATCCGCGTTGTAAAGTGCAATATTCTCTCCGAATTTTACTAATTGGATTTTTGTTGTTTTGGTGTCAAATTATTTATTAAATTATGCTCTATTTTTTTACATTGGTGTGGGATTTTCTTGTGTTGTGTTTTCACTTTCTTACTGTTCGAAATGCTGCATAAATACTTTACACATTGCCTGAGTGCTCTGTGCCAAGCTACCAGATGGTTCAGCATAGGTTAATTTGGGGTTTGCTTGTGACTTCTCCCTGGCAAGTACTGTGGTTGCTGCTTGAGTAGCGTTTCACCCCCCTCAACCAGTAATCCAATTTTTTACAGTGCTGACCTAACTGCTTTTAATCATATTTGTATTCTATATCTCCAGCTGCCTGTACATTCTCTTCATCTTCTCCCCTTTCACTTAGTTTCCCTCTGTTTCGCCTTCTAACCTTCCACTCTCACCCCATCCCTTCCCCGGCCTCTCACTTTCAGCTTGGTGCCAGTGAGGGTAATGCTTAGGTGATTTTAGCAAGGACGCAGCATGATGTTTACTAGAGGTGGTGAGCTGCAGAAAGCTTGAGCCAGGCTGGAGCCTGAAGCCGGGCTCTGACTCAGCTCAAAGTCCTGTTGGAACCTCAAGCTCATAATGAGTCGAGCTTCCATGTGGATTCTGCCTGCCACACTCACTCTACTACCATGCACAGAGATAAAAACAAAGCATTAACATTTGAGGTAAAAAAGAGACCAAATATATATCCGCTTAGTGGCTGATTTGTACAAAGTGACAGTAGAAAACCTGCATTAATCACGCCTTCCCTGCTTAACAAAATTGTGTGCTCTAAGGCAAATATTTTGTTTTACCGATCCCCCTTTTTATTAGGTCGAGTTTAGAGGCAGCGCACATGCGTTGCTCTGCGAGGCATTTAGCAATTCCTCTGTGGCATGAAACACACCTATCGCTTTGTGATTAGTTGCTTGGCGTGCTGTTATAAAGTCGATTGTTTTGGTTAGTGCACAGGTTACATGTGTCCCGCCTTGTGGGCGTTTTGTCCCAGCCCTGGTGATTGCCCCTTCTACATGGATCCTTTCAGTTTGGGTCACTTATTTGCTTTCACTGCACTACTTTTTCTTTATTTTTGGCGTTTCGTGCAGGCCAACAGAGCCTCACACATACGCAGCACTTCATCTTTAACAAAGTATGGCATATGTGTGAGGCTGTCTTGGCCACATACAGCCGCTGTGCAAAAGTAAAACTTTAAAAAACTTAACATGAAGAGCGCCAGCCGTCCGTGAAGCGGATGCAGTGCAACAAAAGAAAGTTTGTTTACTCAGGCTATTGGTCTGGCGTGCTTCATGTTAAATGTTTTATGTTTTACTTTAGCAAAGCGGCTGTACGTGGCCGAGACAGCCTCACACATATGCCACACTTAATCTTTAACAATGCTTGTTTTTTGGATGTAAGGTGTGTAAACTAGTAGGCTGCGTAGGCCGGGGTTGCTGGTCACCTGTCGACAGCTTGTGGTTGTGAGGGAGTTGAGTCGTGCACCGAAGTTGCTGGGGGTTTTCAGGATATCTGCTTCCTGCAGTTGCTACACTGTTTACCTGCTGCACTGGAGGACGATGTTATTGAACCTCTAAGGGGGATATTCTCAAGAACGTGCGATAAACATCGCCAAAATAGGTTAACGCAAGATTCCATATCGCCGTCTATCGCAGGAAAATAACTCCGGTATAACGTTGTATTCTCAACACGGCGGTAACATGCGATAGTCTCCCGATAACGCCTCAAATGTACGCGATAACACTACCGGGACGGCGATGAAAATCCAAACCCGAACGCGAAAAAAGTTGCGATGGGCCCAACCGCGATGAAAAATCCAGCGAGAAGCAGCGCCAGGCCTGCAAGTCCCACAAGTCAGGCTGCAAAAAGCACAATAAAAGCGGCAACACAAAACACAAAGAAAACACAAACAACTGCGAAGCACCATGGAGGTAGCCGGAGCAAGCACAGAGGACAACCAGAACCCCACAAGCCCCACGGAGAACCAGCCTGAGACCTCGGGGTCAGGGAAGGGCAAGGAAAAGAAGAAGAGGAAGACGCAGTTCAGTCCGCAGGAAAACAGGATCCTGATCACGGAGGTGATAGAACACCATCAACAACTGTACGTCACCTCCACTGTGTCATTGGCAACAAAAAATACAATATGGCATTCCATCCTGGACAAGGCGAATGCATTCGTAGCGCTGAGGAGGACAATGGACGAACTCAAGAGGCACTGGAATGATGTGAAGCGCAACACCAAGCAGAAACTCGCAGACAACCAGAAGGCAGCAATGCAGACTTGAGGTGGGAGACCAGCGCCACAGGAGGAGCTGGATGAGATGGAGGAAATGGTGACCACAGTCATCAGTGTGTAGACGGTGGCAGGAGTTGGGGGACCGGTCACTGCTCAACATGACCCGACACAACAGCAACAGGGTGAGTTACCCCCAGGGACTGGGGGGACGGGGAAGATGGGCACAATGGCACACATGCACAATTAAGTAGAACACATCTGCGGACAAACCATGCCCAAGAGTCACAACACCAACCAAGAGCCCAATTCACCCAAGTCTGCAACATCACAGCACTGCATAAGCACAGAAGTGAAAGCCACACCGCCTGAAAGGGATAAGGGCCAGCAAAATCAGAGCTGAAGGAGCAACTCACCTACAATGCAGCACACACACATAAGATCCAGAGCACCTCAATATTTACAACAATGTTGAACAAACAGCAACACCAGCACAATAGAACAGAGGACACAACTGCTGCCGCTCGTGTGTGGAAAATGGCCATTCGCATGTGGCACAACAGGATACTGTGCGATGATAATGTACTAGTACAGCCCCACATCCCTGATGGTGCAGTAATGCATGTATGGCCGTGACCCAGATAGGCAGTGAGACACACATTGTCATGCAAATCAACACTCATCACAGTTGAATACAAGTGAAGGTGCGTAGACTTTATTAGCATATGCGTGTCAGTACGGCCAAGATAAGTGCCACAACATGCAGATCAATGTAGCAGTATGTCAGAACGTGGAACGTTGCCAAGCGCCGCTGTCCACTCCGGGGGAGTGCCTCACCTTTCACAGGTGTGTGTTAACCCGCGTTGTTGTCCGCTCATGTATTCGGAGTCCAGGCGAATGCAGACATGTCCACTGTCGCCGTGGGAGATGTGACCAGAACCCCAAGTTCCAACAAGTTGTCGGGACATGTGCAATGTGTTCCAAACTGTTGTGTCTGCAGGTACGTAGTTACACATCCATGAAAGCTAGTGCAGCCTCGTAGGCAATCATTTCCAACATGAGGTCGTCATCGACTTCATCGAACAGGACGGTGAGGCTAACCATTAGCAGGTCCGTACAGATGTGCTGCGTCCACCCCCTTTCACCAATTAGCACTACAGCCCAATAGGGGAGCGGCTCAATTTGCTCACTGCACACGAGGAGTTCTGCAATCTCCCAGGTCCAGCTGCCAGCATGTATGCCAAGTATCCAGGCATCCCATAGACGGGTGTCACGGTGACACTCATGGTCGTGGGCCAATAGGGGGCGCACACACATGTCGAAATCCAGTTCGGCTACCGTCCTGTTGGTTAGGCAGACATCCATGGGCCACTCGAATATGCACGAGCGACAATGCAACACACACTGCACGCAGGTGACGTTGGCAAGGCGGAAGCTCAGCCGGTAACTGATCCGCAGCACTACCAATGGCAGTGCCCCCAGTAAATGCAGCATATGTGCACGGTACAGTTCCACCTGACAGGGGTTGTGCAAGTGTCCGTGATGGTCTGCCATTGCGTTAGTGGCTCTGGTTGAAGCGGCACTGTTCTGACCTGCGCCAGTTCTGTGGATGAAATGCCACAGCTCGGATCAATGAGTTGTTTTAGTGTGCAACGGTTGTACGCCTGGGTTAATGTGGGAGTAAGTGTGAAGGCCATTCCATGCAAGATAACTTCGAGCAAGGACTTCTGTGTGTGGGGTGTGTATATGTTGGTCTCTTCTCGGGCTGTGCGTAGTGTGGGAGTCGTCATCAGCTGCTATAGTATCTGTCATGGGGTGCCGGGCACATGTAATTCCGAGCTCGAAGGTGCAGATGTGCTTCCGCCTGATAGCACAGACAAAGGAGCATTCATCCCTAATGTTAGTTTCTCATCTGCTTGCATTCAGGTACTGTGGAGTGGCTTGTTGGGGGTGGGGTGGGATGTGTGCGACTTCGGGATACATGTTCGACATGTCTTGCATGTGGCAAATGAGCGGCATCACTGTGTGTAACGTTGCCTCACAGCTGCTCCTCCCTCCCCCCGAGCCTAATTACTTGTGTGCGCTGCGCGGTTGCATCACTGGCACTCCTATGACACACCATTGTCATGCCTGTCTGCGCATGTCCACAAGCCTGACAACAACACTGTGATGTTGGCCGTTGGAGGTGGGCGGCCACGTGAGTGTAGGCCTGTGGGAAGGATAGGGCGGACACAGACGTAGAGTTCATGCCTGGCTGAACTCGCGCTGCGGTTAAGGCTAGGTATTTGGCTCTTGCTGCGGCAATACAGATACACACAACACTTGGCATTTATGAGCCAAGACCCCGAGCAGTCTTGCGCTCCTTCATTTCCCGTTCGTGCGAGCCCGCCCTCCTAGTGCATGCTACATTGCAACATTGTCGATTGCGGACAGGGTGGCGCCGACACTACAACAGAGACACACGCATTAGTTACTTCCTTGTCCAGGCCAGAACTGAACCACGCCCAGAGCCCCGGGCAAATCCTTCACACCCCTACGCTGGCTTGGCGTACGCCGGCCCAGCCCACTGCACTTATGCTTACAGGGGGGACGACAAAGCTACGTGTCCAAGGTCGTACTCACTGCCTGAGGTGACATGGTTGCGTCCGCTGTCCAAAGCACAATGTAATGTGGTAGGGCCCTGGCCCATCATGCATACATAATGACCACATGGACACACTTAGTTAGATAGTTGAACTGGCTACGGGCACGTGCTCCCGGCCACCTTTTATTACCAGGGTCACATGTCCAGTGACGCCTGTGCTGGATGGGTGTGGGGTGGGTGTAAGCCAGCCCTCAGGGAGTGGTTGGTGCTGGCAACAACTAGAACAGTGATCATCGGATCACACACACAGATTCAATCATAAAGGGTCCATGACTTGCAGTGCACCAGAACTGAGCGTGCTCATGTGAAGGAATTGTTAATGATTTGGTCCCTTCGGGATATTCATGCTGCAGCTGCAGTGGGGTGTGGTATACCTGCCTCATCTTCATCATCATCGTCCCAGGTCTTCCCCACTGCCTGAGGTGACATTGTTGCGTCCGCTGTCCACAGCACAAAACTCAATCATGAAGGGTCCATGTGTTGTGGTGCACTGAGTTAGTGGCACCTGAAGAGCTGAGCAGGGGATCAAGCTGATGATGGCATCCAAGACAGGTGTGAGCAACTTAGATGGGCTGGCTGTGACACTCCTCCGACTCTGGCAGTTGTTGGTTGGAGGTGGTCCTGGCGATGGTGGCGGGTGTGCAGCCAGCGATGATGGCGTGTCCTTGCATGTCAGGATTGGATTTGGTTTGCGAGCCCTGCTGACCGCAGTGTAGGCCGGAGGCAGCGGTCAGAAAGGGCACACAGCCACGTGATGATGACTTGTGGTGCACTGAGTTAGTGGCACCTGGAGCACTCTGCGGGTGCGCGGCCTGCGCTGATGCGTCGTCCGGGCGGCCCGCCCTGGTAGCAATGTTTGTGGCCTACTGGACTCTGCCATAAATGAATCAAGACTCACTTTGATTAGCGAGCCCTGCTGACCTTGCTGACCGCAGTGTAGGCTGGAGGCAGCGGTCAGCAAGGGCCCACATCCACGTGTCGTCGGCTTGTGTTGCACAGGGTCAGTGGCACCTGGAGCGCTCAGCAGGTGCACAGCCAACGACGATGTGCCGTCCGTGCGGGTCGCACTGGGTGCAATGTCTTTCGCCTACTGAATTCTGCCTCAATAATGCCACGTGTCATCTGCTTGTGTTGCACAGGGTCAGTGGCACCTGGAGCGCTCAGCAGGTGCACAGCCAACGACGATGCGCCGTCCGTGCGGGTCGCACTGGGTGCAATGTTTTTCGCCTACTGAATTCTGCCTCAATATTGCCACGTGTCGTCGGCTTGTATTGTACAGGGTCAGTGGCACCTGGAGCGCTCAGCAGGTGCACAGCCAACGACGATGCGCCGTCCGTGCGGGCCGCACTGGGTGCAATGTTTTTCGCCTACTGAATTCTGCCTCAATATTGCCACGTGTTGTCGGCTTGTGTTGCACCGGGTCAGTGGCACCTGGAGCGCTCAGCAGGTGCACAGCCTACGATGATGCGTCGTTTGACTTGGGGGACCTGCTGACCGCAGTGTAGGCCAGAGGCAGCGGTCAGCGAGGGCCCACATCCACGTGGCGATGACTTGTGGTGCACTGAGTTAGTGGCACCTGGAGCGCTCAGCGGGAGTGCAGCATACGATGATGCGTCATCCGGGCGGGCCGCACTGGGGGCAATGTCTGTTGACTGGTGGTTTCCTCCATTAACAGAAATGTGGCACGATTTGAATTGTGGGACCTGATGACCGCAGTGTAGGACTAAGGCAGTGTCCGGCACACACATGACTCCGTGTTGCTGTGCCGCTGGATGCGCTGGGGGCCTGTGTCGCGGAGTCTGGAGGTCACGGCGGCGGACTCGTGGCAGGGTGAGCTGCGCGGCCCTGGCAGACACGTTGCCCATCACGGAAGAGAACCACGCCCAGGGCCCCGGCCTTTTTATCAGCACTCCTACGCTGGAGTGGCGTACGCTGGCCCAGCCCACTGCGCTTACGCTTACAGGGGGGGACGGCACAGCTACATGTCCAGGGTCTTCCCCACTGCCTGAGGTGGCATGGTTGCGTCCACTGTCCACAAAACTACACGCACCAGCAGTAGATGTCCACATGGACATGTCTGTGCTATGCATTCTGTGGTCTGTCCAGCACATCACCGCCACACTTGGCATTGTGTACATTCTTCTTCATGGGTGAGTTGCCTCCTTCACACATACTTGGTTCCCACCCCTCCCCACATTCTGCAATTGTGTGGCTGAGGGGCCATGCCATTTTTGGACAGTCCGCTGTCTTGTCCTACGCTGCCTCAGTGGTAGTCCGGGGGGGGTATGGAGGTGGGGTGGTACTGGGGGTGGTGGCGGTGGGTGTTGTGGCCCTCTTGGGTCTCCGGGCTGCATGTTCATTGTCTCCATGGCATCTGTGGGTCTTCAGATGTGGCTCTGGGCTGGGCTCCCTTTCATACTGCAGGTAGTCGTCCTGCTTAGCACCAGCAGAAGGCAGGTGTTAATTCCCTGCTGCTAACGCGCCTTATCGCCTGTTTTTGGGTCGCATCGCAGATCTGGCTGGTCGTTGAGAATATCGCGAAGTGGTGTTTTCGTGTGTTTTTGCACGGGAACGCCTACTCTGCATATCATTAGCGTTAGTTGTCTCTCTCATCCGTGGCGATGTTTTTTGCGACAGCTATCGCTGATAAACTGGCTATATGGGCAGTTTGCACCAGCTTGTGAATAGGGCGAAAAGTCTATCGCCACTTTTGCGGCGCTAATGTGCCGATAAATCGGCGATAAGTCCTTGAGAATATGCCCCTAAGTGTCTGGCTACAGAGGTAAAAAGTGGGAGAGTTTCGTGCTGCTCTCAGCATTCTCCCACGCTCCGCCTCTCCAGTGCCAGGAATCTCTGCCGTCCCATCTGTTATTCTGAGCCCTCCACATCAGGTAAGGTACTTTGTAAATCTGTCCATTTAAGACAGGCAGCCTTGGCACTTTATAGACCACACACTGTGCTCATATATGTGACTTACGCCATTTACAGGTGTTATTGCCTGTGTCTAAGGCACTTCAACATGATGAGCAGCAGAGTCGGCCCGGTTTAATTTTAACCTCCCGGCTACAACATATTTTAAATTGTCCTGGATCAAGTGTCAGCAGCTTGTCCACGTCTGATATTCATTTGCATTCTGCGTTGGGTGTTTTCACCTTTATCTTTGTACATGACTAACTGCTAGCGCCATGGTGCCGCCTCAGGTTGTATGTATACACACTTGATGTGGCTAATTGACAACGCTGATTTGTAGCGGCTACTCGACCGAGTGAAATCCCTTACCAGCAGGCTTTCTATGGCAGTGTCCCTCAATATAAAGCAACATGTAATTTTGCTGCTTTTGAGCTTCGTCCTTCTGAAATAATATTTCTGTCCACATCGCTTATCTGGGGATTGTTCACCTTTTACCCTCGAATGCGGAAACATACTAATGGCTTTTATGTGGTAAAATACTTCACTGGATTATTGCACACGGTGCAGACATAGGGGTGTAACTTGCATATCACAGGTTCGTAGTTGTCTCAGCCTTTTACCATTGTGTGGTCCAGAAGTCGAATCCTATTGAATTTCTTGTCATCAGACATACTGTTCATAGTGGTCAGAAGCCGCAGGACGACTGGTGGAAGCTGCATTTGTTTAAAAATTTATTTTACGGAGTTTTATATAGCGCAAACTTGACCCGAAGGTATCGGGTATCAGAGCGCTTTACACGAGCACCACTTGCCTTACATGAGGACACATTCATTTTTGTTAGGCAGGGGGAGATTAAGTGATTTTCCCAGAATCACAGGATGTTTCGTGTCCTTGCCGAGACTCGAACCTGGTTCCCCAGATTTGAGGTCGAGCGCCCTAGCCGTCAACCCACATCCTCTCCCCAATTCCATTTTTATATACAATTATATACAATTTTTTTAAGTTACCTTCCAGATTAATGATTTCAGCGAGAACCAAAATAACAAAAATGGTAAAAGAATGCCAGGGGAAAAATGGAATTGTTTCGACATGCTGCAAAAGTTGAACAATGGCCAGGCGCAGCGTGGTGAAGGGACAAAGCGAATTTCGGTTTCAACTAAGGAACGTATGCAGTCAGTTTTACATTGAGCTGCGACTGCATCACAATAGTCTCCCTTATCTTGTTTTTTTTTACAAAGAAACAAGGTCACTGTGCACTCCAAATATTATCAATAATGCTGCAAAGAACCCCAATTTACAAAACCACCCGGTAGTTGCTAGAAATGGAGGGAACGTATAGAAAAGAGAGGGTGCTTTATGTTTTTACATCCTGAGGAGCTTGTTTACAAGCCTCTTGCGCCGCCGATGCGTCACTTTTAGTATGAGAAAAAATTGAAGTACCGGCGGTGCAAGGGGCTTGTACATTAGCCCCTAAATGTCAATGCCTAGTTTGTTTTATAGACCCTCACACTCAGCTAAGGGAACGCACAGAGAGGTGACATGATTTGCCCAGGAAGCAAAAGACACACAATTGATGGACGGAATGCAGAACAAATCAAAACATTCACCCCCCAGTTAAGAGATCTGGTTTAAATCCATCATTGTTTTGCTCACCATACCACCCCAGTTTAGACCTGGCCATATGCAAATCAGTCTTGACCCGGTGCCTCATGGGAACAGTCCAGCCCGAACTGCCAAGTCAGGTCATCTCTGGACCGGAAGCAAGCGTCCTAGGTCCAGTTTCGGGGTTTCACCCTCCATCAGCCAGGATAGCTTGAATCCAGTGGCACAGTGAGCCCGGGACCCACGTCTGGGCATACCCGGCGCACTTAGGGCGAGAAAGCAAAAGACACACAAATGATGGACGGAATGCAGAACAAATAAAAGCATTCACTCCCAGTCAAGAGATCTGGGTTTAATACATCATTCTTTTGCTCACCATACCACCCCAGTTTAGACCTGGCCATATGCAAATCAGTCTTGACCCTGTGCCTTATGCGAACAGTCCAGCCCGAACTGACAAGCCAGGTCCTCCCTGGACTGGAAACAAGCATCCTAGGACCGGTTTCAGGGTTTCACCCCTCATCAGCCAGGATAGCTTGAATCCAGGGGCACAGTGAGCCCGGGACCCACGTCTGGGCATACCCGGCGCACTTAGGGCGAGAAAGCAAAAGACACACAAATTAAGGACGGAATGCAGAACAAATCAAAACATTCACCCCCAGTCAAGAGATCTGGGTTAAATCCATCATTCTTTTGCTCACCATGCCACCCCAGTTTAGACCTGGCAATATGCAAATCAGTCTTGGCCCTGTGCCTCATGGGAACATTCCAGCCCGAACTGCCAATCAAATTCCTCCCTGGACCGGAAACAAGCATCCTAGGACCGGTTTCGGGGTTTTACCGCTCATCAGCCAGGATAGCTTGAATCCAGTGGCACAGTGAGTCCGGGACCCACGTCTGGGCATACCTGGCACACTTAGGGCGAGAAAGCAAAAGAAACAAATTGATGGACGGAATGCAGAACAAATCAAAAATTCACCCCCCAGTTAAGAAATCTGGGTTAAATCCATCATTCTTTTCCTCACCATGCCAACACAGTTTAGAACTGGTCATATGCAAATCAGTCTTGACCCTGTGCCTCATGGGAACAGTCCAGTCCGAACTGCCAAGCCAGGTCCTCCCTGGACGGGAAACAAGCATCCTAGGACCGGTTTCGGGGTTTCACCCCTCATCAGCCAGGATAGCTTGAATCCAGTGGCACAGTGAGCCCAGGACCCACGTCTGGGCATACCCGGCGCACTTAGGGCGAGAAAGTAAAAGACACACAATAGATGGACGGAATGCAGAACAAATCAAAACATTCACCCCCCAGTTAAGAAATCTGGGTTAAATCCATCATTCTTTTGCTCACCATGCCACCCCAGTTTATACCTGGCCATGTGCAAATCAGTCTTGACCCTGTGCCTCATGCGAACAGTCCAGCCCGAACTGCCAAGCCAGGTCCTCCCTGGACTGGAAACAAGCATCTTAGGACCGGTTTCAGAGTTTCACCCCTCATCAGCCAGGATAGCTTGAATCCATTGGAACAGTGAGCCCGGGACCCACGTCTGGGCATACCCGGCGCACTTAGGGCGAGAAAGCAAAAGACACACAAATGATGGACGGAATGCAGAACAAATCAAAACATTCAACCCCCAGTCACGAGATCTGGGTTAAATCCATCATTCTTTTGCTCACCATGCCACCCCAGTTTAGACCTGGCCATATGCAAATCAGTCTTGGCCCTGTGCCTCATGGGAACAGTCCAGTCCGAACTGCCAATCAAGGTCCTCCCTGGACCGGAAACAAGCATCCTAGGACCAGTTTCTGGGTTTCATCGCTAATCAGCCAGGATAGCTTGAATCCAGTGGCACAGTGAGCCCGGGACCCACATCTGGGCATACGCGACGCACTTAGGGCGAGAAAGCAAAAGACACACAATTGATGGACGGAATGCAGAACAAATCAAAACATTCACCCCCCAGTTAAGAAATGTGGGTTAAATCCATCATTCTTTTGCTCACCATGCCACCCCAGTTTATACCTGGCCATGTGCAAATCAGTCTTGACCCTGTACCTCATGGGAATAGTCCACCCCGAACTGCCAAGCCAGGTCCTCCCTGGACCGGAAACAAGCATCCTTGGACCGGTTTCGGGGTTTCACCCCTCATCAGCCAGGATAGCTTGAATCCAGTGGCACAGTGCGCCCGGGACCCACATCTGGGCATACCCGGCGCACTTTGGGTGAAAAAGCAAAAGACACACAATTGATGGACAGAAAGCAGAACAAATGAAAACATTCACCCCCTAGTCAAGAGATCTGGTTAAATCCATCATTCTTTTGCACACCATGCCACCCCAGTTTAGATCTGGCCATATGCAAATCAGTCTTGACCCTGTGCCTCATGGGAACAGTCCAGCCCGACCTGCCAAGCCAGGTCCTCCCTGGACCGGAAACATGCAAACTAGGACAGGTTTCGGGGTTTCACCCCTCATCGGCTAGGATAGCTTGAATCCAGTTGCACAGTGAGCCCGGGACACACGTCTGGGCATACCCGGCGCACTTAGGGCGACAAAGCAAAAGGCACACAATTGATGGACGGAATGCAGACCAAATCAAAACATTCACCCCACAGTCAAGAGATCTGGGTTAAATCCATCATTCTTTTGCTCACCATGCCACCCCAGTTTAGACCTGGCCATATGCAAATCAGTCTTGACCCTGTGCCTCATGGGAACAGTCCAGCCCGAACTGCCAATCCAGGTCCTCCCTGGACCGGAAAAAAGCATCCTAGGACCGTTTTCGGGGTTTCACCCCTCATCAGCCAGGATAGCTTGAATCCAGTGGCACAGTGAGCCCGGGACCCACGTCTGGGCATACCCGGCGCACTTAGGGCGACAAAGCAAAAGGCACACAATTGATGGACGGAATGCAGACCAAATCAAAACATTCACCCCACAGTCAAGAAATCTGGGTTAAATCCATCATTCTTTTGCTCACCATGCCACCCCAGTTTAGACCTGGCCATATGCAAATCAGTCTTGACCCTGTGCCTCACGGGAACAGTCCAGCCCGAACTGTCAATCCAGGTCCTCCCTGGACCGGAAACAAGCATCCTAGGACCAGTTTGGGGGTTTCACCCCTCATCAGCCAGGATAGTTTGAATCCAGTGGCACATTGAGCCCGGGACCCACGTCTGTGCATACCCGGCGCACTTAGGACGAGAAAGCAAAAGACACACAATTGATGGACGGAATGCAGAACAAATCAAAACATTCACCCCGAGTCAAGAGATCTGGGTTAAATCCATCATTCTTTTGCTCACCATGCCACCCCAGTTTAGACCTGGCCATATGCAAATCAATCTTGACCCTGTGCCTCATGGAAACAGTCCAGCCCGAACTGCCAAGCCAGGACCTCCCTGGACTGGAAACAAGCATCCTAGGACCGGTTTTGGGGTTTCACCCCTCATCAGCCAGGATAGCTTGAATCCAGTGGCACAGTGAGCCCGGGACCCAAGTCTGGGCATACCTGCCGCACTTAGGGCGAGAAAGCAAAAGACACACAATTGATGGACGGAATGCAGAACAAATCGAAACATTCACCCCCCAGTCAAGAGATCTGGGTTAAATCCATCATTCTTTTGCTCACCATGCCACCCCAGTTTAGACCTGGCCATATGCAAATCAGTCTTGACCCTGTGCCTCATGGGAACAGTTCAGCCCGAACTGCCAAGCCAGGTCCTCCCTGGACCGAAAACAAGCATCCTAGGACTGGTTTCGGGGTTTCACCCCTCATCAGCCAGGATAGCTTGAATCCAGTGGCACAGTGAGCCCAGGACCCATGTCTGGGCATACCCGGCGTACTTAGGGCGAGAAAGCAAAAGACACACAATTGATGGATGGAATGCATAACAAATCAAAACATTCACCCCCCCCCCCAGTCAAGAGATCTGGGTTAAATCCATCATTCTTTTGCTCACCATGCCACCCCAGTTTAGACCTGGCCATATGCAAATCAGTCTTGACCCTGTGCCTCATGGGAACAGTCCAGCCCGAACTGCCAAGCCAGGTCCTCCCTTTGCCCAGGAGCACAGCAGCAGGTAAAACGGGTACGCTAGGATTAGGATTTTGGGTTAATTAACCAAAAGACTACACCACGTCTCTTCCACTCACTCAATGTGCATAGGCTTAACTATCCCACGAGGGGCTTTAAGATCCTTTTAACTACCTTCATACTGTTTGCATTTGGGCTCAACAGTTTCTTGCACTGTCTGCCCAGGGGTATTAAGTTGGTCTTGTATTTGTATGAGGTCGAAATCAACATACTTGGACTAAAAGAAGAAAAAAAAGTATCGAAGTCTGTTTACTGTCAATGGTAATTGGGTTATTTTTGGAAACAAAGGCTCATGCACTACGTGTAGCAAGTCACACAGAAGAAGAGCCAGATTTATTGAGGCTTTTTGTAGGCACAGTGTCACAAAACATGACACAAATCTTTATTTGACCTGGAAAGTAACGCTCAAATTAGTACATTTGGCCCTAAATGTTTGCGTCTCTATGGGGAAAAGGCAGGGGTGTGCTTAAAAAAGAGTGAAGAAGAGTGATCATCCCATCAAAAATAACTAAAACTCTCGCTCTTTTTTAATTTTTTTTAATTCTCCATTATCACGTAGGGGCCCATCAATGAAGTCCCAGCTTCTTGCACTGGTCTATCCATGAGCTCCTATCGAACGTCCAGATGCCTTAGGTTCCTCCATTGTAGGTCGCTTTGCCCAGGGTCCTAACACCTTCCACCGTTTGTAAATGGCCCCACAGCCTCAGACTTTATCTAACCTCTTCCAAGTGTGCCCATTGACCTGTTCCTCTTCGTGCCAAAGGTGCACAACTTCTGTGTCTTTTGCTTCTTTCTCAGCTATATTCTGAGTGGTGGGAGGAGGCTCACTGGGAGTGGGGAAGAACCACTTCACCCCCTTTTTCAACATTTATATTTGGTTCGCAGGTGAGAGCCGTTTGC
Source organism: Calotriton arnoldi (assembly GCA_963921515.1). NCBI lineage: Eukaryota > Metazoa > Chordata > Amphibia > Caudata > Salamandridae > Calotriton > Calotriton arnoldi. The sequence continues at coordinate 533,567 of CAWUFW010009835.1, forward strand.
ACTGGGAGGCTGTGGCTACATTTCCGACTGTGGACTGAGTCAGGAAACCTGGGTTGTAGTCTCAGCTTCTCAGTTGATGACACTGGGTGGTCCTGGGAAAATTCCTTCACTTACCTGTTCTTTCACAGACCAATGTTGGGAGCGCTTAGGAATGGGTTAATTGGCGACAAGCACCATGTAAACAAATAGGTCTATATCAACCTAGCTTGCATCAGCATGGCTTCCAAGCTGAGGAGCACTACTGCTGGGCGGAGCCCTTCACATGACCAACTCTGTACCATCACTACCTTCCTGACAGAGCAGCTTATGAAAATATCCAGCCGCTCCAAGCTGGACTATACACCTTCAACAAATATCTCAAAAAGTCAACACTGTCCAATAACCGTGTAAGTGGGCTATGGGAAAAACGAATACCGTAAAGGGGCCCGCAGAGCTAACCAAAGCAGGCAGCTTCTCAAAAACCATAAGCTGCACGTCTCGCTCGGCCTCTAATATGTCTTCATCCATCACCTGCGAAGCACTGCATCCCAGAAGATGATAACCGCACCTTAGTGGTCGTCACGCATAACATGGAAACAATTTCATGTGTTGTAGTGACATGCGTTGTAATGGCATGCGTTGTAATGGCATGGGATGTAAAGGCAGTTGCTATGTAACAGTTGCGTTGTAAAGGTAGTGCGTTGTAATGACTGCGTTGTAATGGATGTTTCCCATGTAGGCTAGCGCTTCAGCGCTGCACACAGGGGTATTGAGCACTATATACATATTACAATACAATTTTACTGCAACCCTCCACTGCTATGAAAACTACACTTCCATAAGGAGCTCTTTCCTATCACTGTCACACTGCCCATCTTCTCTCACCACAACCACTGTTTTCTGCGTGGACCTACAATTTTGACTGTGCTGATGTTACAGACCCCCTTGTTGTTTTTAGGGTCGAGCCCCCAATCCAAAACAATGTGCCCCACTCCAATTCAAAACCATCTGCCCCACTCCAATCCAAAACAACCTGCCCCACTCCAATCCAAAATGATCTGCCCCACAATCCTATCCAAAATTATCTGCCCCACTCCAATCCAAAACTATCTGCCCCACTCCAATCCCAAACTATCTGCCCAACTCCAATCCCAAACTATCTGCCCCACTCCAATCCAAAACTATCTGCCCCACTCCAATCCAAAACAATCTGCACCAATCCAATTTGCCCTACTCCAATCTAACACTTTCGCCTGGATCCAGTCCGCCCCACTCCAATCCAATCCACCTCACCCCAATCCAATCCATCCCACCTCACTCCACCCTACTCCACTGTAATCCACCCCACCCCATTCCAAAAGAACCACCCCACCTCACCCCATTCCAAAAGAACCACCCCACCTCACCCCAATCCAATCCATCCCACCCCACTTCATTCCACCCCACCCCACTCCAATCTAATCTACCCCATCCAGTCCACCCCACTCCAATCCACCCCACTCTACTGTAGTGCAATCACGCCATGCCATTTTATTCCAATCCACCCAATCTACCTCAGTCGTCCACCCCACTCAATCAATACAATCCATCCAGCCCACCACACTCCAATCCACTCCACCCCACCCCAGTCCAGTCCAATCCACCCCACTCCAGTCCAATCCACACCACTCCAATGCACCCTCTCCAGTCCAATCCAATCCACCCCCTCCAATCTAATTCACCCCACTCCAAACCACCATACTTTAATCCAATTCATTCCATCCCACCCCAAACCATCATGGTAAATGTGAACTCTTATAACTTCAGTTTTAATATTTTTTTACTTAAAAGGTCCCAAAGGCAAGACCTATTGGCTATGCCAATGCTTGTTGCATATGAAAACACCTCCAAATACGTATTTCACTAATGGCAAAGTCACTGCGGTGCGGAGCGGGGGGCAGAATGGCTCTAAGTTCATGTTTAAAAACTATGGGGCAGATTTACAAACGCCAAATGTCCTTGCGCCACCATGGATGCGCTGTATTTATAATACAGTGCTCCATGGAGCAAGGATTAACAGGTGCGTCAGAAATTCTGACGCATCTGTTGGCCCAAAAGTGATGCATTGCTGGAGTTGCTCATGAAAGTGACGCAACTCCAGCAATGCGCAACAACAGATAGGTGAGACCCATTCAAAAAGCCCTGCGTCATTCCTTATGCCTGGTCTGAGCAGGCATAGGGATTTTGACGCAGTGAAGGCGTAGAGTGACGCAGTGAAATGTTGTATATTTCACTGCGTCAGTTCTACATGGCTTTTTGCATGGGAACGCCCACCCTGCATACATTATACATGACGCAAGTATAATGTGACGCAGGGCTTTACAACGTGACGCATCTCCCTAGATGCGTCACGTTGTAAATTGGCCGCATTGTTTCCACCGCCGTTGCGTCACAAAAAGTGACGCAATGGCGGCGCAAGGGGCTTGTAAATCTGCCCCTATGCTCTTAATAATTACTTCCCTGTGCGGTGCAGTAAGGTAACGCATTGTTGTCAAAGCTTCAACACGTTAAATACGCTTTCTTGAATTTTGAATAGACTTCATCATATTGTATGTGATGTGAAATGATTTAAATGGCAAACATTTTTAGGGCTCGGCTCGAATTTGGCCTCGAAGAACCAAGCCAGACTCTTGGCTTCGCTCTGGCTCGGCTCGCTTTGTTAATTTATTATCTTGCACTCCTGTAGACTTAGGTGTGTGCGTGTGCGTGTGGACTAGCGGGCAGCGGTTTTACGTGTACGCGTTTACGTGCGTGCGTGCGTGTGAGTTTGTGCCTGTGTGCCTGTGCACGAGCATGACTGTGTGTGCTTGTGCACGGGTGCCTGGCTCTGGATTCAGCGACACCCAAGAGTACTTACCGAGTGATTTGTCGCGCGCTCCTCCGTGTAGGCACATGTGTACATACATCACCGAGTGGACACTAACTATGGAATAGCAATGCCCGTGGGAGGGAGCGCCATATGTCTGGCATGCCTGCGAGGAGGATGTGACAGCAGGAGGAGGAGGAGGCAAAGCAAAGCAAAAAAACAATTATTCCTGTTCTAAATTTGGAGACATTCTGTTCCTGCAGCACTGTCATCTCCTCATTCTGACAGCTCGGGATTGGCTGGTGACACTGATTGGCACTAAAAGATGAGCTGTCTCGAGCGGCCTTCGATGTGAAATGTCAGGGAAAAAGGAAACAGCCGCAGAGCACCTCAGCATTCCGTCCCCGCAAACTGCTGCCCGGAGCAGGGCCGGGATTAACCTGTCTGTGTCAGCGGGAGCCTGAGGGGCGCTGACTCAGCCCCAGCACTACCGGCCTTACAGAGGCATTGCCAGCCAGGGAGTCTACTGATTTCTTAATAGGACACTATAACTGGGGGAGCAAGAAGGTTTGACTTTGTACCTTGGTGCAGAGAGTTCACTCACAGATGAGTGAGGAATAGGTGTCCTCTCTCATCAACTGTGTCGGCTTTGTCACCTTCAGGTGTTTAGCCTGCCCACTAACCCTAAAATATTCACAGTCTAGTTTCTGAAGGCGTTCAACCTCCTGCTATACTGCACCTTCTCAATAAGAAATCAGTGTGACAGTTCAAAGAGTTAACGCGCCTGCTCCAAAGAACTGCATACAGCTTAAAGATAACGGGGCATATTCATTAAAAGTTCAATGCAATGCAGCGAAGCAAGCAAAGCTGCGGCCCTGCATTGCGTGCACAGGAGAGAGCTGAACAGCGCCATGCGCATGAAGGTAAAAACAATCCTTAGATGCATACTCCTCTTTCTATGTGTGCTGCAGATGGAAAGTGGAAGCAACAAGGAGAAATGAAGATATTTCTCCTTGTTACACCTCTGTCGGGTAGGCGCACAATTTTTGAGTAAACCCAGGGTTACCAGTCTATAAATCTGGGTTTGCGTCAAAATACATGGGCGGATGCCGGGGCACGTCCATGTTCCACCCATGCAACGCCTACCTGACTCAAAGTAACGCAAGGCAGTGCTACCTGCTGCGTTGCGTTACTTTGTATTTGTTAAGCAATGCAAATGTGTGGCTTTGTAAATGTCAAAAAGGATTTTATGGCGAGACTGCACCACAAAAGTGATGAAAGCCAGACGTAAAATCATAGTAAATCTGGCCCTACATGGCTGAGTTACTGCAACCACGACTCAGGCTTTTACCCATTTAAGGTCATACATTAGTGCACCGATGGTGACTCTTGCTTCAAGAATCACATGGAAACAGAATGCTTGTGTTCAATTGGTTGCTGTTTTGACCTCACATTCAGCTTGTATGTCAATAGTGTAGGTAAAGGTGGGTGAGCAAACAAATTAACAGGAAGAGTTGACCCGAGGGTCTGACTTGGTTCTAAGAGCCCATGCACAAGGCGAGCCCTGAAAATATTTAGCATGTAAGTCATGCAACAAAAATCATGTTAAAATATGATGAATTTGCTTCAAAAGTTTTAAAAATCGGTATGCTTTAACTTGCAGGAGTGTTTTAGTACTTCAGATATCACTGCATTGAAAAGTAGTTATTGAAAGTGATAGATTTGAAACATTAATTTTAAAAGCATTCCTGCTAATATTATTAGTGAACTAACAGGCAAGAGTGTTAGACCTGGCCCCTTTTGGCATGTTCTTCCCTGACTTTTTGGCCTCCGACCTCCTGTTTGGAGCTTGTTTTCAGCCGCGGCCCATGCAGGTAAGAGCGGTGAGGCAGTGGGACCGGGTTGGGGGGGATTCGATAGATGATCACGTGGGAAAAATAAATAATTAATTTTCCGTTGTCGTCTGTCGAAATCCCCCCCACCCCACCACCGCTCGTACCTTGCACGGGCCACAGCTGCTTGTTTTGCTGGCTAAGGACTTTGGGGCATATTCACAAGGATTCAACTCCGATTTATCGCCACCTTAACGCAACAAAAGTGGAGATAGATTTAACACCCCATTAACAAGCTGGTGCAAACTTCAGACAACGCCAGTATTCCTGCGATAACAGCCCCAAAATCTAACACCACGTTGGACACCACCAACTAACCCTAATTAGATGCAGAGTAGGCGTTCCCGTGCAAAAACACACGAAAAAACAACAACACCACTTTCACAACGAACTGCCAGAACTGCGAAGCGAACCAAAAACAGGCGATAAGCTGCGCTAGCCGCAGGTATTTAACACCTGCCTCAAGCAGGTGTAAAGACGGACGTCTACCTGCAGTAGGCAACGGAGCCCCGCACACAGCCATACCCGAAGAACAAACAACGCCATGGAGCTACTCTACATGCAGCTCGGAGCCCCAACAGAGCCACAACACCCACCACCACCATCCCCAGTACCGCCACCACCCCCAGGACCCGGACCCGCACCCCCCCCACGACCACCACAGAGGCAGCGTAGAGAAAGACAGCGGACCTACCGAAAACGCACCACTCTCACAGACCTAACGCCCGCGGAAGTCATTGCCCACTACAGGCTCAAAAGGACAACCATCCTCCGCATCCTGACCCACATCGCCCACAGGCTGACGGACCCAACACAGCGGAGAACAAACATCCCTCCGCAGACAAAGCTGCTGGCAGTGCTGCACCTGTTGGCCTCTGGGACCTTCCAACCAACAACTGCCAGAGTCGGAGGGGTCTCACAGCCAGCCCTATCAAAGTTCATCACACCTGTCCTGGATGCCATCATCCGCTTCATACCCCAGTACCTTCACTTCCCCAACACTGCACAGGAACAGCTGGAGACTAAGCAAGGCTTCTACACCATAGCCGAATTCCCGGCCGTGTTGGGGGCAATCGACTGCACACATGTCCCACTTGTGCCCCCTGCGGATACTGCACACCACTACCGCAACAGGAAGCACATGCATTCCATCAATGTGCAGGCAATAGTGGACCACCGGGGACTCTTCACCAATGTCGTCGCCAACTACCCAGGCAGTGTGCATGATTCCTTCATCTTCTGACAGTCCATCATCAACCAGCGCTTCCAGGATGGCACATATGGAACGGGACTGCTCGTTGGTAAGTACCAAATCAACACACCACACATCCCACAGCCACCAAGGCACAAAGCACAACTGTGGGGATGCACACATGACCAAACCACATCCGACATGTCAAACTACACGACCACCTACCAGACACGACTACACCACTCTATGGTCATCCTGGGCTACCCCTGCACCCAATACAGACTTCACATGGCACCACAGCCACACAACAGCTGAACGTGTGGAGATGCGAAATGCAGCCATGACACATGTGAGGCACTGCTCTGCCCTCATGACCCTACCCCAGTCTCCCGCAGGTCAGCGTCACGTGGTGGTGGGCCCGTGTCGGCCGCTGTGCATCCGGGGCGACTAGCCCTGTGCGACTCGAGTCATCCCCCCTTGTAGTGCTGACATTGCATGTCTGTGTGCCTGATGACTGTTGGTGTAGTTGCCAGCACCAGCTACTCCCTGAGGGCTGGCTTACACTCACCTCACACACAGCCAGCACAGGCGTCACTGTATTGGTGGGCCTGCCATCACATCCTGCCAAACCAAGTATTGTCTCTTTTCTCCCTGCACTGTCACAGGTGATCAAGGATATGCACTCTGCCCTTGGATAATGACACCCCTCCGGGACCCGAACACACCCGCCCAGAGGCAGTACAATGCGGCCCACATACGCACCAGGGGCATCGTTGAACGCACATTTGGCATGTTGAAGTCACGTTTCAGGTGCCTGGACGGCACAGGTGGAAAGCTCCTGTACAGCCCGGACATCGTGTGCAAGATGATCGTTGCATGTTGTGTCTTGCACAACATCTGTGTTCGCACCAGGGCCCCATGGAACCCAGTTCCAGAGGTACCGGACGATGATGGTGGTGATCGGGCAGGTGGCCCACATCCCACTGCAGCTGCGGCAGGAATGGCCCGTAGGGACTCCATCATTGCCACTTACTTCTCATGAGCACGTCACATTGTGACCGTCCGTGGCATTCATGGGACAGTAGTAGATGTCCAATTGCACTGCATGTGTGAATAAAACATATTTGCAGGTTACAGGTTGGAATTGTACATTGTCATGTCACATATCCCTGGGGTTTCAGATGTGATTTGCCAGGTTGTGCACATTTTCCGAACCAGTTGTGTCCTGTGTTCAGTTGTGGAGGTGTTGCTGTTTGTACCGGGATGTTGTCAATGTCGGGGTGCACTTCTGCTTATGTGCGTATGCTGCAAGGTGGGTGTGTCGCTCCTGCGGCTCTGATTTGTCTGCCACTGGTCTCTTTCATGAGGTGTGCCTGTAGGTTATGTTCTTCCACGGTGCTTGGATATTGTGGTGTGCATGTTGTCCTCTGCAGTTGGCCAGGGTGCATCCGTGGTACTCCGCTGTTGATGTATTTTGTTCTGTGGCATTTTCCGTATGCTGTTCTTGTGCTTTTTCCCGCATTGCGCATGAGTATTGCTGCCCTCGCGCTGGTTGTCACTGTTTTCTTATCGCGCTTTGGCCCATCGCAGCTTTTTTCGCGTTGTGGTTTGTGTTTTTATCTCCGTCGAGGTGGTTGTATCGCGAGCATTGGCCGCGGTGTCGGCCAACTATCGCATGCTACCGCCGTGTTGTGAATTCCACGTTGTCACGGGGTTGTTTTCCCGCGATAGGCTGCGATGCTGAAAGTTGCGTTGCACTACTCTTGCGGTAATTATCACACGTTCTTGTGAATATACCCCTTTGAGCGCTATACCACTGCCATGCAGTGCCAAAGCACTGTGCTTGTCATATACATACCGGTGATTGGTGTATACATGATTGGCTGATTTGAGTTAGCTGTAAGTCCCTTCTCCAGCAGTAAGACATATATCTAGGGCATGTAACTCAAATGCTATTAAGTGGGCCCGCAGCACTGGTTGTGCCACCCACGGAGGTAGCTCTTAAAACGTACCACAGGTTTGCCATGGCCGGGCCTGTGTGTGCAGGTTACTGTTACTCAGCTTGGCCTTTGAAAACCTACTTGCCAAGTTTTGCATGTCTCTCGCTACATCTGAGTACTTCCTGGAGGCAGGGTGCAGTGCAAGGAAGAGGTAGGGCATGTTCACATGTGCGCTACATGACCTAGTAGTGAAAAACATCAGATGGTGTGTTCAGTACTGCACTCTCCAAGGGCCGGTTGGCTGGCCTCCTGTCCACGAGATCCCAGGGACAGAAAAGATCTCCCTGTTTCCACAAGATCGTAAAGACCAGGTAGGGTGCAGTGGAAACAGTTGGAAGTTATCGTCAGTTGGGACAAGGACCATCCTAACGTTTGCAGTAATCACACTGTGTAGATTAGTGTGCTTGTAAAGATCAGCGATCCATCTGGGGTGCCATAACGTGAGGAGTAGTGGGGAAGTTTGTTGAGTCTGAGGGAGCCAAGCCTGCAACCGGAAACTGTGCTAGCTCGTACTTCGTAGCTTGTGGTGCCCGAAGGGTGTTCGAAGACGTTTGCTGAGTCCTGGGACCCAAGCCGAAAGCCTGGACTTTCTCTGACCTCCAGCTAGGGAGGACAACAGCGCCTGACATTGTGGCCTCAGTCCGAGGTCGCCGACTCTCTCCCCCGGACCCACACCACAAGGTACTCTTTTGTTGGTAACATCGTGACTGGACCCCAGTGGTCTCATTGTACCTTGTGTGCACCCACGACTGGCTGCCTGGAGCAACTGCAGCTCGCACCTCGGCCTGGGGGGGAAACATTTCTCTAAATAGGAAGCATGCCAGCTTCCCTCGTCATGGCCTTTTGCCTACGGGGGGATAGTGATCTAGCACTCATAAAGGTACCATGGGTTGCCTTCATGGCCTAATCCAGATGGACGAAACAAAGTAATTTTTTTCTTCCGCGTAGGTGGTCCCGAAATCTAATCAAAGTGTCTCCAGTGGGTACAAGTGTATCGTTGGCTGGTGTGGTTTGAGTGACGATGGGGTCACGAGGCATAGGGGAGAACTGTAACTTCTTGACCATTACAAGCTGTGAGGGTATGTGATATTGGTATATGTTGTGTTTTATGCTAATTTGATAGCGAGAAAGTGGATTCCCTCTGAACAAGCCTGCATATATGTTCTGTCGTTTTGATGTGGGAAGGATAACCATGGGAAATCATGCAAATGGGTTATGTTGCTTTTGAGGCTGAGGGGATAATGGGGCAAGTGAATACCTATGACTGGTACATGTATATTCATGCAATTTTGCTGCTAATGGGAGAGTTCGACAATTGCATATCACTGTAAAGCATATATAAGATGTGTATGTCATATTGATTTCAATGCGTGTGTAATACAAAGACCAGTGTTTTATACATACGGTGTGGAGTCTTTTTGTAGTGTAATAAGTGTGTTGCGAGGGCGGTGCTGTGTCAATACTTTACAGTTTGACCCTTAGGATAAGCTTGAGTGCTCTATGCCAAGCTACCAAGGGTGAGCACAGATTAGGGACAAGTGTATCATCCTCATCCTATCTAGTGGATCCTGCCTGGCTTGGATGCGTCCCAGTTAGCCAGAAACTGCTGGGTCTAACATTTGGTGATCAACGCTGAGGATAGGACTTGTGTTAGCACAAGCCCTGGCAACAATGTTTCACTATGACTCCAGTGTGCAATATTGTTTTCCTGCCATAGGTTTTCTTTTTTGTGTTTTTGCCATTCTAGTTTGGAAACCTTTCTGTGTTCAAAACAGTCATGTTGAAGTCGGGAGAGACAGCAGAGGTACCTGCAGAAGTGGAGTTTGAGCAGGATAATTTGGAAACCTACACTATAGCCCAGCTTAAAGGTTTCTACAGAGACCTGAAATGTTCTTTTAAAGGCCTCAGTAGAAAGGAGGAGCTGCAAAAGGCATTGAGTGCCTGGCTGCCGGCCAGAGGTACAGCTGAGGATTCAGGGGAGGGTGATGTAGTGGATGCTGCAGAGCAGGGGCTGCCGCAGGGGAGCATAGCACCCTCAAGGTTAGGCAGTAGTGGTTTCTCTAGGGGCCTGTCTCCAGAAGAGCTGGAGGACAGATGAGAGGGAAGGATGCTCAAGTTGGACCTGGCCAAACTTAAATGGGAAAAGGAGAGGGCCAAGGTGGCAAATACTCTCTGGTAGTGAGAGTGGATTTGACATTACTGATGTGGAAATTACACTTTTGGAAAGTGGGCATTTCTATGCTCATGGCTCTCTGTGTGCCTGTCAGCTGGTCTCCAATCCACATCTGGGCACTGGGGGGCAGCTACAGCTGTACCTTCCTGATAGGTGGCCATAAACTAAGGGCACTCAAGGGAAACTGCAGATCTCTGTCTCTGAGAGGCCTTCCTGGGATGGATAAGAGGAGGTGGAATTGGCACCTGTAGTCCAAGGGGCAGGGTCCTGGCCTCATTAATGATATTAAACAAGCCTCCCAAGGTAGGATGGCAGACAGGAGTATATAGAGGGTGCCTGCGCATTTCAAAGGTGGCCTTTTGAACTGATCTCATCTTCAAAGGCCATTGTGGGTATAACTACTGGGGCTTTGTCCTCAGGAGTTTAGAAATGTTTTTGGGGTTGTAACCATTCTACGCTGGTTCAATGCTGGGGCATCAACAAGAGAAACCATTGTGGCAGGAGGGACTGCAACTGGATTATCCACAGACTTGTGGTGGCCTGGGGCTTGTTGTGCTTAAGGAAGGGGACTATCACTTGGTGGATTTTTGCCTGGATGTTGCTGGCCTGCAGTCAATCTCCTCCTATCGTGGCCTGGAGCCCTGAGCATTCTCCAAGGGCCGGTTTGCTGGCCTGCCATCCACAAGATCCCAGGAACAGAAAGTTCTCCCTGTTTCCACAAGATCATAAGGACCTTGCAGGGTTCAATGGAAATGGGTGGAAGTTATTGTCGTTTGGGAGAAGTACCGTCTTAACGTTTGCAGTAATCACACTGTGCAGAGGAGTGTGCTTGTAAAGATCAGAGGCCCACCTGGGATTCCATAACATGAGGAGTTTGTGGGACCCGAGCTTGCAACCAGAAACCTGTGCTAGCTCGCACTTTGTAGCATGTGGTGTCCAAGGGGTATTGGGGAACATTTGCCAAATCTGCGGGGACCCGAGCCGAAAGCCTAAACTGTCTCTGACCTCCAGATCGGGAGGACGACAGTACCCAACATCGCAGCCTCAGTCCGAGGTCACCGACTCCATCCCCCTGGAACCACGCCACAAAGTACTCTGTTGTTGGTAACATCATGACTGGACCAGAGTGGTCTTGTGCCTTGTGTGCACCCACAGCTGGCTGCCTGGAGCAACTGCGGCTCGCAGCTCCGCCTGGGGGGGAAAACATTTCTCCAAATTGGAAGCCCGACGGCTCCAGGTGTCACAGTCTTTTGCCTACAGGGGGGATAGTGATCCCTCACTCGTAAAGGTACCGCAGGGTGCCTTGATGGCCTAATCCGGACAGACAAAACCAAGTTACCGTTTCCTGTTGCTTAGGTGGGCCTGACAATCTAATCAAAATGTCTCCAGCGGGTACAAGTGTATCGTTGGCTGGTGTAGTTTGAGTGATTGCTGGGCTGGGTCACGATGCGTAGGTAGAACTGTGACTTCTTGACCATTACAAGCTCTGAGGGGTATGCAATATTGTTATGTTATGTTATGTTAATCATATTTGTAGAGCGCACGGTTACCCGAAGGTGTCCAGGCGCTAGTAGCTCAAACTCTACTGAGAGCAAAGTGGCGCAGAAAGGCATGTAGCTGGAGGAAATTATAAGTTAAAAAGCCAGGTTTTGAGTTGTTTCCTGAAAGCGAGGAGGTTAGTGGAGTTCCTCAAACTCCAGGGCAGGGTATTCCACGCTTTGGCTGCACCTGTAATGAAGCTTCTCCCCCCCACGAGGCTTTCTTTGAGGGGGGTATGCTCACATATTTGGCTCCTAGTGAGCGGAGGGTTCTTTTGGGCGTATACCATCGAAATTGGTGAATCAAAAAGTCAGGACCCTGACCATGTAGTGCCTTAAAGACAATACAAAGTGTCTTAAATTGCACCCTTTTCCTAATGGGCAGCCAATGTAGTCTTTTAATTTCTTTGGTTACCGATGCAAATTTGGGGGTGCCTGTCACCAGCCTTGCTGCTGCATTTTGCAAAATCTGCAGTCTGTTCAGATGTCGCTCTAGGATGTTTATATAGAGCCCATTACAATAGCCCAGTCGGGATAAGATCATGGATGAGATACCTGTTCTTAAGCTGTCTTCTGCCAAAAAAGGTTTAACCTTTTTTAGCAGTTTAAGGGAGTGAAAGGTGGCCGAGGTTGTAGCATTTATCTGGTCCTCAAAATTCAGCCTGTCGTCCACCATTATACCTAGATTTTTTGCCTTCTTCGTGGGTATAGGGAGGATGCCCAGATCTGCTGGCCACCAATCCAGAATTTAGCCTTGTTTCCAAACGTGAGGACCTCGGTTTTGCCTGAGTTTAATTTTAGGCAATTTTGTGACATCCAAGATTTGACTGCTCCCATACAGTCGTGGAAATTCTTACTAATACCTGATTCTTGCCCTGGTAATAGTGACACTACAATTTGTGTGTCATCTGCATATGACGTAGGACTGACGCCATATGATCTGATCAAAGGGGCCAAAGGTGCCACGTACACGTTAAAAAGAGTTGGACTAAAGGATGAACCCTGTGGAATTCCACATGGTAATGAGAAAGGGTTGGATTTGAATTTCCCTAAGGACACTGTTTGTTTCCTGTCCGTTAGAAACGCTTTTAGCAACCTCCACGCCTTTCCATTGACTCCAATCTCGGACAGACGGTCCATCAAAAGATTATGATGGACCGTGTCGAAAGCCGCGGATAAGTCCAGCATGATGAGGGCTGCCTCGCCCCCTTGGTCCAGGACCATATTGGGATATGTTGTCGGGAAAGTGGAATACCTTTGAATAAGCCTGCATATATGTTCTGTTGTTTTGATGTGGGAGGGATAGCTTGGATCGTGACTATCTCAGGAAAGTATGCACATTTGTTTATCTCAGGTTTGCGGTAGAGGGGATAACGGGGCAAGTGAATACCTTAGACTGGTACATATATGTTCATGCCGTTCTGCTGCTAATGGGAGAGTTCGACAATTGCATATAACTGTAAAGCATATATAAGATGTGTATCTCATTTTGATTTCAATGTGTGTGTAATACAAAGACCAGTGTTTCATACATACCGTGTGGTAGAATATGTCTCTTTACTACGAATGCGCTATAACGCATTCCACTACAACGCAGTCATTGCAACGACTGCGTTGTTTCAACACAAACCATTACATCGCAAGGCGTTACAACGACTTGCTATAGGGGGCGCGCTGGACTTAAGAATAGTATTATTTACTATTCCTACTCCAGTTTGTGCAACAGCAGGGAAGGTGCTGGATTGTAAATCCAACACCAGCGCGCCCCCTACAGCAAGTCGTTGAAACGACCTGCGATGTAATGGTTCGCGTTGAAACAAAGCGGTCATTGTAACGTCCGCGTTGTAATGGAATGCGTTGTAGCGCATTCGTAGTAAACGATGTCTCCCGGTGTGGAATCTTTTGTACCGTAACCAGTGTGTTGCGAGGGTGTTACTGTGCCAATACTTTAGACTCTGACCCTTAGGATAAGCCTGACTGCTCTGCGCCAAGCTACTAAAGGGTGAGCACAGGTTATCGTACCAGTGTATCTTACTCATTCCAATCTGGTACAGTGGATGCTGTCTGGATTTGATGCATCCCAACCAGCCAGAAACTGCTGGTTCTAGCAAAGAGACAAGTCAGCTGCCATGTGCTCCCTACATATGTGTATGTTTAGAGGTGCACAAGCCAACATATAAACAGGGAGAGCTGAGCCAGAGCCAAACCAAGAGTCTAGCTTGGCTCTTAGAGCCCATGTACGAGCCGAGCCCTGAAAATGTTTGGTAAGTAATCATAGAGCAAACATCAGGTAAAATTTGATAACGTTTTTAAAAATTCAAAAAGTATATCTGTTTAATATGTGGAAGCTTTGGCATTAATACCTCACATTATAGAACTGCACTGAGAAGTACTTATTAAAAATGATAGCTTTTAAACATGAAATTAGACACCTTAGAAACTGGTGACAGTGACATTAATGAACCAAGAGGCAAGATAGTTATCCTGTGAACCTTGTATGTAGTCCAGATTATTATAGACCAACATTATAGTCTATTATATTAAACACAATAAGTTTTTGTACAGCTGGTATTCAGAACTCACACATTTGAAAGTGCTTTCATATGTGATTATGAAGAAAAATGAGTTTGGGTGAAATACATTTTTTGGCTAAGATCACACAATTTGAGCAGGGACACCATGAATTTTCTAGGTTTTCTGATTTCAACTTATACAAATCAGCCACTAAATAAGAGTCTATTTGTCCTCTTTTTATGTTAATACTTTGCAGCGGAAACCGACCCATAGGTATTGGAGCATGTTGGAACTGGCCCTTTTTGCAGGGTCACCCCAAAGGTTTTACCTTCCTCTGTATTTTTTCTGACCTGTTTTTGTTGGGTTTATGACTCTGGGAACTTTACCGATGCTGTTCAGTGCTACAGTGCATGTGCTCTCTCTAGTAAACGTGGTAAGATTGGTCTACACCTGTTTGGCATAGTCTACACCATGGCATATTTAATTTACCTGAAAGTCCCTTGTACAGTGGTATCCTATATACCCAGGGCCTGTAAAGTAAATGCTACTAGTGGGCCTGCAGCACTGCTTGCGCCACCCACCGAAGTATCCTTTCAAACCTCTTAGGCCTCTGCCGCTGCAGGGCCTGCGTGCACAGTTTACTGCCGCAGTGATATGGCATTTAAAATGCTGGCTACGTCTCAAACTCCCCTTTTCCTACATATAGGTCACCCCTAAGGTAGGCCTTAGGTAGCCCTATGGGTAGGGTGCTGTGTAGGTAAAAGGTAGGACATGTGCCTTAGCTGTGTGGCATGTACTGGTAGTGACAAACTACCTATTTGGTTTCTCAAGTCAAGTCAATAAAGTCTTTATTTCGATTTACAAAATCATAAAAGACAGAATACATCGGTAATTATAAAAAATTTGGAATATAATATACAATCTACAATCGTCCAAGCTTGTAAAAACCACATGTATTTACAAATAAGTTAAGAACATTGTTTAAAATAACAGAATTATAAAAATAAAAACACCTTTAAAAAGCCCTTATTTCGGGGTCTTAGACAGAAATTTATTTTTCAACAGGCCCATTCCATACTATCTCAACCCTCGAGAATAAAAATGTCAAAAATTAGTGTACCCTCATCTTGTTAGCACGGATAACCCACATCCAGCTCAAAAATGTTGCCACAGCTACCACTATGGAATCTTAGGTGTTTGTCCTTAGGATCCTTAAGGCATCTATGGCCAGTCTTGTACCCAAATTCATACAAATAGGTTTGAGCCATTTGGTCCTAGGTAGATCATAGGCTGGGCATACGAACATAATGTGCGCTAGTGTCTCAATTTGGGCCGGGCACGAAATACATTTGTCATCCGTTGGCAAGTGCCAACTACTAGTAAACGCTCTTATTGGAAGTGAGCCTACCCTGAACTGGTGATACAGTTTCCTGTCTATTGGCCTGGTAATAACGTCCCAATATGTTTCAAACTTGGTCTCGTGCTTGATCTCCAAGAATTCTCTAGTCAGGGTAGGCCTCATAATAGATGAGAACCGCTTGGTTTTGACCATACTCCAGTAAGCTGCCTTGAAATTCTTTTTAGATGGAAATAGGGCAGCAGCTGGGTCCTCCCACAGGGTGCTCATCCCCATATTAACCAGGGTGGTCTTGATGTTATTAAACCAGGGGATCTTGTATAGACGGCCCAACCCCCGAACTTCAAGGAGAGCTTTAGCATACAGAGAAAGCTCAGGAGTGGTCCAGAGCCTTCTCCAGAATGCTATAGGTCTGAAGCGTGCCAAGTCCTCAATACTATAGCAACCCAGATCAAGATAAAGAGGCATAAGTGGGGTAGATTTCGGAAGGCCTAATAATGTTCTAACAAATTTATTTTGGGCTAATGCCAATGGTGTTAAATCCTCAAAGCCCCAAAGTTCAGCACCATATAATATTGAGGTACTGATTTTTAAGTTGTAAATCTTAAGGGCGGGGGCAATGGGTTTGGTCTGAGAAAGCCTCTGCTCCTTTATCAATACACCGGCTAGTTGTGAATGTTTTAAAGCCAGCATGTCGATCTGGGGTTTCCATTGTAGTTTCCTACCTAGTGTTATGCCCAGATAGGTAAAAACATCAGTCTGTTCCAGGGGGACATTGTTCATATACACTCTCGCGGTTATGGCTTTGGATTTGTGGAGCACCATAAACTTTGTTTTCTCCACATTTACCACTAATTCATGGTCGCGGCAGAACACCTCGAAACGGGACAGAGCGGCCTGCAAGCCCTGTCGTGTCTTGAATATTATCAAGGTGTCGTCCGCGAACATGAGAAAGGGTATTTTCATACCCGCTAACACTGGAGCATCTGTGGGATAGGTAGAAAAGTACTGTACAACCCTGTTTATGTACAGGGAAAACAGGGTTGGGGCTAGTACACACCCCTGGCGCACCCCCTTGGAAACCGAGAACCTCTCAGTAACATTTCCCTGCTTTCCCCAGCGGACTTGTGCATAGTTTAAATTATGCAGTTTCATTAAAATAGCCAACAATTCCGGTGGCATCCCCAAATCCACAAAAGCGCTCCACATTTTTGTACGGGGGACTAAATCAAATGCGGATTTTAAATCAATAAAAGCCGCATAGATTGCACTCCCTCCTATGATAACCACCCGCCAATAGATAAGCACAAATCTAAGAACCTGATCTAAGGTACTAGTATGTGGACGAAACCCCGCCTGGAAAGGTGTCAGAATTTCTGTTTCGTCTATCCAGGCCTGGATTCTGCCAAGAACTAGCCTGGCAACAATCTTCTGGATGGAATCAATAAGACTAATTGGCCGGTAATTACCTGGTAGTGAGCGGTCACCCTTTTTATAGATAGGTATGATTTCGGCACCTAACCATGTTTCAGGAATGGAAGCACCGCTAGCTATGGCGTTTGCCAATAACCTAATGTAAGATACCCAATGGTCCTTACCATGGACAAACAAATCTGCGGGTATATGATCGGGGCCGGGGGCCCTACCTCTCGGGATCGTTTTTAGCACTGATTCGACCTCTAAACTAGTGAAACACAGGGTGGTTGTTGGAATAGGCCATAGCGGTAAATCATCACTGCCATTAGTGGCAGAGAATTGAGCCTCATAATGTAGAACCCATTGTTCAGGGGCAACATAATTAGTGGGTGTCTGATTTAATTCTCCACTGCCCCATTTAACAAGCTTCCAAAATTGGATCATATTTTTCTCCTTACTGGCAGAGACCAGATCTTGCCAGCGGTTCTCATCCCATTCCTTCTTCGCTTGTTGCTGGGCTTTCTTATACCTTACTCTAGCCTTTTTGATATCGCCCACAACTTTGAATCTAATAGCCCTGGATAGAATCTTGTAGGCCTGTCTGCATGTACTATTGTACCATGAAGCCGCCTTTACATAAGGTTTTTTACTTGGTTGGCTAGTTTTAATAAAAAAGTATTTCAATTGTTTAAACAGGTCGTTGTGAACCTGGGGGATAATAGAATTAATATCCTTCTGGGAATCACAGTTAAGAAGGGTGGCGGTCGAGCAAGCAACCAATTCCTTCATTTGTTCCAGGGCACCCTCATTTTCAATAACCCTAACCCATTGAACTCTCCTCATATCGTTAGTGAGCATAGCCTCTGCTGTTACATATTCAACTGCCCTGATATTTGGATTTGAAAAAGTCGAAGCGTACAATTGTAAGACCAACGGATTGTGATCACTTTCGGTCCGCTCCTGCACTCTCATATCCACAAGAAATGGCCAGTATTCTACATTCAGAAGGATATAGTCTATGCGACTACTACGAAAGCCATTATCGAAGGTAAAAGCTCCTTTCCTATCCGACTGCGTCCGCCCATTAACTGCCCTTAGTCCCTTTTCCAGACACAACCCCTTTAACTGTAGTGCAGCCTCTGTCCATTTGTTAATGGGACATAGTTCTAATTGCGGGATATTCCACTGCGCGTCCTCCTCTGCGCTAAGGTTTCCATCTTCGTGGTCCAGTGGCTCAAAACAACAATTAAAATCGCCTGCGATTATCAAGTTACAGTTGCCCCTTGAACTTTCCAAATAGGTATCAAGGGCGGTAACCACACTTGATCCCCTGCCCCCCGGCTGACCTCTTGCATATACATTGACAATCAGGACATCAGGTCCATGCTCCCCAACAATCCGCATGGCCATGATGTCCGGACTATCAATGAATACTTCCTTTACCAAAATGCCCGCTTGCTGTCTAACCCAACAAGTCAGCCCGCCTATAGGTCTCCCTCTCTGCCCTCCCAAGGCGGCCTTCGAGAAATTCAAAAAGCCTGGGTGATAAATTTTATCCAATGACCAAGTCTCCTGGAATATCCAGACATCATGACTGTCGATGTATGTTGACCACTCTGTTGAAGTGGTTTTGGAAGATAGACCTGCGATATTCCAGGAGACTATAGACATATATGTTTTTGGGTGCCCCTGGATGACGTTACTGCTATTTGCTTCGGGGCCAATTGCATAATCATTTTCCACAGTTACCAAACTAGAAGTACTTGGTGGAATGAGAGATCTTACAAAAAGTGTATGGGATAATATGTTCTTATCCACCCCGGTTATAAGTTTCGTCTGGGATTGATACGCACCCCCTACAATGTCAAGGCTGTTGGCGTGAATAGCCTTACTTCTGGTCGCAGATGCAGATGCAGATATTACACTAGGGTCAGGAATACGCAGTCCTAGGGCAGACCCTCTCTGGCCCATAGATACTGATGTTCCAATTAGAGGAGGGTTTACTATATTGCCTAGTCAATCTATATCCTCTAAAGAGGAAAAGATTTCGAATCGATTGCTTGTGGTCACCGGTCGATCAAGTTGACTATGTGATCTAGATAACCCCCTCATCTCGCTGCACCCAAGGGTGCTGGATGGTTGGTAAAAGAAACCCAATGGAAGGATGTTAATATCATCCTCCTTAGTGAAGCGATTACCAGCCCTCTCTAGTATGTGCTGAACCAGTCTTGGCGACCTGAAACTTAGGACTACACAATCACCAGGTGAAGACTTACGGAATTTCCCAACCCATGGAACTCTACGAACCATTTTAAATTCGGAGAAAAGATGGTCCTTTAGGCCAATCCTATTACCCAGCATGTATAAGGCCTTGTTTCGTAGTGTTGACCAGTGCTCCTGTGCATTAGGTGAAAGCATTGGAACATTGACCAGAACAACTGTATAGGGAGTGGATTCCGGGGGGAGATGAAGGGAAGTGTGATGGTTCTCGGCACTGCCAGCATGGTGCTCGGGAAACCGTCCCCTAGAACCACTCTTCCCTTGATGCGCAATTGATGACAACGGCATTCCTACCTGCGGGGCATTAACGGGTTGGGTGGCCTCCAAGGTTGTTACTGATGGTTTAGCTGTCGATGATAGAGGACAACATGCATTTTCTAGGGATCCCTTTGGTACTGATGCGTTTCCCCTCACCGGTTGGGTTGTAGACCCAACATACGTCGACCCATTAGCATTATCAGGGGGGCTACTAAAAAAGCCCTGCTCTATTTTGCTAAGTCTATCTTCGATCAGGGTCAGCTTCTTAAGCAAGGGGTCAATCATAGTTATCAATTTCAGTTCTATCTGTGAACAAAACTCATCTATATTAAACACTGGCGGTAGGTGAACGGCGCTGGTAGGGGAGCTTATAACAGTAATTGCCTTATCTTTGAACTGTTGACTCCCATTATTTCTATTGCCATTTGTAACTGCCTTGCGTTTTGCTACCCTAGGAGATGGGGGGGTTGGCTTCAATTCACCTCGGCCTTTCCTTTTTTTCGAGGGTGGTTCGCTACCTACAGCCCCAATGAGCTTCTTACCCCTGGTGATAACCATGGACGTATTAATAGAACAGTCCAGGTTAGAAGGAGTGGGTGCAATAAGTGGCACTGGTTCCAATTGTATCGTCGGAGACTGGCTGGGATGCGATACCAAATCATTGGTGCAGTTTGTCAGCAATTGGGAGGGGTGGCCTATAGAGCTCTGTATGCAACGGGATGTTTGAGGCTCGAGTGACAACCTGCGCTCAGTGATTTGGATCTCATGCATTAGCGCTGACTCTGCCCTAGAAAGAAAGGCGTCGAGGGTACCCACGACCCCAGCTCCCACCTTCCGTTTACTCATGTTGCTTAACCCTGACCTCCAAATGACACACTTCTAACAATATACCGTTATACACCACAGTGGCTTACTGTACAGACGTTAGGGAGGTGACCCAGCCCAGCCTCTTCCAGTCACTGACGGGCAAGGACGGGCCCGCCCTTGGCCCGGGCTTCGCCCGGGCGCAGCCCGCGCGCGTCCCGCGCTGCGGGTGTCTCCATTGCCTTTTGGGCAAGTGTCAGTAGCGTGGCTCCTCCCTCCTGGGAGAGCTCGGGGTTCTGGTCTATGCAGTCCGGTGGCCAAAGCGGTAACAGCGTCCGCGCTGCGGGTGTCTCCAGCGCCTTTTGGGCAAGTGTCAGTAGCGTGGCTCCTCCCTCCTGGGAGAGCTCGGGGTTCTGGTCTATGCAGTCCGGTGGCCAAAGCGGTAACAGCGTCCCGCGCTGCGGGTGTCTCCAGCGCCTTTTGGGCAAGTGTCAGTAGCGTGGCTCCTCCCTCCTGGGAGAGCTCGGAGTTCTGGTCTATGCAGTCCGGTGGCCAAAGCGGTAACAGCGTCCCGCGCTGCGGGTGTCTCCAGCGCCTTTTGGGCAAGTGTCAGTAGCGTGGCTCCTCCCTCCTGGGAGAGCTCGGGGTTCTGGTCTATGCAGTCCGGTGGCCAAAGCGGTAACAGCGTTAAGCTGACCTCTCAGGTTTGCATTCGGAATTCCCTGATATGTGCTTCAGTGGTTATTTCTGATATGAAAGGAGTAGCGTGCCCATGTTTGGTATGTTTGGAATAGTAGTAATTAATCCTGCCTATTGGTGAAAGCGGATTTGTTATTACTATTTTAGCAATGCCACTTTTAGAAGTAGGCATTTCTGTGTGCTTATGACTCTTTTAGTGTTGTTGTGGTGGTGATAGGAGCTTCTCCTTATTTACAAGGCAGCGTTAAGCCACTTAACGTGGCTTAACGCTGCCTTGTAAATAAGGCACCCTTTCATGCTACACTTAGCGTGAAAGGGGCGGGCAATGGGTGTTGTGATGAGCGTTCCACTGCAACACCCATTGATTTTGATGCTGCCCCCTATTTACAAGAGCAGCGTAAATAGGTGGCAGCGCCAAAATTAAGACCAGGGAAAACCTGGTCTTAAACAGGCGAAACGAGGAGAAATGCTTTATTTCTCCTCGTTTCTGCTGTTTCCATGTGTGCTGCACACGTAGAAACAGCAAAATACCAATGACTGTTTATGTGCAGGAAGGGGGACCTTCCTGCACACTTCATTTGAAAAAAATGCAGTTTTGCAAATTCTATGTGAGCGGGGCATAATAGAAGTTACAAAACGGCCATTCCTGTACATAAACAATCTTCCCCTCAACACAGGCATTCTTGCACTATGGTGCAAGGGTGCCTGCGTTGGCGCTAGGCAGCTAAATTTAGCACCAGCGTAGGGGTGCACCATATTCTAGTAAATATGGTGCAGTCCTGCGTTTCTAAAGTGACGAAGCGTGTCATTAGCCTTCTTGGCTTAATGACACACTTCACCACTTTATTGTAAATATGCACCTTTGTGCCCTGCCTGGTTGTGTATTCACTGACTGGTTTTGGAGTGACAGGGGCTGGGAATGTGCATTCACTGTAGACAGTCACAAGAGGGATTGAGGTGTGTCCTGCCTTTCCTGGGTGACTAATAGTGGGCTGAATAGGCCTGGTCTGCATTTAGAGTGGTGGGAGGAGTTGCCATCTGCACCTGAATAGGGCTGTGCCTGCCTTTCACAATGCTGTCTCCACCCCCTGTAGTGTGTCTTGAGCCAGAGCTGGGGATTGAATGGGGGTGTTGTGCACTTCTGAAGGTGGTTTGAAGTGCCCCAGGAACATAGACTTTAGGGGTAGAAGTACTGGGGCTGTGACCCCATGATTGTAGACACTGTGCGTGACTTTTAACCAGATGCTGCTGGCTCTGCATACTGCACCAGAGGACTGCTGTACTACCAGGAGGAACTGCCATTTTGGACTACTTACTCTGTTGGGCTAGCCTGCTGCCTGCTAGGTTGCTGAAGGGACTGCCACTCTATCAAGTGACTCTCTGTGCTGGCCTGCCTGCCTACTGCCCCAGAGTGCTTCCTGGTGTTCTCCAGGGGCTGGGAGTCTGCTCCCCCCACCCCTGTTTGTTTGGAAGCCTGGGGACTTCCCCCCCTTGTCTCAACTTAGCGCAAGCGACGCTCCGTTTTGTTCCTGGTACGAGCAACTAGCGCCTGGAGAGCACTTGATACTCTCCCCACTGGGCTGGCAACAAGCGTAGGAAGAGTGTTTGCTTTGCTGTAGATCGGAAGGAGTAGTGTTTTGATTGCATACACCACTACCGTTCTTGTTAGCATTCGTGCCCCGAGGCTGCCGAGCCGTTAACAGCCCAGGGGGAATCACCGCATGGCCAAGGAGCTCTGGGGACACCGACGCCGCAGCAGCACTCTCCACATGGTTCTGTCCCGGGCTGCCGCTCTACTCGTCATCCAAACTTTCCCTCCATTGCCTAGGAGATCCTAGGTACCCTCGGGGATGGAGGAAGTCTCCCTCATCAAGTGACTCACCCTGCCCGGGCACTTCAGGCTGCCCCTTCGCAAGTGCAGCTCATCAGGACGGCAAGACCCTGCGCAGCAGCACTGGGCTGCCTTACTATTGGTCGGAAGCACTTCCTTGGTGTTCCCGGTCCTCAGGGACCGTAAACAGTTACTGTTGGTGGTCACATGCTCAGGTTTGGGTGTTTTAAACAAAGGAGAGTATCGGGCACATCGCAGTGCTCATTCACTGTGTTGAAAAGGTGAAATGAGCTGCGACAGCCGGAAGTCAGCAGCTGCACCGCGCGTTCGTGGGCAGCTGCCTTTGGATTGTTCCACATGTGGGGGTTACCCACTGACAGTGGAAGTGTGTGTGCCCTCCTCTTGTGGCCTACCTTCGTGGGAGCATTCATGACTAAGCTGGTAGGACTGAAGGAATACAACATTTTCCAGCTATCGCGACAAGAATTTTAGATTCTATTAAGGACACGGAGGCGAGGATTATGCTTCTCATTTCTTTACTACTCAACAGCAGCCAATGAAAAAACAGTAAAACAGTAAAACACTACACATCCCATGAGGCTTTGAACCACGCCTCCTTCATTAACCAATCAAACATGAGTAAAGCATACAAAATAATGAGGCACCATCTTGGCTGCCTCTTTCTTTGCCAGAGCAGTTCAAAAGTCCGAAACAAAGCAATAGTCTTGACTCTCAACGGAGAGTAATAAACAGCAGATCAGGCTCCCAATGGAGAGCAACTCTCAACAGGTCCCAAACAAGACAACCGGGCAGACATCTTTGATACGAAGAAGCGTAGACTTAGGCCTGTTTGGATTCAGCTCCTGAAACAGAAAATAAGTTTGAAAATACAGAACCAAAAGAGGTTTCATATCAGGGTGGGAAAAATAACATAATTATGCATCATCAAACAACATGACAGTTGTAAATCTTACCTGTCCCAACGGGTGGGATAATCCTCACCTCCGTGTCCTTAATAGAATCTAAAATTCTTGTCGCGATAGCTGGAAAATGTTGTATTGTATGGCAGGACCGGAGGCTCAGATTATGCTGGTTCAAAGCTGACCAACAACCACAGAAGAACATGAACAATAGGCTTATAATAAAACACTTTAAACACTGAGTCAGATGACCAATCTGCAGCTATTAAAATATCTTCAAGACGAGACCCCATGATGAAGGCCTTAGACGCCATAGCACCCCTTGCAGAATGCGCCCCATAAACAGCAATATCTATGCCCGCTTCAGCCATGACCAATCTGACCCAACGAGCCAGAGTGGCTGCTGAGACAGGGCGAAAAGGTTTCTGAATAGCTAAAAGTAACGGTCCTAGAGGATCGGACCTATGAGACAAAGTACGTTCCTCATAAACTTTCAAACATTTTAAAACACATAACTTTTCATTATGAGGAAAAGCTGGATACTCAACCGAACGAGACATTGTCTTAGTCCTCCTAGATATGAGAAAAGACACACCTTGTGGGGAAAAAATCCTGCCTGCCAAATCTAAAGCATGAACATCAGACACTCTGCGACAGGAAATAAGACACAACAACATTGTAAGTTTAGCAGATAACTGCTTTAACAACAAATCTTTATTATCTGGCCAGTTTTCCAACAATGAAAGAACCTTAGAAACATCCCATAACGTAGTATATCTGGGTTGCGAAGGGCGCGCCACTCTGATACCTTTGAGTAATTTGCACACTAAAGGATGTACTCCCACTGGCTTCCCATCAATGTGATTATGGCCTGCCGATAAGGCCGACCTGAAGTTATTCACAAATCTGTAAGACAGACCCGACGCAGCACATTCAGACAGAAAATTAAGGATTTCTTTTAAATCATATCCCACGGGATCCACTTGTCGTTGAAGGCACCAACCCATCCATCGCTTCCAGGATGCTGAATATCGCTTGCGGGTGGATGGAGCCCAAGCTTGCTGTATAAACTCGGCAGCCGCCGATGAAAGGCCCTCAATGCGGTCATGTCTCCTGAGAGCGTCCAAACCATGAGGGATAAATGATTCTGAAGGACCAGAGGATGAGGAGAACCCACTGGGTCCTGGAGCAGCATCGGAAAACCTGGCAGTTGAAACAGCAGGTCTGTTGACAGTTCCAACAATGTTGGAAACCACGATTGTGTCTTCCATAACGGTGTTACTAACACTAATGACGTCTCTTGCCAGCGGACTTGAGCCGCCACCCTCGGAATCAAAGCGAAGGGGGGAAATGCATAGTTTCTCTGAGACCCCCAATGGTGGAGAAATGCATATGTTCCTATAGCCATCGGGTCCGGTCTCCAACTGTAAAAACGAAGGAGCTGAGTGTTGAGGCGAGAGGCAAAGAGGTCTATAATGCAAGGGCCTCGCATACTCATGATCTCTAGAAACAGCGAAGGATGGAGTCTCCAATCGCTGAAGTCTGTCAGAAATCTGGCATTCCAGTCCGCTATTTGATTGCATTTGCCGGGAAGATACTCCGCCACAACGCTGATCTTCTGAGCTAGGCAAAAATGCCAAAACTCCCTCGCAATGTTGGCCAACAGTCGAGATTTTGTCCCGCCTAGCCGATTTATGTATCTCACCGCTGATACATTGTCCATCCTGAGGAGGATTCAACAATTGCTCTTGAGAGGGGAGATCGATTTTATGGCGAATGAGCCGGCTAACAACTCTAGACAGTTGATGTGTAACTTTAACTCTTCGGCGGACCAATGCCCGCCTGTGGCAAAATCTCCACATCTTGCTCCCCACCCCCATCGGCTGGCGTCTGACTCTATGATGACGTTGGGAGCGGCTCCAAAAATGGCCTTGCCATTCCAAGCTTCCATGTGGTCTAACCACCAATGAAGCTCCTCTTGAGCAACCGGGGACAGAGGAATCATGTGATCGTACGAGAATCTCTTCTGAAGATAAAATATCTTGAGGCGTTGTAACGCTCTGTAATGAAGCGGCCCTGGGAAGATAGCCTGAATCGAGGAAGCCAGAAGGCCCACAATCCTCCCTAGGGACCTTAAAGAGACCGTCTGTTTCGACAAAGTTGAACATATCTCTCTCTTTATAGATTTGATCTTGTTCATTGGAAGAAGTAACTGAGCCTTCACTGAGTCTATTTGAAACCCCAGAAAATCTACCTGTTGTGCCGTAATGGTCATCGATTTCTTGAGGTTTATCACAAACCCTAACTCTTGCAACAGAGAGGAGGTCCACTCTAGATGCGTGAGCAGAAGTGATCGATCTTGGGCGAGCAGTAGCATGTCGTCTAGATATACGATCATGCGGACCCCGAACTCTTGCAGGCGGGTGACCACCGGTTTCAGCAATTTGGTAAACACCCAAGGGGCTGAGGACAGGCCGAAGGGAAGAGATAAGTAGCGGTACCATTGCCCTTTCCATGAGAACTGAAGAAACCTCTGATGGGAGGGACAAATCGGCACCGTTAGATAAACGTCTTTTAGATCCAGTCTGACCATCAAATCTTTTTCCAATAAAAGATCTCTGAGAAGATGGATGCCCTCCATCTTGAAGTGTTGGTACACGACAAAGGGGTTGAACTCCCTGAGATTCAAGACTAGTCTCTGTCCACCGCCCTTATTTTGTACCAAGAAGACGTTGCTGCAAAACCCGTCGGGAATGAAGGGTCCTACGGCAATAGCCTGCTTCGCCAAAAGTTCCTGAAGCTCTGAGTCGATAAAAGCTTGCTCGTGTAGGGAAAAAAGGAGAGGGAAGGGTGGGACTGCCTGACAAGGGATATCGGTTAACTCTATTTGATAACCCTGGACCGTGTGAATGATCCATGCATCTGCAGTGATCTTTGCCCCATTGTTCACAAAATGCAACAGTCTGCCCCCTAGGGGAATCATTGGAAAAATTGGAGGACCTACCTGAGGATTGGGCATCGGAATTCCTGAAGCCTCTGCTGATGCCCCTGTTATACCGGCCACGGAAGCCACGGGATCTGGAGGGGTAAAAACCTGCTTGCTCCGGTACCTGGGTATAACCTCTTCGTCGAGGGGCGAACCCACGGTGAGGACTTGGATTGGTGTAGCGGCCGGTCGAGCGTCCTCTGCCACGACCGGCCCTGCCAGAGAGGGGATGGAACACCCTTTTCAGTGAAGATTGTGACTTGTCCAGAGACGCAAAAGTGCCGACAAACTTGGCGATGTCCTTGACAAAACGCTCCCCAAAGAGCTGTCCTTCTGCCAAGGGGCGTGGTTCCGCAGACGCCAGTTCCACCAGTTGAGGATCGATGCGTAACAGGACCGACTTGCGCATCTCCGAAGAGAGCGCGCAGTTGGCGTTGCCGATGAGGCAAATGGCCCTCTGGGTCAATCCAGCCAGGACCTCCGGGTGAATAGCTGCCCCAGTATCTTGCGCCTGGAGAGCTAACTCCAGAATCTTTGCCAAAGGACCTGAAATGTCCAGCAGCTTGTCTTGACAAGCCCTCAGGGTGCGATCTATGCCCTTTTTGGGATCCATCTTATACTTCTTTAGGAATATGGTAATAGAAGAATCAATTTCCGGAGTGAGGGCAATCTTGTGGGCCAGGTCAGGACGGGGACATTCAGATTTGAGACGGGCTCTGACTTCTTTATCGAAGCCCTTACGCAGATGGGTCTGCATGTATTCTGCCACTGCCGGGGCAGGAGCCCAATCTGAAGAACGGGGATGGACAATGTCGGATGGGTCAAAAGTGAACAGGGACAGTTGGACGGGAGAGGCGGAGTGTTTGCGCTTTTTTGCGCGCTTGCGAGGACGCGATTCGTGGGAAGAATCAGTATCTGTGTCCGTGTCAGTGAGGGGAATGGGGGACGAGGGAGTGGGGTCTGGGACAGGAAGCACCGGGGTTGCACCATAGTTATGGTCCCTAGATCTTTGTAATTTAGAATAAACCTGAACATGGGGCCAGGGCAGGCCAGGGGGCTCGGGTGGAGGAATGGGGGAGGGGTTAGGAGTGCCAGAAGGGGGGTAGGAGTGGTACCCACTAACTGGTCAAGACGTTGAGAAATAGGCAGTAAGGCAAAGGAGAGGGCCTTATCTAATTTAGAATCCAATCTCTTATCAATGAGAGATTCCATATTCTCATCATAATAAAAATCTTCGTCCTCTGCTGGACCATAAGCAGCCAACTCCTCTTCGTAGACCTCGCAGTCTGACATCATGAAATATATACAAGGTATATAAGCTCTACTCAATCCCCAGAGGGAAGCTCAATTATTGTCCAACCCTGCCTCGCAAGCTGAGAAGGGTGTCGGTCGGGAGCAAAAATGGGCTGGGGCAGTGGGGCCAAAACGGTACCAAAAAAGCCCTTATTAATAGGACTAATGGAGGGTGAATAAACCCTACCTGCCTATACCAGTAAGGATTTCCAAAAAATAATACCTGCCACAGCAGGCTGTGAAAGGGTTAATGTGCTGCCCAAGCGCTGAAAAAACGGGAGGTGAAAGTCAGGTTTGAGGCCCGGTACCGGCTCCGACTGCCTGCTGCTTATTCCCCTGTTATACAAGCCCGGGGGGAGAGGCGTCTTCCAGCATCTGCGAGGGGAGCTGCTGCGCATGCACAGGCGTGTGCAGGCTCCCGAGACGCACGCAGACAGCCCGGTCGGGCTCCGGCGTGCGTCTCGCTCCCTGAGGGGGGGGCCAGTCCCAGCCCGAGCGCGCTACGCGCCCACACATGGGCAGAGTCCTCGCGTTGCGAGGAACGAGAGAAATGTAAAAGAGTATAAATTAAACTTGAAAGCCTACAACACCTGCCTGAAAGTCCAGCGCAACACGCGCTGAGGGGTGAAAACGAAAGCAACGCTACGAGCGCGGCAAGCGGAGCGCGGCTCAGCAAAGTTAAATATTCATCAAGGTACAGTCGTAAATCAAGCAACAAATAACATATCAAATATAATAATTAATAATCATAACACCATATATATGCCAAACATGAACAAAATAATGAGGCACTTATCTTGACTGCAGAGCAGCAAAGAAAGAGGAAGCCAAGATGGTGCCTCATTATTTTGTATGCTTTACTCATGATTGATTGGTTAATGAAGGAGGCGTGGTTCAAAGC
Source organism: Calotriton arnoldi (assembly GCA_963921515.1). Lineage (NCBI taxonomy): Eukaryota > Metazoa > Chordata > Amphibia > Caudata > Salamandridae > Calotriton > Calotriton arnoldi. The sequence goes on from CAWUFW010009835.1 coordinate 562,445, forward strand.
CTCATGGGATGTGTAGTGTTTTACTGTTTTACTGTTTTTTCATTGGCTGCTGTTGAGTAGTAAAGAAATTGAGAAGCATAATCTGAGCCTCCGGTCCTGCCATAGAATCCTCGACGGAGGTACCGGTCCTGCAGAGTCCATCAAGTACCGTAATACCTTCAAGAGGCGCCCCAAGGCTTCTGCGCCCTACATAGTGTATCGAATGTAACGGGCCTAATAGATGCGCAAGGGCGCTGAGGTCTGTGTTTTCATGAAGAAAGGATTGATGATTCACATGTACTTGCCTTCAATACCACATTACCTATAATAGGCACGCCGGTGCTTCTGTGCCCAGTACATTTGTGTTCATTGCCGTATTATGGTCATTAGAAGTACAGAAGCGCTGTGCTGTTTGAATGATGTGCAGTGATCTGTTTTGGTGATTATGTATTTTACTTATCACACACTTCATGTGTTTATGATTTATGATTATAATGTTTGGTGAGGTGTTTATTATGACAGTCTGCACAGGTGTTAGGTTAACTAGGGATTTATGTGGACTTGCTCTAACCCAACCTGCCTTTTATGCCCTGATTTTATGATGTATGTCGTTTTAGGCCTGGTAATGACAGGATAACGAGTATCATTTCAGGATCTGCTTATTATGTACAGGGATGGTATTTTTTAGATGTGTGCAACCATAAGTATTTACTGAATTGCACTACCAATGCTGGTATGACAATTGCCTGGTTGGCAAAGTGATTTATGATCTCTGTGATGTCATGACAATTGCCTTGTTGGCAAAGTGAATTATGTGATTGTGGTCTATTTGTTTTATACATAATACAAGTGATATTTTTATAAACCCCTGTGTGGAGTCTCTTTTTCTGGTGTGCCTAGTGTGTCACTGGTGTGTGTGTGTGTGTGTCTGTGTGTTGCGCAAACGTTTTACACATTGCCTCTGGAATAAGCCTGACTTCTCAGCCAAGCTACCAAGGGGTGAGCAGGGGTTATCTTTGGTGTGTAACTTACTTGCCCAGACTAGAGCGGTGGGTTCTGCTTGGCTTAGGTGCATACCCTAGCCAACCAGAAACCCTATTTCTAACAGAGGGCTTTACATGAGCACCAGTTACATCACACAAGGGCACATTCATGTTTTTAGCCACAGGGAGAATAAGTGATTTTCCCAGAATCATAGGATGTTGAGCCGAAGCTGAGACTCGAACCTGGTTCCCTAGTTCTAAAGCAGTTGCACTGGCCGTAACACCTCATCCAGGGTAGAGTGAGGATGGCAGGCAAAATCCACATAGAATCTTAGCTCGTTATGGGCCTGAAGTTTCAACAGGACCTCGAGCCTAGCCAGTGCCAGTCTTCAGGCTTGATGCTGGATCAAGCTTTTAGTGGCTCGTCCACCTATACATATGTGGTGCAGATTTATATGGCAGACGGAGCAACATTATAGTTTAGTAAACACAAAACAAGAGATTTTTTTATAGTGCATATCCTGAACGCACATAGTTGAAGGTTCTCTCAAATGTGACAATGAAGAAAAAGGAGTGTTGGTGAAATAAAATATTTGCCTAGGATCACACAATTTGGCAAGCAGAGAAGCCTTGTAATTCAGCCACTAGGTGGGTACCTGTTTCTCTCTTCTTAATTTTACAATAAAGGTTAGTCATCACAGATTTGATGTGTGTCTTTATTTCTTGACACATGAGGAGACAGCATGAGTGGCAGGCAGCAGCCTCATCTAAGCTCAGCTCATTTTGGGCTCAAGGGGTTAAGAGTACCACAGCTGAGCCAGAGCCAGGTATCTGGCTTGAGCTTTCAGTGGCTTGTCAACCTCTAAGTGTAGGCACTGCACTTTTCTGTTGTTGAGATTCTTGGAAGGACCATACAGAGAGCAGTGCTTCAAGTGGGATGAAAAAAGAGGGGATCTTTAAAAAGGGAAGTGGTCAAAGAAGCAAAACTAGAACCCCTTTCCAAGAGGTGTGGCCCATGCAATTAAGGGAATGTCTTAAAACGTGTGAACTGAAGTCCTGTGTTTCACACAGCATGCTCCCTGACCAGTTTTGGGGTTCTGTTGTGAATAATTTGAATTGAAAATGTTTTAATTCTGAAAAGATGAAACTGGGAAATAAACATCACCTTAAGGTCTGTGGGAGGGGCAGTAATCGTCTGAGCGCATCAATCAATCATTCTTGTCTTCACACCACTTTTCTCTGCAGTCTGCCTGTTAGACAAGTCCTTTTCTAATCACAATTTTCTGAAGTCACCTATCAGCATATCTCATGTTATCTCATTCCTATCCAGCATTGTTTTTTCACTCTCTTCTTCTGCATGTACTTACTTTCATCACCTCCACTTCACATCCTCTCACACACAACGCCAAGTCATCTGTACGCAGTTCATTTTCTTTTCCTTTGGGGCTGTCCACGATTTTCTTAATAGAATTTCTTTATTGAAATTTTAGGTAAGCAATTCACAACCATAACTCTAAGACAGCCATGATTTACTTTAATCGACACCAACAAGTAAGTAAGAATATCCAGCATAATTATCTGGCCAGTGCTGACCATTTTCTGTACCGGCCAAGTCCACTTGAATGACCTCACTCCCCTCTCATCCCCTCCTCCTGTGATATCAGCTGTAGTGTCGGCCTATCGGACCTCATCTGCCGCCCCCATCTCCAAAGGAAGTCACCGAATCTGCTTCCGGGGTTTCCCCTCAATGAAGCCATCCACCTGTTTCCCAACAATCCAAAATCCTCTCGTACTTTTTTGTCCCTTCTAGTCAGTTTAATTTGCTTTTCCTCCTCCAATGCCCATTTCATTACGTCTCTACGCCACCTGTGAATTTGGGGAGCATGGGCGCTCATTCATTTTATCGCCACTTGTCTTCCAACCAGGACCAGCACTAGTCTAAGGAGTTTATGATGCATCTTTTTTGCCTTTTGCTCTAGGGAGGTTTCCTAATATGCCTTGTACAAGACCAGGCTCCATCGTAACACCCGCCGCTGCTGCTAAGTTACCAAAGACTGTTGACCAGTAGCGGTGCAATGTAGGTCAGTCCCAGACTAAGCGTAGGAAGGTGGCCCAGGGAGTTTGACATCTAGGACAGCTGGCAGCTGTACTAGGATATATTTTGCTCAGTATTTCCGGGGTCAGGGAGGAAATTAAACTGTATCAATTTAAATTGTGCATTGCCAGAGACCTCCATGACCTGCGCACACACTGTATCCCATAGCCGGTCAGTGAACTGTTCTCCAATATCTTGCTCCCACGCTTCCTTACTCCTAAGTGGTCTAGTGGGAACATCCTATCATAACACCCTGTACATACGTAGAATAGTATTTTGGATTGTGCCTACTTGAAGGATGGCTGCCGGAGAGTGTGTCGGGCAGGAGTGGATGGGAATTTCATCCAGATTACCCTTGATGTCTTTGCTAGATTGACGTATTAAAGAAACTTCCTCGGTAACACCCGAATGTCTCCTGTATGTTCTTGGAATGTAATAAACGTATCTCCCGTGTACAAATCGCCCAAGGTATTTCAGCATCCCTCACACCAGTGAGTCAGCGCCATCACCTCGGATATTAGTTTGAAGAGTTGCAGAGCACATATATCAAGTTCTCTGTAAAATGGTGGCCTGCAAACTATGTATCACACATTTTGTTCCCACACTATCCTCATCTGTCTGATTATGTAAGGAAATTCACTGGGAATGCGGCTACCCTTCATAAGCACAGGCAGGAGTGAGGCATCACCGTACGTGTCTTTAATGAGTCTCTTTTCCCATGTGTCCTCTTCTGTCCCCCAACAGGTCGCATGTTGTATTTGTGCTGCATAATAGCATGTTTCTTGGTCTAGGAGTTCAAAATACTTCCCTCTTCCATGGGTTTTTTCAGTAGACCAAGCTACTTTTCCCGGCCCAAACCAACCTAGCCATAAGACTGTCCAACTGTTTGAAAGAGGCCATTGACAGCAGGCAGAGCAAGCTCTGAGGTTGAGACAGCGGAGTGAGAGCATGGTGTTTACGATAGCCACCCGGCCCATCACTGATAAAGGTAACGAGATTCAGAACTCAAGGGAGTTCTGTAAACCTCGCATCACTCTGCCCATAAATTTGCTCATATTTGTTGTCCGCTGTATGTGCCACCATAATGCCTACATATCGAAACTTTTCAGTCTCCCACTGCAGTCCGACGACCGGCAACTCCTTTAGGATTTTAGTTGCTAATGTTCCTAGGGGGAAGAGCACAGTCGCGGTCAGCATGACTCGCGGGTGGGGGGTGAGGGGGGTCTCGCGTGGAGGGGGTTGCGTGGGGAGGGGGAGTTAATAAAAAAAAAAATAATTAAACATACCTTCTGCTCCGGTCCCGTGTCGCGTCGCATCTCCTCTCTCTGCAACTTACAGGAAGCAGGCAGCCTCCCTCTCCTCCCCTTAGCCAATCACAACGCTGCAATGGCAGCGTTGTGATTGGCTAGGACGCCGACCCCACAGGCGTCTATGGGGAGGCCATTTTCACTATGTAGGCTGCATGCAGCTTGCAGAGTGTGCATGACTGGTTCGGTTTGCCCTGGGGCCGACCAAACAGTCAGCGCCCACAACAGTGGGCGCTGCCTGGAGCAGGATCGCCCACCCCCAACCAAACCCTGCCTTCTGCTTTCTCGCAGTGCGAAAAGCAGAAACATAAAATGGCATTTAAAATACCATTTTACGTTTCTGCTTCTCGCACTGCGAGAAAGCAGTAGGGCGACGCTCCTCCGCCCATGAAGAGCAGGCTTTTTTGCAGGTTTACTTGCAACCCAAAGACTATCCCAAAGCTTCTCAATTGCTCTAGAAGTAGAGGGACGGACTCCTGAGGGAGTCTTAAATAGCATAAAGCATCGTCCATATATAGTGAAACAAGGTGTGAGATTTCCCTGATGGTTATTCCCCATTGCTAAGGGCTCCACGGCCAGGGCATAGAGGGCATACCTGCTTCATTCCCTGCTGGACTGTCCAACTGTTCAACACTATTTTGCCCGTCCGTACTCTGATGGTGGGCTCCCCAATAATAATTTCACCCACTTGCAAAATTCCAGGCCAAACTCCATGCGATACAGCACCTCCCATAAATACTCCCAATTCAGGGTATCAAATGTCTTTTCCAAATCTACAGCCATTGAGGCCATTTTATCCCATCTATCCTGTACTGAGGGTATGCACATGCGTAAGGCATCTAATAATCATTGCTGTGTGTGTCCGGGGACAAAGCCACACCCGAACGAGGTTGCAGATTACCGGACCCAACCTGATTGCTAAAGTTTACGTAGGATTTTCATGTCAGAGTTTATCATTGTGATAGATTGATATGCCGCGGGATCCAATGGGTCCCCGCGTTTCAATAACATGTGAATTAACTCCCTCGCTCAATGAGGGGGCTGAAAACCTACGTCCTGGGCTTTCCATAACGTTTACCACAGTTTTGTTAGAAGGTGCGGGAAAAAACTAGACACAGTTTGTTCCCCACTGTTTTAGCAGATGGCAACACATTCAGCGCTTCCCAGAGTTTTTCCAGAGTGAGGACACTCTCTAGTTTTCTCTAAGAGGGTCTGAGAGCCACGCGCACTATATTCAGCCCCCGAGACCTGGCCCACCCGGGGGCTGATTAAAACGAAGCGCGGGAGACCGCGCTTTTTTTTTTATTTTAAATGCTTTTTGAGGCCCTGGGGGTCCCTGTGGGACTTCCTGACCAGGCCTAGGGGTCAGGGGGTTTCTACCCTGCCGCCTTTTTTTTAAATCATTTTTTTTCCCTTTTTTCTTGTGACTCGGTTTTACCAAGTCACAAGATGGGTGCCAACACTTCTTGGTTTGGAGTGTTGACAGCCAATCAAACTGAAGCTCGTGATAGGGAGGGTTCGCGGATCCACCGCGGCCACAAGATATCGATATTTTTTTATTTTAACATTTCTCAGGATCTACTGAACGGATTTACACCATTTAAAGCAACGAGTGCACTCTGGACCAAGAGCTACCTCTCTGCCAAATTTGGTATAATTCCGTTCAGCAGTTCGGGCTGTAGCCGCGACAAAAGTTTCCTATGGAAATTAACATGGAGAAAAAGCGTTTTGGGACCCCATTTTTTTCTTGGCCCCCGCTTGACGAATCACCCTGAAACGTTCAAGGCAGGAGCTGACCAGAGCGCCCCATTAGTTTAGAAAATTCCGCCAAAGATATTGGCAAAAGAAAAAACGCTTTTTGAATAGAAATGAGGGCCTAATTATAACTACCTACTGGCGACTGCCAGTAGGTAATATATATATATATATATATATATATATATATATATATATATATATAATCCTGCTACAGAGTACAAAAGCACAGCACTCACGGGAAACTGCTAAACCCAGATTTTATTCGGGTTCGCCAAGCACAAATAGACGCGTTTCGGCGACTGCCTTTGTCAATATTCTATATAAATATAAAAAAAAACGTCCCACTCCATCAAAGAAGAAGAGGCACGTACTCGAGGTAGGTAGGAATAGGGCTCATTTATTATAATTCAGGTCTCCCTCGACCCTGCATTCGCTGAGATACGCGTTTCGGCTGTGCAGCAGCCTTTATCAATCTTTATCAATATAGATATATATATATCAAATGAAACGAAATTAAAGCGGCACTCCACAGAATGGTGATTTTTCAAATGTATTTAGTTTTTTCTCACTCCATCATCCATCTACGCGTTTTGGCTGGTAAAAACAGCCTTGTTCACGATGAAAACATCTCCACTGTATGCATCTTGTAAAGGGGTTTTCAAGTATAAACAAAAGTGACAACGGACTACACATCTATTGACAGTGAAAAAGGCCAATACAGACATTTCAACACTTTTCATCAGCACCATCGTTAAATGTGCAAATTGCGCAATCTTCAAAAGCTGCCTTCTTGCTTTTATATAAGCAGAAATGTACAGAATGGATACGAATGGATAAAAAATTGATACAAATGGATAAAAACAAAGGACGAACATAATAATGATTCGTTATCCTTACATGGTTTCACACATATTTAAGGTGCTTTCACATATACGTATACAGCAATACCTTAATTATAAAATGGGTCAAACCATTTAAAATCCATTAAAAAATCCATTAAAACTCCATAAAAAATCCATGACAATCAGCAAGTGCCTTAATAAATATACTGTACAGACACCATCTTGGCGTCCCTTTTCCATTGAAGATTAAAGTGCTGTAGTGTCAAGTCCCCCGGCCAGTGCCTAAACAATAAAGTGCATGTAATATAGCCTTATAGCCCGCCGTAGCGGCTTCGGCTCGGGCCTTTAACGCTGGAGCGGGCCTTTAATAGCAGGTATAGCCCAGCTACGAAGGGCTATAAGGCTAATAGAACATTCTGCCACTAGAGGGCAGAATGTTCTAACAAATAAAACAAAGGCCTCTCGGAGCCCGAGGGGGTTTAAATCCCCTCGAGCTCAGAGAGGCCGTTGTTCACAGCAATAGCTGTGAACAAAAGCAACATTGGAATGTTGCTCTGCGGGCCTTTACCGGCCCGTAGAAGCTCGGAGCACTCCATTGTATTCAATGGAGTGCTCCACATACCAATGTTCTAATTATACTTTTGTTTTCCCTGTCCTCTAGTGTCCTCAACCAAACTCGGGGGGGCCTTGGCTCAGTCTAACCAAATTGTGTGCTTAGTGAATTCTGTCCTAAAGTGTCTCAGTGCTTCTCTAAAAACAATCTCATCAACAATTAGAGTGTTAACTAGGGATTAATTATAGAACAGGAGCATCCTAACCTAAATATGTAAATAGTTCTTCATCAATGTTAAAACCATTGGGTTCTTTGCTGTCCAATTCCAGTATGTAATAGGTTTCTAATCTTCTTAGTTCCTTCTCTCTATTGCCCCCTCTTTTTTTCTTTGGGATATGTGCAATACAACTGCATTTCCAATACACAGGGTTACTTTCATGACACTTCTTGAAATGCCTGGCTATAGGATAGCTCAGGTCTTTGTTTGATATTGTACGAATGTGCTGCAAAATTCTTTTGTGTGCGGATAGCGTGGTACTTCCAACATACAATTTCTGACATGGGCATTTCAGAGTGTACACCACAAAATTAGACTTACAGGTTAAGTTGCCACTGATCTTTATTCTCTTTTGAAAGGGCATAACCAATGATGTTAAATGTTTGCCATTTCTACAGGCTTTGCACCTAGAACACTTTCTAAACCCTTCATGTGTGTTGAGCCATGTTCTACTCACAGTTCTAGTTGTGAGATCACTCTTAACCAGATAGCCCTCATGGACCTAGTTTTCCTGTAGGTTATCTGGGGTGTTTTGGCCACTACAGTACCCAAGACTGTGTCCTGTTTGACCAGGTGCCAGTATTTATTCAAAATGGCTCTGACTTTAATGTTTTCTCGGTTATATGTGGTTATAAACCTATGTGGTCCTTTCTTTTGGGATTATTTCTTTGTTGCAGTGTTTGAGGGTTCAATGAGGACATCTTCCCTTTTAAGGGCCCTTACTTTCTTGGATGCCCCTTCCAAGATAGATTTTGGGTATCCTCTCTGGATAAATCTATTCTTCATTTCCTCTTCTATCTTGGTGAACTCCTCTATTGTGCTGCATGCTCTTCTTGCCCGATAGAAATCCCCAAAAGGTATGCTCCTAATGAGTGGCGCTGGATGTGAACTCTGAGCATTCAGGATGGTGTTACCAGCTGTGGGCTTTCTAAAGACCGTGGTCTCTAGCTTCTCTTCCTCAACATGGACCAAAATGTCTTAAAATTCAATGGTGGCTGTTCTAATTTTTCCTGTGAATTTCAAATTCAGATCATTTGCATTGAGATCACCTATAAACCACCTTTCCTCTGTCTCTGTGCCCTGCCATAGCACAAAGACATCTTACAATATATCCCTTAGCCACAATACGATCTGGGTGTGTGTATATATACATATACATATATATATACATACATGCGAGATGTTCAAGTCGCCCATGGAGAGCGCAAGTTATACGAACTTGGGGTGTCACCGCTATTGAACGGGCACGTGCTGGCACATCTTGAGGTTTAATCCAGCGGCCGTGACGAGGGGCAAGTTCACGGAGTGCTGGTTATCCCTGGAAGAGGAAGTGAGGGACTGCACTACCATCTGGTAATCATTGTTGTGCGGTATTGTGACTTTAATGTATTTCCCATCGGGGAAGGATTAGCATTTGCACCATATGGGTTTATATCAGACTTGTCACAATACCCCTTCGGCATGGTAGCCGCACAATGCAGCCCTCCCATTGGCTGACAGTATACCAATGGCAACGGTGGTCACTCTATGTAACAGCCAACCGGACTCCGTATTTGAAACATTTCCAGCACTTGATAAAGGCATAAGTCGCCGAAACGTGTCGTGGAGGAAATGGTGGACAATCATTACATTTTTTGAAAAACAAACCCCGTGAGTGCTCCAGATTCCTTGGCAGTTGTTGTGTAACAAGGGAGTTCCCGTCCTCGCTGTGGATTAAAGCACCCGTCCTGAGTTCGGAGCCAGTTGATGGGAAAACGGCTTTTGGATATATATATATATATATATATATATATCTCCAAGAAATCCCGTGGTATCTGTCAGCCAAGAAGCACACATAGGCACAGTCCTCAGTTGCAGAAGTTTTTAATCCGAAGTTACATGGTCCACATAACGCGTTTCGGCCGCCGACCTGCGGCCTTGCTCACATAGCGCGCTACGTGAAGTAGTAGCATATGTAGGCAGGTTAGTCGCTTTACGTTAGATTCACACATTGTAATGCTTTACGGTTATTAACAGGTATGACTTGCAAATGCTTTACTATAATTACATTAGTGTTGCCTCATATTATGACTTACGACGAAGCCCCAAGTCATCATGAAAGAAAATGACAGGAAGGTAAGTCAACAGACATGGAGATAGAGAAAAGACTAGAAAACGGCCAGTGTGAGCGCGGACTGCTCGGGTATGGAAATAGAAGGATCTCTATTGATCTTACTAACCCAAAACTACAAAAGAAAAAGGAATATACTAATGTATACTAGGCGTAATCTTCAAATTGCTGCATAATGCTGAGTGAAGGTGCAGAGCGCCTAAGAAAGTGAAAAAAGGGAATCATAGAGCCCCTATAAACCGTAGTAGACGGAAAAAATGGAGAGCAGTCGCGAACAACACATATGGCCAAAATAAAAGAGGTGTCTCATAATCTGAGAGAAACTGATAAGAAAAATGAAAAAAGGCGGGGGCGGCTAATGGGCTGTGTGCGCACAGGACTGACAGTGCGGATAAACCCGAAGATGGAGGGAGCCCAAAGCAGAGACAGGTGATGTAGCAGTGTCACCAATATGGAAAGCCGGACAGTCGACCAGGAAATGGTCGGGAGAAATGTCTGAATGACTCAAATCAAGGTGGGGCGTGTTATACATTTACAGCGAGAAGTAAGTGGAAAAATAAAAGAAGATGGGTGAATCCATCCACGTGAGTGAAAGGCAAACGGCATCGAAATCGGCACTGAAGAAGCTACTATGCGAAACGCATCTGCCACAGCGTTTCATGGTCCCCGCTTACCTGTGCAAAATAAAAGCTGAATTTAGCCTTCCAATCCCCGGAGCTGAGTCGTCTTTTTTCCTTCCTGGGAGAAAAGTTTGGTGTGCATATTTCGCCAGCATACAGGCGCTGGCTATATACGACCGCCCTCTCGGTCTGGTGCTTTGCGGAAGAGCCTGTGAACTTTGGAAACTGCATGAACTGCAAACGCAATGCCCCCCAATTTTGGGAGAGAGTAGGCAACATTGTTTGCCTGAGAAGGGGACACAGGAAGGTTCAACCATCCCAGGTACCTGTGGCGGAGCTGGGACCCTTTGCCAACTGGTTGGGACCTTACTTATGGTCAGGGTGTGTCCCGTCACTGTATGGGCTACCTCTGAGGACTCCCGGCCCCAGCATGCATCTGCCTGGTTTGGCGTAGCACAGGACACACGAACACCGTGGTGAGAGGAGGGGCGAGAGATCACCTGATGGGGAGTGACCTACGGTATTTAGACCTGCACGTTTGGCCCCCTAGAAAGAAGAAGGGGCCATCGAAATCGGCACTGAAGAAGCTACTATGCGAAACGCGTCTGCCACAGCGTTTCATGGTCCCCGCTTACCTGTGCAAAATAAAAGCTGAATTTAGCCTTCCAATCCCCGGAGCTGAGTCGTCTTTTTTCCTTCCTGGGTGAAAAGTTTGGTGTGCATATATATATATATATATATCTCCAAGAAATCCCGTGGTATCTGTCAGCCAAGAAGCACACATAGGCACAGTCCTCAGTTGCAGAAGTTTTTAATCCGAAGTTACATGGTCCACATAACGCGTTTCGGCCGCCGACCTGCGGCCTTGATCACATAGCGCGCTACGTGAAGTAGTAGCATATGTAGGCAGGTTAGTCGCTTTACGTTAGATTCACACATTGTAATGCTTTACGGTTATTAACAGGTATGACTTGCAAATGCTTTACTATAATTACATTAGTGTTGCCTCATATTATGACTTACGACGAAGCCCCAAGTCATCATGAAAGAAAATGACAGGAAGGTAAGTCAACAGACATGGAGATAGAGAAAAGACTAGAAAACGGCCAGTGTGAGCGCGGACTGCTCGGGTATGGAAATAGAAGGATCTCTATTGATCTTACTAACCCAAAACTACAAAAGAAAAAGGAATATACTAATGTATACTAGGCGTAATCTTCAAATTGCTGCATAATGCTGAGTGAAGGTGCAGAGCGCCTAAGAAAGTGAAAAAAGGGAATCATAGAGCCCCTATAAACCGTAGTAGACGGAAAAATGGAGAGCAGTCGCGAACAACACATATGGCCAAAATAAAAGAGGTGTCTCATAATCTGAGAGAAACTGATAAGAAAAATGAAAAAAGGCGGGGGGACCGGCTAATGGGCTGTGTGCGCACAGGACTGACAGTGCGGATAAACCCGAAGATGGAGGGAGCCCAAAGCAGAGACAGGTGATGTAGCAGTGTCACCAATATGGAAAGCCGGACAGTCGACCAGGAAATGGTCGGGAGAAATGTCTGAATGACTCAAATCAAGGTGGGGCGTGTTATACATTTACAGCGAGAAGTAAGTGGAAAAATAAAAGAAGATGGGTGAATCCATCCACGTGAGTGAAAGGCAAACGACAAAGTGTGCACGTTATATATACAGATAGTGCTCATAGTGATATATATATACCCATTCAATTTATGGTTGGGCCAGGTGAGGATTAATCATTTCCATTTTGAACTACTCTTATTAATTTAGTTACAGCAACGAATGTCAATATTATTATAATTACCGTTAATTGAGCGGATCTCAAACAAAGCGCCGTTGTTTAAGCTGGAGTATGAGCGTTAGACCTTTGCATTTTGTTCTTTTAGACCCCAAAAAGGGGAACTCACAATAAAAAAGAAAAGACGAGGAAACTGGACCAAAATCTCCGCTTTCCCAGGCGACGGTTGCGTCACCTGGTAACCACTCTCAAGATTGCGTAGCTGCGCTGACGGTTTTGTGTCCTTTCAACACGTTGCTGAGTTGCCACCCGAGGCCGGGCGGAGCCATCCTTCCTTTGCTTTAATGCATCTTCAGACGCGTAGTCAATGAGGCGGCTCCCCGCTCGAGAGTGCAACGGTTTAAGACATCGGACGCATCGTCTTTTACTAAAACCGAAGCAGTAACTTTACTGTATTAGAAAAAAAAATAGAGCTTCGGAGACACCTAGTGGCAGTTTACTATAAAGAATCTGGGCTTACTAGCTTGGAATTTTAAAGAAGGGAATAGAAATAAGTACTCGCTTATCAAAAAAAAAAGAGAGAAAGTGGAGGGTGAAAGCACACAAACGTGTCCTTCAAACGGTGGGTAGAATTTTTACAACTTGGGAGACAAGAGTTGTTTATCTAAAGTTTTTTAATACAACAATTATAGAAAGCACTAATCCTCATCCCCATGCAGAGCAAAATGGACTCATGGGAGAATCCATAAGGAGGTTTTTAGAGGAGGAACTTAGGTCCTCCATGAAAGAGGCGGTGGACGCCGCATTTAATAAGAGGCAGAGAGGGTACTCAGATGGAGATTTCCCCTCAACTTCTGAACCCCAAAGAGGGGGCAAGGTTTCCCAGAAGAGGAAACAAGTATAAACACGCCTACGGCAATGGTAGCCTCTGTGCTACAATAGAGAGCGGTGCACTCAGCAGCACAAAAGAAAGAGGCCACCTTGACGGGGCACATAGAAAGTTTGCCCATAGTGGCATGATGGGAAGAAGTGACCTTCATGGCACAAAAGAGTTACGAGACAGTCTTAACTCCTCAACGGAGAACACTGACAATGATGAGATTGAAATGGATGAGTTTGTTTTTGATCCTGAGGACAGCTATGAAATCCTGGGGTCTTTAGATGAGGACCTGGAGCAATCACCTTCAGCCCATCAAGTTAGGGACCCGTTTGGGGGTGAAATGTTTAACCCTGCTACAATTAAACACCAGCGCAGCGCGGAATGGTGGCCTATGGACCACGTGTCATAGTGCCTCACTCACTGGGTAAAGAAGACACTAGATAAAGAAACTCGCAATCTCTTAAGAACTGAGTGCCCTAGGTCTTCTACTGAAGATAAAGTGTGCAACACACCTAAGCTGGACCAGGAACTTATACCCTTCCTCTTTAAGTTCGGAAAAGACCCTAGAAAGGGTATTGAAAAATGTTTAAAACAATGTCAAGATAAGGTCCTTGACATATTGGGCCCGCTCACACATATACTAGATATGGCAGAAGATTCCAGGGCTAAGAATACTCTGCAAACACTGACCTTCTCAGATGTTGGGCACAACTTGTCATATGTTTGCTGGGAAATGCTATCACTAATCAAATTATGGAAAGAAGGAAGGCTGTATTAAGGAGGATGAACCCTAAGCTAGCAGACCTGTCCTCTAGGGAGGACATGGGAGATACCAAGGGCCTCCTTTTTGGAGAAAACTTTGTAAAGTCTCTAGGAAAGTATGTCTCCACCTTTACAGTCTTCAGCAAGGCTCAAACAAACATGCAGAGAGTCTTTGGCTTGCAAGCTGTTTTTGGACAAGCTGACAAGAGGGGACTGGCTGTCAGGCGAGGAACCTTTATGTCCCAGTTTTACCCACAAGAGCAAAGAGGATTGGGCATCTACGGTAGAGGTTACCGCCAAAGCTCGAATTTCTACCCCAGAGAGAGAGAATGTCAAGGAATCGTGGAGGAAGTTCTAGGACCTCAAACCCAGGATATCAAGGTGAGCAGTAACCCTTTTTCCCTCATAAAGGTGTGAGGAAGGTTAAGATTGTTCATACGCAATTGGGAAACAATAACACAAGACACTTGGGTGTTAGAAACTGTTGGAGGTTTCAGAATAGAATTTTGGGAATACCCAACCCAAACGGTAAGACCCAGAGAGTTGGTCTTGGATGCAGAGAAAAGATCACTCATAGACTCAGAGGTATCCCAAATGCTAGGCAATGGGGCGCTAACTCAAGTCCCAAAACAGAAATTAGCAGGGGGTTTTGTGATCACGATTTTTCAGGTGAAAAAGAAGGACAAGTGCTGGCATCCGGTTATGAATTTAAGGGAACTAAACAAATATCTAATATACAGACATTTCAAGATGGAGGGTATCCATCTTTTGAGGGATATTTTGCAAGGCAGGATTGCCTGGTAAAATTAGACCTCAAAGATGCTTACTTTACAATACCCATGGACAGGGACAGTCAGAAGAATCTTTGCTTCTCATGGAGGGGCATAACTTATCACTTCCTCTGCCTACCCTTCAGATTGTCTTGGGCTCCATAGTTCTTCACCAAGGTGCTTCGTCCTATAGTAAGCTACCTCACACAGAGAGGAGTTTGACTAATAATATACTTAGACGATATCCTCATTATGTCTCAGTACAAATGGGAACTTTTGAAACACTGTCTTGGGCGATAGATCTCCTGAAGAGATTGCGTCTCATAGTGATTATGGAAAAGTCAGTGATGACCCCATGCAGAACTTAGAGTTTCTCGGGTTCCAAGTAGATTCAGGTGAATCCCAATTAGTTCTTCCACACAGGAAAGTGACAAAGATAAAGAAGGAGGTGAGATCAGTTCTGTCCAAAACATCAATTCTTCTGAGGGATCTGACGAGAATCATGGGTCTCTTATCATTTGCCATTCAGGTCATTTGCCCTGGCCCTCTTCACTACAGGGGCCTACAGAGACTGAAAGCGTTGGGCTTGAGGAGAGGGTTATGGTATGGAGATTTACTCTCTCTCTCAGAGGATGCTCGAGAGGATCTGGAATGGTGGCTAAAGAATCTTGAACCATGAAATGGCAAGGCCATCTTTGGGAAAGGTCCGTCCCCCTGTCCTGGAATTGGATGCAAGAGACCGAGGCTGGGGGGGCCCAATTTGGCAACTTAGAAACAGGTGGGAGATGGTCACGGGAAGAACAGTCGCTCCACATAAACTGTTTAGAAATGTTGGCTGGCCTGAACACCTTGATGAGTTTCATGGACTTACTGAGGAATTCAAACACACTGATTCGAGTAGACAATTTCACAGCAGTATCATCATCAACCGAATGGGGGGTGCCTGGTCGAAAGCCTTTTCAGAGCTGGCGAAAGGAATTTGGTACTTTTGTGGGAACACAAAATTGTGTTAAGAGCGGAGTACATTCCAGGGCTTCAAAATGTAAGGACGGACTTGAATTCCTGATTTCTCTGGAATTCCAGCGACTGGAGGCTACAGCCAAAGATTTTCACCCTAAAATAGGACTTATGGGGGCCAATTCAGGTAGACCTATTTGCATGCAGACTAACTTTCCAAGTACTGATGCATTTCATTTAGAGACTTGATCCCAAAGCAGCGGCTCTGGACGCTTTTCTCCAAGACTGGGGCAAGAACAAGGGCTATGGCTTTCCCCCGCTCTCCATGATTCAGGGAGTGTTGTGGAAAGTAAGAATAGAATGTTGCTGCATTATCCTAGTGACTCCCTTTTGGAGATCTCAGGGATGGTCAGTGATGGAGCTTGCAGTAGATATTCCATGCCTGGTCCCAGTATCCTTGGGTTTGCTACAAGGTTCAGAGGTAGAGGAACATCCTTTAGGCTTAGGGGGGAAGATGAACCTTCTTGTTTGGAGAATTTCAGGAGTTTAAACAGATATTCAGACCTTTCAGGAGAAGCTAAGGATTTACTGGATGAGTCATTGCCCCAGAGACAAGAAAAAGATACAGGGGTGTTTGGAAAAAATGGTGTAATTGGTGTACGGAAAGGGAACTGGATCCAGTGGAAGTCCCTATACAGCAAGTAGCCAATTATCTAGTAAATCTTTTTTGTACTGGTCTTTCCTATAGAACAATAAATTGCTATAGATCTGCCATTTCTTCCGGCTATGCTCTGGTTAATAATCTGGTGACTGGCAGTAACCCTTTAATTAAAAGAGTGATGAAAGGTGTGAAACTGAAAAGACCCCTAAGGCACACTATGAATTCCTGTGGGACATCAATTTGATTTTAAAACTATTCAACTCTTGGCCAAACAATATTTACCTATCCCTTAAACAAATATCTATGAAATTAGCAACCCTGTTATGTTTAATTTCCTTTAGGAGAGTATCAGACATTATAGCATTAGAATTATCTAACAGAATATATTCATCAGAGGATGTACACTTTGATGTTTTGAAAAGAACAAAATCTATGTCAGATTCAGTATTCTATCCTTTTTTTCATGATTGTGAGAAGTTATGTGTGGTAAGATGCATGAGGGAATATGAGAACAAAGGATCGGAATACAGAGCACATGGTGTTGATCAACTTCTTTTATCTTATGTGAAACCTTATAGACCTGTTTCCACAGCCACATTAGCGAGATGGATATGCACGATTATGAACGAAGCTAGTATAGATCTTTCAAGATTTGGGGCCCATTCTTCAAGAGGGGCCATGGCTAGTAAAGTCTTTTGGGCAGGTGGTTCCCTGCCTGAAATTCTTAAAACTCTGACTGGTCTAATGCAAATGTCTTTGCAAAGTTTTATTTGAGACCAGTGAGCATGTTAGTAATGTAGCTTTAGATGGCTTTAAATATGCATGATGGTAGCCTCCGGTCTTGTAATAAAATGATGATTCTCCAATTTATATGCAGAGAGAATCTTGATTTCTTTAAAGACAACGGAGGCTAACATTATCCCACCCTTCTCACCCTTGGGGAGAGGGCGAAGAAAGGTGAGTATGGTTAAAGTGTATAATTCAACCATTCGGTAAAAATGTTTAAAGAAAAATGTATTTATTTAAGGCAATCAACTGTTGCAAATCTTAAGTCAAGGCTGAATTACATTTACTGTGAGATTTGTTTCCTTTCTCATTGTTTTAGAGATTAATTCATAGAGTCCAACAGAAAACACCAAGGTGGTTCCTTTCTTGCGTCGTCGCAGCAACAATAGGAGGATGACTTTGTGCAGTGGACATTTATAGTCCTTCATGAACATTCTATTGTTTTATGATGTATGAATATTCTTTAAAGTGCTGCATGTTGGAGCAGCAATAAAAGCTCAAATCAAGATTCTCTCTGCATATAAATTTGGACAATCGTAATTTTCCTTCATGCAAGACTCGCAATTTTGCCGGGTAGAGGAACATATATTGGTGCCCCATGGCCCTCAATTTCTGTTTCACTAGCTCAAAAGTTTGTAGGCGATGTTGCACTCTGTAGGTAATCCGGGAAGACCTATACTTTCAGGGCTCGCAACTGAGTTCTGAAGGTTCTCTTGCTCTGCATAGGATGAAATCCCAGTCTCTACAGTTTAGGATTTTGCCAATAACTGCCAGAGTGGCAGCCCTTGGAGACAGGGGCGGGGAGCCAGCGCTCTGTGTGCTCTTTCCACAATGATACTCAAGGACATCTGAATTGGAGCAATGTGTCCTTTTTCCAGGTTTCTAGGATTACACAATTGTTCCGCTGGTGTGCCACAGTGGATAAGGTACGTATTGTTTTCTGCAGCTCAGCCACCTCAGATCTCATCACTTATACTGATTCTTCTGTTTGCTTTGCTCTGTTGCTCACCTTCTGAAGTTCGGTGCGGAGGAGATTTACATCGAGGGAGACAGCATCAATTTTTGCTTTCAGCTGAATCGCTGCCAAAATCATTGCCTCTAGAGGGTCCTGCATAGGCTTCTGAGTGGAAGCTACCCCAGGGCCAGAAGCCTATTGGTCTATCCTGGTTTGTTGCATCTGTCATGTTCCTTTATCCTTCACCATCATTAAAACACCACCCAAGGCTTGGTTTATTGAAAAGCAGCTGATCTCTGGGGGAGTAAAGTTATTCCAGGTACCCAGTGAGCTGTAACAAAGTGTTGACTTCCCCATCTTGATTCCCTGTTTATTCCTTGGTATTCCAGTCGCTCTCCAGATCAGTTCTACCACGACTCTTGTGGTCTCTCCAGTTCCCCAGAGGCCCATCAGTTGGCCACTTTGAGGTGTGTCAGCTTCACCAGAGACTTCAGTGTGTCTCAGCTCTGGCTCCTTTCACCGTCCCCTCATTCACAGGCAGGCAATGTTCATGCCTTGATGTCACTGACCCAGTGCCTTGTGTGCCCTAGGATCCTTTGCTACATATCCCACTCCAGTTCCAGCACGAGGCCCAGCGAGGGACATGGAGCAGCAAACCAGGCTTCCGCTGGCACAACAGGCTTGATCTCCCTCTGGTCTACAAGGTCATGACGTCAGGCCCGCACTGTCTCAGCCCTCAGGGCCAGCGGCTTCATCTCTGTGTGGCCCATACCTCCCCACTCAACACGCAGGCCCTTGGACCTCAACACCCAGCTCATTTGACTCTCCTCACGGCCACTCCACCCCTCTGCCTCGGGCAGAAGACATGCGGTATGGGCAGGAGGGCAACGAGCAGCACAGAGCCCGGCCCTCAGGGTGTCCACCAAGTTCCTGGCCACTCCGATCGCTCTCCGGGCCCTCCGCTGCCTGAGTCAGCTGCAGCACCTCCCAGCCCGACCAGCTGCCGCCGCATAGGCGAGTCTGTCAGCACTTTCTGCCTACCGCTCCTCCCAGAAAGGTGTGTTTAGGCTGCCTTGTGGCCTCGAAGGCATCTAATGGCAGTGCTCATCCAAAGGCCTGGGCCTTATGGGATCGAGTACTAGTCCAGGAACGTCTCTCTGGGCCTGATTATGCAGAATATTAGGAATTATGGATGGAGCCGGCACAAGCTATGCCTTGCTGGCCATGTTGATAGCCCACTCCCCTGCGCTGTCCATATTAAGACAGCTCTATACATTCTTCAAACACTTTTCCACATTTAGAATTGGCAGATGGGGGGCGTGGCTTGGAGCGTCAAGATGGCGGTCACACTCTAAGAGTGCTCCGGACCCCTCCGTCATCCGCTATAAGCTACACAGCCCATCGGCAGACTATTATCACTCCCGGTGCCAGACGTTTACTCTCCATCACAGCGGCAGGCTCCTGCGGTGAGCGAAACTCCCGAGACACCCGCCCGCGGCCGTCTCAGCTCTGCAGCCTGCGGGGCGGTCTCCCACAAAATGGCGGATCTGACTCCTCGTCCGATGAACAAAGGTGCCACCGGCGGAACTTCTATCAGCAACCTCCGGGGCTGAAGCACCCACAAGCTCTGCACCCCGTCGGAGGGTCCCGAGGCAATCTCAATCGTGGGGCGGCGGTTGCGGCAGGACCGGACTGGAGGTAAGGCCTTGGGGCTTGAAGAGGTGGACCCCACGGCGCGCTGCACCGCCTGAATAGCAGCCGGCATCCCCATCTCCTGCCCATCGCAGCCGCGGCTGATTTGAAGCACCCACCCCACCGAACAGGTCAGCTGGGAGATCTTGGACCCTGGGTGGGCCTTCAGCGGTGGCTGGAGGTGTGTCCTGGAGGACTGAGCTGAGACAGAGGGAGCTGCCTGGAAGGATCCCAGCAGGAGGCACGAGACGATGACAGAATCCCTCCCCACGGGGGCCCGTCGGTGTGCGGCCAAGCCTTGAAGCAGAGCCCCTACCGTGACTTCAGCGGCACATCACGCAAGACGGCTGGAGCACCCTCCCCCTCCTGCAGCCTGCTGCCTGTGGCTTTGCGGTGCGATTTGGGAGACTCCTATACCTCGAGTCCCTAACACCGGCATCTTCTCTTCAGGAGGCCGCAGCGCCCGTGGCCCGGATGCCAGGCCCCACCGCCCGGAACCAGTGGCACGGTCTGACCCAGCCTAGGCCATCACCCAGCAAGTCATCACTGAGATGAGCTGGGACCCCCTGTCGGGCCTGATGTGAAGAGGGAGGTTCGGGGTACCAGAGTCTAGTGAACCGAGCCCGTTCTCTGCCCCCTGACCGTAGAACTTCGCCGAGGGAACTATCATCTGGTGCCACGGATGTCCCATTGTGCCCCCACGGTAGACCACTGTGGAAGACCCATACACAGGCCCCAGTGAAAGCACACCTACAAAAGCCCGGTATGCATCAAGCCTGATGATCACCAAGTTCAAGGGCAACATAGGCCCAAGGAGTGCGGCAACTGATCACAGGAAGTGCCTCCCCAAAACAATCTGACAAACCGGCACGGTGGGCAACACTCCCCCACACTACACTCATCCACCGACACCCGCCAGAACCGAGGCTAAAACACTGATCGCGCAGACTCCTACTCACCTTGACCATCCAGGGCAGAAGCCTCCTGCACGGCCCCGGCACTCCCACCTAGTAAAGACAAAGACACCTCACCTACCAAGAACTCTAGGGATAATCCCCCCTCCACGCCACTTAGATGACAAGACTGGGATCGTCCTCCGGCCTCACGCAGTGACCGACCAAGAGAACAGGAGATAACGCTGGTAAAAGGCTGCCCTCTCCTCTAAACAACATGGGGAAAGACGATGCCAACCGCAACGCAAACGCAAACCAAGATGGACCAGTTCACCACGAACGAACCCGGACCCACAGAAGGGGCCGTGAAAAAACCGGCTCTCCCCAGGGGAGACCTCACCACAATCCTGCATGCTATCAGTACGTCACAGGCCTCAGTTGAGAACAACATCGGTGAGGTCTGGGTAGACATGGCCCTTATCCAACAAGACCTCCACAATGCTACAGCCGCATCTCCGAAGCAGAATCCCGTATTTCCACGGTCGAAGACGACGTTCGCCTATTGAAAGAACAGGTAACCCACCTATGGACCCACACCAAAGAGTTGCACAGAAGGGCCAAGGAAGCTGAAAACCGATCAATGCGCAACAATCTCCGCCTGGTGGGATTTCCAGAAGGGACAGAACAAGGTCAGATTGCAACCTTCATAGAAAAATGGCAAGAGTCATGGATGCCCAAAGACGCATTGTCAGCATGGTTTGTAGTGGAGTGGGCTCACCGATTCCTGGCACCCAGTCGGCTGCCCAGTGCTCCACACCGGCCTATCATTGCCAGGATCTTTTACTTTAAGGATAGAGACACAATCTTGCGGGAGGCCCGGGCCCAAAACACCCTGACCTATCAAAACCACACCATAATGGTTTTTCCAGATTACACAAGGGAGTTTCTGGCTCAACGGCGCTCATACACTGAGGTCAAATAAAAGTTTTGCGCCCTCAGTCTCCAGTACAGGCTACTCTTCCCAGCCTGCCTCCAGGTCGTATTCCAAGATACAACAAATTTTTTCGAATCCCCGGAGTCAGCCTGGACCTGGCTGACTGAAGAACATCCTCTCAGGCCTCAGACCACGTCTTCGCCCTTGAGACCTCGTACTGAAGCAGTCCTAGCTCCATCCGCTAGAGCGCGTAGAAGATGCACACGGTCATGCAGGGGTCGTGGCAATCGCAGAAATATATCAAGATCACCACCTCGGTCATCCCAGATCCCAGGAATCAAACTGATCCGACTGGCTCTCATTCCCAACATCGGAACGGCCCCTTGGATGGCCCAGCCGTCGAGGGAAGCCCCCCAGGACTTTGGGCACTGGATTCACTGACACAGACCTTTTTCGAAGCCCAGCGATCTAAAAGGAAATGGCTTAGTCCGGGGACTATGACAAGATGCCTAAGCTCCATCGGGAACTCGGGACAGGTGTCCCAATGAACTATAATATTCAGAGAAATATGCCGATGCTTCGGACACATCCTGATCAAGAGAAGGTCCTTCACGCAACTTCTATGCTAAGCGTTGTATATTAGCATGTTAATTTTGAATTTAATGGGGCGACAGATGCTTCTGTTCCAGAAGTATAGGGTGGGGGGAGAGGGGAGGGTTGGGACCATTGTCCTTTGTTTTTGTTCACTATTGTTAAGTGTTCACAGCACTCCATCCTTTCATCAGCGCAATTGCATGACATTCCCACATACTAGAAGACAGAAGCCTAGGTCACAATTGCTCGCACTTCGGCCCGGCCCCCCAGAGGAATTGGAGCCCTGTATTCTCTTGGCCCCACACATAGATCATGGCACAGAGGTTAAATAGGGGTAATCCCCTCCGAGTCCTGTCATGGAACGTCAATGTATGCTTGACAGAGTCAAATGAACAGCAGTCCTGAGGTACGCCCAAAGACACACTCCTGATGTACTCTTACTTCAGGAAACTCACCTCCTGGGGAGCCACTGTCCCTTCCTCTCTAGGTATGGGTTTCGATAGAGTACGGCACTCTGGTTTTGAGCAGGGCTCACGGGGTGGCTATCCTCCTGAGGCGCAGCCTTCTTTTTGTATTCACCCACGTCACTAGGAACTCTCAAGGCCGGTTCGCAGCCCTAACCGGGATGCTAAGGGAAAATATCCTTAATCTAATGTCCATATATGTCCTGCCCGCTACGCTCTCACATCGTCACTGAGACAGGTTACTGATATTGTTTCCAGGGTGACTTCAATGCAGTCATGCAACCAGACCTTGACACCACAGGCATACCCTCCTCTGGTAGGACGTCAGACGCAAAACGACTGGTAGACTGGGCAACCACCATGGGCCTCTGTGAGGTCTGGAGAACTTGGAACCCCAGAGACACTCACTACACCCACACTTCAGCGGCACATTATACACATGCACATATCGATGTGATCTTCAGGCCAACCCCTGATTGCCAGAGAGTGTCTGACATCAGTATCCTTCCCCGAGGTATCTCAGATCATTCACCCCTTCTTCTTTACCTGGGCAACCCCTCCGACACACCTCGCCCCATCTGGAGACTGAACGCATGGTTCCTCCAGGACAAAGATATCAAAAAAGCGATAGGAGAGGAACTCCGACAATACTTCCATACTACTCAACACTCCGTCCCCTCCCCAGGTACCCTCTGGGAAGCGGGTAAGGCCACCACTTGTGGCTTTGCCAGGGGCCAACTTAAGGTGAAATGACTACGCCAGAATAGCCGACTTGCTCTCCTCGAGGCGCAAGCAACTCGCCTGGAGAGTAACTCTCTGAGGCGTCAGACGATTCGCGTGAAAGGCAGCTCACGATCCTACAGGAAGAGATTAAACAAATCTCATTCGAATCAGCTAAGCTGCTATGGAGATCCTCCATCACCCGAGTGTATGGTTGGGGAGACAAAAAACGGGAAAATATTGCACAGGCTGGCGTTGTATCCCTTAGCAAACCATATAGTTCCTGAAGTCTGAGATCTCTCCAGAGTCACCCATCGTATGCCAGCCGCAATAGCCCAGGCCTTCGTCGACTACTAATTCCGGCTTTATTGAGCCCAAAGGCTTGAAGCAGCGCTTCCCGATCTGACCAACCTGGGAGGTGTTCGTGTTTCCCCCTCACTGCGAGCGAGGCGGCTGGCTTAGACCTCCCCTTCACCCTAGAGGAAATAGGTGACGCCATCTCCCTGATAGCAGCAGGAAAAACACCAGACCCGACGGGTTCCCGCAAGAATATAATGCTACATATCGAGACATTTTGATTCCCCACCTCTTCGCCTTATTCCAAGAAGTTACAGAGACAGGGGCATTCCCTCCCCCAAACGGATGCAGCAACCATTGTCGTTATACCCAAGACTCAACCACCCTCACCCGCCTGCAATGACCACCGTCCAATCTCGCTAATCAACACAGAGGTGAAAATATACGCCACGATCCTGGCCCAGTGCTTACGACCATCCCTCAGTAAACTGGTCCACCCGGACCAATGCGGCTTCATGCCAGCGCGTAGCACAAGACACTGTCTGTGGCGTCTACATCTGGCCCTAGCGAATCGCCAATCACTCACCCCCTATCTACCACTCCTCCTAGTTGATTTAGAAAAAGCCTTCAACACGGTCGACTGGCAATACTTGGATTGTGTGTTGGCCGCAGCGGGTCTGGGGTAGCACTTCCATCATTTCGTCCGTGTCTTATACTCCAAACCGAGAGCGAGAGTACCCATAAATGGAGCTCTTTCAGAGGCGTTCCCCATTAGAAGGGGTACAAGGCAAGGTTGTCCACTCTTGCCCCTCCTCTTCGCCCTGGCGATGGAACCTTTGGCATGCCTCATCTGCGCTGATGATCAAATTCCAGGGCTGGAAATGGAAGGACTCCCACGTTGACAAAATCACCCTATACGCACACGATGTGCTGCTCTTTTTTGTGGACCCGGCCCAGTCCGGACCCAGGTGCCTCCAAGTTCTCCACACCTTTGAGCGGGTCTGAGGCCTACATCTAAACCCCACCAAGTCGACCCTGGTGCCCTTTCACCTCTCAAGGGAATGTTTTGACTGGCAATCAACCATCCCTATCAGGCGGCAGTCGTTCAAATATCTTGGGATATGGATTGCAATACTCCCCGACTTCGAATGGGCACTTAATATCACCCCACTGATTAAGAAAGCTAAAGAGGATCTCTGTAGCTGGCAAACCTTACCACTTAACCCACTGGGTAGAGTTGCCCTTTTTAAAATGATGATCCTCCTTCGTTTCTTATACATTATCCAAAATACCCTATTCCACCTCCCGCGAAGTAAGCCTGGGCGTAGTTCGCGAAGTAGCGCTACGCGAAGCTACGCAAAGTGCAGTTCGCACTACGCGAGCTATGCGTAGCACTACGCGAACTGCGTAGTGCACTGTTTGCAATGATTGCACAGTGCCGGATGCTTGTCCGCACTGTGCAATCATTGAAAACGGCATCTTGCACAGTGCGAGCTGTCTTTACTGCCGCTCGAGTAGATTTTTACTCGAGCGGCAGCTTCTCAACGCGGACTGGTAGTTTCTCATCGCGAGCGGTCGCGAGCATACGTGACCACTCGCAATGAGAAACCTGACCTCCCGCATTGAGAATCTCGCCGGGAGGTTTATTTTCCACGCTCGCGATCGGCAACTTGATGTTGCTGATCGCGAACGAGGAAAAAGTCTCGCCGGGATGTCATTTTGCTTGCTCGCGGTCGCCAACTTGACGTTGAGGACCGCGAGCAAGCAAAAAATGTCCGCTGCACTACGCTACGCTACGCGTGTTTGCACTGTGCTACGTGCAATTCGCGTTGTGCGAAGTAGCGCAAACTTCGCAAACTACGCGAGCGTAGCGTAGTGCTTTGCCCAGGGTTGCCGCGAAGCTGGTTTAGGGAACTAGACAGCATGGCCACAAAGTTCCTCTGGGGGAACGCTGTACCGCGTATAGCTCTCGCCCACTGCCGGATCCCACCTTTTGATGGGGGCATGGGCATGACTGATCTCCATCTATATTATCTAGCCATCCAACTGCTCGTCCTGCATGATTGGTTTAATGGCGGATGGTCTGACCCAGCATACAGGATCAAATTAAGGGATTTAGGACTTTCACAAATCCAGGCAATGCTGTATGGAGGCCCTGTGCCCAGAGCCCTACCATCGGTGACTCGAGCGGTCCTGCTGGCCTGGTGCTCGGCCTTACGTCATACTCGGTGGGACAATAATTTGACCCAACAAACACCTCTCTGGCAGGGCATGTGGCTCGGGAGGTGGGAGCTTTGCAGGGATTTAGGGGATGGGACATTATTGCTATATCACAATTGGGTGATGTGTGAGCGGGGGACCACATACTATCATTCCAAGATCTACAGAACCGCTACACCCTCCACCCCTCACAATTTTACAGATATTTACAGTTACGTCATGTCCTCATTACACACCTATTGACTGGCACTACACTCCCTGAGTTCAGTCCAGTGGAAGCACAGGTCATGATGGGGGACTTAGGGAAGGGAGGGGTGTTACGGATATATCGCTCCTTAACCAACAATGGCCCAACAACGCTTGACTCGCTCAGACACCGCTGGGAGGGGTGGCTGGGTCCCCTCGAGGACGAGGACTGGTGTGATGCTTTAATGGCCACCAAGACCATTACCACCTCAGCTAAGCTTCGCCTAATCCAGCTATACTATCTTCATAATGCCTACCTAACCCCTGATCGCCTTTATAAGGCAGGTCTGCGATCCTCGCCATCCTGCACGCACTGAACCGACTGACTTTTATCATATGGTCTGGTCCTGCCCCCACCTCACCCCATATTGGGAAACACTGGAATTTGAACTCAAGGGTTTCCTGGGTTAGGAGGTGCCACACAACCCCCTAAACCTCCTCCTGGGAGTCATGGACGGCCTAGACGGGCCCAGGGCAGACAAGCTCCTCCTAGGTACCACCACCATGGTGGCCAAACGAGATATCGCCGCGGCATGGAAACAGTCTGTCCCCCCAAGTTTATCTAAATTGCGTAAGGGCGTAGACTGGTGTGCAGCACAAGAAAAGCCTTTGTTCGAGGCTAGGGGATGTCCAGCCAAACACTCAAAAGTCTGGGGCAAGTGGTTGAACTAATTGAGATGAATGGGTTTTCTGTCTCTTCTCGGACTCAGATTTCATATGACAATACGTTAAAAATGGATCGACATGTATGTTTGCGCATAACAAAACCAACACTTTGCCACTGTGTCAATTTGCTAATGCTTATCTGTGCTGTAATGTTCTCTTTGTTTATTCAAAAATCAATAAAATTGATTATCAAAAAAAAAAAAGAATTGGCAGATAAGTTATATTCGTTCTATATACTACGTGAATATGCCAAGGATTGGAAGTGCACATAGCCTGAATTACTTTACGACCCATTGGCAGGCACTGTGAAAGCACTGCCTTCATGCTCTGCTCCAGAAACCTTCTCATGCCCTGTCATAAACACCCAACCACAACCTGAAGTCACCCAGACAACTGGAGGCGACCTCACTCCTAGTTTGCACTATACAAGAAAAAACACTAGAAAAACAACCACTGGAAAAAAACATTTTAGGAAATGAAAGATGAAGTAAAACATATGAAATGTAAACAAAGACTGTATCACTAATAATGGACAACCTTAAGGGATTTCACAGTCGTTGAAAAATTGATCAGTGTTTTTGCCAGTAGAGTTAAGCCCAGGCATATAGGGCCTCTTTGCGACCCGTTTCAAAGTCACTTTTTAATTACTGCTGGGTCTGAGAACCTGCAGAACCCGACCCACTTAAAGCTCTGCCAAAGAGGATCTTCTAATGTTTCATCCTTTTTCTTTTCAGACTGCAAGCCAGGAGCTCATTCGATCTAACCAAGGCATCATCAGCTACAAAATGGTTCAGCATCTTGCATCCCATCTCATAAAGTTTATGTTGGAGCCCAAAGCCATTTCACAAGTATAAGGAAGTTGACATTGGCAGCTGCCTTTACTCTTTCCTTCTGTGTGGACCCATAACTTTTTGTCAACAAACTCAATGACAAAATCCTGTCATGTGTTGTTTGGTCTGGTTTGTCAGTTTTGCGTACAGCGGAACACCCACTGGTATGGCACTGGTGAGCTATCCAGAGTGTGCAGTGTTCACATTTAATATTTTGTATGGTGGGATTGCCTACATCAAACTGACTGATACATTAGCAGGTTGGTATCTTAAATGTGTGACTATCCATTTTGTAATGATTATACCGTTTATTTAAAATGAATACAAATATACAGACGCTACATGCACTTACAGGTCTCTTTTCCAGTACAGGAACTTTTGACAGATCCTGCAGCTCCCATACCTTTGTAATATCTGTATATTATTTGAATTCCTATGATTAAATTTTAAATTCACTACAACGCACTCTACTTTCTCCTGCACCAAAATGGCACTGAATCGTAATGGCTGGGTGTACTGAGTGTCTGTCAGTCCGCAGTATAAATGGAGTTCCGTGACACCTCATTGTATGACGCGAACATCATTTGCACACTCAATATACCATTAAAATCCCTTTGTGTGTGTGTCTGTGTATTATATATATATACGTATCCACAGAACCCCTCCGAGAAGCAGAAGGAAGAGGACACACGAGGAATCCAGGGAAAAGCTTTTATTGGACAGCAGTTAAGGCATAATGCATTTCGGCCTTGGAGCCTTCGTCAGATGCCGCTGCTAACCTAAAACATGACCACGCCTTCACATATATATATATAGCACGTCATTCACATCTTTGTCAGAATAATGCCACGTACACCCCACAATTCGACTACCAGGGCTCAGTCCTTTTTCTGCACTTTGTCAGCTAAAACTCAGTTTTCGAACACTGATAAAAATGCAGTTTGCACCAGCTTGTGCTTATCTTTCAAATTATTAAAATCTCAGCATTATGTTTTTGCTGAACCAGCACTTAATTTATACTGGAGAACACCGGAGCTCATTTTTGAGGACTGGGAATTTTTCTCATCAGACTTTGATCCAGGGAGACAGAGAAGGCAGAAAAGGCAGTGGAAAGCAGGAAGACAACAACAATGAGAAAGCAGAAACTAGGAAAGGGAACTCACAAGAGTGAGGCACACATAGGGCAGGGGTGGGAGGAAGCAACACGGAGGGTCTAGGTGGGTCTAGGTGGGGCAGAGCAACATGGATAGTGGGGATGTGGAGGAGAAGAAACAGGTGAGAGAGCAATGTGGAGCAGGTGGGATGTAGATGGGCGAGAAAGCAATGGGGTAAGTGAGAATGAGCGCTACTTGGAAAGAGGCAGGGAGAAGCACACGGGCAACAGAGAGCATCCCAGAGTGCTGGGGAGAGAAGTGCATAATGGAATGAGCTGGGAAAACACATGCACAATGTGGAGTGCTTACTCTAAAAGAAAGAAAGTAGTGCTTGAATATTAAGCATGGAAGCATAGATACCAGCCAATCAAAAGAGATATTAAAAAGGCTACACTCCATGGAAGGAACAAACACAAGATTGATGACAAGATGAGACATGAATAAGAAGCAGGTGAATGAGAGTGACTGAAAAGTCAACTAGTGGTAAGCAATGGGCAGGCTCCAAGCCCTGGTATGTTCTTGGTAATCCCACAATATCTCTTGTAACAGACCACCCATAGGCTGCCTAGTAGGCTCAAACTAAAAAGGCGCGAGTTGAACTCAAGACTAATCAGCCTTCCTTTTCGCCATTTCAACTCCTAAAAAAAAGTCGCACCTTCCCTGTTTTTTTTCCAATAGAGCATTGTCTGGACAAGAAATGTATTGAAATCTTTTGTGCAGGGCCGGACAGGCAGTAGTGGGCACCGGGCATTTACCGGTGGGCCGAAAGGGTGGGGGACAGTTTTTGAGCAGTGGGAGCCGGTTTTGTTACTGGGGGCCAGTTTCGCAGCAGTGATGCAATATAGGTCCCCTGTAACAAAAGCGGCAGCAGTGCTAAAGCGGCGGCAGTGCTGCTTCTCACAAGTAGCCCCCCCTCGTCACCCTCCCCTGACACCCCGGGGCCAGGCCAGCAGAATTGCCAAGGCTGGTTTGTGTTCCAAGTCCGGCCCTGCTTTTGTGTCAAGTGTCAGATACACCCCACTGTGTCAGTTACACCACCTGATAAGAAGTGCCACTTGCAGCATTTAAAGAATAAAGGTGCCACTTAATCGCCTTTGCAAGAATAAATTATTACTCACATCACATTGTAAGAATGGAATTTGGCTCACTCCACTCCTAAGAGCCTGAGTGCTCCCTCTTCTTACACTTTCATCAGATAAAACTCAGCTTTTGGACATCAATACATCTTGCAGCTTTATACCAACTCACCTTATAAATCAGTGCTATTGTCCCACATCCTCCCAAATCCCTCACTCTCACCGCCCTCTCCGAGAAACCAGGGGTGGTAGTCAAGGGCATGTTGAAAGCCTGTCAATTTTTAGATGTAGCAGGAGCAGCTGAGTCCTGATAGAAAGACTGTGCCCCTTCCCACTGGAAACTACTGCAAGGGTGTCAACTTTCATTGGACACCCAATGGACACCACATTGGAATAGTATTGTACCAGAATATTGTAACAAAATATCGTCTAACATAAATATTATGTGTGTGCTAAATATTGGATCGAAAAGTACTGCCCCATTAGAGTTAATAATTGATAACATCTGGGGCAGTGCAATTGTTGTAAATGATCTTTAGTCTTTCTGGCAGGCAGT
The DNA here is from genome assembly GCA_963921515.1 of Calotriton arnoldi. NCBI lineage: Eukaryota > Metazoa > Chordata > Amphibia > Caudata > Salamandridae > Calotriton > Calotriton arnoldi. Next base: position 592,834 of record CAWUFW010009835.1, read on the forward strand.
ATTGTTAATAATAATATTCTGACTTAAACCGAATGAAAAGAATATAGGAGCCCCAATGGTAAATCTTGCACCCTTATGTCAAGCATCTGTAAGCCCTTGTCCAAACCTAGCTAAGGATCAATCAGCCCTCCATCCTCAGGTAGGACTTTCTTCAACACCTGTTGTTAGACCCGGCGTCCTTGGTGTGGTCTTTCACCAAACTTTCTGTCTTCACCCCTCCTGTTTTCGGAATTCATTTTTGTTGGCATTAGGACTCTGTGCACTTACCACTGCTAACCAGTAGATAAAGTACTTGTGCTCTCTCCCTAAAACAAGGTAAAATTGGCCTACACTTCATTGGCACATTTAATTTACTTGTAAGTCCCTGGTATATGATACTACATGTACCCAGGGCCCATATATTAAATACTACTAGGGGGTCTGAAGCACTCATTGTTCCACAAACTAAAGGAGCACTTTAAATAATGTCACAGGTCTGCCATTGAAGCCTGTGGTGCCGTTTTAAAATGCAAGTTCCACCTGTCAAAAAGCTGTTTACCAGGCCTAAACCTTTATTTTAAATATAACCAATAAGGTTGGTCCTAATCAGCACATATGGCTGGGTTTATTGTATTTAAAAAGTAGGACATGTGCTTTAAAGTTTTACATGTCCTGGTAATGAAAAACCCCACAATTCTGAAAATGCCACTTTTTAGAAAGTTGGCATTTTTTTTCTCCTGTCCATTCGGACCTGCTGCCAGTATCCTGGGTCACATGACTGTGAATAGCTTAGCTGTTGGGCTTTGTGCATTCCCTCCAGACAGCACAACAAAAACATGGACTAAGTGTTGGCAGGATGGGCAATCCTACCAGGATGGCTGGGGGTGGAGCTGCCGCTTGCACCACTTACACTTCAAAGGGCTGCCTCCAGCACACACACAAACTTCTTGCAGCCTGAGCAGGGGAAGGGAAGAACTTTACAGAACCAGATGTGGGGGTAGTATAGAAGATTTGCCTACTTCAAAGGCTGGCACCAGGTATAAATATTGCACCCTCAGAACACTTCTTCAGTACACTCATGGGCCTTTGGAAGACTTTAGAAGGACTGTCTGGACCCACAGAGGACTTCCCAGCGGCTTGAGACCTGCCTTGTTCACCAAAGGATTGCCCCACCACTTGAGGCCTGCCTTGCTGCTTGAACCCAGGACTACCAGAGTGACTTCAAGGGCTAGTTAGCTGGCCACCTGTGTGAGCTACAGGGACATAACAAGCTCCAGAGACCTTGAACCCTGCACTTGGATGCTGCTGTAGTGAGTCCTGACCCCGCAAGTGGTGCACCCCCCCCCCCCCTAAGTTCTGGATCCTTATAAGTGTCTCCTGTAAAAGTTGGGATTTAGAAATATGTTTACCAAAAAGTGCCAGAAGAACCGAAAGACGGTCAGGACCTACTGCAAGATGATCCGCCCAAGTTGCATCACCAGTCGATATGACTTAGCTCCTGCGATGTTCTTCTCTGTAGCAGCAAATCCTTTATTAATGTTTGTGTGCTGCATAAATACTTTACACAGTGCCTCTGAATTAAGCCTTCCTGCTTTTGTGCCAAGCAACCAGATGGTTAAGCAAAGGTTAATTTAGTGACTTTTGTAGTTCACCCTAACAGAGATTGTGGTTGTTGCCTGAGTGGGGCTCCCACCCCCCTCAACCAATAACACAATTTCTTAAACCAACCCAAACCTCTCAACTGAAAGCAAGTTCATTACCAATTTTTGTGATTTTTCTTCTACTGCTTCTTGGCTTCATTGTAGTTACGAATCCTGTGATTGTGAAATTGGGCTCAGTCCATGTCTCGTTTTTCTGCAGATCTCCTTAAAAAAGGGTTCTTAGAAAAACTAAAGGCTCTAATCTGCTTAGTTCCAGGTAGCTGACACTAAAGTCCAGTAATGGATACTTAATGTGCTTTATCAAATGTTAATTGTGCAGTTCCGTTTTTATAGTTATGAGCTTAGAAACTTGACTACTCTGGGATGAATTGCATTAGGAAGTTGAAAAGTACCATTTCTCCACTGCAGATCCGTAGTAGTCAGGATGCGCATGGGCTGTTTCTCCTCGAGCAGCCTGAACTATGCCATGGAAGGAATATGTAAAACTGACCTGGTCTGTCCAGCTCTTGCGACAAATCCCAGCAGGCCACGGACTCTGAAAGGCCGCCATGGTTCACATCAGATGTAAAGTCTGGAGATTATGTTCGAGTCTTCAAAAAGTGTCAGCGTCAAGGCAGACTCTGTTCTACGACTGTCTCTTTTTCTTCGAGTACTCTTCAGCAAGAAGACCTTTATTGCAAGAAAAGTGATTTTGCTTGGTCCTCAGTTCAACATTTGTGGCTAGATTATTCAAGTGAAAAGGTGTGTGCGGCAAGTTGTCTGAGTAAGCCTGGTTGACCTCTCTGTTGGCCCGTATATTTATACAAACATTACACATCACAGATCTACACGCATAGGGCGCACATCACAAACTCACTTGGGCTCGTAAATCTGTTTATGAGACAAATGGCTGGATTTACAATTTCGAGGTGTTTATAAATGGTGGTCGTGTAGTCCTTTAGCCAGGTACATCTTAAGGATTTTGGGGGCCCTGGGCCAAAGGTGTTTTGGGGGACCCTGTTCGGAACAGCTTTGAATTTATGATCCAGTTTCAGGTCTTTCATGCCCTCTTTGGCCAGGTAACTGACAGTGCAAAGACACACTGGTCCAAATTCTAAATGTGTTTATATCTAATATTCAGGGATAGTGATGTGTGTTTTCAATACTGTAACACAGCAGCAGCTCAATAATACTACTGCAAATAATCTCTGTGACACCCTCCCATTTCGCAAAGGTGAGGTCCGGTTTTGATCTAAAAGAAACTTTTTTTTAGGAATATTGCATGAAATAAACACATTTCTCTTCAAATTAAAGGAAAACGGTATTTAAAACAATTTTTTTAAACATTATTTAAAGTCATCAGGGCAAGACTCTCTGCAGAACAGAGCTACCTACATCAGGGGGCCCCCTAAAATGCTGGGACCCTGGGCCAGAGCCCACTTTGCCCATGCCTTAAAACGTCTCTGCCTTTAGCTACTTTGTAACGTTAACCCAATATTGTTTAATATTTTACAAGAGTAAATCTCACGCAAATGGTGTGGAGTGGACATTCCAAGCCATGGTTAGCCTCGAACATTTTCAAACACTCACGCCCTAATGGGCAGAGATTTATTCCTGTCAAGAGCAGGAGTAATTGCCTTTGCCTAGAGGCCCATAGGAATCAATAAGAATTGCATGCGCAATTTGCGAGTACCAAATAGGTACTCGCAAATTGCGCATGCAATTTCAAGGGTGCAAAACGGACACCCTGATGCACCCCAGAAATTGCAATTTCAAAACATGTTGCACACACACATGCCCCAAGGACATGTATGTGTGCAACATAAAACTTTGAAAAATGCACTTTTGTCCATTATTCAAAGTTCTCGCAAATTACCATCAACTTTGAATTGATGGTAAATTGTGTTTCTTAATTGCGAAATTTATTTTGGTTGTTGCATTGTATTTAGGGAATCGCAATTTGCGATTCCCTAATGCAATCTCAATTTAAGTAATCGCAATTTCAGCGATTACTTGAATTGCGATTTTTGCATTTGGGATGATGCGTCCCAAATGCAAAAATTGCGGTTGCAAAGGGGCAGATTCTGCGAATCTGCCCCTTTGCGACCGCAATTTACAATGACGCATGTGGCCCTAAGCTTCTAAACATTGAGCTTGCAAATATCCTCCTAAGATGTTGCAAGAAAAAGCTAAAGACCTTCTCCTTTTCAAGATTGTGTACATTGTTCCTTGGCTGACTGCATCCTCCTGGATACTGGATGTTTACAGTGCATTGGGCTGAACTGGACAAACTTTTGTATTTATATTTTACATGCATTTTGTGTGCTGGACATGTTGATGAAATAATCCCAAAATACATTTTCATTCAATCAAAATAAGAGCGAGTCTTCCAAAGAATCATCTGAAATCCAGATAGAAACAGACACATTGCATGAAATAATTAATAGCTCACAAGTGCTAGATTTTGACTGAAGCATAGATGAGGCTGCATCTGCCACAACAGTATAGACTCCGCTCACAACTCTGACCAGGGAGATGCTGTTGGAAGATTTAAACAAGGATATGAATTAAGGGGCTCATTACGATGGCGGAACGATCGCCACCGCGGGGCCGGCGGTGGCGATCGTTCCGCCATCAAATTGAGAATTACCCACCGCCATATTAGGATGGCGGTGGGTATCGCAGCGGACGCAAAGTCCGTCCGCCGCTTTTCCGCCGGTGGCAATCGCTCCGATTGCCTGGCGGGCGGAGCAGGGCCACTAATATGGTGGCAGTGCCCAGCAGGCACCGTCCGCCATATTAGGATGTGGGTTTTAGGAGACCTTTCTATAGCGGCGATGCAGCCATGGAAAGGCTGGTGGGGATTGGGTTTGGGGGCCCTTTGCGGGCCCCCCATGGGGGCGGGGGTGTCGCTGCACTGGGGGGTAGCCCTGCATTTCCATGCACCAAGCGGCAGGCACCGCGTGGTGCCTGCAACGTGGTGTAGGGAAATGCGGTGCAAGCACCTTTCACATTTCGGACGGTGCTGCAGCCAGCAGCACCGCCCGCAATGTCAAAGGCCCAGGATGCGCCCGCCAGTATGGCGGTCGCATCCTAATTGCAGTGGTGGGACTGCCGCATGTCTGGCGGGCGGTCCCAACCACCGCTACGGTGGCGGGCGGACAAAGTCCACCCGCCATAGATCTGACAGTGAACACTTGGGCGTCCAAATGTCAGAAGCACAGAAGGGTTGATCTATACCAACCATGGACAGCATAATTACTTAAAACCATTACAAAATCATTTACAAATCAAGGGCCATCACACTCAACTTGATGTAACATTTGCTCTGATAAAATTCAATGGAATATATTACAAATTTGGTGAAGACAAGTTAAAAATATACAGATTTCAAGCAATTGCCTGATTCAATAAGATTTAAATACCTAAATTACTGTAACTATAAAATACTAGCAACTAAAAGCTTGATATCACCAATTGCATGTCCAGCCTCGCAAACAACCAGTGTCTCTGGGTTAATAGTCTCTGATGTTTAGTTCATCCCCCCATTCTTTGGTCTTTGGCTATGCTGCACTGAAAATGTGTAAAAGAAAATAAAAAGTACAAAAATTGTGTGATGTGCCCTTATGAAGACCAGGGTAAGTAGGGGTCAGGTGAGTAGAAATCTTCCTGCAAAATACTGTATTGACAGACACAGCTGATATGACTAAAAATGAAAGCTTTTGTTCACATTTAAAAATCTAGAAAAACGAACATTGAGAAACATGCAGAGGTAATGCACTTATGTTTTGAATCCCGCATTACATCAACTTTAGGGATATGGCAAAACATTTGAAGAAAAACAGTACAACCATATCAGATCTTTTTAATGTTTCAAGGGCAGCAAGTACATGTATTATTGATAACAACAATGTTTCAGAAATTAGCAATTCTTAGATTATTATAAAGATTCAATATTATCTTAATCTGAGATCCATCATCAAGACCAATGTGGAATCTTCCATTTCGCAAGTCTCCCTCTCCTCAAATCATTTTCTGTGATGTATTTCACAAAAGCACAGAAATTATACATACACACAAGCATCCCCTAAATAAATTATCAAAAATAGTGCATGTTATTAATACTAAAAAGCAAAGCTTTTGAAATAGACTTGCCAAATTAGGCAAATTGTTTTTGTTCATACATGAAAGTAATTAAAGCACGAGGAGCTGGACAGCAGCGCTAGATGATTTAATTTACAATTCTTAAGAATGCGCAAAGGATTATAACATAATTTAACCATGTAAATTAATCTCTCAATTTAATTCTCTACCCGTATTGATAGCGGAAATTGTGAACAGTACGAAAACTATTAACCACAGAAATGCCTCTGTTGATACAATTGGTGCCCTTTTACCATCACTTCTGTTCAGGTGGTCTATAATAATGAATGTGTTATATGTTCTTTGCCCATTATCCTATCTTATGCATATTGCACTGCATGAGTTTGAGAAACACTCAGGGAATATATTACTTCTGTTAGATCCAAGTGCAAGCAAATAACTTACATTTCTACCTAAGCAGAGCTGCTATTGCATCAACAAATACAAATCTGAAAAATCACTAAGCCCTTTTAATATGCCAAGAGATCTTTATATAAACAGTCTGAGAAGCTTAATTATGTTGAAGACGACTAATACAACAATAAAGGTGAATGAGGTACCCCTAGAAAGCCCAGAATGCAGTATCTGTCAATACAACTTTTTATATACAGATCTCAATGCCTTCTCTATATCTTCCACTAAACTCTTGGCACAGTGGAACCAACTAAATAAGCTAATAAATATTTATTCTCGCGATTTGGGGCTGATCTAGTAAACCGTTTGGCCAAGATGAGGTAGTTTCCCCTCACTTAGGCATACATGATGTCTCAGGGTTTGGGTTTTAGACCTGACGTTCAGCACAAGTTATGGTTCTACAATTTATAGGGAGCATATTTTTTTTATCAACTGGATAAAGAAATGCCCAAATATTTAATTATTGTTGATATATTTCAATTGAAAACTTCACAGGATTCATTTTTATTGATCAAATGTGCTTTTTTCGCAGTTAAATCAAGAGGTTTTATGCACAGAATTACAAGATTTCCAAATCACACTGAATTCTGGAGAAACAGGAGTGTATTCAAAATCATGAAAGCCTAGGGAATAAATTACTTACTAAAGTAGGCATTAAACATTTCTAATTTTATTATCAGTGGCCTCCACCTGGTTTAATTGATCACATTCACTTGACCTACGTGGTGTGAAGGCTGTGTTTTAGTCGCTTAATATATGATATCCATGCTAATGACTAAAATTCTCAAACGGATGAGGCAACCTCAAATGCAGCCTATACTAATGGTATGGGAACTTAGGGCCACATGCATCATTGTAAATTGCGGTCGCAAAGGGGCAGATTCACAGAATCTGCCCCTTTTCGACCGCAATTTTTGCATTTGGGATGCATCATCCCAAATGCAAAAATCGCTATTCAAGTAATCGCTGAAATTGCGACTACTTAAATTGCGGTTGAATTTAGGGAATCGCAAATTGCAATTCCCTAAATGCAATGCAACAACCAAAATAAAATTGCGATTTCGCAATTAAGAAACGCAAATTACCATCAATTTAAAGTTGCAGTGCAGCTCCGGTTCAAGCGAAGAGCCAGGTCTTGAGGTTCTTCCTGAAGGAGTGCAGGGTGGGTGAGCATCTGATGTTGACTGGTAGCTCGTTCCAAGTTTTTGCTGCGACATAGGAGAAAGCTCTTCCTCCTGCTCTGGTTCTGCGGATGTGGGGGGTCTCTGCGAGGGCGAGGTCGGCGGAATGGAGGTTCCTCTTGGGTACGTGGAAGGAGACTCTCTAGTTGAGGTACTTGGGTCTGATGTTGTGGAGGGATTTGTAGGCGTGGTTGAGCAGTTTGAAGGTCACTCTCTTCTCGACGGGGAGCCAGTGGAGGTCTCGTAGGTGTTGGGTCATGTGTTCGTGGCGTGGGGTTCTGAGGACGAGTCTGGCTGCGGTGTTCTGGATAGTTTGGAGCTTGCGTAGGAGAGTTTTGTTGATTCCGGCGTAGAGGGCGTTGCCGTAGTCCAGTCTGCTGGTTATGAGTGCGTGGGTGACGGTTTTTCTGCATTCGGGGGGTATCCATTTGAAGGTCTTGAGGAGGATCCGAAGGCAGTTGAAACTGGTGGAGGCGATGGAGTTGACCTGGCGGGTCATGGTGAGGGAAGAGTCTAGGATGATGCTGAGGTTCCGTGCATGGTCTGTCAGAGTGGGCGGGCGGGCGGGCTCCCAAGGGCGGAGGGCCACCAGCTGTTGTCCGAGGCGGAGGGGCCGAGGATGAGGACCTCGGTCTTCTCTGAGTTGAGCTTCAGGCAGCTGTTTTTCATCCAGTCGGCGACGTCCTTCATTCCTTCCTGGAAACAGAGTCTGGTGTCGTCGGGGTTCTTCGTGAGGGAGAGGATGAGCTGGGTGTCATCTGGGTAGGATACTATGCTGAGCCCGTGCTGTCTGACGATGGCGGCGAGGGGGGCCATGTAGATGTTGAAAAGCGTGGGGCTTAGTGATGATCCTCGGGGTACTCCACAGGTGATCTCTGTGGGTTCGGAGAGGAAAGGGGGGAGTCTGATCCTTTGGGTTCTGCCAGAGAGATAGGAGCGGATCCAGGCGAGGGCGGTTTCTCGTATCCCGGCGTCGCGGAGTCTGGCCGCGAGGGTGCTGTGTGAGATGGTGTCGAAAGCTGCGGATAGGTCTAGTAGGATGAGGGCCGCGGTTTGTCCCTGGTCAAGTAGCATGCGGATGTCGTCGGTGGCGGCGAGGAGGGCTGTCTCGGTGCTATGGTTGCTGCGAAACCCGGACTGGGAGGCGTCTAGGATGGAGTTCTCTTCGATGAAGGCGGTCAGCTGGGTGTTTACGAGTCTCTCGGTGACTTTAGCTGCGAAGGGGAGTTCTTCAGGTCTGTCGGGTCGGCCGTGGGCTTCTTGAGGAGGGGTTTGACTTCCGCCCGTTTCCAGTCGTCTGGGAAGATGCCGGATTTGAAGGAGGCATTGATGGTCTGTACTAGTTTGGGTGTGATGGCGGCGGCGGCTCTGTGGTAGATGTGCAGAGGGCAGGGGTCCGTGGGGGCTCCTGAGTGGGTGTTCCTCATGGTCGCAGTGGGAATCGCAAATGCACAGTTTGATGCATGTGGCCCTTAGTTTTTGCCATCTGCAGTAAACACAACCAGTGTGGTTTGACTTAATAATCCCTCCTGTAGCTATTGTTACCATGAAATGTTCTGTCCACAGGAACTATTGCACATCATGACAGGGAAATTTAAGCTAATGACATCAGGTGCAAATCAAGCCTTTAAAAACCCATCATGCTTCTTAATCTATAAAATTAATGTTCCATCAGCAAAGTATTTTGAAGTTGCCATCATTAAGACTTCTTAGAGTTGCAAACTACATTTACTTCACACCGGTTATCCTTTAAGCAGTGGCGTAGCTAGAAGGGGGCGGTCCACCCCAGGCGCCACTTTTTGGGGGGCGGCGGAGAGCGCAAGGTAAGTTTTGCTTTTTCTTTATTCTAAATGCCCACAACCACTCATTGTCGTCTGTTCCCCCACTCGTCGTGGTCTTTTGCCCACACCACCCCCCCGCCCCCGGCACTGGGCGACAAACTAAGCGATCACCCTGGGCATCAAAAGCTCTAGCTACACCACTGCCTGTAAGCATACTGGCCTCCAGGACCAAAAACTTTTTACAACAAAATTTCCCTGTAAAATATTTTTTGGCAACGATTTCTTCCTTTTCTTTCTTAGAAGTATGTATATGCTATGATTTTCTTCACAATCGTCTGGTTTTGCAGTAGGTTTTTTCACTCGATTTTTAAAATATAAAAGCAAGTTTGTGAAATTGATGAAGCTGATGAAATTTTGAAAGGAGTAGCCATAGTTTGATTTCTACACAATCTACTAAAATGATTTGCGATTTATTGCATGAGTGGTTGTATTAACTGTTCTATGTTTTCCTTCAGCATCATAGTCAAATCAGTAATGAAAAGTAATTTATTCTTTGTGCATAATTTAGCGTCATTGATCATTTCAAATGTAGGTTTGGTGGAGCTGCAGTGAATCTCACACAATTGAGGTACCAATCCAAAAACATTACAGTTGTAGCATATTAAACATAAATCTGTGGCTATAATAATTATATGGTGTTGGAAATCGCCCTTTCTAGGGTGCTTCCCCTCGACTTTTTGCTCTTGTCCCTCCCGGTTTTCCGCTGAGCTATGTGCTAGTCTTAGGACTTTGAGCACTTTTGACACTGTTATTCAGTGCCCAAGCACTGTGTTTGTCATATACATACTGGTAATTGGTGTATACATGATTGGCTGATTTGAGTTAGCGGTAAGTCCCTTGTCTAAGGGTAAGATATATACCTAGGGAATGTAGCTCAAATGCTCTTTTATGGTCCTGCATTACTGGTTGTGCTGCCCACAGAAGTAGCTCTTCAAAAGTGTCACAGGTTTGCCATGGAGGGGCCTGTGTATGCAGGTTACTGGTACTATTCTAAGCATTTAAAAAGCTACTTGCCAAAGGTTCAGCATGTCTCTCGCTACATCGGAGTACTCCCTGGGGGCAGGGTGCGGTGTCAGGAAGAGGTAGGGCATGTGCCCATATGCCCTGCATGCCCTGGCAGTGAATGGCAGCGGATGGTACGTTCAGTACGGTGGGGGCCTGCTTTTCGCATTGGATTAACATGAGGGATCTGTGGAAAGGCTCTTGAGCTGTATTTCCTACATGCAGAAGAGTAGCAGTGTAGTGTTTGATATTGATGAGTTGGTAATGGCAAATCCTCTCAGGTGGAGTGAGTGGATTCGGCATTACTAACGTGGAAATCCCACTTTGGGAAAGTGGGCATTTCTGTGCTCGTGGCTCTGTGTGCCTGTCAGCCTGTCTCCAATCCACATCTAGTTTCTGGGGGGGGGACAGCTACATTTGTGCATTCCTGATAACACAGCCATAAACTAGGGGCTCAAGGGAAACTGCAGACCTCTGACTCTGAGGAGTCTTACAGGGACAGATAGGTGGGGGCTGGAATTGGCACCTGTATTCCAAGTGGCAGGGTCTTGGCCCCACTAAAGAGATTGATCAAGCCTCCTGGGGTAGGATTGCAGACAGGACAGAATTTCAAGAGGCGACCATTTGAACTGATTCCATTTCAAAGGCCATTGAGGGTATATCTACTGGGGTTCTGCCCTCAGGAGTTAGAGACGCTTCTGGGATTGGAACCATACTATGCTGGTTCGATGCTGGGACATCAACAAGAGGAACTATTGGGGCAGGAGGGACAGCAACTAGATTATCACAGATTTGTGGTGGTCTGGGGCTTGTCGTGCTCTAGGAAGGGGACTATCACTTGGTGGATTTTGCCTGGATGTTGCTGGCCTGCAGCTAATTGCCAACTGTCTTGGCCTGGGTCCCTATGCACTCTCCAAGGGCCGGTTGGCTGGCCTCCTGTCCACGAGATCCCAGGGACAGAAAAGATCTCCCCATTTCCACGAGATCATAACGACTTTGTCAGGTGCAGCGGAAAGGGGTGGAAGTGATAGTAGGTTGTGGCAAGGACCGTCCCGATGTGTGCAGCAATCACATTGTGCCGAGGAGTGTGCACATTGATGGAGCAAGGTAAACGAAAACATTTTTTGAAGCCCCTAATATTAACATTAATAATTAATAAAATTGTTCGTTTCAGTGAAATAACCAACAACGTATGTTTTCTTCATAAATGTTTTGGTAACATGCCACTTCATGTGCAAACTAATCCACTTACAATTGTTAATGTGAATAACGCTAACATAATGATTTGCGTACTAATTAGAATAATATTGCAAGATTTGTGCTTCGTAGTAAATTGTATGGTGGCAAAATAAAGCGATTGGTAAGTAAGGAATAGCTTTATATGTTGCTTCTGCTAGGTAACACCTAATTGGGGAACGTAGAATGATGGGAGGGAAACAAAAAGGCTTATTTTCCTTATTCTTAACTATTTTCTGTTTATTTCTATGATAGTTCGCTTAGGCCTGCTAGGCCGTGCTGTAGAAATGGCTGCTGAGGCAAAAAAAGCTAAAGTGCGCGTGCGCAAGATGGCTTCCAAACGAAAGAAAGAAGCTGTGAATGAAAGCGTCACATGGTTATTTTCAAAGCCTGGGATGGAAGCGGGATCAAGGCTATGATGACCTTATCACCCGAGCGTGTGCCAAGGGGGGCTTAGCGAAAGAGCGTGAGAAGTCGCAGTGTATATGAGAATGGACAATGAACTGTTCAAAATAAAGTATCAGAAAGAAGATACAAATAGAGACGGTCGATTGGATTGGTAATGTCCTGAACGTGAGAAAGGATAAAGTTATATACATTCCTAAGAAACTGGTTAGAACAAGGAGAAGAATAATGAGATGTGTGACACTCCCCAAATGGACCAATTAGAGTGAATCTCGCCCCCAAAAATGTAACATTTCTGTTTAGTAAGCTAGTATTAGGGTATAAGAGGACCTACTCTTAAGTAGGAGGAGCACTGTTTTTACATATTTTTATTGAGCACTGGACGCTGACGCAGGAAAAGCCGCTGCTATTTTTCTATAGGCCTTTATATTTAATACGATTAATTTTTGCTCATAATTCTGATTGAGAAGGAACAAGAGAGATTGGCGGAAAACCTATATGGGTGGTCCGTCGAGGAGGCCTGTTTTGTAGAACAGACAGTCAGTTTTTGGGAATTCTATGCTGAGATCTGAAATTAATTGCTGTGACAGACTTTATTTTTCCATCTAAAGGGTACGCATTGCAATTTCAATTTATTCCTAATATTGATAATAAATGTATGGATCTGATTAATAAAACTGATTTTATTCACGCTTATAAAATTTAGATAAACTATATTATAATTAAATCTACGAGTCTGGGGTTCTTTAGCTCAATGATAAATGTAAAATGTTTAATAAGAGTTTATAGTGATTGAGCTGGTCTTAATCACCATCAACTGATTCCTACTAGTTGGTCCATCGACCAATGAGCGGAATACCTGAGAGATTTGAGAATTATTATGTTGATTTAAAAGGTATCCCGTCTCCTTCCAGAAAATCATTAACTTTTTCTCCTAAGGTAAAGGTGGATGTGTTCCAGGGAATATATGTGAGAGTGATTGTTTATTACGGTGTTATGGGCCCCACCGTCATATGGGTATAGTTGTGAAGAGGAATGTTTTTCAACCTGGACATCAATATCTAAAGGAGAAGAAATTTTATTGATAGCGCTGGATCAGATTTCTTGGTAGCAGAGTTATGGTTACTATAGATTTAGTTTGGTGATTATCGATTATTAATTATTGGTTATTTTATGTATAACACTATATGTTGTACTGTATTACGTTATATGTAAGTTGAAGGTTTTGAAGCTTCCGGGAAGTAGGAAGTGGACACGTGTGGCAAGAGAAGTCACATGGAATAGTGCATTGTCTGAGTTCATATTGGTGATAACACAGGTTGTGTTATGATAGGGACAATTTCCGTATAAAAGGTGTGTGAGTGAAATAGCAACCGGTTTTCTTGTGAAACTCTGGCCTTAATTCTCAGGAGCAGTGTAGTCTCCACATGTGTTTTATCCACAGAGAAACGGGTTTACCTCTTGCTTGAAAGAAGGGTAAGGTAGAGGGAAGTGCTACACTTATCGAACAAAACTGTATTCTTGTGAAATAGAGTAAAGCTGTCACTTTTGTTAGCGAAATCAGACAATGGAAATGTGTTTTTAATGTCGTAACTAACCGAGAATAGTTGAAAACAATTGCCGATAAAATTTGTAAAGGAGGGGTCAGGAGCAGAACTGACGTCGACAAAGAGCCGCGCTGGAATTGGTCAGTGCACTGGTTATATTGAAAACGCCCTGATTGGAGCGTTGGTGTGAGACGCGCTGTGATAGGTTGAATAAGCTGTGACGTAGAAGCTTCGGATTGGAGCGTTGGTGTGAGAAGCGCTGTGATAGGTCCGAATAACGCATAGAGAACAGTGTTGAGTTGCGAACTTTGAAAAAGGAAAGAAATCGTGAAATAATGGCTTATTATGAGTATGGTAAAGAGAAAACGTCGTGGATGGCGAAAATTAAGAACTTTTTTTAAGAAAGACAAAAAGGTAGTGACTAGAGAGGGACAAGTAATTCCTCCGCCGAAATCACCAGCTTCGCATATGATGCTGAAATACGGATATCATACCTGCATATGGTTAGAAAATTGGACTAAATATACTCAAAATGATGGAGTATTAGCTTTTCCCGAGAATGGTTCATTCAGCGTAGCTGTACTTCGGAATTTGAGAGAGAAAATGACGAAGCTTGAGCCTAAACCTAGACCGACACAGTTTGAAGCGTTGAGTGAATGGGAGGATGAGATGTATGAACGAGAAAGATTCAGAGGAGTAAAGAATCATGATTTCATTCCTGGAAGGTTGTGGGGAGTGAATCATGAGGACAGAATAAAGCGTTGGAGATATGCTAATATGACAGGAGGTTTGTTTCCGGCTTTTACGGTTGAAGAGGAAGCAAGGAGAAAATGTACCGAGAAAAAGAAACATTTAGTTACTGAAAGGTACGGGTATGGTGGTAGCGAGACAGAGGATGAATTGCTGGAAGATATTTTAAACCGAAATCCACCTCCATACCAACAGAATTCTGCGGTGGTGACACCTAATGCACCGCCAATGGAAACTGGGAGGAATAAAAGTCCAGAACGAAGATACGAAATAAATAGGTCAAAAGAACAGTTGAAAACCCCACAAAGCGAAAAGGTTGAAATTGACAATACGACCGAATTAGCAAAAACCACAAGAGAGTTGTCTGAGAAAATAAGAGAGTTAACCATGAATATGGAGGCCGTAACTGTACCAGTAACAATAGGTCCAGTAATACCAGTTTTTGAGAATCAGAAAATAGATGAACATTCTTTAGTCATTCCAATGAATTCGAATTTGCAAAGAAGAAAAGAAGGGATGGAACTAGAAAAAGAAGGTGCAAGAAATTTGGTCAGCTCATATAGACCAAGCCCACCTACTAATTTGACAGTAAATGAGAGTGAGTTTAGGAGGATTCCTATGGGAACTGAATCTGCGTCAGAAACACCAGAGAGGAGTAGAAATTGGGCAGAATTAAATAGTACACCTGTAGGTCCGACTCCAGATGAATTGAATGAATGGATGAAAACCCTGCAAAAGAAAGAGACAGAACCAAAACCACTAGATGTAATTAGGTTAAAAATAGATATGGAAGAGTTAATTTTAGGGACTATTGGTACAGAAAAACTGAAAACACACCAGGACGATGAGATAATGTTCTTATGTAAGAGCATTACATGGAGAGCAAGAAACTTGCATGACAAATTAGAAGAGACAGCGAATGAACTAGGAGTAGAATTTGTAAAGGTGAGAAGTTTGCAGAAGCCATATAGGGTAGATTTTTGTGAGAAAGATATAGAAAATCTAAACACTTCAGGACGGTTGACCCAGATAAAAGAATTAATTGTTTTATTGAGAAAATGGGGTGATGTGGACAGATGGAGAAGCAGGTGGACTAAAAGGAATGAGAAAACGACCGATAAAGCGTCTTTGGCTTTTGCGGTGACAGACAAAGAACCAATTGTAAGGGAGTACCCGATGAGAGAAACTCCAGGAGGTAGTTATGTGCATGTCCCCTGGTCTAGACAAGATATATTGTCATTTACAAATGACTTCCCAAAATTAAGAGAAAACCAGTAGAATGGTACAGACAAGTGGAAAGGTTTGTTAAAGTTTCGAAAGTGTTGTGGGTAGATTTGGATGGATTATTTGACATTGTAGTACCAGCTGATTTATGGACAGAATGTAAGATTACCACTGATTGGCCAACTGTAGAATACCCGAGAGACGCAAAAACAGGAGCGCCAGGACTTGAAGTCATGAGAAAATACGATCAGGTCATTACCTTTTTGAAAAATAAAATTCCACCCAAAGAGACGGATTGGGTAAAAATCGATAGAACTACACAGGAGAGTAAAGAATCTGTACATGCCTATTATGAAAGGCTACTTCTCGTTTTTAAACAGAATAGTGGTTATGAGACATTAAATGAGAAGGACATGAGTCATTTTGTATATAGATTTGTTTACGGATTAAAACCAGAGATAAGTGAAATGATCAAACAGCATATGATCTGAGGTATGCTAAATATTGTAGTGATGATATTGAGTGTAGACAGCGTAAATTAAAAGAGAAAGCAATGTGGGCACAAGTGAAGGTTGCAGAAAAACAAGAAGCACAACTGAATAATCGGATTACTGAGGCAGGACAAACTAAATCCAAACCGAATATAGGTAAAGGAAAAGGCCAAATGAGTATAGAAGAGGCAAAGAAAAAGTGGCCATGCCACAACTGCGGAAAGCTAGGGCATTGGAGAAACGAGTGTAAATTTCCTCCAAAAGCTAATGCAGAAAATCAATCATTAAATCCACAGGTGCAGAGTGAGGTGAGTTACCAACAGCTGCAGCAACCGCAGGTAGTTACTCAGCAGAGTCAGGTGCCTCAACCACCACTTCCCAAGAGTGCAAATCAACAGAGATACAGTGCAGAAACAGGATTCTACGGA
This sequence comes from Calotriton arnoldi, assembly GCA_963921515.1. NCBI lineage: Eukaryota > Metazoa > Chordata > Amphibia > Caudata > Salamandridae > Calotriton > Calotriton arnoldi. Next base: position 609,115 of record CAWUFW010009835.1, read on the forward strand.
GGAGAGCAGGTAACACAATTGCCGCGCAGCTGCAATATCTCAATACTGGTTACGACAGGATGGGAATGAGTCGGATGAAAGTTTATGACGGTGCCTAGGAGAGGAGGAAGAGTGCGTGCTTGGCGCAACTCTAGAGGTAGATCAAGCAGGTCCATTTGTGGATGGAGAAGTGAATGGTGCAAATGTAACATTCCTTGTGGACACTGGAGCTACCCGTTCTACTGTTAGATCAGTGGAAATTCCAAACCTTCCTCTCTCAGGTGAACATATCCAAGTTGTTGGTGTCTCAAATCAGCAAATTAAAGCGCCTCTTACCAAATTAGCAGAGGTAAAGATTGGACCATTCAGAAAAATGCACCGATTTGTGGTATGTTATTGAAGTCCTGTGAACCTATTAGGACGCGATCTACTTTGCAAAATGAATTGCACCATCTATTGTACTCCAGATGGGATTGCATTTCAGACCCCCGATGAAGATGTACTGTATAAAATTACAATGGTGAATTTAGAGTCAGAAGTGAATGATTTATTTTCTGTGTTTGATGTAGAGAAAATCCCAATTGAGCTGAAGGAAACAGTAAAACAGGAAGTGTGGGATTTTACGGGTGAAGATATAGCGTTAATGAAAGGAGTAGACCCTGTTAAAATTTCTGTTAAAGAAGGAACAAATTACCCAAATACTCCACAGTATAAATTAACGCCAGAAATAATTGAAGGTATAACACCTGTAATAAACAAAATGATTGAACAAGGAATTCTGAAAGAAATAATGAGCAGTCCATGTAATTCGCCTATAATGGGACTGAAAAAGCCAAACGGAACATATAGAATAGTACAAGATTTGAGAAAGATAAATAAAATCGTTGTTCCTTGTTGTCCAATTGAACCAAACCCTGCTGTAATTCTATATCAAATTCCACGTGAAGCAGAATGGTATACCGTCATTGATTTATGCCATGCATTTTTCTCTATCCCATTACATTCAGATAGCCAGCCATTATTTGCGTTCAGGTTCGGAGAGCGTATTTTGGCATGGTGCCGAATTCCTCAGGGGTACACAGAATGCCCCTCAATCAAACGGACAGCGGACAGCTACGCCGCCCACAAGAGCGCCACCCGCAGTCACCATCACCTCATCAGATCCGCCAAAAGGGCCTCACTCAAAGACCGCCTAGACAACAACGCACACAACAGCAAAGAGCTCTTCAACATCGTGAAGGAACTCTCCAACCCCAGCTCCAACACCAACGACATCCAGCCGTCGCGAGACCTGTGCGACTCACTGGCCACCTTCTTCCACCGCAAAATCGCCGACATCCACGACAGCTTCAACACCACGACCGCCCCGGCAACCACCGAGACCACTGCCCCCACAACCACCAACCGCCTGCTCTCCTGGACCAACATCAACGACGAGGACACCAGCGAGATCATGAACACCATCCACTCCGGTTCACCGCTAGACCCGTGCCCTCACCACATCTTCAACAAAGCCAGTACAGCCATCGCGCCCCATCTCCGGAAAATAATCAACATCTCCTTCGAGACAGCAACCTTCCCGGAAAGCTGGAAGCACGCCGAGATCACCGCCTTACTCAAGAAACCCAAGGCAGACCCCAAGGACCTCAAGAACTTCCGACCCATCTCTCTGCTCCCGTTCCCCGCGAAGGTCACCGAGAAAATTGTCAACAAACAACTGACCCGCTACCTCGAGGAGAACAACATCCTGGACCCTTCCCAGTCCGGCTTCCGCAGCAACCACAGCACCGAAACCGCCCTCATCGCCGCCACCGATGACATCAGGACCCTGCTAGACAACGGAGAAACAGCAGCCCTCATCCTCCTGGACCTATCAGCCGCCTTCGACACGGTCTGCCACCACACACTACGAACACGCCTCCACGACGCCGGGATCCAAGAGAAGGCCCTGGACTGGACCACATCCTTCCTTTCCGGCAGAACACAAAGCGTCCGCCTCGCCCCTTCCGATCCAAGGCCACCAAGATCATCTGCGGCGTACCCCAAGGCTCCTCCCTCAGCCCAACGCTGTTCAACATCTATATGGCACCCCTCGCCCACGTCGCCCGACAGCACAACCTCAACATCATCTCCTACGCCGACGACACCCAGCTGATCCTCTCCCTCACCAAAGACCCTCACACCGCCAAAGCCCACCTCCACGAAGGAATGAAGGCCGTCGCCGAATGGATGAGGACCAGCCGCCTGAAGCTGAACTCGGACAAGACGGAGGTCCTCATCCTTGGTTCCAACCCTTCAGCCTGGGACGACTCCTGGTAGCCAACATCACTGGGAACAGCCCCGCCACCCACCGACCACGCACGCAACCTAGGGGTCATCCTCGACCCCACCCTCTCCATGACTAAGCAGGTCAACGCCGTTTCCTCATCCTGCTTCAACATCCTCCGAATGCTCCGCAGGATCTTCAAGTGGATCCCCACCGAAACAAGAAAAACAGTCACCCAGGCCCTCGTCACCAGCAGGCTGGACTACGGAAACGCCCTCTACGCAGGAACGACGGCTAAGCTCCTGAGACGGCTGCAACGCATCCAGAACGCCTCTGCACGTCTTATCCTCGACATCCCCCGACGCAGCCACATCACACCCCACCTGAGAGACCTGCACTGGCTCCCTGTCAACAAGAGGATAACCTTCAAGCTCCTCACCCACGCACACAAAGCACTCCACAACTCCGGACCAGCCTACCTCAACAGACGACTCAGCTTCTACACCCCCACCCGCCAGCTCCGCTCGACCAGCCTCGCCCTCGCCACAGTCCCCCGCATCCGGAAAACGACCACCGGCGGCAGATCCTTCTCCCACCTCGCCGCCAAGACCTGGAACACCCTCCCCACCAACCTCCGACAGACCCAAGACCTACTGGCCTTCAGAAGACTCCTCAAGACCTGGCTCTTCGATCAGTAGCAGCACCACCCCCCACTTCCCCCAGCGCCTTGAGACCCTCGCGGGTATGTAGTGCGCTTTATAAGTGACATGATTGATTGATTGATTGATTGAATCTTTAATCAAATTCTAAAGAAATCACTGGAAGATTTAAAAATGCCTGAAAAATCTGTGATGGTCCAGTACATTGATGACCTATTGGTGGCATCAAAAACCAAGGAAGCATGTGTTGTCGACACAATTGCTTTGCTGAACCATTTAGCAAAAGGAGGACATAAAGTATCACCATCAAAATTACAGTTTTGTCAACAGGAAGTCCAATATTTAGGTCATAAGATTGAAAAGGGAGTGCGAAAAGTAACAACTGAGAGAATAAAAATAATTCAAGGAATGAGAGCTCCAATGACACAAAGAGAGGTAAGAATGTTTCTGGGAATGGTTGGATATTGCCGACAATGGATAAGTGGATTTTCATTAATTGCCAAACCATTGCAGCGTTTGACAAAAAGAATATTAAAGATCCTTTTGAATTAAATGATGAGGAAATGAAAGCATTCAGAGAATTAAAAACGAAATTGTGTGAAGCCCCGGCACTGGGAATGCCTGATTATGAAAAAGATTTTGAGCTGTATTGTAGTGAGAGAGATGGGTGTGCGCTTTCAGTCTTAGTGCAGAGACAATGAAACATGAAAAGACCTATTGCATATTTTTCAGCTGTTTTAGACCGGGTAGCAAAAGCGTTGCCTGGATGTTTGAAAGCAGTTGCTGCTACTTGTGTGAGTCTGGAGCAGAGTGAAGGCATTGTGATGGGATATCCATTGAGAGTATATGTTCCTCATTCTGTAGAAATTCTTTTGACAAGAACAAAAACTCAATACATGACACATAGTCGGCTGACTAGATATGAAAAAGTGATTTTGAGTGCAGACAATGTAACCATTGACAGATGCACTAATGTAAATCCTTCAACATCATTGCCAGATGAAGAGAGTGTGATAGATATGGTTGAAGTTGATCACGATTGCTTAAATGTACTCGAGTATTGTACAAAACCGCGTCCCGACATCAGAGACGAGCCTTTAAAAGAATCAGATTATGTATTGTTTGTGGATGGCTCATGTTTGAGAACGAGTGAAGGAGTTTTGAGTGCGGCATATGCAGTATGCACAGTAGCTGCTATAATGGAAGCATCTTGTTTGAGAGGAAAACGTTCTGCACAAGTGGCTGAACTAGTTGTTCTAATTCAGGCATGCAAGTTGGGAAAGAATGTTCGAATCACAATAATCACGGATAGCCAATATGGCTTCGGAGTGGTTCATTATTTCGGGCAGATCTGGTCTCAGAGAGGTTTCTTGACGTCTGCAGGGACTCCAATCAGAAATGGTGAGTTTGTGAGAAAGTTGCTTGAGGCAATACAGCTGCCTAAACAGATTGCGGTAGTGAAGTGCAATGCACACAAAAATGGGGAAGACTACATAACTGTGGGCAACAAATTCGCAGATGAAATAGCTCAGTACTGTGCCAAAGATATAGTCTCATTGAACCGAAGCAGAGAAAGAGAGCATATTTCATGTCCTTTGCTTTTTACTAACACTGTCGAGACATGGGACGAGGTGAGACAATTGCAGGAAGCAGCAGATGATGAAGAAAAAGATAGCTGGATAAAAGCAGGATGCAGAAAAAGGGAGGAAAATGATGTTTGGGTTTATAGAGACGAAAGACCAGTTATGCCTGATAGCATGATTGCTGACATGGCACGGATGTACCATGCACAAGCTCATATTGGAAGAGATGCAATGATCAGACTTTTTAGACAAACGTGGTATAACCTAAAATTCAGAGCTATAGCTGAGAGTCTTTGTCAAAGATGCCTTATTTGTCAACAGATAAATACAGGAAGGAAGACAGTAGTGAGTCTAGGAACAATAGGACGAGAGGGAGGTCCTTTCACCAGAATGCAGATGGATTTTATCGAAATGCCCCCAAGCAACAGGCTAAGATATGTTCTTGTAGTTGTCTGTTTGTTTTCTCGTTGGGTGGAAGCCTACCCGACTAGAAGGAATGATGGGATTACAGTGGCAAAACTCATGCTGAGGGAATTCATTCCTAGGTACGGTTTCCCAGTAACGATTGAAACAGATAGAGGAACACATTTCCAGAACGAATTAATTCAATTGATATGTGAAGCACTTGGTATTAAACAGAAACTGCATTGTGCATACAGACCAGAGGCTTCTGGAGTAGTAGAGCAAGTGAATGGAACGATAAAGAACAGATTGGGGAAAATGTGTCAAGCCACAGGACTCAAATGGCCAGATGCCTTGCCCTTGGTCTTAATGACTATCAGAAGCATACCTGAAAGAAAGACAGGTTTGAGTCCCCACGAAATAATCATGGGACGGGCAATGAGGCAAGCACATGTACCTGTCAACAAACTGCTGACTATAACTGATGATCTCGTATTGGATTATTGCAAAGGATTGGCTGATGTGGTACGTTCTGTGTTTCATCAGGTTGGACCGGATGCGACCACTCTCGAAATAAAACCAGCTCATGACTTGAATCCTGGAGATTTGGTCCGCATAAAAGTCCACAGAAGAAGAAACTGTTTGGTTCCCCGCTGGGACCAACCACGACAAGTGATCCTGGTGACAACCACTGCAGTAAAATGTGCAGGAGTGAAGCACTGGGTACATGCCAGCCACACCATTAGAGTTCCAGATCCTGAAGTTCGAACTGTAAGTCGACATCTGGAAATATCCGATACCAGTTCAGCATCTGATGCAGAAGAAGAAACTAACAGGGCCCCAGAACCTGAAGATCGACCTGTAAGTCAACATCTGGAAGTCCCAAGTACCAGTTCAACGATAGAAGAAGAGAATAAAATAGCAAAGGTTCCAGAATCTGAAGATCGACTTGTAAGTCGACATCTGGAAATTTCAGACACCAGTTCAGCCTCTGATACAGATCGCTCAGATTGTGATGAAAATCTGAAACAGGATTGGAAATTTGATATCATAAAAGAGGAAACTGAGCAAAGAGACAGCAATAGTGAACAACTAAGCACAAACTATGGTAAAGATCCTTCAGAAATCATTTTAATAGATGAAGAAGGGATAGTTTCAAACAGAAAGGTAGAAGAATCGGAAGATTCCCGAGGAGCAATAGGGACAGATCAGCGAATAAAGGAACAGGGAAATATAGAAACAGATAGAGAGATCGACACAGAATCGGAAGAACCTCGAGGAGGGACAGAAGTAGGCGATCAAGGAAAGAGACAAGGAGGATCAGAACTAGAGGAAAGAGGTGAAATCATAAAGTTCAAGATAAGAGATAATAAAGAAAGGTCTGAATCAGAATCAGAAGAAAGTGGAGAAGAAAGAAAACAGAAATTAGAAACAAGGAAGAGAACTTGGAGAGCAGAAAGAGAGGAAAAAGAAAGTGAACCAAAAAAGCCAAGAAAAGGAGATAATTGGCCCCACGAAATTAAAAGATTGAGATACAAGATCATAAACTTGAATGGAAAGAGAGCAGAACAAGTAAATGAAATAACAAGTCAATAGGAACAAGAAAAACAAGGTGGAAAACACTTGCAGAAAACAAAAAAAGTAAAGAAAGCTAATCTGAAGTATAAATCGCCTGAATGGCTATACATTGCGTTGACTGATATCAAAGAAGAAGAAATCACTCACGAGAACCCTGAACCAAGCTACAACCAAATGGGTGAAATTGAAGTGCAACAAGTTTAAAGAAATTTGAAAGAAATTTCTACCGGACTGGACAAAACCCCGAATTTAACAAGAAAGAGTTCCGAAAAGAACTAAAGATAGTACCAAACGAGACAAAGTGAGAGCGTAGGGTGGCTAAGAGGTCATTTCTGAGGTGTGGTGACACATTTTCTGTACATATTATAAATATAGGTAATAGAACAAAATGGTAGATACTAAAAATAGAACATGTAGATGTGAGTTCTTACCTAGATGGTGTAAGACGTGCTTCTTTTGTACAGGATTATTAATGACTGTATGGATTATTTGAGCAATCACCATTCCAATTAGATTAGCTGTAGAAGAAACGTCTATATTAAAGAATAAGACAGAGAAGGAAAAAGGAGCTAACATGCAGGAAACCGCTATATTAACCCCTTCGATGCGCGTGACGAGCTCAGCTCGTCATGCTGCGCGGTAGCGCTGTGCGCATGACGAGCTGAGCTCGTCACGACCGCACCCGCGATCGGAATGTCCAGCACACGAGCGGAATTCCGATCGCGGTCAAGGGGTTAAAAGGTAGTGCAGAGTTACATAAAGACAAATCAATAACAGATTTTTCACAAAAAAAATTCACTAAATTATTGTATGAGTATGTAGAAACAATGGATGTGAGAGATTGTTATGTTTGTATGCAATTGCCTGCGTCTGTTGCAGAAGGTGTGACCTATCATCACCTTCCTTTGACGTATGGAATAACATGTAGGGGTCGATTCCGATTCGGGCCGGAAATTTCTCCGACCGAGCCGGACCCGGAGAGATTTCCGACCGAATCGGACCCGTGCAGTCCGACCGAACGAGTACGATGCGTCCGTATGTTATCGGACTCGAGTCGGTCGGACTCCCATTGAAGTCAATGGGAGCCGGTCGTACAACGCGTACGCGAGCTCCCATTGACTCAATGGGTGCGCAGTCGGACAAGGGCGCCCCCTACAGCCGGGTACGCGGCGAGCCGACTCGCGCCGTACACGCACAGGTAGGGGGACCCATGGGTCCCCCCTGTGTGCGACTCCGCGCGGCTACGCGTACAGGGGGTCCGACACGGACCCCCAAAGTGCGGCTCCGACAGCTCTTACGAGCCGGACGGCGCGGCTCGGTCGGACTGCTCGCGGCGCGCATCGTACTTACCCGGCCGGGAACGTCTCCATTGCGCGGTGCGAGTCGAGTCCGAGCGAGTCGGTCGGAGCCGGTTCGAGCCGGGAGCGAGTCGGTCGGAGCGGTCGGGACGCCCGGACGAGTCGGTCGGAGATTTCGCATCGTACTCGCTCGGCCAGACCCGCGTACGGTTCGGTCGGGAAACAGGGCTCCGAATCGGATCCGGTAAGCCGAATCCGATTCGGAACTCTCCGGCCGAGATCGGAATCGGCCCCGTAGTGTTTTAGCTAGTTTATTTTATAGAACAGGGAGATTAGAATATTATTATACTGACATAGATGAGATTTTTGCAAAGATTCCTATAGTTTCTGAACTAAATAAGGTGAAAGAGGCAAGAACGTTTGGAGAATTTTTCCTAGAAAATAAAATTCTAACATCAGATGATATAGTTAAACACAACCTTACCTGTGAGTTAAGGAAGGAAGAAAAGGTGTTTTTAGAAATGGTTGAAAACAGAAGAGTAAAATTTCAAAGAAAAGTGATAGAAGAGACAAAAACACCTCTTTGGGCGTTTGAGGAAGAAAATAATGACAAGAAAAAGACAAATGCAGCTATGACTTTGGATTGGCCCCAACAGGGAAGGTTGTGCATTAGTAGAAATAGAACAAGATATGATAACTATTTCGTGCGTTCCAGTAATTGTCGAGACAACTATAAAATTTTAGGAGGTTGGGGATTCAAAGGGGAAAAGATCCAATATTTCCAGGGATCTATTATATTTGCGGAAACAGAGCTTATTATAGGTTGCCGGACCATTGGTATGGCTCGTGCTACTTAGGCCTGGTCTTTCCAAAGATTTTTCATGTCGATAGAAAAGAAAAGGGAACACACGAAATGGGTGAGACATTCACACGTAGAAAAAGGGAAAGTTTTTCAGAAATAGTGGGTGATATTTTTGTAGCAATGATACCAGCAGTGGGAATATCTTTGAATGCATTTAAAATTCGGAAGTTATCCACAGTAGTAGATCGTTTATCTACAGATACTGCTGGAGGGTTCTTGATGGTAAATACCGAGATGGTTGCCATGAGAGCTATGTTAATGCAAAATCGACTTGCCCTTGACATTCTTTTGGCAAAAGAGGGTGGAGTTGTGGAATGCTGAAAGTTCAACATTGTTGCACTTACATTCCAGATAAAAGTGAAAATATACAAAGGTGTATAAAGAATATTACAAATTTGCACAAAGAACTTGTTCCACTGGAGGTTGAAAATGCCTGGGAGAGACTTGGTAAGAGTTTTTCCTCAGTATCAAATTGGTTTTCTAAGATAAGTAGTTTTGTTATAGAAATTTATCAAGCGCACATTCACCAGACGGTTTCTTGGCGCTGGAGTGAGAGTTAGGCAGCAGCAGAGGAGAGAGCCTAGTTGTCATATGCCTGGGAAAACAACCAGGTCTTCAACTGTTTTCTGAATAGTGCACAAGAGGTGACCAACCTCAGCTCCACAGGAAGCGAGTTCCAGAACTGAGGGGCTAAGACTGCAAATCGAGAGCCACCATGTTTCTTGCGTTTAAAGGTGGGAGTGACTAACAGATTCAAATAAGAAAATCGTAGGTTTCGAGTGGGAGCATAGCGTAGAATCTTAGAAGAAATAAAGGCTGGACTGTTGCCATGAAGAAAGTTATGATAACAGCAACGATAATAATTCTAGTAGTATTAGTTGTGAGATTCGTTATTATATGTATCAAAAGAAGAAAAAGACAAAACAAGATAGAAAGAGAAAATAAGATAAATAAAGAAAGAGAAAGAGAGATAGGTGAAATAGAACTGGAAGAACTAAAAGAAAGCATGTATAAGAAAACAAAAAGACTGAATGAAAAAGATACAGTTGTGTAAAAAAAAAACTAACCAGAAACAAATGGACAAGCAATATGCTAATTGACAAATTGGTGTGACATGGGTTTTTGTGGTGATATTAAAAATCACCAAAGGGGGGAGTTGATGGAGCAAGGTAAACGAAAAAAAAATTGAACCCCCTAATATTAACATTAATAATTAATAAAATTGTTCGTTTCAGTGAAATAACCAACAACGTATGTTTTCTTCATAAATGTTTTGGTAACATGCCACTTCATGTGCAAACTAATCCACTTACAATTGTTAATGTGAATAACGCTAACATAATGATTTGCGTACTAATTAGAATAATATTGCAAGATTTGTGCTTCGTAGTAAATTGTATGGTGGCAAAATAAAGCGATTGGTAAGTAAGGAATAGCTTTATATGTTGCTTCTGCTAGGTAACACTTAATTGGGGAACGTAGAATGATGGGAGGGAAACGAAAAGGCTTATTTTCCTTATTCTTAATTATTTTCTGTTTATTTCTATGATAGTTCGCTTAGGCCTGCTAGGCCGTGCTGTAGAAATGGCTGCTGAGGCGAAAAAAGCTAAAGTGCGCGTGCGCAAGATGGCTTCCAAACGAAAGAAAGAAGCTGTGAATGAAAGCGACACGTGGTTATTTCCAAAGCCTGGGATGGAAGCGGGATCAAGGCTATGATGACCTTATCACCCAAGCGTGTGCCAAGGGGGGCTTAGCGAAAGAGCGTGAGAAGTCGCAGTGTATATGAGAATGGACAATGAACTGTTCAAAATAAAGTATCAGAAAGAAGATACAAATAGAGACGGTCGATTGGATTGGTAATGTCCTGAACGTGAGAAAGGATCAAGTTATATACATTCCTAAGAAACTGGTTAGAACAAGGAGAAGAATAATGAGATGTGTGACACCCCCCAAATGGACCAATTAGAGTGAATCTCGCCCCCAAAAATGTAACTTTTCTGTTTAGTAAGCTAGTATTAGGGTATAAGAGGACCTACTCTTAAGTAGGAGGAGCGCTGTTTTTACATATTTTTATTGAGCACTGGACGCTGACGCAGGAAAAGCCGCTGCTATTTTTCTATAGGCCTTTATATTTAATACGATTAATTTTTGCTCATAATTCTGATTGAGAAGGAACAAGAGAGATTGGCGGAAAACCTATATGGGTGGTCCGTCGAGGAGGCCTGTTTTGTAGAACAGACAGTCAGTTTTTGGGAATTCTATGCTGAGATCTGAAATTAATTGCTGTGACGGACTTTATTTTTCCATCTAAAGGGTATGCATTGCAATTTCAATTTATTCCTAATATTGATAATAAATGTATGGATCTGATTAATAAAACTGATTTTATTCATGCTTATAAAATTTAGATAAACTATATTATAATTAAATCTACGAGTCTGTGGTTCTTTAGCTCAATGATAAATGTAAAATGTTTAATAAGAGTTTATAGTGATTGAGCTGGTCTTAATCACCATCAACTGATTCCTACTAGTTGGTCCATCGACCAATGAGCGGAATACCTGAGAGATTTGAGAATTATTATGTTGATTTAAAAAGGTATCCCGTCTCATTCCAGCAAATCATTAACTTTTTCTCCTAAGGTAAAGGTGGATGTGTTCCAGGGAATATATGTGAGAGTGATTGTTTATTATGGTGTTATGGGCCCCACCGTCATATGGGTATAGTTGTGAAGAGGAATGTTTTTCAACCTGGACATCAATATCTAAAGGAGAAGAAATGTTATTGATAGCGCTGGATCAACATAATGATCAGTGGTCCACCTGGAGGTGCTGTAGCGTGAGGAGTTTGAGGAGTGCAGAAGAAGTTTGCTAAGTCCAAGGGATTTGAGCTTAGAACTGGAAACCTGTGGTAGCTTGCATTCCATAGCATGTGGTGTCTGAGGGGTGTTAGGGGAAGTTTTCCGAGTCCCCGGGACCTGAGCTGGCAGCCTAGACTGACTGGAACGAAGAGAACCAGTTAAGCACCGGCCCAGACAACCCCATCCTGTGTTCCAGGAGGTCAATTAGGTTATCGTGTTTGACAGTATCAAATGCTGATGAGAGGTCGAGAAGGATCAGTAGGCACGACTCATTGTGGTCCAGCATTCTTAGCGCATCATCGACAATATGCGTTAGAGCCGACTCTGTGCTATGGCCCGGGCGCAAACCAGATTGGCATTGGTCCAGGAGTTGGAAATGATCGATGTGGTTGCAGAGTTGGGCCAGCACACATTTCTCCAGGAGCTTTGCCAGGGTGGGGATGTTGGAGATTGGGCGAAAGTTATGCAGGTCCGTGGCATCAGCTGTTGGTTTCTTTAAGATCGGGGTAACTTGCCCCGATTTTAGGCAGTCCGGAATATCCCCTTGCTGAAGTGATGCATTGACGATCTTAGTCCACAATGTTAGTAAGGAGGATCTCACTTCTGGGAAGAAGTTCGATGGCAGAGGGTCAATGTAATGATTGGAAGGTTTCAGAGTCGACAGTGTTTTGCGTATAGTGCACTCATCCAGGGTTTGGAACAGACTCCAGGATGCATTGTTTTTAGGGGGGTCGGGATGGACAGGGTCAGAGATAGCCCCGCCTAGTAAACAGAAGGAGGTCCGTGGCCTGATCGACAGGTGGTCCTGGGCAGATCGTAATTCAGTTTCGATCTTACTAGACTTAGCAGTGAAGAAGTCTGCAAATTCTTCACAATTAGGCAGTGTCCCTTGACCCAGAGACGCAGGGTTCGGATGACTATTGGCTTGGGACTTGATGAGTTTGACAGTTTTTTTGGACGTTTTTTTGCTTGGTCTAGTTGAGTTCTGAAAAAGGTGGCCTTCGAGCATCTGATGCGTTTATTATAAATGCTTCTCAAGGATCTCAGGTGGTAGAGATGCTCAAGGGAGGGAAAAGACCGCCATTGCCTTTCAGCAAGCCTTAAGTTTCTTCTTTCAGAGTTAAGACTATCTGTAAACCAAGGTTTGGAGCGTTTAGAGGATATTCTTTTAAGCTGTAGCGGTGCAACCGAGTCTAGTACGTTCAGCATTGCGTGGTTATAGTGGGTCGTAAGGTCGTGAACATCAGACATGCTCGGAGGGGGGGGGGCAGAATGTTCTCGCCGAGAGCAGTCAGATCTTGCGGGTTGATGTTCCGTAGGCATCTTTTCAGCTGTTTTGGGTTCTTAGGCTGGGCTTTACATGTTCTAACCTAATCAAGAATGCGGAAGGAAATGCAGTAATGGTCTGTCCAATCACATGGGAGGATCGAGTCCAGGAGGATGGAGTTAGGCTTACAAATAATAAGATCTAAGGTAGCTCCTTTGATGTGAGTGGGACTGTCACATATTTGGGTTAGGTTGAGGTCAAGAAGGAAGGATTTAAGGCTATTGACCACAACATCATTTACATCGTTCCAGTGGAGGTTGAAATCTCCCAGGAAGATCTGAGCGCCATGGAAGTCTGCAATGGCCGAGATAATGTCCATGATCAGTTCTGAGAAGGGAAGGTTGTCGCGGGGGGTGTGGTAAAACGTGTGCAGTTTGCAGGAGTGATTATTGCCACCAGACACTTCAATGCATAGGTATTCACAGGACGGCAGGGGGTCAGTCTGTAGTACTTTCACTGTAAGATTGCTACGATGTAAACATGCTATGCCTCCACCTTGACCACTGCATCTGTCCGACCTAATGATATCATAATTGGGAGGTATTAAAAGGTCCAGGATGGGGGCAGCTGAGTCATTTAGCCAGGTTTCCGTTAGCATTACAAGGTCAAGATCCTGCACCAGGGTGAGGTCGGCAATAGCCGCAGCGTGCTTAGCCGCCGATCTACAATTTAGAAGCACGCATTTGAGACTTATGTTGGTGTCAGTTAGTGCCTGCGGAGTGGTGGTGACTCTCGTGAGGTTGTTCACATTTAAGGTTCTGGTGTTTGATCTAGGTTCCCTGAAGGGGTCATTGGGGATGGATTCAATTTGTTGCATGTTTGCTATGGTGGGGGGATGTGCTGGAGCATAGGAATGTAAGAGATAATGAGTATCAGTATCAGACAGGGAGGCTCTACATCTGGAGGGGCGAGCAGGGTCGTTTGGGAGCGGAATGGTGGACCACCTATGAGGTGTGTGGGTGACGTGAGAAGGTGACCGCCGAGTATAGTGGGCGGAGGGGGGCCTGGTACACACGCAATCTGGGAGCGAGCAAAGTTGGTGATTTTTCTTGGTGTAGCAGCTTAGTCTGGAGTTCAACGACAAAGCCTCCGTGATATGTCATAGACTGCGAACCTCTGTCTTAAGTTGTTGTAAGCAGAGTGCTATCTCGCTCAGATGGCCTTCCAGTGAGGTGTGAGGATGGGAATGGGAGGGTAGGTCCTCGGGACCATGGAGCTGGTGAGAGCAAGGGAGGTCCGGGGAAAGTGGGTCGGGTGGCGACTGAATGTGCCCTGCGGGAAAAATTCTGGAAGATGGGGCTGCATACTTGGAAGGATGGGTAGGATAGGGGAGGAGCTAGAGATGTCGGGGGAAGATAGGGTGGATGGTGACTGACTGTGCCCCGATGGAAGGGGTTCATGGCAATGGAGTTGCAAGCACGGAGGGATGGGTAAAATAGGAGAGGAGGGGACTGACATATAGTGACCTCTGGAGGCCGGTGGGAGCCTGATGGGGTTATGTGTTGGACTGGAGGAAGGTGTCTTGGGGAGAATCGGGGCGGTGCTGTAAGCCATGTCGTTAGTGGAGTTAGGGCATGCTAATGATGCGGGGGAGGGAGCAGGCAGAGTAGCGTGATGACTGTGCTGACTCTGTTCGCACATTGCATGTATGGCAGGTGAGTTGTTATTAAGAGTAGGGGTAGTTAGAAGGGGGCCCTTCGACGATGTGGGATCCGAGGATGGGGGTGGAGAGGTAGGAGATAGATATTGCGAGGGCTGGGGGTGGAGAGGTGGAGAAGTAGGAGAGGTCGGAGATAGAGATTGCGAGGGCTGGGGGACCACTGGGGGTCCCACCCTTCCGAGGGGGGCGGAATTGGCATTAGCTACTGTATTCATGATGGTGGGGAAAGGTTTGTCAAATAACACTACATTGCGGTCTGAGGCTTGTATAATGATAGTTCCACTTTTGTAGAGGGAGATGGTGGCATCAGCTCTGAACTCCAAGGAGGGCGCCACTATCAATCTAAGGCCATGTGGCGTTTTCAGGGAAGTGGTGATATTGAGCAGAGAGTAGAAGGCCTTCCGCCATTGAGCATGCCGTTTAGTGTGGAGGATGAGGTCGTTTATGGTAACACCCTTTCTGGTAGAGAAGTAGGGGTCTGAGATAAGGGGTTCCGGATGTGTTTTAAGTAGTCTATGTTTGAAGTTTTTTGCTGCATTTTTCGATAGGTTCGGTGGATATCTGATTAGGAAAGCGTTATGTCCAGTGGGTTCCAGGTTGGAAGAGACGCGGTTCGAAGGAATAGGCTCCATGTTATCACAGGCCTTGTTTCCGCACAAAGGAGGTGCAGGTAAAACAGGGGTCCGGGCTGATGTACCAGCGCTGGGATACCTCCAGGTAGCCATGCGCTATACAAAAGCATTTTTCTTTTCATTTCATTTCATGTCTGCCCCCACCATATGAGGCGTGGGTATTCCAAGCGACCAGGGTAGGGGTTGGGGGCGTGACGGAGGAATTCAGCAAGGAGAGCAGACGGGGACTTGCATCGCAGTTGCTAGCGGTGCTCCTCGGGATCCTTTGGGTAGATTAGTCTCTTGAGGGCCAGATTATCAAGTGCTAATAGACCGGAGGCTGGACCGTGTTCACTGGAGTCCCAGGGATGGATTTCCCGCTTTAAATGGCAGTTCAGGCAAGCAATTTGCGTTCAACCATAAGGAGATAGACATCACCCACTATGTGATATTGGGCAAACATAGCAGGGACCAGGAGTGTGAGTATAGGTAAAATGAATGCCCACTCCAAGATGGCCACCATAGTTTGGGAAAGGAGCAGGCCCCTTTCTATTTCCATGCTCAGCAGATCCTCGAAACCTGGGAAAGGGGCAGGCCCATTTCTATTTCCATGCTCAGCAGATCCTCGAAACCCGGGAAGGGGGCGCCATCTTCGGGATCAGAGGTAGGAGGACGACATGGCAGCCTAATCATAGCAACAGGCCATAAACATACAAAATGGGCGCTCACAAATGCACACTTCAGCCCAAAAGGTGTCCCAATAACAGGCTCGGCTCGTGTGGCAGCCCCAGATCAGTTAAGTGTAACACCAACAGAGCCGGCATCACCTTCGGGCAGGCCAGAGCCGACACGGCTCATTAATCTGCGTTGCGGGCTCCGGACAGCGCACTCTACCAACTACCTGATTCAACCGGCCGTCTCTCCGTGCATGGGAGCTCCCCCATGCTGTGGCAGGACGTCCCTGAGCACAGCTTAACGGCTCCCGAGCCAGCTCAGCCTCATGGGTCTCGGTGGGTCTCGGCGGCAGGGGGGAGAGCGGTGCGGTGTTCTCCTGCGTCTAGAGCTCACCGTCTCAGCCTTGGGAGCTCGGGGTGGAAATCCGGCACGATTGGAGACTCACCCTGCAGCTGCTAGATCTGACCCGCAGGGATCTCAGCGCCGGCTGCTATGACGGTGCAGTGTTCTCCATCATGAGTCACCAGCCTGCCGTCTGAGCCTGGGAGCTCGGGGTGATGTTCAGTGCCCCGGGAGAGAGGTGATGTTGGTCCGGCAGGAGACTCACCCTGTGGCTGCTACGAAGGAGCTCAGCATCTGCTCCAGACTGGTGATGCAGCGTTTACCCAGAAAACTATCACCAACCCAGGGTCCGGGTCACTCCGGTGGGGCCCATAACACCAAAGTACACACACCCTGTCACACACACCCCCCAGACCCTTGCTAATAATCCTACAATGGGTTGCATGAATTATTTCCTATCACGGGATACCTTTAAGCACAGATTTTTACACCAACATTTGTTTTCATCACATAATTTTACTAACTAATCTATGCATCAATGTACCCCACCAATTAGGTTGATGGACCAATTAGTTGAGCAAGTTAATGGTGATTGTCAAGACCAGCTTAACCTCACTACAACAATACATTGATTTGCATAATTAATTGACTCTAAAAGAATCACGAACACCTGAAATCATTTAAAAGATTTTATGTAATTAATTTGCATAAAGAAAATTATCATTTATTCTCTCACTATTAATTCTCACTGAGCATTGCCATTTATTCAGGAAATAAATCAAGAAACTGTTTAATAAAAGTCATGAAGAGAAAATGTAGGTTTGCATTCATTTCATTATTCTCAAAATGGTTAAAAATCAATACTTGGTCATGTGACTGACAGAGGGTTCCAAAAATGAAAGATCAGTGAACCATAGTTAAAAACTTTCATTTAATTCTAAAGATTTCCTACACTAAAACCTTCCTAACCAACACTAAACCCCAACTTTCTTAGTAACCCTGGCCTCCTAGACGCATCTCTCACCCAGGCTAGTGTCCCGCAACGATCTCGAACCTACAGGGGTCATCAGTGGCATTCTGGCATGGTTTCAAACTCCCAGCATCTCTGCAAACAGCATCTCTGCAAACAGCTTTTCTCCAACCAGCTTCTCTGAAAAACCCCAATTTTGGTCTGATATTTATACTGTGTTTGCTGGCTCTCCACCCTCAAATGTTTCAACTCTTGTCGTTTCCCTTGCTCTGATTGGTCATGAAAATGCAGTTCTCAGCTCCCAGGATATCCGTTCATGACAATGTATTTCTCCGCACCCAGGATGTCCGTGAATAACTTTATGTTTGACAAGCTGATAGATACAAATTCAACTGTCCCATAGTTCATTAGCAGGCATTCAAATGTTCATTGGCAGGGATTCAACTGTTTATTTTCAGGGATTCAGCTGTTTCCACGTGGTCATTCTTTGGCAGGCATTCGACTTTTCTCTTTGGCAGGCATTCAGCTGTCCTCGTGCTATCATTCTGGCTCTCAGCCACTCGCCGGCATTCACACAAATGGCCTCGAACATAGTCAGCTGGAGTTGCAAAGTTCAGTGGAGCACAAGGCATGTGCGAGGTTCCTCCAGCCAGATGATGCAAGCATTCTCTACTGCGCAGAACCGGGAAAAACGAAACCATCTTGAAACTGGCCACCAGCCAAAACTACGATAAACACAAAGAAAATGTGAATACACAGAAAATAAGTGTTTTCTGTCCCCCCACCCACCAGTGCTAATATTTTATCCCCTAAAACTGTTACCTAGCGGAAAAGCATCACACTGCAAGCCATTAAAATAAAGCTAAAGCTACATGAAATGCACAATGTACACTACAACATAGACATGCACTATTACACTACTTAAATGCGCAAAATAGATAAAAACCTGCGTTTTACACCATTAATTAATATGTTAATCAAACCTGTTAATGCAGAGCATTTCCCACATGTAATGTGTGTGTTTGGTTAATACACAGCAATCAAAATTAATATATTACTTTGTTATGGGGGGTGATTGGTCTGAACGGGGTACACACAAAATCTTCTGTACTTCGCTCCATCACTGGCCAAGGCACCGGTCCCCACAAGATCAGCGACGGACCACGGAAACAACGATATCTCCGACGAGCTTCGGTAGGTTCTTTCTTCTTAGTGTAGTTGCGATGAGGAATCTTTGTGGATGGGGGGCCTAGACAGGGATATTCACACAAGTGTGATCCAAAGCCCCAGAGCTCCTATGTCGAGCTCCTATTCGGCGGCCAAGGGGTCTCTTGTACCTTATGTGCACACCCGGCTGGCTGCTTGGAGCAACTGCAGCTCGTACCTCCGCTGGAGGGGAAACAATTCTCCAATGTGGAAACGCGCCAACTTCCGGTGTCACAGTCTATTGCCTATGGGGGGGATAGTGATCTGCACTCGTGAAGGTGCTGCTGTGTGCCTGAAGAACTAATCCAGATGGACAAGAACACATACTGTTTGCTTCCGCTGGTGGTCCTGACAATCTGATCAAAGTGTGCCAGCGGGTGCACCATGTATGGTTGGCTGGTGTAGTTTGAGTGACTGAGGGGCTGGGTCACGAGTTGTAGTCAAAGCCTGTGATTTCTTGACCATAACAACTGTACGGGGTATGCGATATTGGAAATGTCATGTCTTACGCTAATATGTTAGTGGGGGAGTGGAATACCCCTGAACGGCCTGCGTATATTTTCCTATCATTTGTGATGTGGGAGGGATTGCTTGGATCGTTAACACCTCGGGGAAGTATGCATAAGAGCTTAATACAATGACCAGTGTTTTATAGATACGATGTGGAGTATTTTTTGTGGCGTACATAGTGTGTTGCGAGGGTGGGGGTGGTGCCAACACTTTACACTTTGACTCTGAGGGTAAGCCTGACTTCTCTGTGTCAAGCTACCCAAGGGTGAGACAGGTTATTGAACAAGTGTATCGTACTCATCCTATCTAGGATGGAGGATTCTGTCTGACTTCGATGCATCCCAGCCAGCCAGAAACCTCATCAGAAGAGTTAAGTAAACATCAACCATAACCCGTGCAAGTGAATGTGGAGCCGTGACAACAGCATAAATATCCCAGTATCCATTTCTATGGCGTGTGTGATTATAAGGGTAGTCAGAAGATGGAGGAAGGGGAAAATATCATGACGGTTATTACACTGTGGACAGTTTTGGATGGAGAAGTTGGAAGATGTGGATGTATCGTTGCTTGGAATTTAGTCAATAAAGGATAGTTACTTTACTCATGGTGGTTGTATCCACCATCATTGATAACTTAGGAAATGAGGATGGGATTGGATAAGACAGGGCTTTGAGTTTTATCTAGAGCCAGCTTTACAAACTAATTCCTGTTGGTATGCCCTGTTTTGCCTCTCTGTGCTACAGTTGACAGAAGTTACACTTGTGGCCTTTGGCAGAGGTAAAGCTGTCATGTCTTGTGTGTTCTGGACTTCTGCGCTTCACAGATGTGCCAGGTGTGCGGTCCAGACAAGCTGAAATGGCAAAGTGAACACAGTCCTCTGCTGGCATCTTATAATCCTAGCCGGAGTGATTCCAGAGGAATTCTTTACTTGGGGTGATATGGTGCTGATGAATATGTGGGTGGCATAGTAGAATTGTGGTGTGATCGGAATGCATTAAGTATTTGAGTTTCACCAACCTATGTGCAAGAGACTCCATAGAATGCCTTGGAACTTGTGTTTTACCAACATATGGGCATAGGGAGTCCATATTGATTATTTATCTGTGCAGTTTTGTAGAGAGCAACAGAAACTTTACAAAGAAACAAAAACAAGTTATGAATAATCATTAACAAAATCAAAAACATCCAAAACAATATAAAAACAACCAAAAAGAAAGAAGATAGGTAATTCAGTTTCATACCAATTTTCAGACCAATGAAAATGAAAGGGGAAAAAGTGAAGGAAATGTTAGAAAAAGTAAAGAACCAGGAAGAGTCAAAAGGTTAAGGAAAAATGTATTCAGAAGGAAATTATGAGAAGGAAGGAACTATGTTATGTCATCTGTATGTTATGTGTATTTGTAAAGTGCACTATCACCAGCGAGGGCATCTGCACTATTCAGAAGACAGTAAGGAAATTGGGCCAGCACAGTCCCAGGGGAACCAGAAGTAGAAGGCCTGTAGATATTGCAATCATACCTTCACTTTAGAGGAGTGCATAATGTTCTTAGGCACAATCAAAGTATCTATGTGAGATGAGCAAATTGAAGAAGAATGCATTGACAGCTTGCACTCTGCCAACCTATAAGCAGAGAGCATCAGTGGAATACATTTGAAGCTTGTGCTACACCAACCAGTGCAGAGAAAGCATCACTGGAATGTATAAGAAGTTTGGGGCCTATTACGATGGCGGTCGGAAAACCTCCCAGACCGCCATGGTAGCGGGAAAAGACCGCCCCCATGGCCCGCGACATCACCGCCGGTCGAATTACGATGACCCACGGTCGAAATCCGACGTGGCGGTCGGATCGTGGGCCTTAACATTGCGGTGGTTGCTGCTGCCCGCAGCACCGCCGCGATGTCCAAAGGAGCATGTCCTGCTTGTCCCTGCAATGCGTGGCAGGCACTGCACAGTGCCTGCCACCTGGTACAGGGAAATGTAGGGGGGGACCATGGGTACCCCCCCAGTGCACCCACACCCCCCCAAAACATTGGGGGCCCGCAACGGGCCCCCGGAAGACAATCTACGCATGCCTTTCCATGGCGGTTTGACTGCTGAGGAAAGGCTGGCTACCGCCGGCATCATAATCCTGCCAGCAGAGCCTGCTCTGCACCGCCACCATTATCCCGGTCCTGTTCCGTCGGCCAGGCAGGAGTGCGGATGGCAACCGGCGGAAAAGCGGCGTCGGAATTTCCCACTGCCGCGGTCACCACCGCCATCCTAATTTGACCAGCGGTTTTCTTGGTTGCGATCGCGGGCGGATGTCCACCGCCGGTCCAGCGGGCGCCACCGCCGGCCCGGCGGTGGACATCCGGCCACCATCGTAATAGACCCCTTTGTTTTCCAACAATTGACATATGGAATATAAAGGACGTTTCTGTTCCATGCGGCAAGTTTGTCCTAAGTGACTGCAGGGGGCAAAGCTGAGACAACGTTAGCATGTACGTGTAGTTTTTTGGATGACAGCTAACTGGCCTCAGAAGCCCACAACAGCCTTTTAAGCAGAGGTCTTCAAACGTTTTTGCTCTGAGCCCCACAAAGCAAAATGTTCTTAAACCATCCTCCCAACCAAAAACTTTATGGCAAGACTTGGTGGAGCAGGAGGAGCATGGCTGATCGCAAGGGGCCGGCTTATGAGATCATTGCCGGGGTACCTTTTCTTTAGCTCATAATCCATAGTAAATGCCAGACTTATAAAAGAACAAATAAGTAACACAAACACAGAAATTGACCAAAAAACACTACTCCCCATAATTGGGGTGTTGAGGGCCCCTCACAGTCCTTGGCCCCAATCCAACTGCACCTGCTGCACTAATGATAGCTGTGGCCCTGAATAACAAGCTGTCTTCTCTCCCTCCTTCACCACCATGTCGGGCCATCTTGTCAGTCTTTAAACAGATTCTCTTTCCCTTTCTGGAAAAAGAAGCTCCCACATGTTGCCCGTCTCCTTTCAGCGAGGGTGACCTCAATCCTGTTGCTTCAAGGAAAGTGAGCCCCCAGGCCTCTTTTGTAAAGTAAGACCGTCATCATTGTGATGTAGTGGACCTCTCAAACTTCTGGGCCCCAGTGCCACTGCACCTGCTTCAATAATGAGAAAGCAAACTTGTAATGGACTTATAAAAGCGTTTGCACTAGGTACAGTCTGGTACCTATTTCTAAAATGTATTATTTCAAAGCACTTGTTTTATCTTAAACACTAAATCATTTCATTGCAGCATATCTCATACTCAGGACTCCTGGAATTATGTGATTCTGCAGCTGCTGCGTTTTCTACCTAATTAAGGTTTTTTGTGACTTTTACCGCATACTCTGCTATTTGCTGCATAATGTGCAGATTTTAGCAAAAAATTGTTTCTAGCTCAGACAAATCAAAATTTACTAAAAATGTAGCTACGTGGGTCCCGTTGCAGTGGAAAGCCCAATTACAAAGTTTGAATGGTCCTCTTTCAATCGCTTATTGCTCTTTTAGAAGTTAAACTGGTAATAATTCGGTGTTACCATGTGTAATAAATGATGTAATACTTTCACAAAATGTGGCACATTATGCAGCTTAATTTTCAGTTTATTGCCGCATAATTTGGTTTACATTGTCCCATAATTTGGTCCTCCCCTCCGCATGATTCCAGTGGTCCTACTTATGATGTGTGATAAAATTTTAAAATAATGACATATATCACAATGCTGTCTATTACAGGCTCAGATCTTACATCACTATAAATACGCAAGTCACTATTCCGAACTGCACTGGCCAGGATTCAATTCTGTGACTCTCTAGTCTCACAAACCGGCATCTTCAGTGATTGCAATAACCAATTGAGGTTTCATAACTTAAAAATGTGTGACCAATTAGTTTAATTTACATTTCTTTTTCATTTAGTGTATGCATTATTTGAGATGTAGTTGTCTAAAGATGAAAAAACAACAACGTACTTGTGGAATTTGTTTGTTCTTTTTAGCCACCTCTTTGACCCCACCACTGCAGTGCATGTAAATGAAGAGAGCCTGGAAATACGAGAAATAAAGTTGAGCTTCCAGGCTATTCTTATTTACAAGAACTGAGGGGCCTATTAGGATGGCGGGCGGATCGCCACCACCGGCCCGGCGGTGGCGATCCGCCAACCATCTGTTCCTGTTTTACCCCCTGCCATATTAGTATGGCGAGGGGTATCGCGGCGGACAGAAAGACCGTCCGCCGCTTTTCCGCCGGTCGACAATCGTTACGATTGCCGGCCGGGCGGAAAAAGCCCATAATATGGCGGCGGTGCTTGATGCCTGCGGTGGGAATGCCTTTCCATGGCGGAGACTCCGCCATGGAAAGGCATGCGGGAAATTACTTTGGGGGCCCATTGCGGGCCCCCGGGGGGTGGGGGGGTGGGTGGCTGCACTGGGGGGTACCTATGGTACCCCCCTTCATTGCCATGCACAAGGTGGCAGGCACCGCGCGGTGCCTGTCACGTTGTGCATGGCAATGCACAACATGGACTTTAACATTGCGGCGGGTGCTGCTTACAGCACCGCCCGCCGCAATGTTAAAGTCGAGGATGCACCCGCCAGTGTGGCGGGCGCATCCTAATTGGCCTGGCGGGACCACCGCACCTCTGGCGGTCGGTCCCATTTTCCGTTACGGTGGCGGGCGGACAAAGTCCACCCGCCATCGTAATGGGGCCCTAAGTGAGGCATTTGCAAACCTTGGGAACATAGTCATTAATCCCTAGACAGGCGATCCCCACAGTATGAAGACCTCTGTTTTAGAGAGGCAGATAGACCAGGAAAGATGCTGAAGTTAATAGTGTTCAGATGAGTGGCAAATTGCATTTGATTTAGGGAAACTATCGCATCATGACTCCAGAGAGCTGGATAAAGAATGCCATGTTGGACTAACCTAATTCGGAGTTTGTCATATTTTCGAGGATCTTATGGCAGTATGGTACCATAAAAGTACGGCATAAATCAGGGGCGGCTCCTCCGGTATAGTGGAGGAGTGCCCCCACTGACATACCCCCAGAGATGAAAAATAAAATGGTAATGAAGTTAATTAATTACCATTTTATTTTTTGTCCATGTCCTGAATAGATTGTCGGGACAGGGACGGGGCCTGCTGAATGTCAGCAGCGGCAGGGAGAAGGGTGGGCTGTCTTTGCACTTGTTTAAAGTGTGCATGTCTTTTTGGCCGGCCGACTTGCGATGGCCAATTACACATACACACTTTAAACCTCTATAACTCAACAGTCTCAAAAACAGCTGGATTAGAGGGAGCAAAAGCCTCCAGTGCTCTTGTGAGCGCTGATAGAGGCCGCTCCCACCAATCCTGGCAATGCTCTGATGTTGGTTAACAGCACGAGGACAGCGCCAGGATTGGTTAAGAGAGTTAGCTGGGACCCTAGAGGCATGAGGGCAGAAGACCGGAATAAGGAGGACGCAGCAGCAACCATGGTAAGTATGTTTTAATTTTATTTACTTAACTGTTTTTATTTTATGAAACCATCCAACCACCATCCATTTGCCCGCCCCTCCAGTCGCCGAAGTTGGCAGCCGCCTCTCGCATGAATATTGTCTGACAAAAATACTGTTTCCTAATTATTGTTTACAATAATATCACCCCATTGAAGTTAGTGATACAAAATCTACACCCTGTGGAGTGATATTTTTGAAATAATATTTACGCTATGCTGTTTATATCAAACAAAGATTTTGTTATCGTGATTTTGATATACAGCTCTTAGGCAAGTTGAATGTTGGAAGGCTACTACTGCTTTCATTTGTTTTTAATAGTTTATTAGTGTTTGTCAATTATTTTGGTCTACTCTTTGTTTCACCAGTCTCCCTCCGCTACGAAGCAGGTCAGTGCTGTTGATGTTACTTACAGGCAAAGCCAGGCGAACCTTAGTGCAATGGAAATTGTGGCAGAAGCCAATGGTGAGTACACCAGCGCCCTCCCTTTAAATTTTGTGTAACTGTATTTATTTCTTTTACAAATCAAGCACCGCAGGCAGCCTAAAAACACACTTCCTGAATTTGCAAGTTTGCCTCACAGGAGGACATGCTTAATATGAAAGCGCCCAGAATTGGGATTGGGTGCGACTTCCGGCAGGCCGGACATCAAAGTGCTCTTCCGGCCGGAAGTAAGAAGCAGAGGCAGGGCTTTCAACTGAATGACCTCCCTGAAGGTGAGAGGTGAGCTTCCCTTGGAGTGAGTGGTGTGCCCATCTCTAAGAAGCCCTGAACATAATTGGATCGGTCTGTAAATGGTAAGGTGGGGTTTAGCACCGTAAAAGAGTGAAACAAATGTCTCTAATGCAGAATGCATTCTTCCAATGATGTCTGTTGTCGGCATCGAGTATTTGGGGGGGAAGGCAGAGAAAGAATAAAGAGGCGGAGCCGCAGAGGCATTCACAGACACTCTCAGCAGCGGGGGCACATTTACAGACACTCTCAGCAGTGGAGGCATTCACAGACACTCTCAGCAGCGGAGGCATTCACAGAAACTCTCAGCACCACGTCAGTCTCTTGCTTGTTTAATCGTCTAGTAAGACAGCTCAGTGGCTTACTCTTCCTGCTGCAGAGAACTGCGTTTAACCTTAAGAATTTGAAAACCCTTGAGTTAACCTACCATATCAGCATTCTCTTGTCGGTGGATTTAGCTCTACTGATGTGAGAAATATTTACAACTGCCCTTAGCAGCAAGAGACTGCACGTTGCGCTGTGTTCTGTATTTGGAGAAGGTGGGGTTGCAGAAAATATTCTGCTCAATGAGATGAATA
The DNA here is from genome assembly GCA_963921515.1 of Calotriton arnoldi. Lineage (NCBI taxonomy): Eukaryota > Metazoa > Chordata > Amphibia > Caudata > Salamandridae > Calotriton > Calotriton arnoldi. Next base: position 634,704 of record CAWUFW010009835.1, read on the forward strand.
GGATTGTTGAGCAGAGGCATGGCTGATGGCTATGAAAAGGAGGCGTTTCACTCGACAAAGAACCAGACGGAAGAAATACCAGCGTTGTAAAAATAGATTTTTTAGGTTAAAAAATGCTCAAGGAACAAACAGATCTGTTTTTTTCTACTAGAGCGAGTCCACCTCAAGGAGGATCCAGACAAAGTGTTCACTTGAATTGAAATTCATTGACATCTCTGTAGGTACAGATCAGAATTCAAGGACGCATTTCAGTCAGTAATTGAAATGTGAAAAGAATGAAGTGCACTTACTGGCTGGCTTACAGTACCTGCTCCCTTCTTAGAAGCGCTTCCAGTGCGTCGGCATCAGTCCTTGCAGAGATGGGCTTGTTAAGCAAGCACTGGCACAGCTAACTTGACAGCGTCGGCCCATTGCTCACGATCTTTTTAAAAATTGTAATCCCTTGGAGGTTAAGATGGACGAGGTGTGAGGACCACTGCCCTTGAACTATCATCAATCTTAGAATGCTGATCCTGATAGATCTATGGAGGATGGAGAGGCTGTGATGAGTCGAGAAGTGCTCAGCAATGGGTCGATTGGTACAGGACGCTGGAGAAAAGATAAAGAAGAAACTATTGTATTAGACAATGTTATTGTGAAGAGCACTTATATGCCCTCCTTGTGACAATGTGATAAACAAGCATTGGCAAATAGGGAGGTGTTGGAAAATGGCCCTCTCTGAAGGGTCACACCAAACATTTTGCCTTCCTCCTCCTCTTTTCGCTGAATTATAATTTTTTGCTTCACGACTCTGAGCACTTTACCACTGCTGACCAGTGCTAAAGTGCATGTGCTTTTCCACTAAACATGGTAACATTGGTGCATACACAATTGGCATATTTAGTTTAAATGCTACTAGTGAGCCTGCAGCACTGATTGTGCCACCAGTAACCTTTCAAACCTGTCTCAGGTCTGCCACTGCAGGGCCTGTGTGTGCAGTTTACTGCTACTTCAACTTGGCATTCAAAACCCTCCTGCCAAGTTTTAAACTAACCTTTTATTGTCCCTAAGCCCCCCTTGAGGTAAGCCCTATGTGGCCCAGAATGCAGGATGCTGTGTAAGTAAAAGGTAGGTGATGTACTTTTAAGTTCTCTATGTCCCGGTAGTGACAAACACCAAAATTCGTTTTTCACTACTGTGAGGCCCACTCCTCTCATAAGTTAACATTGGGAAGTCTTAATACACTTTTAAACTGTAATTCCTGATTAGAAAAAAGAAGCTTTTTCATGTTTCATATCTTTGGTAAAGTTGAATTTAACATTACTATTTTAGAAATGCCACTTTTAGAAAGTGTTGCTCGAGGGAGGCTTGGGTCCTTACGCAACCTAGATAGGACCACTTCTGTTTTTATGCAACAAGATATCTAGTTGCTTGGTTTATCAAAAGTTTAACAATGAACGAACCAACGTCTTAATTCATTAGCCCGCGTGATTTATTTAACTTTCTTTATCTTATTCAGAAAAATGTTTTATGCATTTAAAGCATGTCATCATGAAGGGCAACACAAAGGGGCCGATTCCGATTCGGGCCGGAAATCTCTCCGACCGAGCCGGACCCGGAGAGATTTCCGACCGAATCGAACCCGTGCAGCCCGACCGAACAAGTACGATGCGTCCGTATGCTATCGTACTCGAGTCGGTCGGACTCCCATTGAAGTCAATGGGAGCCGGTCGTGCAACGCGTACGCGGGCTCCCATTGCCTCAATGGGTGCGAGGCGAACAAGGGCGCCCCCTACAGCGTGTACGCGGCGAAGCGACTCACGCCGTACATGCACAGGTAGGGGGGACCCATGGGTCCCCCCTGTGTACAACTCGGGTGGCTACGCGTACTGGGGGGTCCGACTTGGACCCCCGAAGTACGGCTCCGACTGCTCTTTCGAGCCTGGCGGCGCGTGTCGGTCGGACTGCTCGCGGCGCGCATCGTACTTACCCGGCCGGGGAACGTCTCCATTGCGCGGTGCGAGTCGGTCGGTGCGGTTCGACCCGGGAACGTGTCGGTCGGAGCGGTTGGGACGCCCGAACGAGTCGGTCGGCGATTTCGCATCGTACTCGCTCGTCCGGACGCACGTACGAATCGGTCGGGAAATAGGGCTCCGAATCGGATCCGGTTAAGCCGAATCCGATTCGGAGCCCTACTGGCCGAGATCGGAATCGGCACCATAGTTTCTGAGCACATTTGAAAACAAAATACAGTATACATGAATAAAACAATTATATACATACGTGACACATACAAACTTAATAACATATTGCTTTACAAGACATGTATAACCAGTCCCTTAGTGTTAGAATTGGGGGTCTCTAGTTGGCACAGGTAGGTACTTGTGACAAATAGGGACCCTCGCCTCTAGTCAGGGTAAAGGGGTACACTCCTAAAATAACCCCTGCTCACCCCCTTGGTAGCTTGGCACGAGCAGACAGGCTTATCTCAGAGGCAGTGTGTAAAGCATTTGTGAACACATACAGTAATCTAGTGACACACTACAGATGGACACCACACAAGGTTTTATATCAAAAATAAGTATTCTTTATATATTTTTAACACAAGACCATAAACGACAAAAATCCACAATACTGTACTTACAATGGTAGTTTTAGCTTAGTTCAGTTCAGTTCTTAAGATGCGACACTTTAAGTCAATGTACCTTACGATGCGGGACGCTTCCACAACAAGCAATGTTGCAGCGATGGAAATGCGACAAAGTTCTGGTGCAAAGAAATAAAGACGTCAAGTTCTTCCTGATGCGGCACGCTTCTCCGAGGTTGCGAGAAGTCTCGACTCGATGCGTCAGCTACAGCGGCGACACCCTTGTTCAGCGATGCGACGACAGCGGCTTTGGCGGCGACCCTCTTCTCCGACGTTGCGAGACGCTTCCGCTCGATGCGACAACTGCAGCGGCGACACCCTTGTTTCGTGATGCGACGGCAGCAGCTCCGACGGCGGCACGCTTCTCCGTGGATGCGAGGCGCTTCTCTTGATGCGGTGCAATGCGACAGCTACAGCGGCGACACCCTCCTTCGGAGTTGCGACGGCAGCGGCTGCGACGGCGACACGCTTCTTCCTCGATGCGAGACTCTTCTCTTGATGCGGTGCAATGCGACAGCTACAGCGGCGACACCCTCCTTCGGAGTTGCGACGGCAGCAGCAGCGACGGCGACACGCTTCCTCTTCGTTGCGGGACGCTTCTCTCGATGCGGTGCAATACGACAGCTACAGCGGCGACACCCTCCTTCGGAGTTGCGACGGCAGCAGCAGCGACGGCGACACGCTTCTTCCTCTTGAGTCGCGCTTCCAGCTCCTTGCGACACGCAGTCCCTTCAGAAGGCCCAAAACAGCAGCAGGCACTTCCAAAGGATTCTTGGGGAGCTGGTGGTTGAAGTCTGTTGTCCCTGAGACTTCAGCAGGAGGCAAGCTCTTTTCTCAAGCCCTTGGAGATACTTTACAAGTTGAATAAAAGTGCACACAAAGTCCTTTCTCCTTCCTTTGGCAGTCAGGCAACCACTGCAGGCAGATCCCTCTAGCTTAGGGATATTCTTCTCCTCAGTTCCTTCTTGGTTCCGCTCCTCAGCAAAGGTTTCTTCTTGTTTTCCCAAAGTGATCTAATTTCCTAGGGGTCTGGGTCCCCTTTTTATACACAGTTTTCCTTTGTTCTCTGAAGGCAGAGAGGCCTCTGCCTAGTCAAAACCAGTTCTGGTCAGTCCTGGAGCACTTTGTTTTTCTGACTCCTTCTTTCCTTTCAGAATGTGGGGCAGGGTGCTCAGCCGCCCGGCAGGAGGTGGAGCCAGCATTGTGGAAGGCAGGCACAGCCCTATTCAGACCCAGGTGCAACTCCTCCCTCCACTCTGGATGCAGATCTTTCTATTCAGCCCTGTGCTGACTCACCCTGTCTCCTGTAGCCACCCCCAGCCCCTGTCACTCAATCTCCAGACAAGGAATACACAACCTAGCAGAGGCAGGCTTGGAAGTTTAGGCAAGAAAATACCCACTTTCTAAAAGTGGTATTTTCAAACACAGAATGTTAAAACCAACTTCACTAAAAGATGTATTTTATCATTCTGAGTTCAGGCATACTAAATTCGTTTTTCTACCATGTTCCCTGGGTCAGTTCTGACTATAAGGTGTAATAGTCAGTCTGCCCATTCTGGCCTATGGGGAGCAGGTAGCCTTGCAATAGTGAAAAACGAAAATGGCTGTAATTCACTATTAGGACATGCCACACACACCAGGGCATGTCCTACCTTATACTTACAATGCACCCTGCCCTAGGGCCTACTTTAGGGGTGACCAACATGCAGTAAAGGGAAGGTTTAGGGACTGGTAAGTGGGTGCACTCACCAAGTCGACATGGCAGCCCTAGGCTGCACACAGGCTCTGCGATGGCAGGCCTGAGACACATTTTACAAGCCGCTTCTGTGGGTGGCACAACCAGTGCTGCAAGCCCACCAGCGGCATTGGATTTACAAGCCCTGGGCACACTCAGTGCACTGTACTAGGGACTGACAAGTAAACCAATCATCCAATCGTGGAGTCACTAATCCATAACACAATTTACAATGGGGCGAGCATATGCACTTTAGCACTGATCAGCAGTGGTAAAGTGCCCAGAGTCATAAAACAGCCAACAACAGGTCAGAAAAAATATAGGAGGAAGGCAAAAAGTTTAGGGATGACCCTGCAAAAAGGGCCAAGTCCAACACAACCCCCTTCCAGCCAAAACGCAGGGTAGACCAATCACTACCTTGATGGGCTTCCCTGCTTTGGGCGATAGAACCTGGACCCTGGCCCACAACAGCAGGGGCATACTCCAGTTCTACGCCAATCTGAACCTATTTGGATCCCTCTGTCCATACTCTCAGGGCCCACCAAGCTAATCCATGGAGAACCCTTCTCCTCACCTGTGGACACCACCTGTGCAGCACCTAACCTTAACTTGCTCACAGGTGTGTCCCAACAGACAGCCAGCAAGCCACAGTGGCCACTGACAGTGGTCAGGGATGAGACCCAGGCCTTATGCCTCTCAGGGCTCTCAAACCTCTGTGGCGTCAGAGAGCGGGGGCAGTAGCCCCAGGTGCTTGGCACCCTTTGTCCACTCTCCCTCCTGTCAGGTCAGGTATGACATCCTGGCGCTGACCCACCAGCCCCGGGCCTATACCCGGCGGCTGGACTGGAGACTGGGGTGGGCTTTCCCACACCTGGTCCTCCTCCTTGGGGCTCTGTACCCTCCCACCTGGAGCGGTACCCCCTTCCAGAATTGTCAGGGCACCTGCGGCAGGTGTCCTGCACAATTCGCCCACCAGTTCAGGGGTTCTATCCTGCAACTGGGCGTCCAGGTCAGGGGGACACCCTGAACCTGGTCCTCCAATCTAGGGTCTAAACCCTCCAGTTGAACCGGGGTCAGAGGCGAGGACTCCCTCCCTCTGCACCCCCTTCCAGTGTACTGCCCCCTCCCATCAGGAGCGGTACCCCCTACCAGAATTGTCAGGGCACCTGTGGCAGGTGTCCTGCACAATTCGCCCACCAGTTCAGGGGTTCTATCCTGCAACTGGGATCCCAGCATAGGGTCTGTACCCTTATACTGGGCAGAGGCCAGGGGTGAGGCTGTCCTCTCCCCACCCCCTTATTGGGGTCCTGCACCCTCCCACCTGGAGCGCTGCCCCCAGAAGACAAACTGGTAGGGGCACTGTTAGCAGCTGCCCCTTCCTCCAGGTCAGGGGGACACCCTGAACCTGGCCCTCCAACCCAGGGTCTGTACCCTTAGGCTGGACCTGTGCCTGGCAACCCAGGACTTCCGGGAGGGTACACCAACCCCCCCAAAGGAAACACACTCCTCTAGAGTTGTGTAAGAACCTGCCTGGCGCACCAGGACTTCCTGGGGCGCACGCATGCCCCCCAGAGGGTAACACATCTCTCAGGTGTTGTGTGACAGTCTGCCTGGCGCAGATCTCCCAACCCCTGTCCGTCTGACAGTGTGTGAAGATCCCCCAGGACAGAAGTGGTGTCACCATGGTCATTCACTGGTGACTCAGCCCTTCTGGCTGGTCCCTGACCCACTGGTTCTTCCACTGGGGACTCTCTCCCCCTCTCACCCCTCACTCTGGACTTCTGCACCCTCCCAAGTGGAGCGGCACTGCCAGACACCAGAAACACGGGAGCTCCATTTACAGACGCTCCAGGTTCTCTAGACACTAGGAGATCCTCCTCAACAGGCGGCCCATCAGGGCAGCCTAGGCTCCCTACCTGGTGTTCCCTTAAAGAACCATCCAGGCTCTGAGACTGGGTTTCGGGCACCTCGGGACACGCAGCCCCACATTCACTCCTTCTCCACTGAGACAGGACGTGAGTCCCTACACCCCTCCCATTACCACGGGACCTAGCTGGGCTACACTGAACCTCTCCCACCACTATGGGTTGGAAGACACCTGAGCCACTCCTCTTAGGGTCACTCCCCAATGCCTCTTCAGACCCTCTGGAATCCACCAAAAGGTCCGCCTCCAATGTGAGCTCCCTGAGGTCAGAGAAGTCACACTCCAACAGGTGTTGGCATAGCTCTGGAAAACAGGGACTTACAATATGCTCTCCCACAATTGGATCACACAGTCCCCCACAGGGGTTAACCAAACTATCCTTCACCTCACCATCCAGTGCCTCGCACACGTACCCCACACCACTCTTCTGAGATTGGCAAGACAGTATCTGACTGTCTCTGTCACTCAACCCACACTCTTCTGGGCGGTCTTCACACTCACATACCAGGACTTCAACCATGGGGGAACCCCTCTCCCTGCACCTCTCATCTAGAGTCAGTAGAGTGTCCCTCCCACCACTAGGACCATGAATCCCTGCGTCAGTTTCCCTATTCCTCTCAGGGACACTGCGCACTACTGGAGCTACCTCATGTCCTTGAACCTCCTGGTGTATGTTAACCCCCTCCTTCAAGTCAGGCGCCACATCTCTGGGTGTGTGCACTACTCTCTCAGCACTGAATAACTTAATTTTGCTGCCACCATCTGAGCTGGACTCCACCTCCAACTCAGCAAAGCTCACTTCCTGAGCTGCCCAAATTTCTTTTTCTTGGGCTAAGGCCCTCTGAGCCTCATCAATCTCTCTCAGCTCTTCGTCAATTTCTCTCAGCTTCTGCTCATAAGCCAGAAGCCAGCTATCTGTTTCTGTTTCTCCCTCACTTCTAGGGAATTCCTCCTCCTCAGACTCAACTGGTAGTGTTGCCTTCCAGCGGGGTAACTCATACTGAAATAGGGATGCCTCTAGATCCTCCCTGGACCTTCTCTTCACAGGCAGCCCTCTTTCCTTGCAAAACACACGTAGCTCCTTCATTGTGTAGATAAACATGTGCCAGAAGTTGAGTTCCATTTTGCAACAACTAACCAGAGTCATGGTATCAAAAATACCTCCAGGAGGACACCATAAAACAGAAAAACAGTATGTGGTCGCGTTTGGTCTGCACTCAATAGTAGTGTTCACCAATCACTGTACATGAATCACAAATGCAAGTCCAGAATCCTCACCGCTGACCACCAATGTTAGAATTGGGGGTCTCTAGTTGGCACAGGTAGGTACTTGTGACAAATAGGGACCCTCGCCTCTAGTCAGGGTAAAGGGGTACACTCCTAAAATAACCCCTGCTCACCCCCTTGGTAGCTTGGCACGAGCAGACAGGCTTATCTCAGAGGCAGTGTGTAAAGCATTTGTGAACACATACAGTAATCTAGTGACACACTACAGATGGACACCACACAAGGTTTTATATCAAAAATAAGTATTCTTTATATATTTTTAACACAAGACCATAAACGACAAAAATCCACAATACTGTACTTACAATGGTAGTTTTAGCTTAGTTCAGTTCAGTTCTTAAGATGCGACACTTTAAGTCAATGTACCTTACGATGCGGGACGCTTCCACAACAAGCAATGTTGCAGCGATGGAAATGCGACAAAGTTCTGGTGCAAAGAAATAAAGACGTCAAGTTCTTCCTGATGCGGCACGCTTCTCCGAGGTTGCGAGAAGTCTCGACTCGATGCGTCAGCTACAGCGGCGACACCCTTGTTCAGCGATGCGACGACAGCGGCTTTGGCGGCGACCCTCTTCTCCGACGTTGCGAGACGCTTCCGCTCGATGCGACAACTGCAGCGGCGACACCCTTGTTTCGTGATGCGACGGCAGCAGCTCCGACGGCGGCACGCTTCTCCGTGGATGCGAGGCGCTTCTCTTGATGCGGTGCAATGCGACAGCTACAGCGGCGACACCCTCCTTCGGAGTTGCGACGGCAGCGGCTGCGACGGCGACACGCTTCTTCCTCGATGCGAGACTCTTCTCTTGATGCGGTGCAATGCGACAGCTACAGCGGCGACACCCTCCTTCGGAGTTGCGACGGCAGCAGCAGCGACGGCGACACGCTTCCTCTTCGTTGCGGGACGCTTCTCTCGATGCGGTGCAATACGACAGCTACAGCGGCGACACCCTCCTTCGGAGTTGCGACGGCAGCAGCAGCGACGGCGACACGCTTCTTCCTCTTGAGTCGCGCTTCCAGCTCCTTGCGACACGCAGTCCCTTCAGAAGGCCCAAAACAGCAGCAGGCACTTCCAAAGGATTCTTGGGGAGCTGGTGGTTGAAGTCTGTTGTCCCTGAGACTTCAGCAGGAGGCAAGCTCTTTTCTCAAGCCCTTGGAGATACTTTACAAGTTGAATAAAAGTGCACACAAAGTCCTTTCTCCTTCCTTTGGCAGTCAGGCAACCACTGCAGGCAGATCCCTCTAGCTTAGGGATATTCTTCTCCTCAGTTCCTTCTTGGTTCCGCTCCTCAGCAAAGGTTTCTTCTTGTTTTCCCAAAGTGATCTAATTTCCTAGGGGTCTGGGTCCCCTTTTTATACACAGTTTTCCTTTGTTCTCTGAAGGCAGAGAGGCCTCTGCCTAGTCAAAACCAGTTCTGGTCAGTCCTGGAGCACTTTGTTTTTCTGACTCCTTCTTTCCTTTCAGAATGTGGGGCAGGGTGCTCAGCCGCCCGGCAGGAGGTGGAGCCAGCATTGTGGAAGGCAGGCACAGCCCTATTCAGACCCAGGTGCAACTCCTCCCTCCACTCTGGATGCAGATCTTTCTATTCAGCCCTGTGCTGACTCACCCTGTCTCCTGTAGCCACCCCCAGCCCCTGTCACTCAATCTCCAGACAAGGAATACACAACCTAGCAGAGGCAGGCTTGGAAGTTTAGGCAAGAAAATACCCACTTTCTAAAAGTGGTATTTTCAAACACAGAATGTTAAAACCAACTTCACTAAAAGATGTATTTTATCATTCTGAGTTCAGGCATACTAAATTCGTTTTTCTACCATGTTCCCTGGGTCAGTTCTGACTATAAGGTGTAATAGTCAGTCTGCCCATTCTGGCCTATGGGGAGCAGGTAGCCTTGCAATAGTGAAAAACGAAAATGGCTGTAATTCACTATTAGGACATGCCACACACACCAGGGCATGTCCTACCTTATACTTACAATGCACCCTGCCCTAGGGCCTACTTTAGGGGTGACCAACATGCAGTAAAGGGAAGGTTTAGGGACTGGTAAGTGGGTGCACTCACCAAGTCGACATGGCAGCCCTAGGCTGCACACAGGCTCTGCGATGGCAGGCCTGAGACACATTTTACAAGCCGCTTCTGTGGGTGGCACAACCAGTGCTGCAAGCCCACCAGCGGCATTGGATTTACAAGCCCTGGGCACACTCAGTGCACTGTACTAGGGACTGACAAGTAAACCAATCATCCAATCGTGGAGTCACTAATCCATAACACAATTTACAATGGGGCGAGCATATGCACTTTAGCACTGATCAGCAGTGGTAAAGTGCCCAGAGTCATAAAACAGCCAACAACAGGTCAGAAAAAATATAGGAGGAAGGCAAAAAGTTTAGGGATGACCCTGCAAAAAGGGCCAAGTCCAACACTTAGTAACATGTAAAACACTAGGCGGAAATTTGACTTTTTAAGTGTTTTTTTTTTTCCTGCCAGTGTGTATGGCTCTGGGAGTAACAGCTTAAAGTGTTGTCTGTTGGAGAGTGGTAACAGTACAGAATCTCTCCCAAGACACGTGTTTGACTCTGGGAGCAAAAGTTTAAAGTGTTGTTGGTTGGAGAGTGGTAACAGTACAGAATCTCTCCCAAGACACTTTAAGCTTTTGCTCCCAGAGCCATACACACTGGCAGGAAAAAATAGACACTTAAAAAGTAACATTTCCGCCTAGTGTTTTACATGTTAGAAAGGGACTGGTCATACATGTCTTGTAAAGCAATATGTTATTAAGTTTGTCTATGTCACGTATGTATGTAATTGTTTTTTTCATGTACACTGTATTTTGTTTACAAATGTGCTCAGAAACTAAGGGGCCGAATCCGATTCGGGCCGGAAAACCACCCGACCGACTCGGTACGGGAATATAGTCCGACCGACACATACCGGCGTTGCCCGACCTGGGAAGTACGATGAAATGCATGTGAATCACGACCAACTCGTACGGAACTCAAGCCGAACGACCAACCCAGACGGAAACAAGCTATCCGGCCGGGAAACCACGCGAATAGAACCGACAGACACGCACCAGGAATCAACCCGAACGAAACGTACCCGCGAACTCCGACCCGCGCAGTACGATGCAATGCGTGGAAAATCAGACCGATTCGCACGGAGCCCAAGCCGTACGACCGACACGCATACAAAAGCCAGGCGAACAAACACAATACTCCGCGACCGACGCGTACGTCGCATATGAAACTTAGCAGAAACACAGCGGGAACGACTCGGAGAGGCGCGCACGAGACAACTGCAACGTCCTACTCGGTCAGAAGAACGTCTCCTACATGCACAACAATTACAAATGAAAAAATACAAAAAAAGAGGGCCAAACAAGCAATGACAAAGCCAATAAATACAGGGGGGGGGGAAATGGAACAAGGACACACCCTCAACTCCACCTACATAAAGGCCACAAATCCCTACCATGATCCTTTGCAAATTCCACTGACCTGCCAGCACAGAACACCATCAGACAGCAAACACAGACACACACACAGCTCATCAAACACAAAAGCCACACACCATTAGCACCTCAACAAATAGCACCCTCACACACACCCAGCAAAACCTACACTCACACACCCTTACTTGCACACACACACACATCAATCACCACCACCACCCATCACCATGCCCCTAAAGAAGAATCCAAAGTTCCTAGATAGTGAATTGGAAGTCATGGTAGACGAGATCCTGAGGGTAGAGCCACAGTTGTTTGGCACATTGGTCCAACAGACCCCCAAGGCGCAGTAAACCAAGATGTGGGCGAGGATCGTCGACAGGGTCAACGCACAATCACCATGTTTGTGCACAAAGGAAGACATCCAGAACAGGTGGTATGATGTGCGCAGGAGGGTCAGGGACCTACTGAAGAAGGATTACCTCCTGAGCCAGCACACCGGCAGTGGCCCTCCTGCCAAACCAGTATACCTCAGGCCCTAGGAGGAGAAGGTGCGGGCCATCCTACCTCCAGTGGACTATCAAACATCCCAGAGCCTGGTGAGTACACAACTAATATACACAATATTGTGTGACAATACACACACATCACTGTCAAGGGGATAGTCAAACCATGCACCCCTAGCAAATCCACAGCAACCAAAAGATAATCATCCCAAGATGTGTATGTTAGTCAGATAAACACAATACATGCCATGTCATAGTGATATGTAACTGTGTCATGACATGTACAAACCCAATAACAAATAGAGCTAGGCAGTGCCACAAATCTAACCAACAAACACTGTCAGATATTTAGCCACCACTAGAACACCACCTCACAGGGAAGCTCACTCAAAGGAAGGAATCCTGTGTATGCTGGTGAAGTCAGTGTAGCCAAGAGCATGATGGGACTCGTAGTAACAGATAATGGGCAGCCTCACATTTGGACCATCAACACCACTCTGAACCATGCTCACATCACAGGGAGTGGATAAGGACTGACAAGATGGCTGACACTGGGTACTGCTCTGGGGAGCACAAGGCCCTGCTGGGAACTGTGCAACAACAAACAGCAGAACACCACTGCCTGACATCCTGAAAGCCAACTTGCACTCCCTGCAATGCAAGCACGTTGCATGGTGGGACATCTGGCTGGGTGGGAAGGAGGACTGACAGCACTGACCATAGTTACAAGCAGCTCTCCTCACACACCCCCTCAACACAAACTCCACATAACCCACCTGGGAGAATGCAATGCCTCACACTCCAAATGAAGATCCCACAAAGAACCACCACCCTGGGTAATGCTGTGTGATGCACAGGGACACTCTTGGGACTTGTAGCCAAACAAACGCCAGGACAACACTGTCAGCCTTCCTGTCAGCACAGGCACACTACCCCACAGGGAAGCAGAGTCAAAAGGAAGGAAGTATGGGCATGCTGGGAAGGGGGGGTGTAGGCAATCAAAATCACAAATAGAGAGACTAGGGAAAGAAAAACCTCCTCTGACTCCCCTACCATCAATGAAAACTCACTTAACAGAGAAGGACTATAACCAAAACCCCTCCTTATGCTACAACTGTGAGAGCGGCGATATAGACAGCGTTTTTACTATCAATATTACAAAATAACTACCAGAGGATGAAATACATAAGAAGGAAAACAAACAGGGAAAGACAGCACTTGTCTTAATACTGCCCTCACACACTTTGCAGTGTCATGCTTCATCATAGGGCCGCATCTGACGTCTTGGTGCAGACCAACACCAAAGACGGAGCGCAATTATTTTAAATGTCTACGAGAAGACAAAAGTGGTGAGGGTACAGAAAAGGTGACAAAACAATACACCTAGATAAACCCACAATAAAGGGATATAAAGGAAAAAGTGTTCCCTTTAGAAGGGACCAAAGAGTGCAGACACACACAATTAAAACAACCTAGGGGGAAACTGCCACCAGTCTTTATTCAAGTAACCCCTTGGTAGTATTAAAAACCACACGGCGGGATATTAGGGGAGGTAAAGGCCCCTGTCTCCCTACTGCATTAACCAACATGTTTCTGCCATTGATTCTCGCCCAACAGGGTCGTACTGGCATTCATCAGGGTGTAGGTCCCATGTTACCAGGTCTTCACCCCCAATTCGGAGTTGTTACCTTACTTCCACAGGTTACAAAATCCTGTCAGATAAACCCCTCTGGGAAATTTCCGAGAGGGAACAGATTCACGGGTTTATAAGAAAATCTCCCAACCCGGGACCTTCGTGGGGCCGTGTTCTTAAAGTCACACTTACTCCAAAGAACCGTGATGCTTCTATCCCTCACTTAGGTCCTCCGTCGACATCACAGGGAGTGGATAAGGACTGACAAGATGGCTGACACTGGGTACTGCTCTGGGGAGCACAAGGCCCTGCTGGGAACTGTGCAACAACAAACAGCAGAACACCACTGCCTGACATCCTGAAAGCCAACTTGCACTCCCTGCAATGCAAGCACGTTGCATGGTGGGATATCTGGCTGGGTGGGAAGGAGGACTGACAGCACTGACCATAGTTACAAGCAGCTCTCCTCACACACCCCCTCAACACAAACTCCACATAACCCACCTGGGAGAATGCATTGCCTCACACACCAAATGAAGATCCCACAAAGAACCACCACCCTGGGTAATGCTGTGTGAAGCACAGGGACACTCTTGGGACTTGTAGCCAAACAAACGCCAGGACAACACTGTCAGCCTTCCTGTCAGCACAGGCACACTACCCCACAGGGAAGCAGAGTCAAAAGGAAGGAAGTACGGGCATGCTGGGAAGGGGGGTGTAGGCAATAGCATGATGGGAGTTATAGTCACAGATATTGCTCACCCTCACAATTGGCCCATCAACACCACTCTGAACCATGCTCACATCACAGGGAGTGGATAAGGACTGACAAGATGGCTGACACTGGGTACTGCTGTGGGGAGCACAAGGCCCTGCTGGGAACTGGGCACCAACAAACAACAGGACCACACTGTAAGCCATCTTGCCATTGCTGTCACACTCACACACAGTGAAGTCCACTCAAAAGGACGGAAGTACAGGCATGCTGGGAAGGGGGTGTAGGCAATAGCATGATGGGAGTTGTAGTCACAGAAATTGTTCACCCTCACAATTGGCCCATCAACACCACTCTGAACCATGCTCACATCACAGGGAGTGGATAAGGACTGACAAGATGGCTGACACTGGGTACTGCTGTGGGGAGCACAAGGCCCTGCTGGGAACTGTGCAACAACGAACAGCAAGACACCACTGAATGACATCCTGAGAGTCAACCTGAACCCACTACAAGGGTGGCATGCTTCATGGTGGGATAACTGGGCTAGGTGGAGAAGGATGGCCGGATGTCCACCAAATACAACCAATGCTGGCCATGCACACACCTCAACATTCACATTGAAATGCCCCAGGTATGCAGGACAATGTGCTACACCAATATCAACCTCTTACTGTGACAACTTAGGACAATGCAATGTACATGCCCGCATCCAGAGGTACAGTCACAACTGTCAGGTGTGTGAACCATTGATGCCTGTAGAAACATAACATACAATGTGTGTCTCTTCCAAATACAGGTGATGATGGGGACACAGCAGCAGGCGAGGAGGAGTCCCTGTCCCAGGCTCCGGGGGACACTGAGCTCACTGGTGTGGAACAGCCTCTGCCCTCCTCGGATGGCGAAGACCTACCTGGCACCTCCGGTGTGAGTCATCATGCAGCACCAGCAGGACCAACATCTGCACCCCCTGCACCCACCCCTCCAACAACTGCCAACACACAGACCACCCCCGCCGACACGGACAGACCAAGGACCACCGATGACAACAGCACAGGGCCTCAGGCCCACCGTGGAGCAACGGACAACAACACCACTAACAACCCCCAAGGGGGCCTCGGGTCACCTGTGCGTGCCACCGCAGGTCCTGCACGTGTCGCCAGGGGTGGTGGGAGGGGTGGTAGACATAGGTCGCTGCTTGCAGAGGGGTCTGGACTGCATGATGACCCACAACTGGCACGCATCGCTGATGCATACCAGAATAGCACCGGAGAGGTCAGACAGGTAGTGGGGATCCTCAAGGACATACAACAGCAGCAGGCTGCCCATCATGCCCGCTTGGACTCCCACATGTCCCGTGTGGAGACACACATGTCTCGCATGGAGTCCAAGTGGGACACATTGCAAGAATTCACAGCGGTGCATAGGGACATATTGACATGCCTCCGCCAGATTAGCACCAACATGGCCACACCTTCCTGTGTGCCCTCAACATCTGGTGCTGCAACAACTGACACTGCCACAGGGAGGGAGGAGGACTCTGGCGGAGAGTCCCCTGCACAGCAGCAGCCTGCACGTGAGGGTCCCCCCCAAAGAAGAGGGGTCGTCCGAGGAAGGAAAACTGAGAGGTTGATGGCCACGTACATCCCCCAGGAAGCCAACACCTGTTCCAGAAATTCTCCTTTGTGTGCAAACTTTTCACCCTGTCGAATGCAACACAACTCTCCCACATGACATGGGGAGTCCAAGTTGGTCTAATGTATCATATGACTGTGGACTTCACTCAGGACATTTCTGCTACCAAGACTTGCAACTCATCTGGGAACTTTGGATCACAATCCCAATGTACAGCACCCACCATCCTGTGCACTATACACACACACATTTCTGTAAATAAAATCACTAGTACACCATACTTGCCTCTGTTGTTATTCAAATGTGGATACTGTTATGGTGATGATGATCTGCTAAATTACACTGTGTATGCTAACTGCTACAGCAAGTACAACACCGTCATGTGAGTCATGGTGACGTGACACATATGAGGGAGACACACCACTAGGGCTACACAACACAGAGACACCAGGGCCATCGGACTCATCGCCTACAGTGATGTTGCCAGGAAATACTGTGGAATGCACAGACACCACACCTATTCAGAGTCTGTGTCAACTAGCCCACAGGTGCAGTAAGCAAATGTCAGTCAGATGTGTGACCACAGACAACGCACATCCCAAAGTGAAGCACAGGTTTATTACACATTTGCAACATGTTGTTTCCAATACAAATGCAAGGTAATCCCACGTGGCAGTGGCCACAAAGTCAACAAGTGCAGAAGATATGAAGTCCAGGGGTGTGTGGCACATCACCTGTAGGGAAACTACTGCTGCCACCCTGAAAGCTGAATCATGGTGTCGGGGGATCCAAGTTGACCAAAGTACTCAGTAAGCACCCTGTGAAGGACAGACATGACACACAGTTAAAACCACTGAAGAACAGGACAGAACTGCAATACTCATGCCCAATACATGTCACAAGACAACTACACAAAACCAAGTTAGCATGTCAAAACTGTTGGGGAGTACAGACTACCTGTAAGGACACATTGCTGCACGCATCCAGTCAAGTAGCACATGGCCACACTCAAACAGCACCAGAGCACCACCCACACATATCATGCAAACTCACATCATTCACATTACATCTCCCTGGATACTCACATTCAGCTGAAGAAGTTAGTGATGAGCTGTGTGCGGACATCACCATCATCATCATCATCATCACTGGCATCGTGGTCCAGGCCAGGATCCTCCACAGGTGGCGGACGTTGGTCATCGTCATCCAGGATGAGAGGCAACTCCTTCCGCACTGCCAGGTTGTGTAGCATGCAGCAGACGATGACAATCTTGCACACCTTTGCTGGGGCATACGGGAGGGCCCCTCCTGTCTTGTCCAGGCAGTAGAAGCGGCTCTTCAGGAGACCAAATGTCCGCTCGATCACTCTCCTGGTCCGACCATGTGCCTCATTGTAGCGCATCTGGGCTGGTGTCACAGGGTTCCTGAGGGGTGTCAGCAACCACGGCATGTTGGGGTATCCGGAGTCACCTACGGACAGACAATTGCACATTAGCTGAGTTGGAAAAGTGGGCGGAATACTACAGAGTAGAACACACACAATGGTACAAAGTCAGTACACACCGACAAGCCAGGCACGATGGTTCTGCATCTGTGCCATCATCCTCGGGATGCGACTACTCCTCATCACGTAGGCATCGTGTGCTGAACCAGGGAAACGGGCACACACATGTGAGATGCTCATATCTGCAAGACATACCACCAGAGCATTGATCGAATGGTAATGTTTCCGGTTCCGGTATGCCTGCTCATGTGCCTGTGGTGGTACCAAAGCCACATGTGTCCCATCAATGGAGCCAATGACATGTGGCATCCTCCCTAGGGCATAGAAGTCACTCTTGACGTCAGTGAGTTGTTGACGTGTAGGGAAATAGATGTACTGGTTCAGGCATCTCAACATTGCCTCCAAAACATCGCGTAGCACACGGCTGAACATAGTCTGTGACATTCCTCCGGCAGTCGCCACAGTGTGTTGAAAGGTACTGGTGGCAAAGAAGTGTAGGGCTGCCATTACCTTCACCTTGGGGGTCAGCGACGTAGGGTATGGCCGGCCAGGTTGCAAATGTGGTGCCAAGCGCACTGCCAAATCCTCAATCAGCTGCCTGGTGAAGCGGTATCGTCGGATGCTGTCACGTTCCACCATCGTTGCCAGGTCAGGGAATGGTCTATGGACAGCTGGAGCCCTGCAGTGCATAGGTTGGAGAAAGAAAGATTGTCAGTCACCCCACATATGTGCCATTCACCATACTCAATTTCACATGATACATCATTACGAGACACAAGTACATGATGTGTGTGCCGTTCTGTTCGGACATAACTCGCACCTACATGGCCATCATCTAACTTCTCAGTACAACATGTGTGGACAACAGGTTCCAGGTTGTGCTATGGGAAACCATTAGGCTGTGTCACAGTACCCATTTACTGCTGTCACGTTCCACACACACACCACAGTGACATGTCTGGACAGATGCGCCACAGGCATCACAGCTCATTGACAGGTAGATTCCCAGTGACCCTGCCTTGCCACATGGACACTGGCATGACATGGCGTATCATGTACACGTCAGAAAAACAAACATGACTCCCACAGGTAGTGGCCCCTGTCGCCTCCGCAGGACAGACATGGACGCCAGTGACGGACAACATCAAAGTCCATGCACAAACAACGTTGATGTAGAGACTGTCTCCCATCGTGCACATGGAATCAGAGACATCGGAAACACAACATGCACACAGACTGTGGAGGGACATCACTATTGTGGCAATGGGTCACCCTGTGACGTACATGCCTTCCCCCATGGGACCCTGGGGGTATATGACATGTCATACACATACACAACCTGGAAATGTGACCATGCCACATGCTCCGAAATGAACTGTTGCACATCACAGTGGTCATGTGCACAACACACAAAGGACCCTGTCCCCATGAACACATGCACAGCCTGGGTGTGGCTGCCCACAAGTGCCACCACAGAAACCACATGTTAACCCCCATACACAGAAAAGGTAATGCAGCCTTACATGCCTTAGGAAACAGTGTGGACTGGGTGTGGTGTTGTAGGTGTGCCCCTGAGTCTCTGGCAGGTATATGTGGCTGGCATACGTTCACCAGTGACAAGCATGGTGACATATGCGACTGACCTGTACAGCTACGCGTTGTACAGCAATGGACCGATCGGTGTGCCCGGCCGGCCCATTGCATCTTATGTGAGCGGGTACGCGTTGTACAACAATGGACCAATCGGTGTGCCCAGCCGGCCCATTGCATCTGTTGTGAGCGGGTACGCGTTGTACAGCAATGGACCGATCGGTGTGCCCGGCCGACCCATTGCATCTGTTGGGAGCGGGTACGCGTTGTATCCCGACATACGCGTTGTACAGCAATGGACCGATCGGTGTGCCCGGCCGGCCCATTGCATCTGTTGTGAGCGGGTACGCGTTGTACAGCAATGGACCGATCGGTGTGCCCGGCCGGCCCATTGCATCTGTTGGGAGCGGGTACGCGTTGTACAGCAATGGACCGATCGGTGTGCCCGGCCGGCCCATTGCATCTGTTGGGAGCGGGTACGCGTTGTACAGCAATGGACCGATCGGTGTGCCCGGCCGGCCCATTGCATCCGTTGGGAGCGGGTACGCGTTGTACAGCAATGGACCGATCGGTGTGCCCGGCCGGCCCATTGCATCTGTTGGGAGCGGGTAGGCGTTGTACAGCAATGGACCGATCGGTGTGCCCGGCCGGCCCATTGCATCTGTTGTGAGCGGGTACGCGTTGTACAGCAATGGACCGATCGGTGTGCCCGGCCGGCCCATTGCATCTGTTGGGAGCGGGTACGCGTTGTACAGCAATGGACCGATCGGTGTGCCCGGCCGGCCCATTGCATCTGTTGGGAGCAGGTACGCGTTGTACAGCAATGGACCGATCGGTGTGCCCGGCCGGCCCATTGCATCTGTTGGGAGCGGGTACGCGTTGTACAGCAATGGACCGATCGGTGTGCCCGGCCGGCCCATTGCATCTGTTGTGAGCGGGTACGCGTTGTACAGCAATGGACCGATCGGTGTGCCCGGCCGGCCCATTGCATCTGTTGTGAGCGGGTACGCGTTGTACAGCAATGGACCGATCGGTGTGCCCGGCCGGCCCATTGCATCTGTTGTGAGCGGGTACGCGTTGTATCCCGACATACGCGTTGTACAGCAATGGACCGAACGGTGCGCACGCGTTGGATGGGGCCTGGCATGGCAACGGACGGCTATTCGAAGCTTCAACAAGTCTGATGCAGTGAATTCAGTTGGCCAGCCACAACAATGTTGCAAAATCATGGGTGTCATGAACTTGGATTTTTGAAGGATGCTGTGGGCGTGTATTAGTGCTGCTATTCCATGGATTGGTCAGATTCAGAAGATGCAAACGACTTGGACCTATCACTTTGGACACATGGGACAGTATCTGCCTCTGCAGCACACATATAATGCTGGCTGTTCCCCTGAGAGCTCACTTGCCTGCACTACCTCCAGGACGACATCTGCCACCAACACTGCTGCTGTCTCTGCATCCTCTGGCTACTGCAATGGCACGTACTGTGGAGAGAGCCCCAGCCTTCAGCCTTGAGGAGAACCAGGCCCTGCTGGACATCCTTCTTCCACAGTACAGCAAGCTGTATGGGAAACCATGGGAGCAGGTGAGTGTGCTGTCCACTGCCTTACTAATTTTGCATGTTGTCTGACAAGCAGGACTTACAGTGTGCACACCACGGGCTAGCATGCTCACTGAGTAGTTCTGACCCCCCAAAGTGTGTAGTTACATGCACTGAACAGGTACAGTGCAGTAACAGTGCATTCCAACAAGGTTTACTTCCCATGCAATGATACCATGTAGTAACTGCTGGCAAACTGTTCATAGCCATCGTTGCACTGCCTGTGTACATCATGTGCCCCAGTGATTGAGACATGTATATCCAACTGTGTGATGCACGTATATGTTGCATGTGTAGTAACGGCATTTTCACTTTGTCATCCTCACAGGTTGACGCCCACCAGAAGCAGGAAATCTGGCTGACCATCGCCTGGGCAGTAAGATCCGTGGGGGACTACAAGCGCCGGATCCGCAACTGCCAGAAGAGGTGGCAGGACCTTCGAGGCTGGACCCGGAGGATCGCAAGGGTCCAGCTGAAGCTGTCGCCTCCTCGCAGGAGGGGCGGACACCGGACCCTGACCCCCCACATGCTCAGGATCCTGGCGGTGGTCTTCCCTGACCTGGATGGGCAGCTGAAGGCCAGACAGCAGCAAGGAGAGGGTGAGTCCATGACAGCACTGTGCACTTTGTCTGACATGCTATGTGCCCTCCTCTGGCCTGGTTAAACTTCCACAGTACATCAGTCTTGTGGTCCAGGACCCATGTCCCTCTATTGTGACATGCCCACTCCTCATCTGATACGCATATGTGTGGCCCTTACAGTCAGGAAATTGTGTCACTTGGGGACTGTGTCATTGCATTTTGCTTTGCTCAAGGTGGGTGACAGCATTTGTTCCGGTGACTATGTTGTGGGATTCATGGGTGGGTCAATTGCTTACACAATGCCCAAGTTCTGACATGTAATCTGGGTGTAACTTTGATATGTGGTCCACTTGCTGATCTGATTCACCACATGTCCCTGGGGTATTTGGCACACCCCCATGCTGCGGGTGGGAAGAATGTTTGGGCCTCAGGAGTATGTATATCAAGTGTGTCACACATGCTTAGACACCTGCCTACTGTCCAGGACTCATCCCTCTTACAGGTGGAGCTGGACAGTCATGCCTACTCCGGGGCATACAATAGACTCTGTACTCCCACTCCCGTGGATCATCTGACATGTTGTGATCAGTGACATGTTCCCTCAGGTGTCTGCCTCTGTGTCATTGTGCTGTGGCTTCGTTGTCAGGACTACTGGTATGTTTGTCGGTTAGGGTTCAGCATGCCATCTGAGATGTGACCATGAGAGACGATACTTCTGTGACTTATAGATGTTTGATCACTTGACTGTGCACACAGGTGTATGCGACTGTGACTTTCAGGCAGCTGTTATTCATTCACAGCACACTGTGAGGTGCTCAGGTTCTGAGAGTTGTGTTTCATGTCCCCCATATGTCCAATTGGCATGACGTGGACAAATACTAGTTCAGATGATGTGGTGTGTGGGGGATGGACATGTGCACTTGTCAGTTACATAACTTGCATTCCCCATGTCCTAGGATTGTGACACAGTGCAGACTGTTGTTGGCTGGCTGCCATTGCCATGTGACTGGAGACAGTGATGTATGACTTTGCACGCATGCCTGTGTCATGGCATTACACTTCCTAAGAGTGATCCTGCAGGGGAGTGACATGTGCAACATGCACTCCATTGTGGCATGGACTATCCGGACATGGGTGCATCATGGTGTCTGGTGCTGGTATGCATCACATGCATTCCTAATTAGAATCTGGCCATCCCTTCATCCGGACACCTGCACTGACTCAGTGGCAAGAGATGTGATGTGTGCATGTTCACATACTTCACCGTGTTCCCTGCAATGTCCAACAACTGTGTAGGTGGTGCATGTGTCCACACTGGGGTCTTACCATCAGACAGGCACCAGACAGATGGGTGCAAGGGCAGGAGGGGTGTGAGTCCCATGGTTGACCATCAGACTGACAATTGGCTTCTCCAAATCTGTGTGAGGAGTTTTGGCAATGTTCAACTAAGGATGCCAGGGCTGGCTCTGTAAGTGCTGTACTTACTGTGGTGTGTGCGGTCAGTGCAGGTGACTGATGTTTGTCTGTTTCCCTAATTGTTTGCAGATACATCCACGGCCACAGGAGGGGACAGCTCCACGGACCAGGAGGAGCAGCGGAGCCAGTCTGGGTCGCATCCGACGAGCGGTCAGAGGGACCCAGTGGCACGGAGGGCAAGGGGAGCCACACCGAGGAGTCCTCAGCACCATCCACCTCAGCTGAGGACCACAGCAGCTCGGAGGATGACTCCCTTGTGGAGGCGGGTGTCAGCAGCCACCACACCCCCGCTAGTCTGTCTGGCCCCACCACCACCACCACCAGCACCGCCCTCCCATTGGCTCCAATTCCAGAGGTCCATGGAGGCTCCCGTGTTCGGGAGCGTGTCTCCTTAGTGCCAGGCACCGCACCCCCTGCCCCTGTGTCCCCTGCTGCCCTGAGTGAGGAGTCTGTGTACCTACTTCGGCAGCTCCATGTAGGGCAGACAGCAATGCTGAGTGTCCTCCATGCACACACCACTCTGTTGACACAGCTGGTGTCGTTCATGGAGGGCATCTCGACGGGTATGTCTGCCCTACAGAGGAGCAATAAGTCCATGGACTCCTCCCTGACGGCAGCAGTGTCCCTCCTCCAACAGTCCCTCCCACCTCCTACCTCTGCCCCATCCACACTTCCTGGCACCCTACCTGTCCAAAGCACATGCACACCTGCACAATCACCCAAACACACAGACATGAGCAGCACAGACACACCCAAAAGAAAGGCAAGACGTGCACACAAGCATCCTCAGGGGACAGATACCACACACACAGGGGATGGGGAACAGACACACACACAGGCATCCACAGTCACTCCGCAGTATCCAAATCCTCTCCCTCCGAGACCCCTTCCCTTGCCTCACCTGCAACCCCACCTACACAGCAGGTCTTCCTCTGTGACCTCGGCCTCTTCCCCTCCGATCCTACAGATCCGGCATACCGGGGGAAGAGGAAGTCCACCCACACAGAGGGGAGTGCCCCTCGTCCCCGGACACCCTCCCCCAGGCGCAGGCAGACTAAGGACCCCATTCGGAAGTCCCCCCGGACCAGGAAGGGCAAGACCCCACCACCACCACCACGCAGCTCCACCACCCAGTCTCTCTCCTCCATCCCCCACGCCACCACTCCACAGTTCCACCGCCACACCCTGCCCCAGATTCCCCCACACACCGATACCGCATCCCCAAACTGCTTAGGCCCTCCCCCTGCCACTTGCTCTTCCACCCCCAACCCAGACGCTCAGCCTGTTTGTGCCACTGGTGTGGAGACCGGGTCCCCCCTCTGTCCTGCCCACCTCATCTGCCCCCCTTCCACTCCCTTGGAGGCATGCACTGCAGTGGAGTCCACAACCACCCCGTCTGACTCGGGCACTGCAGTGGGGACCCAGTCCACTCCATCAGACCAGCCCACTGCAGTGGTTGCAGCACCAACACCATCTGACTTGTGCCCTACAGTGGTGCCGGCCCCCCTGAGTCAGACACCTCCACTGCAGTTGCCGGTGACACTCCTGCACCCACCACCCCTTCACTGCCTCACTCTGGCATCCCCTGATCCTGTCCCTGCGGTGCCTGGCCTGCCCCTTGTATGCCCCTCCAAGGGGGATGTCCCCTGTCCCTACCAGTGCAGGCAAGCAATGGGTGACAAGTTGTCACATATCACCCTGTTGGGACTGTGTATTTGGACTGGCCATTGGCCTTAGTTTAATTTGGACTTCTGATTTTTTATTGACATTTGCTGAATAAAGCCTATTTTTGTTTACTTGTGGTTTTTCTTTTGATGTACATGATGTAGATGAGTATCATCATGCATTTGCAGTTGTAATAGTGTTCAGATCAGGAAAATGAAGTGTTGCAGTGATGGACTCCATGTGGTCCATGGGATATGTGTCCTGTTGTAGTCTGGATCTATGGCATCCTCTTCTGCAGTCTGAGGGTGTGATGCTCAGCATATGTCACAGGGATGTACGTTTTGCATTTGTAAATTAACATCTTTGTCTTACAGTGATGCACATCTGGTGGGCTTACCACTGTTCAATGTTTCTATTTCCCTGACTGTGTGCCCATCTCCACTGGACATGCAGTTTAGCACACCAATGTTGAAGGACTCATCAGTGTATACAGTGCACCTTGCTTGACACGTGTTTTGGGTGTATGCAGATGACTGACGTGACACTCCCGTACCCAGGCTGATGTGAGCAGAGCCTTCAGTGTGTTGTAGTTGTTGACTCACTGACCGAGTGTTCTGCCGACATGTTTGAGTCGTGCACAGACAAGGTTTGGCACAGCGGACCTTCCACAGCAGTGGAGTGCCCTCATGGCAGTGTGTAATCCCGTGACATTGCCTGGGCCCGTGTTTTGTGTTGTGTAAGCATGTCTGTGCGTGTACCCTTCCCTTTTCCTACACAGGCTGTGTCCCTACGGATGTTCCTGTTTCTGATGCTTGCTGAGTTGTTCTGTGTTCATCCAGCATCTTGGACCTGGTTACTCCGGGATGTGGGTGCATGGCAAACTAAGGTTCATCAGGTTGTCATCCCAGGTTGTCTTTGTTGTCAGGGCTGGGGATGTGGGCAAACGCAGATGGGACACATTCAGGATTCCCCTTGGCACTTGTTGGTTACACATGTCATGTAATTTACAGTCTGTGGTAGCTTTC
Organism: Calotriton arnoldi; assembly: GCA_963921515.1. Classification (NCBI taxonomy): domain Eukaryota; kingdom Metazoa; phylum Chordata; class Amphibia; order Caudata; family Salamandridae; genus Calotriton; species Calotriton arnoldi. The sequence continues at coordinate 659,653 of CAWUFW010009835.1, forward strand.
AGTGATTGTGACACGTTGTGTGTGTGACTGCTGCCACTCCTCAGGGTCAGAGCTGCAATGTTGGAAGTTGTGTACGTGTGTTCTTTGTGTGTCACCTTGTCTTCTTCATTGGTGTGTGACTATGGCCGGGATCCCATTGATTGTGGTGGATTTCACGTCATGCCCATGTACCGCGTAGTGTGCAGTGTGTCAGACATTCACGAGTCTTGTTGACTGGCCATGTGTGATGGGTTTCTGCACCTTAGTTCCCACCACCACCCCTGGGATTGTCATGGGTGCATGTGCAATGTCACCAGTCCATGTGAGCTTCACTGCTGCACATTGGTGGAGATCAAGGTGTGTGGTGTTGAGTGTGTGCAAATGTGAGTTGTTGCACGGCTAGACCCCTACCTCCATATTGGCCATGGCTGGCAGGCCGTGCTGATTGATTTGTGCTTGTGTAGGTGTGATGGTAGTTTGTTGCTCAGGACACATGACTGTGGTACAGTGTGAACGACATCTAGCTTTGTCATCACAGTGGGATTGTCCTGCAGGCTAGTGTCAGCACAATGTGGGGTCCCTGGGGGTAGTGCTGTGGTGGGTCTGTCTCTTGCTGTGTTAGTTGCTGTTCCTACAAGCTTGTGTGACATGTGTAATTTGGGCTCCATCTCATCTAACAATGCCTCTTTGCCCACATAGGGGAATCCGATCCATGAGTAACTTTTGTATGGCACTGTATACACATCTGTGTAATTGGAATTCAGGCCTCCTCATGTGTTGTGTGGTTGCCTGGGGACACTGGCACACACCCCCATCACCTGTTGTGTTTGATATGCAGTGTGAGTCTGCCTGTTTGTGTTTGTGCATTTGCACCACTGCATTGGCATATCTTGAGTGTGCCATTGGCTGTATGTTGTTTGGTGGCTTTCCCCTGCTGTCCCTGGGACTCCTAGGTCATCAGTCAGCACAATAATCATGGTTTGTATGTCCCATTGCTGCCATGGTATGGTATTTGTTCACCTGACATCTACAGTCTCCACAGGATATCTACATTTGTGTGTCCATTGGTGCAGATATGTGGGTCTGCATTATGATGGTCACTTCTGTCATTGTGTTATTTGTGAATGTTGACAATGTGAGCCCCCATGGGTGATGTTTGTATGCACATGGCCAAAACGATGTTTTATTGCCACTGCACTGTTTGCCTCACCCAATCTATGTTGCTATGGGACTCAAGCACTACTATGCCACTGATGTGTTTGTTGTTGTGTGACCAGGAATCATCCATGCAGTTTGGGCAGCTTTTAACCTGACTACACTTCCCTTTTGGTCACTGTGGTGATGGGGCTTTGGGCCCCATTGCCACACTGTTCAAAATGTGCATCAGCTATGGACCCCACACCTACCTTTTGGTCACTGAGGTGATGGGGCTTTAGGCCCCATTGCCACACTGTTCAAAAGGTGCATCAGCTATGGACCCCACACCTACCTTTTGGTCACTGTGGTGATGGGGCTTTGGGCCCCATTGCCACACTGTTCAAAAGGTGCATCAGCTATGGACCCCACACCTACCTTTTGGTCACTGTGGTGATGGGGCTTTGGGCCCCATTGCCACACTGTTCAAAAGGTGCATCAACTATGGACCCCACACTTCCCTTTTGGTCACTGTGGTGATGGGGCTTTGGGCCCCATTGCCACACTGTTCAAAATGTGCATCAGCTATGGACCCCACATCTACCTTGTGGTCACTGTGGTGATGGGGCTTTGGGCCCTATTGCCACACTGTTCAAAATGTGCATCAGCTATGGACCCCACACCTACCTTGTGGTCACTGTGGTGATGGGGCTTTGGGCCCCATTGCCACACTGTTCAAAACGTGCATCAGCTATGGACCCCACACTTACCTTTTGGTCGCTGTAGTGATGGGGTGTTCAACCCCATTGCCACAGTGGCCATGGTCGGCTTGCATTGTGGAGGCCACACACATTTATGTGTGACACATGTGCTAGGGGGTCACATTGTATGTTCAATGTCATGTTCAGTGTTTGACACAGACTACACACGCTTGTCATGGTGTTGGGGGATGTAATTTTCAGACATTCCTTATGTGGGAGTATGCTGGTTGTGTCATGCATTACCCGTCCTATGAGTAGGGGTGGAGGTAGTGGCAGGCATCCATCCCCCTAAGGGTGGGGATGGTAGTAGTGACAGGCATCCAGGCCCCCCTGAGTAGGGGTGGTGGTAGTGGTAGGCATCCAGGCCCCCCTGAGTAGGGGTGGTGGTAGTGGTAGGCATCCATCCCCCTAAGGGTGGGGATGGTAGTAGTAACAGGCATCCAGCCCCCCTGAGTGGGGTGGTGGAAGTGGCAGGCATCCAGCCCCCCTGAGTAGGGGTGGTGGTAGTGGTAGGCATCCAGCCCCTAAGGGTGGGGATGGTAGTAGTGACAGGCATCCAGCCCCCTGAGTGGGGTGGTGGTAGTGGCAGGCATCCAGCCCCCCTGAGTAGGGGTGGTGGTAGTGGTAGGCATCCAGCCCCCTAAGGGTGGGGATGGTAGTAGTGACAGGCATCCAGGCCCCCATGAGTAGGGGTGGTGGTAGTGGCAGGCATCCAGCCCCCCTGAGTAGGGGTGGTGGTAGTGGCAGGCATCCAGCCCCTAAGGGTGGGGATGGTAGTAGTGACAGGCATCCAGGCCCCCTGAGTGGGGTGGTGGTAGTGGCAGGCATCCAGCCCCCTGAGTAGGGGTGGTGGTAGTGGCAGGCATCCAGCCCCCCTGAGTAGGCGTGGTGGTAGTGACAGGCATCCAGGCCCCCTTAGTAGGGGTGATGGTAGTGGTAGGCATCCAGGCCCCCTGAGTAGGGATGGTGGTAGTGGTAGGCATCCATCCCCCTAAGGGTGGGGATGGTAGTAGTGACAGGCATCCAGGCCCCCATGAGTAGGGGTGGTGGTAGTGGCAGGCATCCAGCCCCCTGAGTAGGGGTGGTGGTAGTGACAGGCATCCAGGCCCCCTGAGTGGGGTGGTGGTAGTGGCAGGCATCCAGCCCCCTGAGTAGGGGTGGTGGTAGTGGCAGGCATCCAGCCCCCTGAGTAGGGGTGGTGGTAGTGGTAGGCATCCAGGCCCCCTGAGTAGGGGTGGTGGTAGTGGTAGGCATCCATCCCCCTAAGGGTGGGGATGGTAGTAGTGACAGGCATCCAGGCCCCCATGAGTAGGGGTGGTGGTAGTGGCAGGCATCCAGCCCCCCTGAGTAGGGGTGGTGGTAGTGACAGGCATCCAGGCCCCCTGAGTAGGGGTGGTGGTAGTGGTAGGCATCCAGGCCACCCTGAGTAGGGGTGGTGGTAGTGGTAGGCATCCATCCCCCTAAGGGTGGGGATGGTAGTAGTGACAGGCATCCAGGCCCCCATGAGTAGGGGTGGTGGTAGTGGTAGGCATCCAGGCCCCCCTGAGTAGGGGTGGTGGTAGTGGTAGGCATCCATCCCCTAAGGGTGGGGATGGTAGTAGTGACAGGCATCCAGGCCCCCATGAGTAGGGGTGGTGGTAGTGGCAGGCATCCAGCCCCCCTGAGTAGGGGTGGTGGTAGTGGCAGGCATCAATCCCCCTAAGGGTGGGGATGGTAGTAGTGACAGGCATTCAGCCCCCCCTGAGTAGGGGTGGTGGTAGTGGCAGGCATCCAGCCCCCTAAGGGTGTGGATGGTAGTAGTGACAGGCATCCAGCCCCCCCTGAGTAGGGGTGGTGGTAGTGGCAGGCATCCTGCCCCCCTGATGGGGTGGTGGTAGTGGCAGGCATCCTGCCCCCTGATGGGGTGGTGGTAGTGGCAGGCATCCAGCCCCCCTGAGTAGGGGTGGTGGTAGTGACAGGCATCCAGGCCCCCTGAGTAGGGGTGGTGGTAGTGACAGGCATCCAGGCCCCCCTGAGTAGGGGTGGTGGTAGTGGTAGGCATCCATCCCCCTAAGGGTGGGGATGGTAGTAGTGACAGGCATCCAGGCCCCCATGAGTAGGGGTGGTGGTAGTGGTAGGCATCCAGGCCCCCTGAGTAGGGGTGGTGGTAGTGGTAGGCATCCATCCCCCTAAGGGTGGGGATGGTTGTAGTGACAGGCATCCAGCCCCCTATGAGTGGGGATGGTAGTAGTGATGGGCATCCAGCCCCCTATGAGTAGGGGTACTGGTAGTGATGGGCATCCAGCCCCCTATGAGTAGGTGGTACTGTTAGTGATGGGCATCCAGCCCCCTATGAGTAGGGGGTACTGGTAGTGGTAGGCATCCATCCCCCTATGGGCGGGGATGGTAGTAGTGACAGGCATCCAGACCCCTATGAGTGGGGATGGTAGTAGTGATGGGCATCCAGCCCCCTATGAGTGGGGATGGTAGTAGTGATGGGCATCCAGCCCCCTATGAGTAGGGGTACTGGTAGTGATGGGCATCCAGCCCCCTATGAGTAGGTGGTACTGTTAGTGATGGGCATCCAGCCCCCTATGAGTAGGGGGTACTGGTAGTGGTAGGCATCCATCCCCCTAAGGGTGGGGATGGTAGTAGTGACAGGCATCCAGACCCCCTGAGTAGGGGTGGTGGTAGTGGCAGGCACCCAGCCCCCTAAGGGTGGGGATGGTAGTAGTGACAGACATCCAGCCCCCCTAAGTAGGGGTGGTGGTAGTGGCAGGCATCCAGCCCCCTGAGTGGGGTGGTGGTAGTGGCAGGCATCCAGCCCCCCTGAGTAGGGGTGGTGGTAGTGGTAGGCATCCATCCCCCTAAGGGTGGGTATGGTAGTAGTGGCAGGCATCCAGCCCCCTGAGTAGGTGTGGTGGTAGTGACAGGCATCCAGGCCCCCTGAGTAGGGGTGGTGGTAGTGGTAGGCATCCAGCCCCCTGAGTAGGGGTGGTGGTAGGGTGGTGTTGGTGGTAGGCATCCATCCCCCTATGGGTGTGTATGGCATTGGTGATGGCCATCCTACCCCTATGGTTCTGCTGTTGCTAGTGTACATCATTTGTGCATCCCTATATGTGTGTGTGACATATTTCGGGTACGTGTCGTTTGTTTGTGTTGTTGGTGTTTGACTTACCGTCTGTGCCGTACGCGTCCGTGCCGGTCCCGGTAATAGATGTAGAGTATAGGTAGGACCTGCGCAATGGGATTCATGCTTGGATCGTCTCGTTCGGGTTTCTCGTGTCTTCGACTCGTACTCGTAGCAGGCTTGTTCGTCTCGTAGCCGTGGATCGTCTTGTGGCACGAAACGGAGCTTATGTACGGCTCGCCCGGATGCTCAAACATCCTGGACGTAGCGACGGGTTCGGCGCGTATGGAGTGCGCATCGTACTCGTCCGGCCGGAAGGTGCTGTGTATTTGCTTCCGTACGACTCGATTCGGCGTTTACGGATCCAGCTCGGGCGGGGAACAGGAGCTGTATTGGGTAAGTACGGCTCGCTCAGAATCTGGGTTGTTAGACGCATCGTACTTGTTCGTCCGGACGAGTGTTCGAATCGGTCGGGAAACACGCACTCGGCTGTTTTTTTTTCCGGACGAATACTGTTAGGTGCGCTTCCGGCCGAGATCGGAATCGACCCCTATGTGTTGCCCTTCATGATGACATGCTTTAAATGCATAAAACATTTTTCTGAATAAGATAAAGAAAAGTGAAATAAATCACGCGGGCTAATGAATTAAGACGTTGGTTCGTTCATTATTAAACATTTGATAAACCAAGCAACTAGGGGGCCGATTCCGATCTCGGTCGGAGGCGCACCCAATACCATTCGGTCGGGAAAAAGCCATGCGAAAGCCTGTTTCCCGACCGAACCGTACGCGGGTCCGGCCGAGCGAGTACGATGCGACTCGCCGACCGACTCGTCCGGGCGTCCCGACAGCTCCGACCGACTCGCTCGGACTCGAACCGCTCCGACCGACTCGCTCGGACCCGATTCGCACCGCGCAATGGAGACGTTTCCCGGCCGGGTAAGTACGATGCGCGCCGCGAGCAGTCCGACCGAGCCGCGCACTCCGGCTCGTACGAGCTGTCGGAGCCGTACTTTGGGGGTCCGTGTCGGACCCCCTGTACGCGTACCCGTGCGAGGCGCACACAGGGGGACCCAAGGGTCCCCCTACCTGTGCGTGTACGCCGCGAAGCGCTCGCGGCGTACTCGCTGTAGGGGGCGCCCTTGTCCGCCTCGCACCCATTGAGGCAATGGGAGCCCGCGTACGCGTTGTACGACCGGCTCCCATTGAGTTCAATGGGAGTCCGACCGACTCGTGTCCGATAACATACGGCCGCATCGTACTCGTTCGGTCGGACTGCACGGGTCCGATTCGGTCGGAAATCTCTCCGGGTCCGGCTCGGTCGGAGAGATTTCCGGCCCGAATCGGAATCGACCCCTAGATATCTTGTTTGTATAAAAACTTTTAGAAAGTGGACATTTCTCTGCTTTTACTGTTCTGTGTGCCTGCAGCCTGACTCTAATACACACCTGGGGTGGGTGACAGCTTCACTTTGTGCATTCCTCTAGACAGCCACAAACACAGGGAGGTTTTTATTTAATTTGTTTTTATTGGTATTTATCATTACAAACAATAAAACACAACAACGTCAGGTAAACAAGGTTGGGAGGCAGAAGGAAGGAAGGAGGTAAAGGAGGGAAGGGGGTAGATGTCAAGGGCGGGTACAAAGGGACATAGCCATGTGTACATGATCCAATGCAAAGCATCATTCGTTATCAATTGCATACATTACAATATATTAAAGTGTTCCAGACACAGAGTGAGGAGTATCGACATTAAGGCTATAGATTACCTTGAAAGGCTCCTGAGCAGCAATGTATGTTAACAACTTGGATGACCAAGCGACCTCTCATTGGTCCATGAGGGGAATAGAAGAAGCCCTGACAAGGCATGGCATGCATGGTGTTAAGGCAGATGTAGATGAGTCAGAGTCCCTTTGTCGAAGCCAATATTTAAATGGCTCCCAAATATCTTTGGGACGGGAGCGAATTGGCATGAGCTCCCAGAAAGTAGTCAGTTGCTCTTGACAATATGTAACATCATGCAGCCATGCTTTAATAATGGGAGCGGGTCTCCTGACCCAGTGTATGGCCACTCTGTGCTTGGCCAGCAGGAGTAACATAGCAGTAAGATGACGGCATCTAGTAGGGGTATCCTTAACATAGCCCAGTAGACCCAACAGGGGAGAGTGGAGTATCTCATGACCAATGTGCATAAACCTCCCCTCAGAAAGATGCAACTTTCGCGCACTGCCAAGCAAGGTGGAGAAAAGAGGCCTGCGGGGCCCTGCAACACAAACAGCATGAGTCAGGAACTAACCCCATTCGAAACAATTGTAGAGGAATGCGAAGGATGTGGTGCAAGAATTTGAAATTAATTAGTCTTAATCTGTAGTTCAGGGAAAGAAGTTTTAACTGTCCGTAACAAAAGGCCCTCTCTGCATTCATGATGGCCAGGTCAGTATCAGCTCTCCACAGCTCCTGAGCTTTAGGAATAATAACCGGTGAGGAACTCTGCATTGTATTGTAGAGACGCGTTATTAGTTTAAGTGGGAAGGGACTAGTGAGGATATGTTCCAGCGCCGGGAGGGCCAGAGCTGGGTCAGGAAATGTGTCATGTAGTGCGCGGCACGTGGTCCGCAACTGGTAGTATAATAAGGTATCAAGGAGCGTGGTAGTGGAGATTGTAGTCTGTAGTAGTGAGAGGAACTGTCCATCGGGGTACAGATCTGAGAAAAGTTTAATCTTGTGTTTATGTGCGCGCATACTGGCTCTTTTATCTAGAAGCGGAGGTATCGGGGGTTATTGGCCGGTGGAATAGAAGGGGTGTAAAGATGAGTTCATTTTGCTTTTTTCCTTGTACTCTCCCATTCCCAGCTGACACATTCTACAGTATTAATCTCCTTCTTGGGGTGACTATAAGTGCAATAAAGCGCCGTTGTTAAATGGAATGGGAAAGTGCAGTGTGTCTGTGCTGCCACGTGAGGCTGGAAGGGAGTCTGGTATAACCCGAAGTGTAGGTATTGGGCTTGGTTGGTGCACCCATTCTGCCTTGTGCAAGCGGGAGATTGAGAAGTTCCCAGGAAACCCATGGTTGTTTACCCTCCCATATTAGAGTGACCGGGCATGACTTTAAGCATTTGAAACACTGAGGGGCCGATTCCGATTCGTGTCGGTAATTTCTCCGACCGAGCCGGCCTCGGAGAGATTTCCGACCGAATCGGACCCGTGCAGTCCGACCGAACGAGTCCGATGCATTCGTATGCCACCGGACACGAGTCGGTTGGACTCCCATTGAACTCAATGGGAGCCGGTCGTACAACGCGTACGCGGGCTCCCATTGCCTCAATGGGTGCGAGGCGGACAAGGGCGCCCCCTACAGCGAGTACGCCGCGAAGCGCTTCGCGGCGTACACGCACAGGTAGGGGGACCCATGGGTCCCCCCATGTGTGCGCCTCGCACGGGTACGCGTACAGGGGGGTCCGACACGGACCCCCAAAGTACGGCTCCGACAGCGAGTTCGAGTCGGACGGCGCGAGTCGGTCGGAGCGGTCGAGGTGCGCATTGTACTTACCCGGCCGGAAAACGTCTCCATTGCGCGGTGCGAATCGGGTCCGAGCGAGTCGGTCGGAGCAGTACGATCCGGGAACCAGTCGGTCGGAGCGGTCGGGTCGCCCGGACGAGTCGGTCGGCGAATACGCATCGTACTCGCTCGCCCGGACGCGCGTACGACTCGGTCGGTAAATAGGGCTCCGGATCGGATCCGGTAAAACCGAATCCGATTCGGAGCACTACCGGCCGAGATCGGAATCGGCCCCTGAGACGTGAGCGGAAGTGGTATGTTGACAATTGATAAAAGAATTTGGCAAGGATAATAATTTTTGCTATAGCAATCCTGCCAGCTAGGGATAAGGGTAGTTTAAACAATATAACTATCTGCTCTTCCAGCTGAGTCACGGCCCGGCCGTAGTCCGCATCCCACAACTCATCCATATTGCGACTGAGCCATGTGCCAAGGTATCTAATCGGGCTATCCGCCTACTGCAAGGGGTACTTGGAAATTTTGGTGTGTGATCGGTGAGGGGTAATAGCATAGATTTGGCCCAATTGATTTTTATGCCCGACTAACCACCAAAGTGGATCACTTCCTGCATCAAGGGAGCCAAATTTTCCTCTGGATCACAGGCGTATAGGGTGATATCGTCTGTGTACATTGAGACTACCAGCCCACTATGGTGAAACCAATGCCCCTGTTGGCGTGGTGTTGTCAAAGCCTGGCTGCCAACGGCTCCATCGCGATGGTAAAGAGGAGCTGACACCCCTGGCACATGTCCCGGGTGACTGGAAGGGGATTGGAAATTAACCCATTCAGGTGCACCCGTGCAGTAGGAAGATTGTAAAGCAGTCATATTTGTTTAATAAAACTAGGGCAAATGCTGAGCCTGGCCAGAAGGGGAAAGAGGTGTGCCCATTCAAAAGAATCAAATGCCTTGGTGGCGTCGAGTGGGGCGGCTACTGCAGAAATTTGGGGATCGAGATGCTGCATCACTGTAAGAATCGTGCGTAGGTTGTGGGAATGTGGAATGGCCCGGCATAAAGTCAAACTGATCAGGTCGTACTATCAAAGGTAAGAGAGGTCGCAGCCTATTGGCAAGTATCTTGGCATCAATTTTGTTGCCAACATTTATTAATGAGAGGGGTCTGAATGAGTCGCAGAGGTTGACAGGTTTCTCTGGCTTAAGGAGTGTAATTATAACTGCCTCCCTTAGTGAAGGTGGCAGAGCGCCTGTAGTCAGGAAATCTTGGAACACAGCAAGAAGATGCAGGGCTAATAGTAAGGCAAACTCTTTATAAAAGGCAGTGGTTAGCCCGTCTAGGCCTGGTGATTTATCGCTAGGTAGGCCTCTGATAATGTGCTCAATTTCTTCAGTGGTGATGGGTTCATCTAGATAGTCCCGGTGTGCATGACCAAGTCAAAGTAATTTCATGGTATAAAAATAATCAGTCAATTTGGCCGCGTCCGGTGTCGGAGTTGCGGAATATGAGTGAGCATAGAAGGATAATCCTGAGCACCAATGTTCACATCACAGATTTCCGTAGTATGCTGATGTAGATGTGTTCTTCTTTTTATTTTCAATCTTCGTATACATCCAGTACATCAAAATGCGATATGTAGCCAACACTTGTTTCGTCTATGGTGGATATACCAACGACTTCATCAGGGCTACAAGATAAATCATAACCGTCCTTAGTTTTATACATTGTTGTTCTGATTCAAAATTATCACCACGTTGATAATAACCATCAGTAAAAATATATACAGAGACCCCAAGCCAGAGAGTAGTATGTGTTTTAGTACCATATTTACACCCAATAATTATTCTGTGACCAAGGAAATGTGTTGTTATAGAAGATTATTCAATTAATCCCTACTAAGCAAAAACCATAATGAAAAAAGAGAAAATGGAGACCCCATTGTTTTTATCGTTGGAAACATGTCATGCTTTACTCCACTTAGGGGCCGATTCCGATTTCGGCCGGAAGGGCACCGAACGATGGCCGGAGCCCTTCCGACCGAATCGGAACGTGCCGGCCGGATTCCTTTCCGACCGAGCCATTCCGATGGGCTCGGTCGGAAAGGAATCCGACTCGGACTTCCGGATGGCTTCCGACGGGCTCGGAGAGCCCCGTCCGCCGTCCGGAAATCCTTCAGTACTCCCCGGCCACCTCTTCACGACCGAGGGAGTAAGATGGCAGTTTTTCACTGCCTTTTCGTGCCGGTCTTTCAGGGTTCGGTCGCATCGTACTTGCAGGGCCGTAACCGACGACAGCAGGTCGGTCGGTTACGGCTCCTGACCGATGTCGGACGGACCTGAGTCCGTCCGACATCGGAATCGGCCCCTTAGCCGTGTTTATAATCACCACTGAACGAATTAATCCCATGTCCAACCTACTTACCTAATGGTTAATTTATAAACGTAAATTTGTTGCGTGTATATGTAATCGTACAATGCATCACAAAATCCTAAATAAATAAAATATTGCCATTAATGGTCCCATAATTGACCACATTCCAAAATTCATATCAGCTCCAATCCGTTTAATTCCTTACCGTATTAGTTACTGTGGCTGCCAACCCATATCATAATTAATGAACTTCAGTCAAAGGGTGTGCAGACAGAATATCAAGTTTTTATATCGACTGGCAGAAATATCGAGTCATAAATATCATGAGTGAAAAATATCGACAGCAAGAATATCGTGGTCAAGAATATCGACTTAAGGTAAGTAATATCGATTTTAAAAATATCAAAGTGTTTAATATCGTTTGCAAAAATATACAGGCACATGCATCTAACATGCCATTTGCGATTCCTTATTAGCGAAAAATAAGGATTCGCTAATAAGGAAGCGCAAATGCCTATGCATGTAGGAATCGCTGAGAAAATGGCGATTCCTACAAATTCTAAATTGCGACTCGCAAATTGCGAGTCGCAGTTAAGGAATGGCTCTCCATTCATTTCTATGGGCCTACAGGCCCATAGGAATGAATGGGAGAGTACATGCGCAATTTGCGAGTACCAATAGGTACTCGCAAATTGCGCATGCAATTTCAAGGGTACAAGGGTGTCAAAATGACACCCTGTTGCACCCCTGAAATAGTGATGTGCACCCATGTTGCGCACACACATGCCCTAAGGGCATGTGTGTGCGCAACATGAAACTTTGAAAAATGCACTAAAGTGCATTTTTCAAAGTTTTTGCAAATTACCATCAAGTTCAACTTCATGGTAATTTGCGCCCCTATTAGCGAAATCGCTAATCTAAAGTGGTTCTTGCATTGCATTTAAGGAATCGCAAATTGCGATTCCTTAAATGCAATCGTAATTTAAGAAATCGCAAATAATTGCGATTTTTAAATTGCGAGTGGCAAGTTGTTTCATGCATCGCAAAAGCTAATTTTGCGATCTCAAACGGCCGATTTTTGCGATTTGCACCGTTTACGATCGCAAAAAGCTTTGATGCATGTGCCTAATAGTTGTTAAAAATATCGATTTTTTAATTAATGTTATGTATTTTAGTAAATGTTTTAAATATATGTGATGTATTTTTTGTAAAAGAATTGTTTATATTTTTTAAAATATGTGTTACATTTTTAGTAGTTATAAAAAAAAATATTTAAATTTTGCGTTTTTTAGTTCTGTAGCGGGTTATGGGTTTATAGGGGAATAGGGTGGGAAGTAATTTAATTATATTAAATTAATGGTTATTTTTTATTTAATAATATTTATTTAATTGGGATGTTATAGTGTTAAATGTGCAAAGTAATTTATTATGAATTAATTAATAATTAGTTGTTAATTAATATTAATTTATTAATTTTAATTGATTATGGTAATTGTGTAATTAATTTTAGGTGTGCGTTTTGGTGTTTATAGGTGTAATAAGGGAAGATTTTATTTTATTGATGAATTAATATTTTTTTATAAATTAATATTACTTTTTTAATTAGTTATTCATTATTGTAATTGAGTAATTAATTTTAGGTGTGTGTTTTGGGATTTATAGGGGTAAAGGGAAGGGAAGTATTTTTTTATTTTTATTATTAATTATTTGTTAATTGATATTAATTAATGTAATTTAAAAAGAATTATGGTAATTGTGTAATTAATTTTAGGTGTGTGTTGTGGTGTTTATATGGGTAAAGGGCGGGAAGTAATTTGTGTTTAGTTATTTAATATATAGTTGTTTAATAATGTTAATTATTTTATATTTATTTTGTGTAATTGTTTATTTTTTGATGTGTTGTTTTTACTTTTAAAGGGGTAAAGGGTGGGTATTAAATAAATTTTACTTACTTCATAATTAGTTGCTTAATAGTAATAGTTTTTAATTTTAAAATAAGTTTTAATTGTGTAATTTATTATTTTACAGTTTAATTTAGGTGTGTGTTGTCGGGATTATAGGGTTAAATCACGCCTTTCCACCTTCGGGTATTAGTGCGCTTTATAAATCTTCATCCTATCCTATCATATCCTAAAGTGTGGGAAGGTAATTCATTATTATTAGTTTTATTTTTTTATTAATAATATTTTTTAATAAATAAATAATTATGTTAATCATGGAAGTACTTTTTTAAATTCAGAAGTGTGTTGTGATTTGTGTGGTGTTATACGGTAGGAAATAAAATAAATACATGTATGTTATAAATAATGTTTCTGTTTGTAAATCTTTTCAAGTTTAAAATATTGATTTTTTTAAATTTATTTTTACTTTATTTTATATAATATTTGTAGGTATTTGTTATATGTAATTAATATTATAATATGTTTTTTATATATTTAATATATTTGTTTTTTAATTTTTGAAATATTTATACATTTTTAAAATTATTTTATTTTTGTTTTTTTAAAGAAATATTTATTAGGATTTTATTTTTGAACTGACTGGAGTGTGAATACTAAATTTTATATCTCCGCTATCCAACACTTTCCCTACTGTTGGAGTTACTGGAGTGGGAATAGTAATTTTTACCCTTTGCTATCCCACACTTTCCCTACTGTTGCACTCACTGGAGTGGGAATAGTAATTTTTACCCCTCCGCTAACCAACACTTTCTCTACTGTTGCACTCACTGGAGTGGGAATAATAATTTTTACCCCGCCGCTATCCAATACTTTCTCTACTGTTGTACTCACTAGAGTGGGAAAAGTAAGTTTTACCCCTCTGCTATCCAACACTTTTCCTACTGTTGCACTGACTGGAGTTGGAATTGTAAATGTAATCCCTCCGCTATCCAACACTTACCCTACTGTTGCACTCATTGGAGTTGGAATAGTAATTTTTACTCTTTTGCTATCCAACACTTTCCCTACTGTTGGGCTTATTGGAGTGGGAATAATAATTTTTACCTCTCCCCTACCCCAAGACTGTCCCTACTGTTGCACTGACTGTATTGGGAAATTTAAGTTTAAATATTTTTTTATTGTTGTTTTAATTTATTATAGAATGGTTTTTCTTATATTTTAAATTATTGATAGATATATTTTTATTTTTATATAATTTTAGACTTTTAAAATAAATTAAAAATAATAGTTTATTTATTGTTTTAAAGGAAATATATATATATATATATATATGTATAAATGAATATGTTTGTGTGTTTATTTTTTTAAATACGTTTATTTGTTAAATGTTGTTAAAATTTATATCAAATGTATTTTATTTTGTTAAAATCATTTTAATATTTAATATATTTATTATATTATTTTATCTTATATATATATATACAAATCTATATTTTGTACATCTATATTTTGTACATCGAAATTTTTACATCAATATTTTTGCACTTACCTGTTTAAGTATAGGAAGTCAATATTTTTGTAGTCTATATTTTTTATCTATTTTTTTACATCGATGTTTGTAAAAGCGATGTTGTGTCAGTGAACCCAGTCAAAGTCATCCATATATACTGTCTGTAAGTGAAAAGCATAAATCTCTCTGTCATTCTGTCATAATGTCACAGGCTTGAAACACTAAGCACATCAACACCCTTACTATGTTAACCTGTTTACCAAATACATCCCATTTCATCACATATCGAGTAGAGCTTTCTACATCAAGGGGCCGATTCCGATTTGGGCCGGAAATCTCTCCGACCGAGCCGGACCCGGAGAGATTTCCGACCGAATCGGACCCATGCAGCCCGACCGAACGAGTACGATGCGTCCGTATGCTATCGTACTCGAGTCGGACGGACTCCCATTGAAGTCAATGGGACCCGGTCGTACAACGCGTACGCGGGCTCCCATTGCCTCAATGGGTGCGAGGCAAACAAGGGCGCCCCCTACAGCGGGTACGCGGCGAGCGACTCGCGCCGTACACGCACAGGTAGGGGGACCCATGGGTCCCCCTGTGTGCGACTCGCGTGGCTACGCGTACAGGGGGTCCGACACGGACCCTCGGAGTACGGCTCCGACTGCTCTTTCAAGCCGGACGGCGCGTGTCGGTTGGACTGCTCGCGGCGCGCATCGTACTTACCCGGCCGGGAACGTCTCCATTGCGCGGTGCGAGTCGTGTCCGAGCGAGTCGGTCGGTGCGGTTAGACCCGGGAACGAGTCGGTCGGAGCGGTTGGGACGCCCGAACGAGTCGGTCGGCGATTTCGCATCGTACTCGCTCGTCCGGACGCGCGTACGAATCGGTCGGGAAATAGGGCTCCGAATCGGATCCGGTTATGCCGAATCCGATTCGGAGCCCTACCGGCCGAAATCGGAATCGGCCCCTAAGAGTATACTCACAGAGTTACCCAAGTCCCAATCATATTTTCTGTGTGATGTCTGCTCACCGCCATTACTTGTAGTGACACGTGAACTACAGAACCATCTCTCACAATTCACACTGTAATGGTACACCCGTATACTATCATTCACGTTCCCAGAGATGTGTGACAATTCCAAACAATTGAGTGCTAAGCGTGTCGGGGAGTCATTCAGTGCACTTAAAATCCCCTCACAGTGTGTGTTATCAGCACTGTATACCCTTCAACACTGTTATTCGAGCTAAGCGTGTCTAAGATAATATGACAGCATTTAACCATAAGTGATATATTAAAATGGGAAATAACAAACATTTGTTCGAAAGCGTAATCATGGTGCCCCCCGGCACATGCGATCGAGATAAAGGTTAAACGTAGCAAAAATATTGTGCAGACACACCATTCATAGTTACATGTAGTCTCAATTTAAGTAAACGCTACATGTAACAAACCCCTCAATAAAAATCAGGGCTCATTATCATCTCTCTTACCCGCAATATCGCGACACTCCACGCAGAGTACTCCACAGAAAAATAACCGGCGTGTCACATCCGTGCCATTTGAAATGTCTTTATAACCCTGTACGGTCATAAACATAAAAGAGCAGAACTGCCGTATCTTTGCAACCTCTTTCAGCTCCATCTTATTTTAGTATTCAAGTATGGGACTGTGTCAGTATCTCTCTAGCACCAGGGTCTATAAGTATCCATGTACATAATTTTCACAGTATTGTGAGTCCCAGAAAGGTAATTTCTCTAAATTCTCGCAATGTATGCCAATCCATTCTCACAATGACTCTCAGGTTGAGCCTCAGATTGGGCACATCAATCATAATCAGATTGTGAAATCCCAACATATCCCAATGAGCATAATGCTATTCCATGAACTTCAGGAGTTTTTTACTAGACTGTATCACAGACAATAGGCCAGTTGTGTGGGTCTGAACACACAGATTGACCCGATAGTGCGTCGCATTGCACTTGGAGCGTTGGTCGGAAGTTACGCATGAACGCCAATGCGTCATAAACAATGCATTGTGCATTAGCTTGCGTTGCACGTTACTCACGCATTGGGTATTTCTGTACCCATGTGTCATAAAAATGGTGCACTGCCAAAAATGGACGGGATACACCCAGAACATGATGCAATGGCTCTGGCAGGCTGCAAACTAGGAAGTGTGAAGTTACTTTCACTTTCAATTACAGTCTTTTTGTCTGTGCTGGCTGTAAGAGGTGTTTTTTGGTTTGTCTAGTAGAATGTGGAGTTTTTTGGTCTTGACGGTGTCTGTGGTGCCCCTGTCATGTGTCAATAATGTTAATTGTGTGTTGTATTTGTCACTTGCATTGTTATTGTCACTGCATTGTTGAGTGTTAGTCATTTAGGGGTTTTGTAGTATTAGAGATAGAAGTAAGGTTAAGGGATATTTTACATGGTGGTAAGGAGGGATAGTGCAGGTACGGCCATGTCGGGGAAGGGGAGAGCAAAGAACTTGTCAGAGGGAGAGCTTGGGGCCCTGCTTTGTCTGCTGGCACATTATGTGCCAAACATGATAGCTACGAGTGGTAGGGTCAGCAAAGGTTACCCCACCAAGGGGTGGCACATGAGCAGGGTCTTTTGTGTAGACCGCACCATGCACCAGCTAAAACACAGATGGGCGGATGTGGTGAGCAATGAGGCAAATCTACTAGATCGCCTCACCATGGACGTTGGTGGCCCTGTTGGTAAGTACTATTTATCATTTGCTTGTAGTTGTGTGCATATCTAAAAATTATGTAATCTATTTCTCAATAGGAAAGAGCAGATATTTTGAGGGATAGTATGCCATAATATAGGATAAAACTGTCAAAAGGTAACACCATGCTCCAGGGGCTGTTCACAGTGGTATAACAATAGCCCCTGCAGACTCTGCAATGCGGGGAGGACCAGAGGTCCAGGGGGCAACCTCCAGCACTGTGCAGGGAGTGTGGGCCCTGGCCTGAAAGCTCATGACTGGGTCCTGAGCGTGTTGGTCACCCTCCATACACGTTGCAACAGGGCACCCTAACATTTTTTCACACCACTGTCAAGACATGGTTTTGGGTCACACCAATGTATTTCACATGCATGTATTTGTATAGATGACCTAAATTCACATACAAGCCTGTACTGAGCTGTAATGTTTAATGTTGAAATACCATGCAAAGGGGACATGAATGGAACAACTTTATGAAAACTCACCTATCATGTTGACCGTCTGATGTGTGAGCATTGCTCAGAACACGTAGAGAGTTGGACACATCCCTGCCAATGTAATGACTTCCAGATGGTGGCTCTTCCAAGATTGGATATTCATTTAGCCATCAAAGAGGTGCACCATTGCACCATGTAGCAAGGAAGGATATTTTGTGCCTACTCTGCACTCTGTGCACCAGTGACATGATTAGTCAGATATTGCCCTCAAACACTTCCATATGGCGTATATATGTCTATTGTTAATCCATATCAACTTTGCCACATGCTGCGTGCCCAACATGCTGAACATATCAGATATTTGTGATGTCATTTTACTGTGCTTCATATGTACACAGTGTATCTGTTCAATATTCATAAAGCAATGTACCATGTTTTTGTCCTGTAGGACGTCCTGCACCATACAACCGGGGCAAGGTGGATCCAAATGCTACCAGGGAGTGTTAATAGAATGTGTTTGTAGCTCTGTAAGAATTGTGTGTAATCTATGACATTCTTAACATTGTGATATGTATGGGGTAGCATGATTCACCTGTAACCAATTTACAGTACATGTTAATTCACAAATAAGGTAGCACACATTGACGTGCAATGGATAAGGATGAATGTTAATGTGCATGTAGGGACAATGTATGCAGGCCCACATGATTGATGACTCATCATCTGTTGTAGTGATAATTGGCCAGCTACGATTTGGATGCTTATGGCACATGTACCATCACCAGCCACATTATCTACAGATGGCCAAAAGTTCAATAGTTTTACACCAATACAATGGCTCAAACGTGAAAAAATATGAGTAAAGAAAAATGTTACAACAAAGTGGCATGAGATAGGCTGAGCATGTCTAGACATGGTATGCTTGCCTTTGTCCATATTTGAGCATGAGACCGGTGGGGGTGCGGTGTAACACATATCCTAGACAGCATTAACAATTGCCAACATTACAGTGTCATGGAATACTATGTACAGTGAACATCTTTCCCAAAATACTGCTTCTACTATTGTTGTTTAACAAGAACATAGGCAAGATCAGACATTGATGCTATTCAACAACTAAAATGTTTTGTGATCCATACATTTTACCAGTAGCTATGTGTGTAGCCAAACTTCACAATCTGAGAAACTTGTGGGACTATGAGAGCAGGCTAGTCATTACAAACAAACATGCCTTTCTATGATAGATGCTACATATGTAGTTGTGAGGAGGCAAAGTTATTCCTAATCATTGATTAGAGTAATCGCAGTGGACAGATGGTATATCAATGTGTATTGCTGTGGGGGTGTAAGTGTTGTCATAAGGAATTATCTACTTTGTTGCACCACTTAGGCCACAATTATCCTGAGGTATGGCAACTGTAATCCAGCCTCAAAGGTACCTGGGCAACCCCAGAGTACTCCATATCATTAATATGTGAGATGGGGTGACAGAGGGACATTTACAAAGATACCATGGGGGATGTAAGGATGTAGGAGAGAAACTCTATTTAACCCTGGTGTTGGACAGTTCCTCTTCAGAATGTCTGTGGGATGCACATTGCTAGTGTAGTTGTTCACATAGTAAGGTATGGCCATATGGCCTCAGTTCTGACAGAATAGGTAGGAGTATATGTTGCACATGTCACCAGTCTACACATGGAAATGCAGTTAACTGCCTAATTCATGGCCTCATATACCCAATGTCCTATTCCACGGAAATAGTCATTGATTTGCAGGGAGTTTTTCAATTTTTGTGCAATGTGGAAAGGACCACATGCAGGTCAGCAGTGAGTCTCTAGCATACAGCCCATTACAATGCCCAGCCACTGGTGGCATTACTCCTACTGGTTAGCACCAAACCTGTCACCCTTGACTCATGGTGGAAGATTACTTGCTACATACAGCACAAAGTACTTGTAAACATGAGATCTGCAGCATCTGTGCACGCACTTATTACATGGACATGCTTTTTGTTAAAGTGCATCAAGGAAATCAGCCTTGCTGATGTGTGGACAGACACTAGGATACATAAAGGTCACCATGGTATTTCTGGAACTGTATACCATAAGCTATGTGTTAGGGTTCTTGGTATTTCCCTGAGTCAATATTGATCATGTGTCCAACAGATCTGTTTTACGGAAAGGTAGCTACACACCCTCTATCTATTATTTGACTACCTGGCACATAGTCAGTCAATGCAGCAATGTGTGTGGCTTTGTGTATTTGCCATATGAGTTTACCAATGCTGAAGAACAATACCTGTACTTGCTTTACATAACTCATTTCACATAGGTTATTGACCATACAATATACCCTGTTGCATGCTGCATAACCAACACCAGGGTGTCCATATGTGGACCATGTGTTCAATTCCATGTATACACCACATCATGATTCCAACTCAGGGGCCGATTCCGATTCAGGCCGGAAATCTCTCCGACCGAGCCGGACCCGGAGAGATTTCCGACCGAATCGGACCCGTGCAGCCCGACCGAACGAGTAAGATGCGTCCGTATGCTATCGGACTCGATTCGGTCGGACTCCCATTGAAGTCAATGGGAGCCGGGCGTACAACGCGTACGCGGGCTCCCATTGACTCAATGGGTGCGAGGCGAACAGGGCGCCCCCTACAGCAGATACGCGGCGAGGCGACTCGCGCCGTACATGCACAGGTAGGGGGGACCCATGGGTCCCCCTGTGTGCGACTCGCGTGGCTACGGCGTACAGGGAGGTCCGACACGGACCCCCAAGTACGGCTCCGACTGCTCTTTCGAGCCGGACGGCGCGTGTCGGTCGGACTCGCCCGCGGCGCGCATCGTACTTACCCGGCCGGGGAACGTCTCCATTGCGCGGTGCGAGTCGTGTCCGAGCGAGTCGGTCGGTGCGGTCCGACCCGGGAACGAAGTCGGTCGGAGCGGTTGGGACACACGAACGAGTCAGTCGGCGATTTCGCATCGTACTCGCTCGGCCGGACGCGCGTACGAATCGGTGGGGAAATAGGGCTCGAATCGGATCCGGTTAAGCCGAATCCGATTCGGAGCCCTACCGGCCGAGATCGGAATCGGCCCCTCAGTCTCTGGATTGATTTGGTTATAAGTTTATTTGTGTGGACACTGCCATTTGATATACCTACACTGCAAGCACTTGAGTACATTTTGTCTTGTTAAATTAAGAGATGTATATGTTAAGAATGAATATTGTTCATTCCTCTTTCTCAAAATGTGGTTTTGGTGGACATGCCACATGTGCTGTTCAGAAAATGTAAACCTAATGTTGCTGACTTCATGTACAAGTTCAGTTTTTGCTGATACATAGTTCCTGTATATTCACCAGACAACATGACCGCAGATCAGGAGAAAAACCACAACATTAGGCTAGAGTGCTACCGCCAAATCAGGCATGTGGTAAAAGCCTACAAGAGGATGGGGAAGCTATATGAGGAAGTAAAGGTGGCTGGTACCTGGAAGTCAGGCAGGCATGAGCAAGCAGGACCTTCTAAGGAAACAACCCCTCAGGACGGGTCACTTCACCAGAGGGGAGTCCCAGTGGCCGTCCCAGGTCCATCCTCTGGACAGCTGGCCCAAGCTACACAGGTCCAGCTCACTACCCTCGCTGTGGGCTCAATTGTTTAAGCGCCGGCCCTGAAGGACCTCCAAGATTTAAAACTGAGGACGGCTGCCATTGAGGGGGAACTCTCAAGTTTGTGGGCCATTATGCTGACCTTGCAGGAGTCGATGGAGAGGATCAGTGCCCAAATTTGACTCTCCCTTGCGCTTTCCCTTTTCCCCAGTTGGTTACCAGTTGTTTCTCTAATATAGAATTTTTTGCATTGGTTAGAATAGCGTAGTATAAGTTAGTTTAATATTTTACTAGGTAGTACTTTTAAGTGTGTATATGGTTGGGTATGTTTTTAGTGGGTGAAAGGATGATGTATAGTGTGTGTTTTAGAAAAATAATTATATATATTTGTTTGGATTTATGTTTAGGCAGTGTATGTTTAGGATGTGTTTGTCTTTTGTGTTGTGGTGAGATATGTGTATTAAGGGGGTGGGAGGGTTGATGTTTAACCTGTTTGTTGTGGTACTTGTGTACCATAGATTAAGTTACATTTATGTAGGTTAAGGTAGTGTTAAGATAAGTTAGAATAGGATAGGTAGAGTAAGTTAGTTTAGGCTTAGTTTAGATAGTGATAGTTAATTAGTGTAGGGTAGATAGTTTTAGTTGCTAACAATTACAATTTCTTATATAAAATATATTTTTCTACTTTCACTACTGTGTAATGATTTACTGTGTAGGAGTTGTCATATTTGCTTAGGTTGATTTGAGCACATGATGTTGGGATTCTCTGCAATGTTTGTAGATATGTGTAACTGTGTGAGATGCTTATGGACTAAAGTCAGTCAGCGTTGGAATGGAGTCACTTAAGGAATCTTCTACAATCTTTGGGCACTGTCAGTAGTCCTCTTTATGTGAATGGGTGCACTGCCCTACAGAGACAGTCACCTACTATAGCACTGTATGTGTATGTTAAGCTACAAGTATAGTATGGATGGATCTGTCATTCCATGGTACCCATTCATAGCTGTGTTGGGACACACAGTGGTGCCTAGCACTTATGCACTCACCCTTGCAGCATTGTACTAGCATGTTATTGCTGTTTGCTGGTTTGTTTCCATGAAAGTGGCCCCACCACCCCAGAAACGTCTATCATCCTTAATAATGAGTACTTGCTAAGTGTGGCACTTGCTGCATGTGGATTTGTGCAACTACTTGCTAAGTTAGAATACACAATTGTCTGGCGTTTCCTCTTAGCCGAGAGATGTAGCTTGGTTCCAGGGTCTGTTCTCTGATTCCTCTATATTGTTATGCGTGTAGATAATACAATTGATGTCATGTGTGGTTACACGCACACTCAATGCATGTGAGGGCTCTCAAGGCCAAAGGGACACAATGTCCCTACTTATCCCAGTGTGCCTTACTAAACCATTTATAATTTTACCCAGGCCCCCAAATACTTACTAGTTGCAGTTTATGCTTTATGACATCCAAGGTGTAGGACTGAGTTTCTACAACCTTGAGTGGCACAGATATCATGCTATTCAGAAGTCTGGCCATGAATATCTAGTTATTGTCTGTGCATGCATTATGATAGTACTCATAAGATATCTTCAGTTGAAGCATAGCGACTGACATATGTGCATGATGACATTGCCATGATAACTGAGCAAGATATCTGTGGATGTGTGAGCACGTGTTAATGGCTTACCTGCATCACAGGACCCATTTTTGTGCAGTTCTGCAATTATGATTGGGTAAATGCATGGTCAATGAAGTGGTGGTGCCCTCGAGGACGAAAGCGACCCACTCCTGCCTGCGGCTGCAGGATGTGCGATTGACCAATACTTACATGTCTCTTAGGCTACGGCGCTCAAAAACTGATCAAGAACCCAAAGGCAAGCTGTCATGCATAGATTGCCATAATTTTCCAGAATTCTGCCCAGTGTGCTTTACTACTTACGGTTAAGACCCCCGGGCGGGTCTCCTTTGTTCTTGCACGCAATGGTACACTCTTAAGCAGGTTCCAGTTTTCAACTGTACTGAGGAAGGCCCTGGAGCATGCAGGTTTGCCACCACAGTGTTTCAGGACCCACTCATTATGCATAGGAGCAGCCATGAGAGTGGCAGCACCTGGCCTAGGGCATGAAATGATTAGAAGGTTGGGCCGGTGGAGATTCCAGACATTCGGGGCTACATCAGACTGGAATCCAGCTAAGATCTCTCCCTTCACCCTTTTCTCTCTTCTCTTCCACAGGGGCGTAGACTACAGGCAGAATTCCTGGCTGCTAGGGCATTCATACATCTCAAGGTGGGCTGGTGTGCTGAGGCAGTATGATGGTACATGGCTTCACAACACTGACCTGGTGTTGATGGGAGACCAGGGGTGAGGTAGGCACAACTGGTGCCAGCGATCCAGAAATCCTAGGAGTCAAGCGAAGACCAGACTACCTCTTGATTCACCAGGGTGGGAATGACGATCTGGGCAGGCGATAACTGCTCGAGGCCATGAAAGCTAATTTGCCGGAAGTCACCCGGTTGGTTCGCCCCACTGACATCCTGTGATCTGAGGTGATAGTTCGTTTCGAATGGAAGGACACAGATAACCACAGCGCAGTTGAAAGATCTTGAAGGAAGCTTAATATATCCATGAGCAAGTTCTGCAAAAGCATGGGTTGGTAATGCGTCAGGCACGGTCTTATCAAATTAAGTGTGCTGGGCTATTATGCAGAAGACAAGTTCACCTTTCCGGGGTAAGGGTGGACATGTTCCTTCTGAACATAGATGGGGCTCTCGAACTCCTGGGCTTCTCACAGGCATAGGCAGGTGTTAGATCGGGGCATCTGGTGGTGGTCGTGGAACTGCTGACAGCATAGCGGAGACAGCACCTCTTAACACTCAACAATAACACAGTAGGATGGACGGTAGGCCAGTGGTGGGAAGAGATGTCAGAACGGTGTCCTTGTGATACCTCACAGCAGGGACACCAAAGAAGAGACAAAAAGGGGTTAGCTGCCTAGTGGGCATGGCACTTGCAGCCAGCATAGCCAAACAGGGCTGCCAATATCACACTTTGGTAGCAAGGGAAGCCTAGAAGCCACAATGCATAGCCCCAGGGGACTTCACTTCTGCCACTATACGAACTAGAATGGGGCTGGAAAGTGTTGTCTTCAAGTGAGTTATGGCATGAAAAAGGATTTGTAGATGGCGTCATTAAGTGACTGTGTTAGAAATAAATGATCGAAGAGTTATTGTCCTGTTGATTTATGACCATCATGTGATTTTGATATACAGCTAATAAACTGCGGCCTTTTGCACCACCCAAGGTCTGAGTTGTCTGTTGATTGGCAGGGAGGTGGTGCTGCAGTGGCCAAGGAGCCTGCATTGACGTTCGCCCACCTGGGGAGGGTTAGGTCGTGGAGGCCGATGGGGATTTTTGTTGCAAGTGGATACAGAAGAAGGAACCAAAGAGCGAGAAGAGCAGCAGGGTGGGTTGAGAGGGGAGAAATGGAGATGTGCTGACAGGGCGTCACATGAAAACCCCTCAGGGGAAGCTTGCTAATGCACTCGCTTGCAGCAACGTCTTACAGAACCTTCGCCAGACTAACAATATAGGTATTTTCCATAAGCAAATTGGCTTACATGGGTTACGTCAGCGAGGGCACGTTCACAATCCAAGAGTGCGGGAGAACAGAAAGATGAGTAACTTCACTGGAACATTCATTATTTTTAGGGCAGGCGAGCAGTCGGAGTGTCATTAATTGTTTCCTCCTGGGAGCAGAGGGAAGACACCTAGCGCTTCCCTTGACATCTCGCCCTCCCCTCCCACCCCACAAAATGTAAAAAATCAAGCACGACGGTAGAAACAAGACTGGAAACAAGCTTCTGGTGAATTCCGCCTATGCAGCCATTTTCAGCCAGATTAAGATCAATTCTAAATTCATACCCTCGTCGCTTTTTTTCAGGTCTTATCATTCAAACTCGCCGCCTGTCAGTCACAAGCACCCTCCCAATGTCTCATTTTCCCCTTTCTCCTCTTTTCAAAAAGGGTGTCAGCAGAGCCGTCAACCATTTTGTCGGCTAGCGAAAAAAAAAGGAAGCAGAAAAGACTGAAGGAAAGAACGGTTCTAATTAAAAGCGAGGATCGAGTCAGGACTGCATTACATCGTAATTAGAGCAGGGGGCTACGGGTCTCATTGTGGCTGCTGTCTGTGTCACTTTCTGAAGGGGTGTCACCAGAGGCACAGACAGGCAGTGCAACGAGCTCCTTGAGTACTCGAGCTTCATGATGTTGAGCTTTATTCCCATGGGCTTCGGAAGTTAGAATAGTTTTGGTTCAATGAACTGTCATTACCCTCCAGAGGCAGTGCACCACCTGCTGGCAGGCACAAGCAGTGGGCCTCAAAATATATAGCAGAACAGTGGCCTGTGCCAACTGGTGAGAGCTGCATGAAAAAATATACGTATACAAATATATCGACATAAATAATAACAATGACGTAATAAAACAAGTTTTCTTTTCCAGAACACATGGCTGTGCAAATGGTAAGGCTGCAAGGCTTGTATTCACTGGAGACACGTTAAAGTAGACATAGGATTTCGAAGATGCAGATTCCTTTTAACTACATATATAAACACACGTACACAATTGTGATAATTCATAGTGGTCAACTTGAGTTGGCACGACCCCAGGGACAAAACTTTTATTTGGTAAGTCGCATTACAGCACTGTGTTTGCATTGATGGCCCCGGGGAAAGCAGGACGCAGTCTAGTCTTTCCCCGGGGTTTCGCGCCGGAAGGAAAGGCTTAGGGGAAGGGGAGGGTGTAAGAGGGGGTATAAGGGAGAAGGAGGGGAAGGGGACTTCCTCTTCCTGTTTTCCCAGCGCCAGTGGGAGGGTAGGAGAATCGTTGGAGGGATTGGGGCCTGAGTGCAGGTTTAGGAGGTAGGCTGGTGGCGGCGGCGGGTTAGCGGGTAGAAAAGGGGGTACGGGGTCGGGCGGGCCACGGGCGGGCGGGAGTGGACTTTCCCTCTCTGTTTGCTGGTCGGCGGCAGGGGGCAGGTTGCGGGCGCGGGGAGCGAGTCGGCATGGCCGGTGCGGACGCGGAGGCGGTCCGGGGAGGCCCTGCGGGTGATTGGCAGGGCCGGGCGGGAGGACCTCCTGCGACCGGGGGTCCTTGGTGAGGCTTGGGTTGGGCTGACGCGGACCCCCGGTCCGCGTCAGCGAGGGTAGCAGCAGCGGTGGTGGCGTGTCAGGATGAGCCACCACCGCGGGGACTCAGGCTGCTGGGAAGGGGCGGGGCCCTGGGAAGAGTGAGAATGGGAAGCGTGGAGGCAGGAAAAAGGGCCTGCCTGCACGTCTCGAACATGCTGGGAGGGGGAAGGGGGTTGAGATGGGGGACAGGCCGGGGGCTTACAGCAGTCTCTCCCCTATGGAGCGGGGGGCACCACTGGTGTCATCGGGGAATGTGGGCAGTTTGAGCCAGCCAGCAGGGAGGGGGGGCCTCTATTGGGGGAGGGAGGGGTATCGATGACGGGGTGGAGCCGGGAGGGGGTGGGGTCGCAGGACCTTTTCTCTCCTTATTTTGGGGGTGCCCCGGAGGCTGGAGAGGAGCCTTGGGGGACATGCCCCTTGATCTGACGCAAGGGGCTGGGAAGGGGGTCCCCAGTCGGGGAGGTGGCCAGCGGTGCTCGGGGAGGGGAGGCCGGGGTGGGAGGAGGGTCCGGGCGGGCCACCCAGCATAAGGGTGAGGGAGTGGGCAGGGGACTGGGAGGACAGCCCCGGTTTGAGGGTGAGCGCAGTTGGGGCCATATGTCTCTGGAGGACAAGATCAGGGATCAGCGGTGCATCATCCAGGAGACGGAGGCGCAGTGGGCTGAAATGTGCGCCCTTTGGGAAATAAGGGGGAGTGGACAGGGCGGAGGGGCCCCCCACTCCCACGTCAGAGGAGGAAGCCTGGGCGGACAGGATGGAACAGGAGGCCCCAAAAGGGGGCAAGTGGGTGTGGGAGGAGGAGGTTAGGGCCCCCCAGATGGGGGTAGGGACGGCCAGGACGGCTGTGAGGCCCGGTGGCACTGGGGCCCCCTCAGGTTGAAGCAGCCTGGGGGTGGGGGGACAGCCGGCGGCAGTTGGCAAGAAGGGCGGGGGTCCGGCGGGGCGCAAGACGGCCCGAGACGCCGGCCAGAAGCAGCAGGGGGTCTGCGGCGGCCTTCCCTCCACCGAGGGAGCGGGCCACGGCGTCTGGAGCCGGGGAGAGTGTGGTGATGTGGCCCATGTGTGGAAAAGGTATGAAAAGAGCGGGGAGAGAGGTGTTGTGGATGCCTGGGGAGGAGGACGGTGAGCTGATACTGGACTATGGGGATGAAAGTGATGAGCTGGAGGAAGGAGAGTTGAGAGATGAGGATGACAGGTCGGCTGGGGTGCCTGGGGGGGGCCAACGCAACGACATCTGCTAGTATTTTGCAGGCACCAGCAGCAGCACGAACCAAGTCACGATTGGACAACCCGAAATGGAATGCGGCGAGAGACAAAGAAAGAGAGACACAGACCACCTTGTCAGGTGAGAATACTTGGTGGGCTGCCTGGGACGGCGGGCCAAAAGGGGGTAGGAAGAAAACCTGCCGGTCGGTAGGTGTGGGTGAGGGTTCTGTGCGGGAGCCAAAGGCACTGGCCCACGGTGTGGGGGACCTTGCGGGGGGAAAGGGGATGCTGGGACGAAGAAGGCGGCCAGTGTCCAGACGGACAAGACTGATGGGTTGGAGGGCAAAGACGGAAAAGGGGAGGACAAGCTTCAGAAGAAGCTGCCTTATATGGGGTTGGCAATGCCGCTGGGGTCCCACTTGTCTGAGAAAATGAGGGGCAGAATATGGAGGCACGAGTATGTGGACATCTTTAAGCTCCTCCATAGGGAAATACAGGCTAAGGAGGGTTCAAAGGAGGAAGAGTGGGAGCTTACGCGGCGGCCTCGCGTGCCGGTGAACATGGAAAACTGGACATCGGCCTTTTTGATATATGCTAGCATTTATTGCGAAAAACATCAGGACAGGGCCATAGCGCTATTGAAGTATATGGACATAATTAGGAAAGCGCAGATGCACTTTGGGGGTTTCGCGTGGCTGAGCTACGACGAGGAGTTTCGGGCCAGGATTGGCGCAAATCCGGATAAACCCTGGGGGAGGTAGACCAAGAATTGTGGATGCAGTGGATGTCCTCAACACAGTCGTCGGCATCGACCAACACGGCGAGCGGTTTGCCAGTGACCTACCGGACATTTCCGGCACGTCCCGCTCAGACTGGGGCGGGTGGTGGACAGGCCAGCACAGCTCCCGCAGGGGGGTACCCAAAAGCCGGTGGAAACAATACGGGAGCGTGTTGGAATTACAACAAGGGATACTGCTTGCGGTATCCGTGTAAGTTTAAACACGAGTGCTCCAAGTGTGAAGGCAAACATGCCCTCACACAATGCTTCACCTTGGCTACACCTTCAGAGCAATGGCGAGCCACGAGTGGACATGGGGCGGCTGGACAAAAGGCGCCTACTCCGGTTTGCATTGAGGCCATGGGCCCGTGGCTCTCGATCTACCCAGACCAGGAGGCCGCACTGAGGTTGCACTGGGGGTTTACGGAGGGCTTCCGGGTTGGGTACCAGGGACCTAGGGAACGCCGGTGGGCGGACAATTTGAAATCAGCCAAGGAGTTACCAGAGGTCGTAGCAGCCAAATTGGAAAAAGAGGTCGAGGAGGGTAGGATAGCGGGCCCGTTTGTCGACTGGCCTATAGAGGATCTGATTATTTCACCGCTGGGAGTGGTCCCCAAGAAGGAGCCCGGCGAATACAGGATGATTCATCACCTGTCCTGGCCGGAAGGGAGGTCCGTTAATGACTTCATTGCAGAGGACTCCAGGGTGATTTACGCTTCAGTGGACGATGCGATCCGCCTTGTCCAGAGGTATGGGCAGGGAGCGGAACAGGCAAAATGCGACGTGAAGTCGGCTTTCCGTTTGCTGCCCATACACCCGGCGGATTTCCCGTTACTGGGGATGCAGTTCGGGGGGCCATTTTCGTGGACAAAGTCTTACCCATGGGCTGCGCGATTTCATGCGCCCTGTTTGAAACGTTCAGCACATTCTTGCAATGGGCATTCCAGAAGATCAGTGGCCATCAGGGGGTGTTGCATTATCTTGAAGACTTCCTTTTCCTGGGACAGGGAGGGTCAGGTGAGTGCGGATGGGCACTGGCACAGTTTCAGGACATGGCTCGGCACTTTGGGGTCCCATTGGCGCCTGAGAAAACAGCTGGGCCCAGATGTCAACTGACATTCTTGGGCATTGAGTTGGATTCGGTCCAGTGGACGGGCCGGTTACCGGCTGAGAAAGTGGGGGACATTCAGGCTTGCCTACTGGGGGTGATGGGAGAGAAGAAGATTGACCTGAGGACATTGCAACGGCTGTTGGGGTTGCTGAACTTTGCGTGCAGGGTGGTGAGAGCGGGAAGGACCTGTTACAGGCACCTAGGCATGGCCATGTCTGGGGCAGTGCTCCCACATCACAGAGTGAGAATTTCAATGGGAGTGCGAGCTGACCTGAGAATTTGGCAGACATTCTTGACTGATTTCAATGGGGTTTCACTGGATTTCGTGGAGGACAGATTGATTTGGCAAGTGCAAGTTTTCACGGATGCGGCAGGAGCGTCAGGTTTTGGGGTGTTCTGAGACGGGAGATGGTGCGCAGAGAAATGGCTGGCTCACTGGCTGACGCAGGGGCGGAGTATTGCGTTTCTAGAGTTTTTCCCGCTGTTAGTGGCATTGGCAGTGTGGGGCTCTGAATTCAAGAACCGTTCCGTGTTGTTTCAGGTAGATAACATGACAGTGGTTGAGCTGGTCAACAGGCAGAGAGCGAGAGACTTGAGGGTGCTGAGATTGTTGAGATACTTTATGTTGCAGTGCCTACAGTTGAATGTGGTTTTTGGGCGAAGCATGTGCCTGGAGCGAGTAATGACATTGCGGATGCATTGTCTCGTTCGCAGTGGAGCCGTTTTCGCCGCATGGCGCCTGGAGCCGAGGTCCAGAAGACACAGCTGCCGGACGGCATCTGGGCCTGGGGGAGTGAGAGTCTGCAGTCTAGTGGAGAAGTCGATAGCTGAGACAACGCGGCGCAGTTACAGATTGGCCTGGGCAGAGTTCGGAGTCTTTATGGGATGGACCAGCGAGACAGAGCAGTTGTCCCTTCGGGACACAGAGCAGGGAGTGATTCGTTTTGTTTTACATTGTACGGAGAAGGGGTGGTCGCACACGACGATTGCAGGGAAATTGGCGGGGATCTCCTTTTATTGCAAGTTGTGTTGGGGTTTTGACCCGGCAAAAGACGAGATCATCAGTAGGATGCTGAAGGGGTGGGGGAGGGAGCGAAGTGAAGGGGCCGGGGGGCCTCGTGAAGCAATCACGTTTGAGGTGCTGCAAGGTCTGTTGGACATGTTGCCAGTTTGCTGCTATGACGCTAACGAGGTAGCGTTGTTCCGTTTGTGTATGGTGTGGATGTTTTTCGGGGCTTTCCGAGTGTCGGAGCTCTTGGGAACGAAAGGGCGAGAAGGGCGAAAATATGTGGATGTGAGGTTGGACGGCGGGCGTCTGGGTATATGATTGGGCCACTCTAAGACTGATCAGGCCGGTCGGGGCAAGTGGATATGGTTGAATGAGAGTGGATGTCTGGGAGCATGCCCGGTAAAGGAGTGGGAAGCGTTCGTGCAGGGCGCGGACAGGAGACAAGGGGGAATATTTTGTCACGCATCAGGTGACAGGTTGACGGCGGCACAGTTGCTGGCGGTGTTGCGCATGGCTTTGAGGAAGATGGGAAGGGATCCTAAGAGGTTTGGAACGCACTCTTTTCGCATTGGGGCAGCAACGGCAGCGGTACGGCTGGGGTGGTCCTGGGACAGGATTAGACAGATAGGCAGATGGAAGTCGAGATGCTGCGAGCGCTATGTCCGGAAATGAAGGGGGGGTTTCTGCCCGGGGTTGGCAAGCATGGGGTATGTTGAAGTGTCATTGTGGGAAGTACGGTTGCTAACATTTCTTTCTTGTCGTAGGTTGCGTGGGGGCCTGGGGACCAAGACGGTCACCTGGATTGCTGGGCACTCCTTCGTGCACTGGGTGGCGCAATACGCGGATCAACAGGTATACGGCCGTAACCTGGGGCTGCGGAGCAGTCATCACGAGGTACAATGGTGGGGAAAGCGAGGAATGCGTTGGGGGCCTTCTTGCCTTGGCTCACGAAGATGGTCTCACAGAAAGGATGCCCCGATTTGCTGGTCATACACCTGGGGGAAAATGATTAGGTGCGGTTGTCAGGCCTGGCAATCATGCAACAGATGCAACGGGACTTGGGGGTCATGAGGCAGCGACTGGCAGGGACCTGCCTAGTCTGGACGGAATTTGTACCACAAAAAGTTTGGAGGGGGGCAGTGAAACCTGCAGCAGTTGAGAAAGCCCGGAGAAAACTGAACAGGGCAATGAGGGTTTTCTGTGCCGGAAAGGACATTAAAGTGCTTGCACACACTGGGCTCCGGTTGGAGGAGCCGTTGTTATTCAGGGATGATGGGGTGCACCTTTCGCGGATGGGGTACGTATACTACATGATGGAAATGAGGGACATGATCAGCAAGCTTTGGAATGAATCAATCTGGTGTCGAAGAGTGTGCGGGCGAAAGGTGCATAGCAGGAACAGTTGGGGCAGGTAACCGCCCTCAAGGGGGTTCCCTGGTTGGCAGTACTTTGGAGGGGTGGGGGAGTCCTGGACGGGCACACCCATCTCTCGGGGGGAAGAGTGATGGACGAGGGTGCGGGATGCAGGAATGGGATGGCAGGTGATGAAAAAGAGGATGTCAGGAGACAAATGAAGAAGTGGATGGAGAACGGAAAGGGGTTGGTGTGGAAGGTGAAGAGAGATAGGGTGCAAGAGAAAAGAACGGAGTGAGTGAAAATGGAGTGGGGGGGGATTTGTTGTTATGTTATTGTTAAGTATTTTATTGTGATTAAAGTTATGTTTACAGCCTGTCCTAATAAATGGCCTTTTACGCTTCACCGACAGCGTGGACTGTTTATTTGGCGCGAAGCATCTGTGATTCTCAACGGCCAGTTCTTTGCTTTGGGCTGTGTGTATCAATCAGGCAAAGTAGAAAGAGTTTATTTACAATGATTTGCAGAAATATTTGCACCTAATTACGGATACAGGGACAGAGGCCTTCGGGGTACGTCACGCCTCTGCATCTCTGCATTCACATTAACAATGGATGTATTGCAATCAAAACAGGATATCGCGATATTGGTATATTGTGAAAGGAACATCAAAGGAAGAGTGCTGCCTTGGGACCACTGTCTGTTCCGCCCTATTCTAAGAGTTGTCATTCACATAGGAAACTCTCCCATATGGACAGCTTCCACTGTGTCAATAGTGGCTGAATGAAAATGGCAGTTGACAGACTTTCTATGGGTTGCAAATTGTAAGAACCACTTTCAGAGGCCACGGGGCAAGCAGGAGTGACTGGGTGCAACTCTGGTGGTTAAGGCCGTTTACTTCTGATGTCCCAGTTCCTGGCGTGCTATAGGCTCTGAGTAACTGGGCCAAGTGCCCCTTCGGTACAGACTCTCAGTGGTAGCACAAGTCCAGCAGTCCAAGGCTTCTCAGGGAGGTAGATGCAAGGAATACACAGGCTCACAACTCATTGTATGTTCAGTAACCTCATTAAATGAATGTCCAGCCAAATACTCCCATTCATGAAAAAAGTATTATTTAAACACACACAAAGTGAAATGCGACGCACACTAAATAAAAACATACACTTCATAAGGTCTGTGTTCTACCACTGTCCACGCATACACCAGCGCCCATCTCTTCTAGCTATGGACTGGGTGTTATTCCCCATCTATGTGAAGCAAAATCCAGGATAGGCCCCGCTAGACAATATGAGTCTAAGACGTCCCACTATAACTATTCAAAGTCCAAGTGACCCAGCTCCTTTTACGCTTCAGTCAATGGATTCCCCCACAAGGTTAGATGTCATTGTTCAGCCTTACCCGCTTCTGTTGGAGATGAGATGGAAGGGCCAGGAGCTTCCAGCAGTTCTGGGTTGAGGTCGACTGGTGGCGTCGATGAGTGGTAGTCTTGTTGACGACAGCACGGGGTCTAGACCTCCATGGCCCACTTCTTTTGTCACGGTAAGTCTGATCTCCGATGGTAGACCTGAGGTGCTACTTGAGTTCTGATGATGAAGTTACGGCTCTGTGCTCACAGTTGCACACTGTTCACAGGCAACGGCCCTCTGGTTCCTCTGTCGCCTCCACCTGGCATACCGGGGTTGCATCCCGATGACTCAAGGCTGCATTGCTCTTCAGGTCTCAACACTGCATGGGGCGATGCCCCTTTCTTCATCACAGTGCTGCACCGGGGTGATGGCTCTTAAGCTCAACCACGCGCCCGCAACATAAGGGGGTCATGTTCTGTGCACTCAAGGTGACGTCCCTTTTCGGTTCACAACACTGCACAGTGTGATAGCCCTCTGTTGTCCACAGCACTGCATCAGGGTAACGGCCATTAAGCTTCACTGTGGCCCACGCCTGGCATACAGGGGTTGTATTCAATGCACAAAGGCGGACAGCTCGATCAGTGTGGTGATTCAATCTTCTTTGTGGCCCCTACTCGGCATACGGGGGGTTACCACAGCACAGACTGGTATTTAACCTCATCAGTGCCCTGATTTGGACGCACCAGAATCTCACACTCTGCTTCCTGGGCTCCACTTAGCAGAATCCCCACTGAAACTCGTTCCCTCCAGGCAATCTCCTTTTCCTCACAGGGCCCACTGATATTGGGTTAGGCAGAAGATGGTGCGGCAAGTTCCAGGGCAAGTTTTCTCGATTCTCCTGGATGATGTCTTCTCACCCAACAAGGGACCCTGTCAGACCATTAGTGCCCCGTCCTGGCCAA
Organism: Calotriton arnoldi; assembly: GCA_963921515.1. Taxonomy (NCBI): domain Eukaryota; kingdom Metazoa; phylum Chordata; class Amphibia; order Caudata; family Salamandridae; genus Calotriton; species Calotriton arnoldi. The sequence goes on from CAWUFW010009835.1 coordinate 693,674, forward strand.
AACAGGCAGAAGTTGAGCTGAGCATCTCTGTGCTGATCCACAGCTTCAGTTTGACAATTTGAGAGACCCAAGCTCCCCTTTGTATAATCCTTTTCCAGAAACATATGTGATTTATTGTCTCTGTCTTTGAAGTTTCTCCAGAGCTCGACCACTTTAAAGTGCCCATTCCTCTGTCTTACTCTTCCTTCAGAGATGAGTCTAACACATCATGAGTGTCTCCAAAATTGTTAGCCCCAAGCACAGACCGTGGGAGTGACTAGAGGATCACCGATGGATGTCAGCTTCAGTGATACGTGTATCAAAGAGCAATAAAGGCCCCCACCCCTTCTCTTTATGATTCCCTTATCAGCCCCATCTCCTTCTTGAGATATGCCCAGGCCTCTTTGACCACTGACCTCTCTTTAAAATCAAAGATCCCCTTTTGAAGTGTACTGAAGAGCCTGGCTCTTCCTTCCTCCAGTATGTGTGTCCCACCCAGCTTTCAGGCATGCAGCAAACCACACAGAGTGGGCTCCTCTACCTTCACAGGCTCCTCCTGCAAGTTCTGAGTCTCCCAAAATGGAATCCAGAGACTTCCATGTATCGGACCTGTTACAAGCACACATACACTCTAGCGCGCACATGCAATCACATGCACTGAATCTCTTGTAGGTTACCCTTTTAAAGACAAACATACATCTTAGGTCTCAAAAAAGGGCGTGTGATAATTCTCATATACTGCACCACAACTCCACAGGTGCAAATACTTCCCAGCACACACACAACTGTACATGCTGACTGTCATGTATATCACCACTTCACAGGCACATATACACTCTAGAGTGCACATGCAACCACTTGTGCTGTGCGGTGCTGCATACAACCCAATGCAGGCCAAGGGTGCTGAATGGCAGCTGAACTTTACATGAGTGTGTCAGAAGGCTACTTAACTCCAGGTGAAGGCGTAACAAAACTTGAGGGCCCCCCGCAAAGTACATGGAGGGGGCCACCTCCGACCATACTCAAGAGCTCTCAGGCCAGGGTACTGTGCTGAGGGGCCCCCTGGAGCTCAGGCCTCGCCCGCACAGTGGAGATGCGGGGGCCTTTGTTACTCCAATGGGTAAAGGCAGTACCCTTCCACCACCTAAGGGTACACTAGGTCATGGTGCACATGCACGATCCACATCCACCCATGACCGAAAAACTGTTAGCAAGGATCCAGACATTACCACAGCTACAGCACTCAGGGCAGGTGTATATATGTTCATTACCATGTGAGGGACTTTCCTGTCTGTTGACAAACCATTATTGCATTTCTTTGTAAATCAAGAAATAAGAAGTGGACACCTTTTTTGCTGGCCATTTTTCTTGTGATTCACAATGATTCACAGTACTGGTCTTGTGAGTCACACAGGCATTTGTGACTCTCATTGCCATTTTGACACATTGTACTTTACTTCTTCAATCTCGAAAATCCCGGCACAATGCTGGCTCTAACATGAAGCCCCATATCTCTTAAGAGTTTAGTTTGAGGGATTAAGGCTCATCCTACCTGTGGAAAAGTGTATTATTAGTTAGGGTGGATGGTGGCCGACTACAAGTAATAATGGCACTTTTTTTGTTAGGTCCATGTTAGGTTCTTCTTGGGTCCAGCAATGGTTTCTGTAATTTAAACCTGAGCTCAACCACTGGTAGCTATTGCACGAAGCAGACTGGCTTAGCTTAAGAAAATATGTAAAGTATTTAGAAGTAACAAAACAGTTAGAAAGTCAAAAACACTACACAATGAAAAACCCACTCGATTTTTATAAAAATAGATAATTATTTAATTAACAAAATGCCACTAAAATGTCAAAAACTCAAAAAGAGGAACTAGAGATATGATTTTTTAAATTTAAAATGAAAATGAAAACAGCACCAAAAATTATCAAGTGCCAAACGCTGTTATCCAGTTGCACTTGACAGGTACCGAGAAGCGATTTAAGGCCAACCATGATGAAGCATGGGTTGGCTACAGAAAGCAGGTTTAACTCAGTTGGAAGTTTCACCTTCAGACTTAGAGTCTAATTTAAATTTAGGGAGGCAGCCTGTTTTTCCGCCAGGGTGATGGAGTAATTTACTCTGGTGCCCTGACAGTAATTTAGAAATGACTCCCAAAGGGGCGGTCATTTATAAAGCATTGGCAGGAACGACCATCATGGCAGTTCCTGTCAATGCTTTTCGAAGTTTGGTGCAGAGCTGCATTGTCATGACAGAGGCTTGCTCCAAACTAATTTCTTTTCAATTTTAATAAAGAAAATCCCGTAGTGGAATTTTCATTTTGAAAAATTATGCAGACAATGCTTCCCTCACCGTGGGAGTCCTCTCCGGTGGAGAAGGGGGCATTTAGCAGTTTTTACTGCCTCTTACCGTAAGGGTTTTCCTGGTGGGGGTAGGCAGTAAAAACAGACCTCTAAAGTCTCTCACATATAAATTAAATGGCAAAATTACAAGTCTACCTCCAATGACCCTTACTCCGCCAGGGTGTCTGAGGGGTTTAGCTACGGCGGAGATGAAGCATTCTCTGCCATGAATAAATCTATAGTCCACCCGTATTTTAATCAGGTGGGCTGACCATTATGTTGGCAAGGAGTGAACACCATTAACGATGTGATGGAGATGCCTCTTCACCAACACATAAATTAGGCCCTAAGGGGCAGATTTACAAGCCCCTTGCGTCATTTTTGCGCCGCCGTTGCGTCACTTTTTGTGACGCAGCAGCGTAAAAATGCGGTCCATTTACAACGTGACGCATCTAGGGAGATGCGTCACGTTGTAAAGCCCTGCGTCACATTATACCTGCGTTAGGTATAATGTATGCAGGGTGGACGTTCCAACGCAAAAGCCTCGTAGAAGTGATGCAGTGAAATCTACAAGATTTCACTGCGCCACTTCTAGGACGCCACTGCGTCAAATTCTTACGTCTGCTTGAAGCAGGCATAAGGAGTGATGCAGCACAATGAAGATAGGCCTCCCCCTGCATTGCTGGAGTTGCGTTGTGCTTGCGACACGACTCCAGCAATGCGTGACTTTTGCATCGACAGATGAGTCAGAATTTCTGACGCATCTGTCAATCCTTGGGCCATGGTGCGCCGTAGTGTAAATACGGCGCATCCATAGTGGCGCAAGGGTTTCTTGGGGTGGCGCAGGGAACGTGACGCATCTTTACAGATGCGTCACTTTCTTGTAAATCTGCCCCTTAATCTCTGAAATGGAAGACAAAAATACTCAGCAGGGGAAGGTAGCAGGCTGTGGCTGAGAAGGCCTCCATGATGCCAGATACAATTCAGTGAGGTCCCAGTGATGCTATTGACTTTTGGCGGGAAGCTTCAAGCGGGAGAAATTCAAAATTCATGGCCAAGGAAGGCCCTTAGCTGGGTGGATACTTTTCGCGCCTTCACCTTGTATTTTCAGCTTTCAAAGTTCAGACTTAGTCACTTTTTTGGAGCTCAAATTTCTCCAGTTGGGCTAGGCTGCAAGCTGTAGCCACGAAGCCAAATACCCCCTTAGCAACATCCCACTGAAAAAGAATTTGCTGCTGCAGAAAAACTGTGAGCGACAGCAATCTAAGTCTTTGGCCTGGCGGCAACACTCCTACATTGGGTTGGCATGGCAGGATTGTCCCGGTCCCTCAGAGGTCTTTGGAGCCAAACAGTTTAGAAGTCCCAGGTTTTTCAGGAGGTTAGCAGGAGCACACTTTGCAACAGCCAAGGGTAAAAAGACCTCAGGAACAGCACTTGGAGGTCAAGACTCACTCCAGTAAAAGCCACCATCAAGGTCCAAGGAAGGCTCAGTTGGAACTGGTCAGGTGGGCTGTTGGACTAGGCCTTCTCTGCAGGGTCACCCCCAAGCCTTTTTACCTTCACCCAATACTTTTTTGCTGAATTTATTTTTGTTGGCTTTAGGACTCACCACTTCACCACTGGCTAACTTGCTCTAAAGTGCTTGTGCTCTCTCTTCTAAACATGGTAATATTGGTTTATCCCTAATTAGCATATTTAATTTACTTATAAGTCCCTAGTAAAGTGGTACTTAATGTGCCCAGGGCCTGTAAATTAAATGCTACTAGCAAGCCTGCAGCACTGGTTGTGCTACCCACTTAAGTAGGTTAACAAACATGTCTCATGCCTGCCATTGCAGCCTCTGTGTGCAGTTTTAAACTGCCATTTCGCCCTGGCAAAATTAACCTGTTACCAGACCCAAACTTTCCTTTTTTAATACATATAAGTCACCCTTAGGGTAGGCTCTAAACAGTCCACAGTGCAGGGTGCAATGTATTAGAAAAGTAGGACATGTAATTTTAAGTTTTACACGTCCTGGTAGTGAAAAACTCTTCAATTAGTTTTTCACTACTTCAAGGCTTACCTCTCCCATAAGGATAACATTGGAGTTACCTTATTACATTTTTTTTACTTTTTAAAAAAATTGTTGTTGCGATTTTATTTCCGATAGTGTGTTTACTTTACTTTGTTTCTTGTTTTTTATGAGGTGTGCGATCTGATGTAGACTGTTGAATGAGTATGTGATGCATTCAGCTTATAACAAATGTTTTTAGTTATTAATTGACTATGAGCGAAGGTTGCATTGGAACCTTGGTGTGCAGTAGAATAACTAAATTTGTGAAAGATTCAAGGTTAAACACATAGAGGAGAGGCGTTTCAAGGTTGTGTGTGTAATTGAAAGGAGTCGTTCCATTCTGTTTCTATAGTAAGTGTAGGGCTCCTTTTCTGTGTTGGATGAAGTGATCTAATTTCTTTCTCAAATGCAGGAGTGGTTGAGAAATCTTGATATATGGAGGAATACTACTCCAGATACAGGCAGTAAGATTCAAATTATTTATTTCAATACATATATTTTACGTCTTTTGGGATCCTTGGCACAACATTTTAGTTATCTCCAAAACGTGATTGTTGTGTTCATGGTGCACAGTGTTGTAATTCTGTACAGAGATTCCCTAATTATTTGTTATATCAGTAACTTGCTGATGAAAACTGCACTGTGGGGCATATTTACCAGCCCCTAATGCCCCCATAGCGTCATTTTGTTTGACCCTCTGGTGGCGCTGTCTGCTGGCCCATATTTCCAATGCCTCGCAAAGCCACTTTGCGTGGCTTTACAAGGCCTTGTAAATATGGCCCTCTTTCACGCTTTATTCTGCATTAAAGGCACGTCATGGGTATTGCTATGGGTGTTCCCAACCACCACCCATGATTTATTGACACTTCCCCAGATTTACAAGGAGTGGTAAATCTGAGGCAGCACTCAAAACAAACGTCTTTCAAGGGGAGACGTTAAAGTGGCGCAATGAGAAGAAATACATTCTGCAACATAAATAGAAGGAGCAAAACGCCATCAATGATTGTGTTTGTGCCAGAAGGTGTCCCTTACTGCACAAAAACAATCATCCCTGCAACGCAGGCACCCTTGCACCATGGCATCAAGATGCGGAGGACACAGGAAGGACAAGCTCTAGGAGAATGGGTGAGTTACAGGGCTTTCCCTTTGACGAAAGTGTGACTACAATGGGGCTACCACCTGTGTCCCTCCATCGGGCCCTACATAATTGGCCACTAGTGGTTCACAAGAAGAAGAATTGCTAATCATGAGTGAATATGAGAGATTTACATGAGCACAAATTTGTCAAATAGTTTGGCTGTTGTTTCAATGAAGTGGACATCGAAGGTTCAAAAATAAGGGATCCTGGTCCTGATGAATGCCACAGACCCCCTGGGGTCATTAGGTAGAAACATGTTAACTAGAACAATGCAATTACCCTCTGATGCTTTGACCACACTACATTTAAGCATCTTCTAGTTACTCACCACAGTAAACGGATACTTGAGACACCCAGGTGATATTTATTTTACTGGGCCGGGTCCCCTCTCTCATATTTCCTCCACCATGTGCTTTCAAGCCACCTAGAAAGCCCATTCACCATTATAATAATTCTTGGCGAATGAGGAGGCTCGAGGATGAAGCGTGACACCAAGACAGGTGGTCTCCTTACAAAACGTTTGAATTGCCTGTTTATAAAAAGGTCACCACAAGAAATCTCCATATGTCATAATTTATTAACGAAACTAATGGAATCAATAACCATAATCCAATGCATTCATGATTAATACACACATGGGAATGTTCAATAATAATAATTGCAATAAAAATATTTTAAATAAAGCACCTTTAATCAAAACAACCATAAACATCTGTTTGAGTCTTTTTTTATCACTCTTCTGGCCACATAATGAAGCCATGGGACCAACCACAAAGGGTCTTTGCACTCCAACTGAAGAGCATATAGCTCCAGCTCAGAGTGCTTTATAAATGATGGAAACCTGTCCTGGGGTCCTGCATTCAATGACTCAGGAGACTTACTCTGAGATTTCTTAAAATGTTCCTGGTCAGGGCTACTGCACCCACTCATCCCCCCACACCCTTTAAGTAAATCATTGGTAGTGCTTCTGCCCCTCCTTGGGGTACCACCAAGAAAAATTACAAAAAATCCCTAACAGGACAGCATGGATTGCTCTAGAGCAGTGAATATTTTATGAATGGATACGTTTCTTTCCTGTCTTTCTGTCTGATTTTTATCTTCTGGGGGCCCCCGGTCCCACCTGGTGCAACTACACCTCACTATATTATTGGAGGACGTGGGGGAAGGTCTAAAGCCCTGCAGCCCCACCAGCTCCAAGCCAGCACCAATCCTGGGGTGCCAGCATGGGAGCTGGCCACACTTTTTACATTTTTTATTTATTTTGGTGGGTGCCCCAGTCCTATCCAACTCAGTATTTTGTTGGGGGTGCTGGGGGAGGCCTAAGGCCCTCGTGACCCCACCAGCTCCCCAACAAAGAGGAGTTCACTGCACACACTTTAGTGGGCAGTGAGACAGTTTTGTGCTCTTTCCTGTTGGAAGCCTTTCTGCTTCCACCCGAGGTGGTGACATCCTAAGACTCAATTAGTGTCCTGGGGGATGGAGTCCCCAGGACATTAATCTTGAGTTGGCCCCTGGAGGATGTGGCCTGGGTGTCAATACTTGGCTTGGGAAGGGTTCTAATGCATGTCTCCCATCCCCATTTTAATTTGTTTTTAAAGGGTTGACTTCCATCTAGCCCAAAGGATGGGGTCTCAGGGCCATAACTTGGCTTTGGGAGGGAGGGGGGGCTAAGGCACCCCACCCTCCCCACATTATTTAAAAAATAAAATGTGCCAACCACCTGGGCCCTGGCTCACCCAGGGGAATTCCATGAAAAAGGATGATTAACCCTTTAAAAAAAAAAAGATTTCCCTCTCAACCATGGTACTACTGTGGTACAATGAAGTAAACAGCACTTCAAAAACTTTCCAGAAAAAGTTCATCCACCATACCTTCTTCCTAGAAAGTTTCAGGGTGATCCATGAAGCGGGGGCGAAGAAAAAGGAGGGGTCCCAAAGCATATATTCCCCATTAATTTTTCCATTGGCAAATTAGACACAGCTACAGTCAAAATGGTCGGAATGCAATTTTACCAAATTTGGCAGAAAGCTAGATCTTGGTCCAGAAAGTGTGCTTTCTTGATTTGGGGTAAATCCATTTAGCAGTTGTTTAGAAATTAAGGTATAAAATGTATGTATATATCGCACCGCGATGGTCTGCAGAGCCGACATCAAGAAAGATGTGGCGGCAACCATAGATGTGGTGACAGCTCCTGTCCAAGATAAAAGCAAAACAAAATGTCAGAGACCCCACAAGCCAAAAAACTACAATTTTTTTATTGGTGCTGTGCATCTGCAGAAGATCCATGGATTTGTGGCTCTGATTATAAAAATGGCGGTGGGCCAGGGCACGGGAGATGGCACACATATCTTTTGTGTAGGGGGCTCCCTCCCCGTGCCTTCGATAGGTCCCAGGAACCCATCCCCAGCGTCGTTTTTTAAAATAAAGGAGTGGGGGGCATACAGCCACCTCCCAGAGTCACAGTAGGTCCCTGGGTACCCCATCCCCCTGGGCCAGTTGATTTCTAGAGAACGGGTGTGTGGCCTTATCCCCGAACAATTGGTGCAGACCCAAGCAATCCATCCCCTTGGACCTGATATCATTTCAGTGACCCAGGGATCCCATCCCCCTGGACACTATAGTGCCCTGCCCGGGAGTGTGCAGTATACCTTCCCTGCACTCTCTCAGGCAGGGAACCAACTTTGCTCCCATCTGGGTGGAAGAAGTGAAAAATGCTGGTCCCTCCCGGGCAAGAGAAAAAGTAATGGAGCTAGCTCCCACCACCAACTAGTATGGTGCTGGCTGGGGCGCTGGCAGGGGCCACAGGGGCCATGTGGCTCCATCCACACACCCCAGCAAGGGAGACATTGTGGGTGCCCTGGATGGGCAATGGGCTCCTATGCGGAGTTGGTTGGAGAGCTGGCAAAGGCAATGGGGGCCCTGGGGCCCCCGCGATGTCCCCAACTATTTTCATTGTGGTGTGAGTGCCCTGGGGGCGCCGGAGGGACCCACTTTAACAAAAAAGGGGAAAAATGCTGGCACAGGGACGGGTGCTGATGGGAAGCTTGCAGGGAATGCAGGGACCTTGGGGCTCTACCAGTAGTCCCCAACATTAAAACAAAGGTGTGGATGCCATGGGTGGGCACTGGGGAAGAACAAAAAAAGGAATAATAGATGAGCAGTAACAGCCGCTCATTTATTATTCACTGCTCCAGAGAAGGAGTGGCCCACAATGCCCTGCAAGGGCTTTTTACTTATAGTATTTGGAGTCTGGTAGGACCACTAGAATGGGTACGGGCACCACCAGCCATTTTTTTAATGTTGTAGGAGCATGCAGAGAGTTCAGCAGCCCCCCAGCAAAATTAAAAACAAAAAAGTTAGTCTCCTCGGTCATTGAATCCGTGACCTCCGGAGAGCTTACCAGATTTTTAAAGCATCTGATCTGGAGCTGCATACGCTTCAAGTGAAGTGCAGGGGCACCCCTGGTGGGTTCTATATTTGCACTGTATGGCCTAAAAATGCTATACGAAAGACTCAGAGACTTCCATTTTTTTTAAATAAAGCTTTATTAAAAACATGTTAAGGTAATCACTTTTGATAAACATTATGTGTGAATTTATGAAACATACATTTGATTACAATTATTGGTGACTATTTGACAAAAACAACAGGTCTGCTTTCTATATGTTGATGTGCTAACAAACAGCATGCGCAAGTGGGCTCCGGCTAGCTAAATATGTTCTTGTGAAAATTATTTTTTCCTAATTATCGGTAATTCCACATCAAAGAGTAAGGCAGAAATACAAAAATTACTCCGGCGTAATCGAAATTCTATCAGGCCTACTTTTAACCTTTGTTTTTTTCAGTGAAAAATTATATCTATGTATATATCATATTAGTGATATCAATGATGTCACCGAACATGTCTTGAGTGATGTTTTATAGGAGGTAATTAGCAGTGCTGCCCTGCCACAATGACTCCATTAATGATGTGCATATATAGTCAAGTAAATTGTACAGCTGAATCAAGTGATTACTTTTAACAGGAACAAACATTTAGGGGCCAATTCCGATTCGGGCCGGAAAACATACCGACCGACTCAGTACGGGAATGTAGTCCGACCGACACGTACCGGCACTGCCCGATCCGCGTAGTACGATGCAATGCATGTGAATTACGACCGACTCGTACGGAACACAAGCCGAACGACCGAACCGCACGGAAACCAGCTATCCGGCCGGAAAACTACGCGAATCGAACCGACCGACACGCACCAGGAATGAACCCGACAGAAACGTACCCACGAACTCCGACCCGCACAATACGATGCAATGCGTGTAAAACCAGACCGAGTCGCACGGAGCTCAAGCCGTACGACCGACACGCATACAAAACAGGGAGCCGAAGCAACCCAATACTCCGCGACCGACGCGTATGCCGCACATGAAACCCAGCAGAAACACAGCTTGAAAGACTCGGAGAAGCCCGCACGAGCCAACTGCAGCGTCCTACTCAGTCAGAAGAACATCTCCTACATGCCTAAAAACTACAAAGGAAATTTTTTTAAAAAGAAGGGCCAAACAAGCAATGACAAAGTCAATAAATACAGGGGGAAAAAACATGGAACAAAGACACACCCACAACTCCACCCATATAAAGGCCACAAATCCCTACCATGATCCTTTGCAAATTCAACTGACCTGCCAGCACAGAACACCATCAGACAGCAACCACAGACACACTCACAACTCATCCATCACACAAGCCACACACCATTAGCACCTCCCAAATAGCACCCTCACATACACCCAGCAAAACCTACACTCACCCACCCTCACTTGCACACTCACACACACATCAATACCCACCACCACCCATCACCATGCCCCCAAAGAAGAATCCAAAGTTCCTAGACAGTGAATTGGAAGTCCTGGTAGATGAAATCCTCAGGGTAGAGCCACAGTTGTTTGGTACATTGGTCCAACAGACCCCCATGTCGCAGAAAACCAAGATGTGGGAGAGGATCGTCGACAGGGTGAACGCACAATCACCATGTTTGTGCACAAAGGAAGACATCCAGAACAGGTGGTATGATGTGCGCAGGAGGGTCAAGGACCTACTCAAGAAGGATTACGCCTTGAGTCATCGCACCGGCAGTGGCCCTCCTGCCAAACCAGTATACCTCAGGCCCTGGGAGGAGAAGGTGCGGGCCATCCTACCACCAGAGAGCATACATGGACTATCAAACATCCCAGAGCCTGGTGAGTACACAACCAATATACCCAATATTGTGTGACAATACACACACATCACTGTCAAGGGGATAGTGAAACCATGTACCGTTAGCAAAGCCACAGTAACCAAAAAATAATCATCCCAAGATGTGTATGTTAGTTAGACAAACACAATACCTGCCATCTCATAGTGATATGTAACTGTGTCATGACATGTACAAACATAACAACAAATAGAGCAAGGCAGTGGCACAAATCTAACCAACAAACACTGTCAGACATTTTGCCACCACTAGAACACCACCTCACAGGGAAGCTCACTGAAAGGAAGGAATTGTGTGTATGCTGGTGAATTGAGTGTAGCCAATAGCATGATGGGAGTTGTAGTCACAGATATTGGTCACCCTCACAATTGGCCCATCAACACCACTCTGAACCATGCTCACATCACAGGGAGTGGAAAAGAACTGACAAGATGGCTGAAACTGGGTACTGCTGTGGAGAGTACAAGGCCCTGCTGGGAACTGTGCACCAACCAACAGCAGGACACCACTGACTGACATCCTGAAAGCCAACTTGCACTCCCTGCAATGGAAGCACGTTCCATGGTGGGATATCTGGCTGGGTGGGAAGGAGGACTGACAGCTCTGACCATAGTTACCAGCAGCTTTTCTCACACACACCCTTAACACAAACTCCACACAACTCACCTGGGAGAATGCATAGCCTCACACTCTAATTAAATATCCCACAAAGAACCACCACACTGGGTTATGCTGTGTGAAGCACAGGGACACTTTTGGGACTTGTAGCCAAACAAACGCCAGGACAACACTGTCAGCCATCCTGTCAGCACAGGCACACTACCCCACAGGGAAGCAGAGTCAAAAGGAAGGAAGTATGGGCATGCTGGGAAGGGGGTGTAGGCAATAGCATGATGGGAGTGGTAGTCACAGCTCAACATCCCCCACCCACATGGCCCAGCAAGCTCACACTGAAGCATGCACACCTCACAGGGAGTGAAAAGCCACTTCAAAGATGTCTGACACTGGCCTCAGCTGTGGGGAGCACAAGGCCCTGCTGTGAACTGTGCACCAACAAACAACAGGACCACACTGTCAGCCATCTTGCCATTGCTGTCACACTCACACACAGTGAAGTCGACTCAAAAGGAAGGAAGTATGGGCATGCTGGGAAGGGGGTTTAGGCAATAGCATGATGGGAGTGGTAGTCACAGCTCAACATCCCCCAACCACATGGCCCGGCAAGCTCACACTGAAGCATGCACACCTCACAGGGAGTGAAAAGCCACTTCTAAGATGTCTGACAATGGTGCTCTGTTGTGGGGAGTACCAGGCCCTGCTGGGAACTGGGCACCAACCAACAGCGGGACACCACTGCCTAACATCCTCTAAGCCAACTTGCACTCCCTGCAATGGAAGCACTTTCCATGGTGGGATATCTGGCTGGGTGGGAAGGAGGACTGACAGCTCTGACCATAGTTACCAGCAGCTTTTCTCACACACCCCCTAAACACAAACTCCACACAACTCACCTGGGAGAATGCAATGCCTCACACTCTAATTAAATATCCCACAAAGAACAACCACACTGGGTTATGCCGTGTGAAGCACAGGGACACTTTTGTGACTTGTAGCCAAACAAACGCCAGGACAACACTGTCAGCCATCCTGTCAGCACAGGCACACTACCCCACAGGGAAGCAGACTCAAAAGGAAGGAAGGAAGTATGGGCATGCTGGGAAGGGGGGTGTAGGCAATAGCATGATGGGAGTGGTAGTCACAGCTCAACATCCCCCACCCACATGGCCCAGCAAGCTCACACTGAAGCATGCACACCTCACAGGGAGTGAAAAGCCACTTCAAAGATGTCTGACACTGGCCTCAGCTGTGGGGAGCACAAGGACCTGCTGTGAACTGTGCACCAACAAACAACAGGATCACACTGTCAGCCATCTTGCCATTGCTGTCACACTCACACACAGTGAAGTCGACTCAAAAGGAAGGAAGTATGGGCATGCTGGGAAGGGGGTGTAGGCAATAGCATGATGGGAGTGGTAGTCACAGCTCAACATCCCCCACCCACATGGCCCAGCAAGCTCACACTGAAGCATGCACACCTCACAGGGAGTGAAAAGCCACTTCTAAGATGTCTGACAATGGTGCTCTGTGGTGGGGAGTACCAGGCCCTGCTGGGAACTGGGCACCAACCAACAGCAGGACAAAACTGACTGACATCCTGAGAGTTAACCTGCACCCACTGCAAGGGTGGCATGCTTCATGGTGGGATAACTGGGCTGGGGGAGAAGGAGGTCCGGATGTCAACCAAATACCACCAATGCTGGTCATGCACACACCTCAACATTCACATTGAAATGCTTCAGGTTGGCAGGACAATGAGCCACACCAATATCAACCTCTGACTGTCACAACTTAGGACAATGCAATGTACAGGCCCGCATCCAGAGGTACAGTCACAACTGTCAGGTGTTTGAACCATTGATGCCTGTAGAAACATAACATACATTGTGTGTCTCTTCCAAAACAGGTGATGATGGGGACACAGCAGCAGATGATGAGGTGTCCCTGTCCCAGGCACCGGTGGCCCCTGAGCTCTCTGGTGTGGAACAGCCTCTGCCCTCCTCGGATGGCGAAGACCTACCTGGCACCTCCGGTGTGAGTCATCATGCAGCACCAGCAGGACCACCATCTGCACCCCCTGCACCCACTCCTCCAACATCTGCCAACACACAGACCACCCCCGCTGACACGGACAGACCAAGGACACTGAATGACAACAGCACAGGGACCCCAGCCCACCGTGAAGCAAAGGACAACAACCCCTGTACCAACCCCCAAGGGGGCCTAGGGTCACCTGTGGGTGCCACCGCAGGTCCCGCACGTGTGGCCAGGGGTGGTGGGAGGGGTGGTAGGCAGAGGTCGCTGTTTGCAGAGGAGTCTGGACTGCATGATGACCCACAACTGGTACGCATTGCTGATGCGTACCAGAATAGCACCAGAGAGGTCAGCCAGGTAGTGGGGATCCTCAAGGACATTCAACAGCAGCAGGCTGCCCGTCATGCCCGCTTGGACTCCCACATGTCCCGTGTGGAGACACACATGTCTAGCATGGAGTCCAAGTGGGACACATTGGAAGAACTGACAGCAGTGCAGAGGGACATATTGACATGCCTCCGCCAGATTAGCACCAACATGTCCACACCTCCCTGTGTGCCCACAACATCTGGTGCCGCAACAACTGCAACTTCCACAGGGAGGGAGGATGACTCTGGTGGAGAGTCCTCTGCACCGCAGCGGCCTGCACGTGAGGGTCCCCCAGAAAGAAGAGGGGTTGTGCGAGGAAGGACAACTGAGAGGCCGATGGCCATGTACATCCCCCAGGAACCCAACACCTGTTCTGGAAATTCTCCTTTGTGTGCAAACTGTTCACCCTGTCGAATGCAACCCAACTCTCCCACATGACATGGGGACTTTAAGTTGGACTAATGTATCAGATGACTGTGGACTTTACTCAGGACATTTCTGCTACCAACACTTCCAACTCATCTGGGAACTTTGGATTCCAATCCCAATGTACAGCACCCACCATCCTGTGCACTATCCTCACACATGTATGTAAATAAACTCACTAATACACCATACTTTCCTCTGTTGTGATTCCAACGTTGTTTTTGTCATGGAGATGATGATCTGCTAAATGACACTGTGCATGCTAACTGCTACAGCAAGTTCAACACCGTCATGTGAGTCATGGCGACGTGACACATATGAGGGAGACACACCACTAGGGCTACACAACACAAACACACCAGGGCCATCTGACTCATCGCCTACACTGATGTTGCCAGGAAATACAGTGGAATGCACAGACACCACACCTATTCAGAGTCTGTGTTAACTAGCCCACTGGTGCAGTAAGCAAATGTCAGTCAGATGTGTGACCACAGACAACGCACATCCCAAAGTGAATCACAGGTTTATTACACATTTGCAACATGTTGTTTCCACGACAGATGCAAGGTAATCCCACGTGGCAGTGGCCACACAGTCACCAAGTGTAGAAGAAATAAAGTCCAGGGGTGTGAGGCACATCACCTGTAGGGAAACGACTGCTTCCACCCTGGAAGTTGAATCATGGTGTCGGCGGATCCGAGTTGACCAAACAACTCTGAAAGTACCCTGTGAAGGACAGACATGACACACAGTCAAAAGCACTGAAGAACAGGACAGAACTGCAATACTCATGCCCAATACATGTCACAAGATACCTACACAAAACCAAGTTAGCATGTCAACACTGTTGGGGAGTACAGACTACCTGTAAGGACACATCGCTGCACGCATCCAGTCAAGTAGCACATGGCCACACTCAAACAGCAACAGAGCACCACCAACACATATCATGCAAACTCAAATCATTGACATAACATCTCTGTATACTCACATTCAGCTGAAGAAGTTGGTGATGAGCTGTGGGCGGACATCACCCTCATCATCATCATCATCCCTGGCATCGTGGCCCAGGCCAGGATCCTCCACAGGTGGCGGATGTTGGTCATCGTCATCCAGGATGAGAGGCAACTCCTTCTGCACTGCCAGGTTGTGTAGCATGCAGCAGGCGATGACAATCTTGCACACCTTTGCAGGGGCATATGGGAGGGCCCCTCCTGTCTTGTCCAGGCAGCGAAAGCGGCTCTTCAGGAGACCAAATGTCCGCTCGATCACTCTCCTGGTCCGACCATGTGCCTCATTGTAGCGCATCCGGGCTGGTGTCACAGGGTTCCTGAGGGGTGTCAGCAACCACGGCATGTTGGGGTATCCGGAGTTACCTACATACAGACAATTGCACATTAGCTGAGTTGGAAAAGAGGGTGCAATACAACATTGCAGAACACACACAATGGTACAAAGTCAGTACACACTGACAAGCCAGGCACGCTGGTTCTGCATCTGTGACATCATCCTCGGGATGCGACTACTCCTCATTACGTAGGCATCGTGTGCAGAACCGGGGAAACGTGCACACACATGTGAGATGCTCATATCTGCAAGACATACCACCAGAGCATTGATAGAATGGTAATGTTTCCTGTTCCTGTATGCCTGCTCATGTGCCTGTGGTGGTACCAAAGCCACATGTGTCCCATCAATGGAGCCGATGACATGTGGCATCCTCCCAAGGGCATAGAAGTCACTCTTGACGTCAGTGAGTTGTTGACGTTTAGGGAAATAGATGTACTGGTTCAGGTATCTCAACATTGCCTCCAAAACATCGCGTAGCACACGGCTGAACATGGTCTGTGACATCCCACCAGCAGACGCCACAGTGTGTTGAAAGGTACCGGTGGCAAATAAGTGTAGGGCTGCCATCACCTTCACCTTGGGGGTCAGCGCTGTAGGGTATGGCCGGCCAGGTTGCAAATGTGGGGCCAACCGCACCGCCAATTCCTCAATCAGCGGCCTGTTGAAGCGGTACCGTCGGATGCAGTCATGTTCAACCATGGTTGCAAGGTCAGGGAATGGTCTATGGACAGCTGGTGCCCTGCAGTGCATAGGTGAAGAAAGAAAGATTGTCAGTCACCCCACATATGTGGCATTGACCATACTCAATATCACATGATACATCATTACGAGACACAAGTACTTGATGTGTGTGCCGTTCTGTATGGACATATATGGCACCTACATGGCCAACATCTAACATCTCAGTTCAACATGTGTTGACAACAAGATCCAGGTTGTGCTATGGGAAATCATTAGGCTGTGTCACAGTACCCATGTACTGCTGTCAGGTTCCAAACACACACCACAGTGACAAGTGAGGACAGATGTGCCCCAGGCATCACAGCTCTTTGACAGGTGGATTCCCAGGGACCCTGTATTGCCACATGGACACTGGCATGACATGGCGTATCATGTACACGTCAGCAAAACAACCATGACTCCCACAGGTAGTGGCCCCTGTTGCCTCTGCAGGACAGACATGGACGTCTGTGACACACACACGCACAACATCAAAGTCGATGCACAAACAACGTGGATGTGGAGACTGTCTCCCATTGTGCACATGGAATCAGAGACATCTGAAACACAACATGCACACAGACTGTGGAGGGCCATCACAATTGTGGCAATGGGTCACCCTGTGACGTACATACCATCCCACATGGGACTCAGGGTGTATGTGACATAACATACACATACACAACCTGGAAATGTGACCATGCCACATGCTCTGAACTGAACAGTTGCACATCATAGTGGTCATGTGCACAACACACAAAGGATTCTGTCCCCATGAACACGTGCACAGCCTGGGAGTGGCTGCCCCCAAGTGCCACCCAACAAACCACATGTTGACCCCCATACACACACAGGTAATGCAGCCTTACATGCCTTAGGATACAGTGTGGACAGGCTGTGGTGTTGTAGGTGTGCCCCTGAGTCCCTGGCAAGTAATTGTGGCTGGCATACGTTCACCAGTGACAACCATGGTGACATATGCGAGTGACTTGTACAGGGACGCGTCGTACAGCAATGGACTGATCCGTGTGCACGCATTGGCCATTGCATATGATGTGGACGGATGCATGTTGTGCTCCGAAATACGCGTCGTACAGCAATGGACCGATCGGTGCGCACGCATTGGCCATTGCATATGATGTGGACGGATGCGTGTTGTGTTTCGAAATACGCGTTGTACAGCAATGGACCGATCGGTGCGCACGCATTGGCCATTGCATATGATGTGGACGGATGCGTGTTGTGCTCCGAAATACGCGTCGTATAGCAATGGACCGATCGGTGCGCACGCATTGGCCATTGCATATGATGTGGACGGATGCGTGTTGTGTTTCGAAATACGCGTTGTACAGCAATGGACCGATCGGTGCGCACGCATTGGCCATTGCATATGATGTGGACGGATGCGTGTTGTGTTTCGAAATACGCGTTGTACAGCAATGGACCGATCGGTGCGCACGCATTGGCCATTGCATATGATGTTGACGGATGCGTGTTGTGTGACGTAATACGCGTCGTACAGCAATGGTCCGATCGGGGCGCACGCATTGGCTATGGACTGACATGGTAACGGACGCGTTTTTGAAGCTTTTACGAGTCGGATGCAGTGAATTCAGTTGGCCACCCACAACAATGTTGCAAATTCATGGGTGTCATGAAGTTGAACTTTTGAAGGATGCTGTGGGCGTGTATAAGTGGTGCAATTCCATGGATTGGCCATATTCAGACGATGCAAACGACTTGGACCTATCACTTTGGACACATGGGACAGTATCTGCCTCTGCAGCACACATATAATGCTGGCTGTTCCCCTGAGAGCTCACTTGCCTGCACTACATGCTCCAGGACGACATCTGCCACCACCACTGCTGCTGTCTCTGCATCCTCTGGCTACTGCAATGGCACGTACTGTGGATAGAGCCCCAGCCTTCAGCACTGAGGAGAAGCAGGACCTGCTGGACAGCCTCCTTCCACAGTACAGCAAGCTGTATGGGAAACCAGGGGAGCAGGTGAGTGTGCTGTCCACTGCCTTACTAATTGTGCATGTTGTCTGACTAGCAAGACTTACAGTGTGTACACCAGTGGCTAGCATGCTCACTGAGTAGTTGTCACCCCCCAAAGTGTGTAGTTACATGCACTGAACAGGTATAGTGCAGTAACAGTGCATTCCAACAAGGTTTGACTTCCCAGGCAATGATACCATTTAGTAACTGCTGGACAACTGTTCATAGCCATAGTTGCACTACCTGTGTACATCAGATGCCCCTGTGATTGAGACATGTATATCCAACTGTGTGATGCACGGATATGTTGCATGTATAGTAATGGCCTTTTCACTTTGTCATCCTCACAGGTTGATGCCCACCAGAAGCAGGAGATCTGGCTGACCATCGTCCGGGCAGTATGATCTGTGGGGGTCTACAGGCGCAGGATCCGCAACTGCCAGAAGAGGTGGCAGGACCTTTGTGGCTGGACCCAGAGGATCGCAAGGGTCCAGCTGAAGCTGTCGCCTCCTCACAGGAGGGGCGGACACCGGACCCTGACCCCCACATGCTCCGGATTCTGGCGGTGGTCTTCCCTGACCTGGATGGGCAGCTGAAGGCCAGACAGCAGCAAGGAGGGGGTAAGTGCTAGCCTTTACTGTGCACTATGACTAACATGCTCTATGCACTCCTTTAGCCTGGTTCCACTTCCACAGTACAACTGTCTTGTCATCCTGGACTCATGTCCCTCACTTGTGTCATGCCCCCTCCTCATCTGATACACAGGTGTGGCCCTTACAGTCTGTGACTTAGGTCACTTGGGTACTGTGTACTTGCAGTTACCTGTGGTTCAAGTTGGGGACAGCATCAGTTACAGGAACTTTGTTGTGGGCTGCATGGGTGGTACAATTGCTCACACAATGCCTGTGATCTGACATGTACTCTGGGTATGGCTTTAATATGTGTTCCAATTGCTGCTCTGACTCACCACATGTCTGGGGTATGTGCCACACACCCATGCTGCAGCAGAGACCAAGGTAGGAGCCTCAGAAGTATGTACATCATGTGTGTGACACATGCATAGACACCTGCCTAGTGTTCAGGGTAATACCATGTTGCACATGGACCAGGACTGTAATGCCTACTCCGTACATCGAAGGCACTCTGTTCTCCCACTCCCGTGTGTCAGCATACATATTGGGCATTGTGAAGAGTGCACTCAGGTGTATGCCTCTGTGTCACCGTGGTGTGGCCTTGCTTTTGGACTCCTGGAGTGTTTAACAATTTGGGGTGGCCAGCCATCTGAGTTGTGATTATAGGATCTGCACATTGGTTAATGCATAGGTCTCTGATCCCTTGACTGTGCACAATGGTGTATGAAACATTGAGGTGCAGGCAGCTTTGGTTCATTCTCATCAGACGGTGAAGTGCTCATGTGTATGGATTTGTGTTTGCAGTCACTCAAATGTCTCATTTGATTGACGTGGGATCATCTTAGTCCTCATGATGTGGGTGGCCAGGGGTGCACATGTGCACCTGTCAGCTACAGGGCTTGCATTCCCAAAACTTCCATTATTGTGACACAGTGTGGACTGGTGTTGTGTGTATGCACTGCCCCTGTGACAGGAGACAATTATGACTGACTTGCCAGACAGGCCTGTGCCATGACATTCAACTCGCAAAGGGTGATCCAGCAGTAGTGTGATATGTCCTGCATGCACACCATTGTCGCATTGTCTATCAGGACATGAGGACATCATTGTGTCTGGTGATGGAAGCAAAACCCGCATATCGACAGAGACTCTGCCCATCACTTTTCCTGACACATGTACTGAGTCAGTGGCAGGAGATGGCATGTGTTTGGAGTGACACATTTCCATATGTTCTCTTGGATGTCCAACAACTGTGGATGTGGTGCATGTGTGCACATTTGATTAGTCGCATACAACAGGCACCAGACAGATGGGTGCATGGACAGGTAGGATATGTGTGGCATGAATGACTGTCAGGCAGACAATGGGCTTCTTCAAATCAGTGTCAGCACTTATTGCAATGTCTAGCAAATGATGGCAGGGCTTGCTCTGTGATGTGCTGTACTTACTGTGGTGTGTGTGGTCAGTACAGGTGACTAATGTTGCTCTGTTTATCCTGATTGTTTGCAGATACATCCACGGCCACAGGAGGAGACAGCTCCACGGACCAAGAGGAGCGGCAGAGCCAGACTGGGTCCACTGCAGGGGAGACCGAGGGACCCAGTGGCACGGAGGGTGAGGGGAGCCACACTGAGGAGACCTCAGCTACGACCACCTCGGCTGAGGAACACAGCACTTCCAGTGAGGACTCCCTTGTGGAGGCGGGTCAGCAGAACAGAGGCAAAATCAAGCAAGTCTGTCCCCGCCACCACCACCATCTCCACCCTCCCATCTGCTCCCATTCCACATGTCCGTGGAGGCTCCCGTGTAGGGGAGCATGTCTCCTTCATGCCAGGCACCGCACCCCCTGCCTCCGTCCCCCCTGCTGCCCTGAGTGTGGAGTCTGTGGACTTGCTGAAACAGATCCATGTAGGGCAGACATCAATGCTGAGTGTCCTCCATGCACACACGGGTCTGTTGACACAACTGGTGTCATTCATGGAGGGCATGTCATCTGGCATGTCTGCCCTACATCGGACCAATCAGTCCATGGCCTCCTCACTGACGGCAGCAGTGTCCCTCCTGCAACAGTTCCTCACCCCTCCTACCTCTGCCCCATCCACAATCCCCAGCACCCTACCTGTCCCAAGCACACACATACCGGCACCGGCATGCACCAGCACAGACACAAGCAGCACACAGACACACAAGCCAAAATCCAGACGCACACGCACGCACAGTCAGGGGACTGATACCTCACTCACAGGGGATGGGGCCCAGACACACACACACACGCATCCACGAGCACTCCGCAGTCCTCAGATACCTCTCCCTCCAAAACCCCTTCCCTTGTCTCACCTGCAACCCCCCTCCCAGAAGCTCTTCCTCTGTGAGCTTGGCCTCTTCCCCAAAGATCCATCTGACACAACGTCCAGGCGGAAGAGGCGACCACCACACACAGAGGGGAGTGCCCCTCACACCCGGACACCCTCCCCCAGGCACAGACAGACTGAGGACCCCATTAGAAAGTCCCCCCGGACCAGGAAGGGCAAGACCCCACCACCACCACCACGCAGCTCCACCACACAGTCTCTCTCCTCCATCCCCCAGGCCACCACTCCACAGGTTCCCCCGCCACACCCTGCCCCAGGTTCCCCCACACACCAATACCGCATCCCCAAACTGCTTAGGCCCTCCCCCTACCACTTGCTCTTCCACCCCCAAACCAGACGCTCTGCCTGTTTGTGCCACTGGTGTGGAGACCGGGTCCCCACCCTCTGTCCTGCCCACCTCATCTGCCCCCCTTCCACTCCCTTGGAGTTATGCACTGCAGTGGAGTCCACAACCACCCCGTCTGACTTGGGCACTGCAGTGGGGACCCAGTCCACTCCATCTGACCGGCCCACTGCAGTGGTTGCAGCACCCACACCATCTGACTTGTGCCCTACAGTGGTGCCGGCCCCCACTGAGTCAGACACCTCCACTGCAGTTGCCGGTGACACTCCTGCACCCACCACCCCTTCACTGCCTCCTTCTGGCATCCCCTGATCCTGTCCCTGCGGTGCCTGGCCTGCCCCTTGTATGCCCCTCCGAGGGGGATGTCCCCTGTCCGTACCAGTGCAGGCAAGCAATGGGTGACAAGTTGTCACATATCACCCTGTTCGGACTGTGAATGTGGACTGGCCATTGGCCTTAGTTTCTTTTGGACTTCAAATTTTAGTTTCACATTTGCTGACTAAAGCCTCTTTTTGTTTACTTGTGGTTTTTCTTTTGATGTACATGATGTAGATCAATCAATCAATCAATCACGGCATTTATAGAGCGCGCTACTCACCCGGGAGGGTCTCAAGGCGCTGGGGGAGGGGGTAAGTTACTGCTCGAACAGCCAGGTCTTGAGCTGCTTCCTGAAGGAGAGATGGTCCTGGGTTCGCCGAAGGTGAGTGGGGAGGGAGTTCCAGGTCTTGGCTGCCAGGTAGGAGAAGGATCTTCCTCCGGCGGTGGTTCTGCGGATGCGTGGTACGGTGGCGAGGGCGTGGCTGGTTGATCGTAGCTGGCGTGTGGGCGTGTAGAAGGTCATGCGGTCGTTGAGGTACTTTGGGCCCAGGTCGTGGAGGGCCTTGTGTGCGTGGGTGAGGAGTCTGAACGTGATTCTCTTGCTGACGGGGAGCCAGTGCAGGTCTTTCAGGTGCACGGTGATGTGGCTGTGTCGGGGGATGTCCAGGATGAGTCGTGCGGAGGCGTTCTGGATGCGCTGGAGTCTCTTTTGAAGTTTGGCTGTGGTTCCGGCGTAGAGGGTGTTCCCATAGTCCAGTCGGCTGGTGACGAGTGCCTGGGTGACGGTCTTCCTGGTTTCAGTGGGGATCCATCTGAAGATCTTGCGGAGCATGCGCAGGGTGTTGAAGCATGAAGATGAGACGGCGTTGACTTGTCTGGTCATCGACAGGGAGGAGTCCAGGATGAAGCCCAGGTTGCGTGCGTGGTCCGTTGGCTTGGGCGCGGTGCCCAGGGCCGGGGGCCACCAGGAGTCGTCCCAGGCGGAGGGTGATGAGCCCAGGATGAGGACTTCCGTCTTGTCTGAGTTCAGTTTAAGGCGGCTGTTCCTCATCCAGTCGGCGACGTCTCTCATCCCGTCGTGTAGGTTGGCTCTGGCGGTGGTGGGGTCGTTGGTGAGGGAGAGGATCAGCTGGGTGTCGTCGGCGTAGGAGATGATGTTGAGGTTGTGTCGGCGTGCGATGGCTGCGAGGGGGCTCATGTAGACGTTGAAGAGGGTTGGGCTGAGTGAGGATCCTTGTGGAACGCCGCAGATGACTTCGGTGGCTTCGGATCTGAACGGGGGAGGCGGACTCTCTGGGTTCTTCCGGCGAGGAACGAGATGATCCATTCCAGTGCTTTCTCTCGGATTCCGATGTTGCTGAGGCGCTTCACTAGGGTGCGGTGGCAGACGGTGTCGAACGCCGCAGAGAGGTCCAAGAGGATGAGGGCAGCTGTTTCCCCGTTGTCGGTTAGGGTTCTGATGTCGTCGGTGGCTGCGATAAGGGCGGTCTCGGTGCTGTGGTTGGCCCGAAACCCGGACTGCGAGGGGTCGAGGGATCCATTCGTCTCGAGGAAGGCGGCAAGCTGTCTGTTGACGGTCTTCTCGATGACTTTGGCCGGAAACGGAAGGAGCGAGATGGGACGGTAGTTCTTGAGGTCGGTGGGGTCCGCCGTTGGTTTCTTCAGGAGGGCGGTAAGCTCGGCGTGCTTCCAGCTCTCCGGGAAGGTGGCGGTGTGGAAGGAGGAGTTGATGATGTCCCGGAGATGGGGTGCGATGGTGGCGTCGGCTTTGTTGAAGACGTGGTGTGGGCAGGGGTCGGTTGGTGATCCGGAGTGGATGGAGTTCATCGTGCGGGTGGTGTCTTCGGTGCTGATCGGGGTCCAGTTGCAGAGGGTGGTGGTGGCGGGCGTTGGTTCGGCGGTAGGGTGCGTTGTTTGTGCGTCGAAGCTGTTGTGTATGTCGGTGATCTTGCGGTGGAAGAACGCGGAGAGTGAGTTGCAGAGGTCTTGCGAGGGGTGATGTCGTTGTTTCCGGCGCTGGGGTTGGAGAACTCTTTGACGATGCTGAAAAGTTCCTTGCTGTCATGGGCGTTGTTGTCCAGTCGTTCTTTGAGTGCCGACTTCTTGGTGGCACGGATCAGCTGGTGGTGTTTGCGGGTGGCGTGCTTGAGGGCGGTCCTGTTGTCTGTGGTCTGGTCGAGTCGCCAGGTTTTCTCGAGAGTGCGGCAGTTCTTCTTGGATTCCTTGAGTTCGTTGGTGAACCAAGGGGTTTTCTTGCTTCCGGGTCTGCTGGGAGGGTTTTTTAGTGGTGCGAGGTCGTCGGCGCAGGCGGTCAGCCACTTGGCGAGGTTGCTGGCTGCTTCGTTTGGGTCCGTTGTGTTGGTGGGTGTGTTCTGGCTGAGGGAGGCGGTGAGCTGCTCGGCGGTGATCTTGCTCCAGCTCCGGCGGGGAGCCTGTTGCGGGTGGTGGTGGGTCGCAGTCTTTCTGAAGCTGAAGTGGACGCAGCTGTGGTCGGTCCAGTGGAGTCCGGTGGCGTGGCTGAAGGAGATGTGCTTGCTGGACGAGAAGACGGGGTCAAGCGTGTGGCCGGCGTAGTGGGTGGGCGTGTTCACCAGTTGCTTGAGTCCGAGGTTGGCGAGGTTGTCCAGCAGGGCGGTGGTGTTTCTGTCGTTGTTGTTCTCCAGGTGGAAGTTGAGGTCCCCTAGGAGGATGTAGTCGGCTGAGGGCATGGCGTGCGGGCTGATGAAGTCTGCGATGTCTTCGCTGAATAGTGTGCGTGGTCCCGGGGGTCTGTAGATGAGGGTGCCTCGGAGGGTGGTCTTGGGGTCAGTGTGTATCTGGAAGTGTAGGTGTTCGGGCGGCGGAGAAGGTCTCGTCGGAGTTAGTCGAGATGCGGATGGTGTTCTTGTGTACGATGGCGATGCCTCCTCCCGTCTGGTTGACGCGGTCCTTCCGGGTGATCTTGTATCCATCCGGGATGGCTATGGCGATGTCGGGCGCTGAGGAGGCGTTCATCCAGGTCTCGGTGAGGAAGGCGATGTCCGGTGCTGTTGCGTCGAGCAGGTCCCAGAGTTCCACGGCGTGCCTGTGGACGGAGCGGGTGTTCAGCAGGATGCATTTCAGGTGGTTGCTGCTGTTGCTCGACTTGGCGGAGGTGGTGCACGTCCGGGGGCAGGTGAATCGGCAGGCTTGGCAGGCGAAGGGTCCGTGGGTGCGTCTCGGTGAGGCTCGGTAGCAGGCAGGGTTCCGGCCGGCATTGAGTGCGGTGAGTGTGGCGGCGTCGTAGGTCCGTCGAGTAGTGATGCGTTGGTGGGTTCCAGGGGTTCTGGCGCTGGGCGCGGTCCAGTCGCGGACGGGCGCAGACGGGCTTGCCTTAGGCGCGCCTTCGGCGCGCCAGCGGCGCGCCCGCTGCGCACGTCCGCTGCGCGGCCGTGCAGCGGCCGCCATTTATGGGGAGGTGGGAGGGAGGAGCAGCTGGGAGGCGGGAGGCAGGGGCAGCGAATGGGCAGTCAGGGGGCGGGGCCGCAGGGAACGCAGCGGCGGGAGTGGCGAGAGGCAGCGGGGGCACAGAAAGGAAAAACAGGGGGAGAGCAGGCAAAATCACGGGCACAACAACAGTGGGGCAGCGAGGGGCACAGAAAGGAAAAACAGGGGGAGAGCAGGCAAAATCACGGGCACAACAACAGTGGGGCAGCGAGGGGCACAGAAAGGAAAAACAGGGGGAGAGCAGACAAAATCACGGGCACAACAACAGTGGGGCAGCGAGGGGCACAGAAAGGAAAAACAGGGGGAGAGCAGGCAAAATCACGGGCACAACAACAGTGGGGCAGCGAGGGGCACAGAAAGGAAAAACAGGGGGAGAGCAGACAAAATCACGGGCACAACAACAGTGGGGCAGCGAGGGGCACAGAAAGGAAAAACAGGGGGAGAGCAGACAAAATCACGGGCACAACAACAGTGGGGCAGCGAGGGGCACAGAAAGGAAAAACAGGGGGACAGCAG
Organism: Calotriton arnoldi; assembly: GCA_963921515.1. Taxonomy (NCBI): domain Eukaryota; kingdom Metazoa; phylum Chordata; class Amphibia; order Caudata; family Salamandridae; genus Calotriton; species Calotriton arnoldi. The sequence goes on from CAWUFW010009835.1 coordinate 719,613, forward strand.
ACAAAATCACGGGCACAACAACAGTGGGGCAGCGAGGGGCACAGAAAGGAAAAACAGGGGGAGAGCAGGCAAAATCACGGGCACAACAACAGTGGGGCAGCGAGGGGCACAGAAAGGAAAAACAGGGGGAGAGCAGACAAAATCACGGGCACAACAACAGTGGGGCAGCGAGGGGCACAGAAAGGAAAAACAGGGGGAGAGCAGGCAAAATCACGGGCACAACAACAGTGGGGCAGCGAGGGGCACAGAAAGGAAAAACAGGGGGAGAGCAGACAAAATCACGGGCACAACAACAGTGGGGCAGCGAGGGGCACAGAAAGGAAAAACAGGGGGAGAGCAGACAAAATCACGGGCACAACAACAGTGGGGCAGCGAGGGGCACAGAAAGGAAAACCAGGGGGACAGCAGACAAAATCACGGGCACAACAACAGTGGGGCAGCGAGGGGCACAGAAAGGAAAAACAGGGGGAGAGCAGGCAAAATCACGGGCACAACAACAGTGGGGCAGCGAGGGGCACAGAAAGGAAAAACAGGGGGAGAGCAGACAAAATCACGGGCACAACAACAGTGGGGCAGCGAGGGGCACAGAAAGGAAAAACAGGGGGAGAGCAGACAAAATCACGGGCACAACAACAGTGGGGCAGCGAGGGGCACAGAAAGGAAAAACAGGGGGAGAGCAGACAAAATCACGGGCACAACAACAGTGGGGCAGCGAGGGGCACAGAAAGGAAAAACAGGGGGAGAGCAGGCAAAATCACGGGCACAACAACAGTGGGGCAGCGAGGGGCACAGAAAGGAAAAACAGGGGGAGAGCAGGCAAAATCACGGGCACAACAACAGTGGGGCAGCAAGGGGCACAGAAAGGAAAAACAGGGGGAGAGCAGACAAAATCACGGGCACAACAACAGTGGGGCAGCGAGGGGCACAGAAAGGAAAAACAGGGGGAGAGCAGACAAAATCACGGGCACAACAACAGTGGGGCAGCGAGGGGCACAGAAAGGAAAAACAGGGGGACAGCAGACAAAATCACGGGCACAACAACAGTGGGGCAGCGAGGGGCACAGAAAAGAAAAACAGGGGGAGAGCAGGCAAAATCACGGGCACAACAACAGTGGGGCAGCGAGGGGCACAGAAAGGAAAAACAGGGGGAGAGCAGACAAAATCACGGGCACAACAACAGTGGGGCAGCGAGGGGCACAGAAAGGAAAAACAGGGGGAGAGCAGGCAAAATCACGGGCACAACAACAGTGGGGCAGCGAGGGGCACAGAAAGGAAAAACAGGGGGAGAGCAGACAAAATCACGGGCACAACAACAGTGGGGCAGCGAGGGGCACAGAAAGGAAAAACAGGGGGAGAGCAGACAAAATCACGGGCACAACAACAGTGGGGCAGCGAGGGGCACAGAAAGGAAAAACAGGGGGACAGCAGACAAAATCACGGGCACAACAACAGTGGGGCAGCGAGGGGCACAGAAAGGAAAAACAGGGGGAGAGCAGGCAAAATCACGGGCACAACAACAGTGGGGCAGCGAGGGGCACAGAAAGGAAAAACAGGGGGAGAGCAGACAAAATCACGGGCACAACAACAGTGGGGCAGCGAGGGGCACAGAAAGGAAAAACAGGGGGAGAGCAGACAAAATCACGGGCACAACAACAGTGGGGCAGCGAGGGGCACAGAAAGGAAAAACAGGGGGAGAGCAGACAAAATCACGGGCACAACAACAGTGGGGCAGCGAGGGGCACAGAAAGGAAAAACAGGGGGAGAGCAGACAAAAACGGGCACCGGGGCCACAAGCGGAGGGCGATCTTACCTACAGGAGCAGCGGGCAGACAACACAGGCGGAGCTGTGTGGTGGGGGAGCGACCTACCTGGCAAGGTCAAGGGTCGCTCTCCTCACGCGTGCAGCGGCCGCCATTTATGGGGAGGTGGGAGGGAGGAGCAGCTGGGAGGCGGGGAGGCAGGGGCAGCGAATGGGCAGTCAGGGGGCGGGGCCGCAGGGAACGCAGCGGCGGGAGTGGCGAGAGGCAGCGGGGGCACAGAAAGGAAAAACAGGGGGAGAGCAGACAAAATCACGGGCACAACAACAGTGGGGCAGCGAGGGGCACAGAAAGGAAAAACAGGGGGAGAGCAGGCAAAATCACGGGCACAACAACAGTGGGGCAGCGAGGGGCACAGAAAGGAAAAACAGGGGGAGAGCAGACAAAATCACGGGCACAACAACAGTGGGGCAGCGAGGGGCACAGAAAGGAAAAACAGGGGGACAGCAGACAAAATCACGGGCACAACAACAGTGGGGCAGCGAGGGGCACAGAAAGGAAAAACAGGGGGACAGCAGACAAAATCACGGGCACAACAACAGTGGGGCAGCGAGGGGCACAGAAAGGAAAAACAGGGGGAGAGCAGGCAAAATCACGGGCACAACAACAGTGGGGCAGCGAGGGGCACAGAAAGGAAAAACAGGGGGAGAGCAGACAAAATCACGGGCACAACAACAGTGGGGCAGCGAGGGGCACAGAAAGGAAAAACAGGGGGAGAGCAGGCAAAATCACGGGCACAACAACAGTGGGGCAGCGAGGGGCACAGAAAGGAAAAACAGGGGGAGAGCAGACAAAATCACGGGCACAACAACAGTGGGGCAGCGAGGGGCACAGAAAGGAAAAACAGGGGGAGAGCAGACAAAATCACGGGCACAACAACAGTGGGGCAGCGAGGGGCACAGAAAGGAAAAACAGGGGGACAGCAGACAAAATCACGGGCACAACAACAGTGGGGCAGCGAGGGGCACAGAAAGGAAAAACAGGGGGAGAGCAGGCAAAATCACGGGCACAACAACAGTGGGGCAGCGAGGGGCACAGAAAGGAAAAACAGGGGGAGAGCAGACAAAATCACGGGCACAACAACAGTGGGGCAGCGAGGGGCACAGAAAGGAAAAACAGGGGGAGAGCAGACAAAATCACGGGCACAACAACAGTGGGGCAGCGAGGGGCACAGAAAGGAAAAACAGGGGGAGAGCAGACAAAATCACGGGCACAACAACAGTGGGGCAGCGAGGGGCACAGAAAGGAAAAACAGGGGGAGAGCAGACAAAATCACGGGCACAACAACAGTGGGGCAGCGAGGGGCACAGAAAGGAAAAACAGGGGGAGAGCAGACAAAAACGGGCACCGGGGCCACAAGCGGAGGGCGATCTTACCTACAGGAGCAGCGGGCAGACAACACAGGCGGAGCTGTGTGGTGTGGGAGCGACCTACCTGGCAAGGTCAAGGGTCGCTCTCCTCACCGTGCAGCGGCCGCCATTTATGGGGAGGTGGGAGGGAGGAGCAGCTGGGAGGCGGGAGGCAGGGGCAGCGAATGGGCAGTCAGGGGGGCGGGGCCGCAGGGAACGCAGCGGCGGGAGTGGCTAGAGGCAGCGGGGGCACAGAAAGGAAAAACAGGGGGAGAGCAGACAAAATCACGGGCACAACAACAGTGGGGCAGCGAGGGGCACAGAAAGGAAAAACAGGGGGAGAGCAGACAAAATCACGGGCACATCAACAGTGGGGCAGCGAGGGGCACAGAAAGGAAAAACAGGGGGACAGCAGACAAAATCACGGGCACAACAACAGTGGGGCAGCGAGGGGCACAGAAAGGAAAAACAGGGGGACAGCAGACAAAATCACGGGCACAACAACAGTGGGGCAGCGAGGGGCACAGAAAGGAAAACAGGGGGAGAGCAGGCAAAATCACGGGCACAACAACAGTGGGGCAGCGAGGGGCACAGAAAGGAAAAACAGGGGGAGAGCAGACAAAATCACGGGCACAACAACAGTGGGGCAGCGAGGGGCACAGAAAGGAAAAACAGGGGGAGAGCAGGCAAAATCACGGGCACAACAACAGTGGGGCAGCGAGGGGCACAGAAAGGAAAAACAGGGGGAGAGCAGACAAAATCACGGGCACAACAACAGTGGGGCAGCGAGGGGCACAGAAAGGAAAAACAGGGGGAGAGCAGACAAAATCACGGGCACAACAACAGTGGGGCAGCGAGGGGCACAGAAAGGAAAAACAGGGGGACAGCAGACAAAATCACGGGCACAACAACAGTGGGGCAGCGAGGGGCACAGAAAGGAAAAACAGGGGGAGAGCAGGCAAAATCACGGGCACAACAACAGTGGGGCAGCGAGGGGCACAGAAAGGAAAAACAGGGGGAGAGCAGACAAAATCACGGGCACAACAACAGTGGGGCAGCGAGGGGCACAGAAAGGAAAAACAGGGGGAGAGCAGACAAAATCACGGGCACAACAACAGTGGGGCAGCGAGGGGCACAGAAAGGAAAAACAGGGGGAGAGCAGACAAAATCACGGGCACAACAACAGTGGGGCAGCGAGGGGCACAGAAAGGAAAAACAGGGGAGAGCAGACAGAATCACGGGCACAACAACAGTGGGGCAGCGAGGGGCACAGAAAGGAAAAACAGGGGGAGAGCAGACAAAAACGGGCACCGGGGCCACAAGCGGAGGGCGATCTTACCTACAGGAGCAGCAGGCAGACAACACAGGCGGAGCTGTGTGGTGGGGGAGCGACCTACCTGGCAAGGGCAAGGGTGAGAGCTTGCATCAAGGAGGAGGTCTCCAAAATGCTTGCGTTAGGGGTGATTGAGTCCTCTAACAGTCCTTGGGCCAGCCCAGTGGTCTTGGTCCCAAAGGCTGCCGCACCGGGTGCCACACCAGAACTCCGGTTCTGTGTGGACTACCGAGGACTCAATTCAGTCACCAGGACTGACGCGCACCCCATCCCCAGAGCTGATGAGCTCATAGATCGGCTAGGGGCTGCACGGTACCTCAGCACGTTTGACTTAACGTCTGGGTACTGGCAGATCGCCTTGACTGATGGGGCAAGAGAGAGGTCAGCATTCTCCACACCAGATGGGCACTACCAGTTCCGGGTGATGCCCTTTGGGATGAAGAATGCCCATGCCACCTTCCAGAGGTTGGTCAACCAGGTGTTGGCTGGACTGGACTCGTTCAGTGCCGCCTACCTGGATGACATCGCGGTGTTCAGCGCCAGTTGGGAAGAACATCTGCGCCACCTCTGGGAAGTGTTGATGGCGCTGCGGAGGGCAGGCCTCACGATCAAGGCGAGTAAGTGCCAGATTGGGCAGGGTTCTGTGGTGTACTTGGGACACCAAGTGGGGTGCGGCCAGGTGGCGCCCCTACAACCCAAAATTGAAACCATCCTGAATTGGGAACCCCCCAAAACCCAGACAGAGGTGAGGGCCTTCTTAGGACTCAAGGGTTACTACAGGAGGTTTGTCAAGGGGTATGGCAGCATCGTTGCACCCCTGACAGAGCTGACTTCCAAGAAGCAGCCCCGGAAAGTGATTTGGACTGACACCTGTCAGAAAGCTTTTGAGGCCCTGAAAACTGCCATGTGCACGGCGCCCGTGCTCCTGGCACCCAACTTCTCCAAAGAGTTCGTAGTACAAACAGACGCTTCAGAGCATGGTGTGGGGGCTGTTCTGTCACAGATGAATGAGGAGGGCCTAGATCAACCCGTAGCCTTCATCAGTAGGAGGTTACTACCACGGGAACAGAGGTGGAGTGCTATTGAGCGTGAGGCATTTGCTGTGGTCTGGGCACTGAAGAAGCTGAGACCATACCTGTTTGGGACTCACTTCCGGGTTCAGACGGACCACAGGCCCCTCAGATGGTTGATGCAGATGAGGGGTGAGAATCCAAAGCTGTTGAGGTGGTCCATTTCCCTACAGGGGATGGATTTCACGGTGGAACACCGCCCTGGTACAGAACACGCCAATGCTGATGGTCTGTCCAGATTTTTCCGCCTTAGTGAAGAGAGCTCCCCTGAGGTAGGGTAGTTCTCCCCACATTTCAGCTGGAGGGGACACGTGTTAGACCTGGCATCCTTGGCGTGGGTCTCCCTTCCATTTTTTATGATGCCTCCTATGTTACTGATCTGTTTTTGCTGGTGTTAGATGCTTTGGGCACTGTGCCACTGCTATTCAGTGCCACAGTGCAAGTGCTCCCTATGATAAATTGTGTTATGTATTAGTGACTCCATGATTGGATGATTGGTTTACTTGTCAGTCCCTAGTACAGTGCACTGAGTGTGCCCAGGGCTTGTAAATCCAATGCCGCTGGTGGGCTTGCAGCACTGGTTGTGCCACCCACAGAAGCGGCTTGTAAAATGTGCCTCAGGCCTGCCATTGCAGAGCCTGTGTGCAGCCTAGGGCTGCCATGTCGACTTGGTGAGTACACCCACTTACCAGTCCCTAAACCTTCCCTTTACTGCATGTTGGTCACCCCTAAAGTAGGCCCTAGGGCAGGGTGCATTGTAAGTACAAGGTAGGACATGCCCTGGTGTGGGTGGCATGTCCTAATAGTGAATTACAGCCATTTTCGTTTTTCACTATTGCAAGGCTACCTGCTCCCCATAGGCCAGAATGGGCAGACTGACTATTACACCTTATAGTCAGAACTGACCCAGGGAACATGGTAGAAAAACGAATTTAGTATGCCTGAACTCAGAATGATAAAATACATCTTTTAGTGAAGTTGGTTTTAACATTCTGTGTTTGAAAATACCACTTTTAGAAAGTGGGTATTTTCTTGCCTAAACTTCCAAGCCTGCCTCTGCTAGGTTGTGTATTCCTTGTCTGGAGATTGAGTGACAGGGGCTGGGGGTGGCTACAGGAGACAGGGTGAGTCAGCACAGGGCTGAATAGAAAGATCTGCATCCAGAGTGGAGGGAGGAGTTGCACCTGGGTCTGAATAGGACTGTGCCTGCCTTCCACAATGCTGGCTCCACCTCCTGCCGGGCGGCTGAGCACCCTGCCCCACATTCTGAAAGGAAAGAAGGAGTCAGAAAAACAAAGTGCTCCAGGACTGACCAGAACTGGTTTTGGACTAGGCAGAGGCCTCTCTGCCTTCAGAGAACAAAGGAAAACTGTGTATAAAAAGGGGACCCAGACCCCTAGGATTAGATCACTTTGGGAAACAAGAAGAAACCTTTGCTGAGGAGCGGAACCAAGAAGGAACTGAGGAGAAGACTATCCCTAAGCTAGAGGGATCTGCCTGCAGTGGTTGCCTGACTGCCAAAGGAAGGAGAAAGGACTTTGTGTGCACTTTTATTCAACTTGTAAAGTATCTCCAAGGGCTTGAGAAAAGAGCTTGCCTCCTGCTGAAGTCTCAGGGACAACAGACTTCAACCACCAGCTCCCCAAGAATCCTTTGGAAGTGCCTGCTGCTGTTTTGGGCCTTCTGAAGGGACTGCGTGTCGCAAGGAGCTGGAAGCGCGACTCAAGAGGAAGAAGCGTGTCGCCGTCGCTGCTGCTGCCGTCGCAACTCCGAAGGAGGGTGTCGCCGCTGTAGCTGTCGTATTGCACCACATCGAGAGAAGCGTCCCGCAACGAAGAGGAAGCGTGTCGCCGTCGCTGCTGCTGCCGTCGCTACTCCGAAGGAGGGTGTCGCCGCTGTAGCTGTCGCATTGCACCGCATCAAGAGAAGAGTCTCGCATCAAGGAAGAAGCGTGTCGCAGCCGCTGCCGTCGCAACTCCGAAGGAGGGTGTCGCCGCTGTAGCTGTCGCATTGCACCGCATCCAGAGAAGCGCCTCGCATCCACGGAGAAGCGTGCCGCCGTCGGAGCTGCTGCCGTCGCATCACGAAACAAGGGTGTCGCCGCTGCAGTTGTCGCATCGAGCGGAAGCGTCTCGCAACGTCGGAGAAGAGGGTCGCCGCCAAAGCCGCTGCCGTCGCATCACGGAACAAGGGTGTCGCCGCTGTAGCTGACGCATCGAGTCGAGACTTCTCGCAACCTCGGAGAAGCGTGCCGCATCAGGAAGAACTTGACGTCTTTATTTCTTTGCACCAGAACTTTGTCGCATTTCCATCGCTGCAACATTGCTTGTTGTGGAAGCGTCCCGCATCGTAAGGTACATTGACTTAAAGTGTCGCATCTTAAGAACTGAACTGAACTAATCTAAAACTACCATTTTAAGTGCAGTATTGTGGATTTTTGTCGTTTATGGTCTTGTGTTAAAACTATATAAAGAATACTTATTTTTGATATAAACCTTGTGTGGTGTCCATCTGTAGTGTGTCACTAGATTACTGTATGTGTTCACAAATGCTTTACACACTGCCTCTGAGATAAGCCTGTCTGCTCGTGCCAAGCTACCAAGGGGGTGAGCAGGGGTTATTGTAGGAGTGTACCCCTTTACCCTGACTAGAGGCGAGGGTCCCTATTTGTCACGAGTACCTACCTGTGCCAACTAGAGACCCCCAATTCTAACAGTTACACATTGACAAGACTGTCAAACCAATAGCCAAATGGAGAGTCCCATTTCACCTGGTACCTCTGGTCAAAAATTAACTAGAACATTTTGTAAATATGGGCATCATTAAAAAGGCCTAAGGGTCACCTCTCCCCCGGTCTCCTGCATGGGACTAGCCACCAAACCCAAGCAACTTGGAGCAGTCCATATTTGCATTGACATGATAGTCACCAAACAAAACATCAAGCAGGAACGAGACATCACGCTGACCATAGATGACATCATTGCTGACCTCAATAGGGTGCAATGGTTCTCTAAATGAGATCTGAATGCAGGTTTTAACTGATTGCTTTTTCAACCTGCTAGCATCGTCTCTAGGTACAAAACTGCCTGCTCTACACATGTGGGGCAGAAGAGATACAAAAGGCTGAATTTCAGCATCTCCTCGGATGCCAATGTATTTCAAAACCATCAGGGGAATACGGTCAGGATTAGAAGGCATCATCAGTGACGCAATCCTAATCTTTACCAAGACAGTGGAAAAACACACCACAGGGTTTGGACACTCTAAAGAGACACTCAGACCACAGGCTTACTTGTTAAGACAAGCATTGGAAATGCAATAGGTCTCGCATTTGCTTAAGTTAGAGCTGTTGGTGTTGTAAATGACAATGTCTTTTACCCATGTGTTATGGAGTGTATGTACATGGTGTGTAGTGGAAATATGTGGGTTGGATTGGAATTGTTAATTGTGGAATTGTGTGCCATGGAATTGTGTGGTGTGGAATGTATTTGTGTAGTGGAATCATGTAGCATGTTGTGAAGTGGAAATATGTGGATAGTAATTATGTGGCATTGAGTGTACTGGAATTATGTGGAGCGGGATTGTGTGTTATGAGTGTAATTATGTGGAATGTTATTTTGTGTTGTAGAATGGTATGTAGTGGAGTTTAAGTGCAAATCAAATAGTATCTGCATGGCTGTCCTCTGTATACCAAATTACACACTAAAGGCTCGTGGGTGGTGGGGGGCTGCGGTATAACATGTGCCAAAAGGGGTAGAAACAAGGAACCTGTGCTACCACTGTTGAAAATAACAGTGCATTAAATGTTGCACTACCACAAGCCTTCACTAGAGGTTGCTGGATAGTAATATATAGCAGTGGGTTTACTATGTTGCACTACCACAGTCCATTTCTATACATATATAGGTATTCATTATTCCCCTGGCTTGCCACGACTCTGTGACTGCAGAGATGTGTAGAAGAAAGCTGCAGTGGGAAGGAAACGCTTCATAGAAATGCAATGGTGGCCAAAAAGCTGACCTTAAGATGTTGGCAATCTAAACAAGTACCATCTGAGGCAGAGGCATTGTCAACCACCCCCCGCTTTAGCAGCTACAACAGGGGTGGTTTTTTTTATGGGCCTCTTCTGTATGGAACTCGCCAGGCAAAGGCTGATGATTAACGTGAAAGGGTGGGAAGGTGAGCGAAATGGTGGATGGGTGGATTAGTGGACGTGTGGATGGATAGATGCATGGATGAATGAGTGAAAGGAAGGATGTAAGGATGGATGAGTTATAGGGAGAATGAATGAATGGATGTGTGAAAGGGTGGATGTATGATGAAAGAAAAGATGGATGGATTCATGAGTGAAAGGATGGATGATGAGTGAAAAAGTAACTGGATGATGGATGGATTGGTGAAAGGCTCGAGGATGGACCAGTTGAAATGGTGGATGAATGGATGATGGATAGATGGGTGAGTGAAGTCTGGATGTAAGGAAGGCTGAGTGAAATAATGAATGAGTGAAAGGGAGGATAGATGGATGGCTGGATGAAAGGGTAGACAGATTGATGAGTGAAAGGGTGAATGGATGGAAGGATGAGTGAGTGAAAGGATGGATGATGGATAGATGTGTGAGTGAAATGGTGGATCGTAGGTGAGTGAAAAGATGGATGGATAACATGGGTGGGACAGTTAGGGCTGAATGGCTTGCTCTGTCTGTCCACAGTTATTCAAAAATTAAATGTCCTTTTTTGAAACTGATAATATGGGGAAGTGAGAGGCAACATGATCTCTCATTGGTCTGGAAGAAATACGATTACAATTTTTGTTTTTCTGCACAGCACTAGCAGAACAATACACACATGTAGCATAAATTAGAAAGTGTTATAACCTCAAAATTAACATGAACTGCTACTACAACTCTTTATTTTTGTAATGTTGGGGGTTCATAAGTAAAATCAAATCCCTGTCCAAATTTCTGTGCACTAATGTAATGTGCTGAGCACAAGCTTTAAAAAGCCAATAGGTCTCGCCGATTGGACCTTATAGGTGTTTAGCCATGCAGCGCATTATCCTGGGTGCTGTGCCACCAGAGATTGAAGAGCTTTACAATTACTACACACTGGGTCATGCAGTCTGATTCAGGAATACATGCTCGCCTCAGGAAACGTTTGTGAACACATTCTTAGGCTTTTTAATGCACAGACAAAAAGACAAGTGCATTGATGCAAGTCAACAGAACTATAACATTTTGTGTGTGACTGCATCACTAGAGTATACAACAGCCTAAAGAATCAGTGCCAGGGGAAAATTATGCTTAACACAATAAGATGTCAGATTTAAAACACCTCTCACTGAAAACTATGCACTACTACCCTCGAACAAAATGTAATATAGAAAATATATAATGGGTAACTTGTAATGTAGCCCTATATTGACATTTTGGGGTTGTGATATTTTCAAAATGTTTGGTTGGCCCTCTACCTCATGGTTTATGATTTTACCAGAACCGCATGGCATCATTGGACTGCATTTTTGGGGAAAGAGGTTTATAATTTGCACTATCTGTGTGATGCCCCCGAAATCTAAGACCCGTTGCCACCAGCATGAACCAAGGTGCACCCATTTGGCACAGGTGCCAATGCTCCTGTCTTCTTGGCAGAGGTGTTTGTTCTGCACCGCATTATAAACACGCTGGAGTGCGTTTGTTGGTGTAACATCTGAATAATGGCTTGGAAACAGCTGAAGCTTTGAGGGCTGTTTGGGACTTCACCCTTACAGCAAATGGCTGCCAGAGAGCGAGGTAGCAGTCTGGCAGGGTGTGAAGTGCAATGTGGTCTCAGGTCCGTGCCAAACGAGAACAGTCAGGAGCTAAATGTGCGCTGCTGAAGAGGCCTGTGAAACACATCACATGCCCTATGAGAAATCCGGGGCTTTGTCAAGATCGGGCCTGTGTGCAACAAATCGGATGCTTCATACATGCTTCACAATAACACTAACTTTTTAAGCGCTTTATGTTTATTGGTATTTGTTTGACTTTTACTTTCTGTGAGCACTTCCACAAAAATGCTGCCCATAGATTAGAACATAAATACGTAATATAGTTATTTGAATGGAAGGTGGTAGACAGTTGTGGTAGGATTGCCCAGTATTATACATCTTGGTGAAGAAGAAGCGGGGATAAAAATCATGGGGCACATGCATCAAGCTTTTACCGGTGCATAAACGGGCCGATTCTCAGAATCGGCCCGTTTGCGACTGGTTAAAAGCCATTTCCGATGTACCAAACCTAAATGCATTCGCAAAATAGGTAACCGCAATTTTGAGATTACCTATTTTGCAAATGCATTTAGGGAATCGCAATTTTCAATTCCCTAAATGCAATGCATGAGGCATTTTTAAAATACAACTTTGCATTAGGATTCGCAAATTAACATCAACTTCAAGTTAATGTTAATTTGCAAATCTTCAGAAAAGCGCACAAAACTGCATTTTTCAAAGTACCATGTGGCGCATACACATGCCCATAGGGCATGTGTGTGCGCCACAGTGCACACTTACCTTTTTTGGGGGTGCATCGGGGGGGGCCTTAGGCCCCCTAGAACCCTTGCAATTGCATTCACAATTTGCGTTTACCTATTTGGTAAATTGCAAATGCTTTCCCATTCATTCCTATGGGCCTCTAGGCCTATAGCAATGAATGGGAATGTATTCCCTAATAGCGAATCGCAATTTGCGACTCACTATTAGGGAATGTGTAGGAATCGCTATTTGTTTTGCGATTCCTACATGCATAAGGAATTGCACCTCCTAAATAACGATTCCTTAAAAATCGCTACTGTGGAATCGCAATTCTTTATCTTGATGCATGTGCCCCTATGTCTCTTAGGGGCACATGCATCAAAGGTTTCTGCGATCGCAAACGGTGCGAATCGCAAAAATCGGCCGTTTGCGATCGCAAATTGGCCTTTAGAGATGCATGAAAGTAGTTTCTATGCGCAATTTAAGAATTCGCAATTAATTGCGAATTCCTAAATGCGATTAGCATTTAAGGAATCGCAATTTGCGATTCCTTAAATGCAATGCTAGAAGCACTTTCAAATAGCGATTTCGCTATTTGGGACCGCAAATTACAGACAAATCAAACTTGTCTGTAATTTGCAAAACCTTCGAAAAATGCTCTAAAATGCATTTTTTTAAGTTTTAGGTTACACACACACATGCCCTTGGGGCATGTGTGTGCGCAACATGGGTGCACATCACAATTTCAGGGTGCAACAGGGTGTCATTTTGACACCCTGGCACCCTTGAAATTGCATTCTCAATTTGCGATTCTCTAATTGCGAATCGCTAATTGAGAATGTCTTCCCATTCATTCCTATGGGCCTCTAGGCCCATAGGAATTAATGGGGAGGTATTCCTTAATTGCGACTCGCAATTAGCGAGTCGCAATTAAGGAATGTTTAGGAATCGCTATTTTTATAGCGATTCCTACATGCATAGGCTTTTGCGATTCCTTAATTGCGATTCCTTAATAATCGCAATTAAGGAATCGCAAAAGCCTACCTTGATGCATGTGCCCCTTAGTACCACCCTAGGAAAGCCACTAGGAAGAAAGTGAAGTTTGTTGCCACGGTGATGACATGTGGGGTTAAAAGGCTGCAGATGTGGATTAAACAGAAAAAGTCCAAAATTGAATATTAGCACACCAGGTTGATTTAATCTCAGGCTATTCCATGTTATATGGAACTGCAGCCGATTAAGCCCACAACATGTTTGACGTAAATAGTTCTACCTGAAAGTACCTTTAATTTCCCAATCGTTCTGAACAGAGATGTAAAAGCAGCTCGTATGCGGAGAAAACCGTGTCTCCAGTTCAGGCTTTTTACAATCAAATGCATTCTGGGAGTTGTAGACTTGGTTTGCACTAATCAAAAAGTTTGTATTATAGCACCTTATAAGAACTATTTGTAACAGGAGAGCAAGGAACTGGAAACATGGTGCCCTGCCAACATGACGTGATCTGTCGAACTTGTAGATTATAAATCATTTACACTCTGCTCCGCTCCTGGATGGAAGCACATGGTCTAGAAAAGAGACGCTGGCAGGTTTATCATCACAGATATGATGCATTTCTGTAGTGCCCCTGTATTTTGACTTACATAATGGCCAATGTTTATTAGCGATGTCCAGTCTCTAACGGAATCGGTAGAGGAAGGCAAAAGAAAAGGAGAGAGATTGGGACAGGGGCAGGAATGCCATCTTTCCAGGGGGGCCTTGGAGGGTGGGGACCCTGGGCAATTGCCTACTCTGCCCATGCCTTAAAACATCTCTGCCAAGAGCACACAGAGAATGAGGTACACATAGAGAAACAATCTACAATACAAAATACACCCCAAAGCACACAGCGCACATGACAATGGGGCACACATAGACCAACCCAACACATATCAGTAGCAAACCTCTCACGAGACTGGGGCACGCGCTAAACTGGCTTTTATATGCATCCATGGATTAGCTCTATGGAGGTACAGAACAAATCATGTTCGGACGGTGCTGAAAAGATGCGACCCTCGAGGAGGAACCTATTGACTTTTGAATGTGTACAATAGCTTCATAAGAAGTTTTATTTCAAGGCATGTACAAAAATAAAATGTGTAACAGCTGCTGGGTTAAGACTAAGCTTTTATTCTTGTGTAGTTTGGTTTCTTTATTTCTTAATCCCCGAAACTCGAATTTGTGCTGAAAATTTACAGTGCAAAGGCGGCTGCGAGAAATAGTGTAATGATCTCAATGTCCGTGTGTTTCTCCCGCATATGACTATAGTTGATGCTGTCAGTTTTAGTGTTTACACCAGCTCTGGGCAAAAGACCCTTGCGACCAATTAACTGAAGCATTGTGGGGGCTTCTGTGTCACATCCCTTCAGACACTTTGCCGGTGCTCTCCACACAGGTCTTCTTGGGGCGCTGTAACGAAGCGGGTGCAATGAAGCCCAGCGCCTCAGCCTGTTGAAACGGATTCATACTAATAGTAGTGGGAAGTGAGCGGCCTGCCAGGCAGGCATGCCCTGAGAGCGCATGGAGGTATTTTGTCTTTTTGCTGCACTCCCTTTCAAAGCTGCCCCTTTCTGTAAAACCATAATACGGCGGTGAGTCAGCTGAGAGGCTGAGACCACACCAGAGGCGGCCGCTTTAGAGCATAGGGACAGAACAAAGGCGGCGAGGGGAGCCACTGCACCCTGTTTGAAGTTCACCAGGCAGCACCTGATGTGTGGCTGAGGGGGTCTTTACACACTGGGGGAGCCCCGCGACCTCAATTATCAAAGGCAGAACTGCTACAAGCTCTGGCGCTAAAGTCAAAATCAAACATCCCAACTTCAAGAGGCTGCGCGCATCGGAGAGCACTCCCTCACATGTTGTGTCTTTGCAGGGGTGGTGAGGGAGCTGAGAGGGCCGAGTGTAGCTAAACCGGAGGCGAGGGAGAGAAGGATGCAAGATGATCAGCTGAAATAACAATTCTGAATTTAAGCACCCTGGCCGCTCTGTGAGGGCGAGGTGTGGCTAGGCTTGCTTTCGTTCTCCCTCGCTGAGCAGAAAATAAAACAAGTAGTCCCCCCACAAACATATAAGCACCTACAGTGTAATGAAACTGTAGTTAGCCGGTGCTCCCGAGCAAAAAACGGAAGTGATGTATCGGGAGCACTGACCAATGAGGAGCCAGCAAAGTACACTGACACAGGAGTGAACCTATGGTGAGCAGCAGGCGGGATTAAACGCCGATTACACTCCGATGGTGAATACAAAAGGTCTTGCAGACAATGCATGCGCGCTGACGCTCGACCTAAAAAATGCAAATTCTTCAAGAATCTGTTCCAGTTATTCAGATATGCCTTCCCTAAAGAAGGTGTCAGTCTCGACTAGAGGAAATCCAAAGATTTTTTAAATGCCCTAGTTCTAACATCTGCAACTGAAGAAGGAGTGTCAAAGATAAGAGGGACTGCTCATGTACCTACATGTAGTCTGTCCAAGTTTATTCACCATTTCTCCTCCAGTACCTGTGAGCATCTAATGCTAACCCCCTCCAATTTGCATGACTTTTATAGATAGTTTTTCTTAATGGCTACTTCAAGCAATGGTATACGTGACAGAAACTCAGATAGCAGGTGCACATCTTTCTTGAGAGAAGAATAAACAAGCATTTGCAATGGAACTTGGTCTCGCATTTGTGAGAGTTAGAGGTATTGGCATTGTAAATGACAATGCCTTTTACCCTTGTGTTTTGGAGTGGAGTGGAAGTATGTGGTGTGGATTGGAATTATATGGGTTGGATGGGCATTGTTATTTGTGGAGTAGTGTGTGGTGAATTGTGTGGGGTGGATTTGAGTAGTGGAATTATGTGGAATGGTGTGCAGTTGAACTATGTGGATAGTAATTATGTGGCATTGAGTGTACTGGAATAAGGTGGAGTGTGATTGTGTGTCACAGAGTGTAATTATGTGGAATGGCATTTTGTGTTGTGGAGTGGAATGTTGTGTGTTTTAATTATGTGGTGTGCTGTTGAATTTTGTGGCATGATGTGGAATTCTGTGGTGTGGTTTGGATGTATGTGGTGTGTGGTGTAATTGTGTTGTTGAGTTGAAATATGTGGTTTGTTGTTGAATTATGTCGTATGGAATGGAAATGTGTAGAGTTGAATTGTTTGGCATGGAAGTGTGTGGCGTTCAGTGAAATTATGCTGATTGGAATTATGCCGCATGGTGTGGAGTGTATTTGTGTGGATTGTGTTGCCAAGTTTTAAAATGATTAAACATAATTACAAAGAAAGGCGGCCTTTCTTTGCACACAAATTTGCCAAACCTTATAATATGCAAAGACTTGTCCAAATAACTCAATAAAAACATGGAGAGTGAATCCCCAGTGAAATTTGTGTTGATGAACAATGTAGGGTGCTGTTTGGTTTGCTAATGGTCCTAGGGCTCTGCACATTTCTGCTTCTAAACACATTTTGCAATGGGAATCCCACTATCGTTATGCACCATCACAGAACTTGGCCAAGTGCAACCCAAAATAAAACGAGAGTTTACGCTATTGGCATTGTAAATGACAATGCCTTTTATTTTAGTTTTAAAAACCAAAACATAAATGAAAGCCATTGTCATTTAGAATGCCAATAGCTCAAAATTGCGTAAATGCGAAACCTGTTGCATTGCAGATGCTTGTTTTGTACTGCTTCCCAGTACAAAGTGACCCATTAAATTCAAAGCTTCCACATATTAAAGAAATAGACGTTTTAGAATTTTGAAGAGACTTGATCATATTTTACGTAATGTTTGCTGAATGATTACATAGCCAATGTTTGTAGGGCTCGGCTCGTACATGGGCACTAAGGGCCAAGCCAGAACCTTGGCTCGGACATCTATGTTATTTTGTTGGGTCACACACCGCTAGCCCTTTGTTTCCTTTCCACGCGCCCTACATTTCTAAGCCCATGCAGGCTGTGGGCACAGGGCCAAGGCGAACACTGTTCTCACTATAATGAGCTGGCTCCAATTCAGCAGAGCCCCACGCTCTAAATTACAACTGATTGTTAAAATCAATAGGAAACCCGTCAAAGTGAGGATTATGGCAACCCCCTCCTCTGCAGCATTAGCAGCAGCAGCTCGCACTTACCTTTGCTTCAGATAAGTCAGTCCTCTGAAAACGGAGGAGGGATGTGACACGCTCGAACTCTGGGATGCATTTGTCAATCGTCACCGCAACCCGCCCTCTACAAAAAATTAAAGATAAACAAAGGTATAACACATGGCTTGTGACAATAGAGTTTAACATCAAGGAGATGGAAAGGGAAGTAAGGTGTGGAGAAACGCACTATACAGACAGCTGCAGCCCTACTCTAGCTCTTGAGTCACATATGGTAGTACTGCCATTAGTCATTTGAATGAAGGCAACGGCCCCACGACATCTCTGCAAGAAGGATACACGATTCCCAATAAACGTTACTTGTGGCATTGGCGCCAAGTCATGCTGTACAGCGCAGCGTCACCGCCAGTGCATTATATTTAATAAGAAATAGATAAATCATCCCGCAAGCGTTCTCTGTTGACCAACTCTCCCGCCACGCCCTGTATGAAGAACCATGCCCGAAGTCTTCTCTTTTGCAGCATGTCACAAACCTACCACAGCATACTGGCCTGAGGCCTGCATCAATACACAGGCTTTGAACAGAAGGCGTGGATTCGCATTCAGTAATAAGTGTGCACGCTTTAAAAAATAAAAATAAAAAAGCGAAGCACCAATGGCACTGCATGCGCCGTACATTCCTGTGACATGTGAAGTAGAAGAAGAACTAGTTAAGAAATACAGGTTTACACAAAGCTTAACAGCTATTTTTGAGGAGAAAAAAACCCACACACAGTCGGCGAGCAAAGGGCGACGCATAAGATAATAAATAGTAAAAGAAATGTCTGAGGCCACGGTGAGCGGTCTGTCGCTGCCAACTGTCTCCCAGCCTGCAGGGCTCCACTCATTCAAACATCAGAGCTCCGTCTATCGCCACGCTAACTGCAGACAAGTGCGCTACTGCTTCCAGTGGTGGGCAGCCTGCCAAGCATGCAGCTCTAGGCCGTTCCCAACAGCGAGAGGGGAAGGTGGAAGAAACAAGGCCAACCTCCCTAAAAGGAAGCCCAAATCCAACCAAACATTCTACCAAAAAGCCCATCTGTGGTGTTCTGTGGTCGACATGGAAAATTGCAACCAGATGGGAGGAGGGAAGAGAGGCCATCACACGCTGTACTGTGTGATGACCGACCAAAATGCTCTCTGAGTGAAATTGCTGGAAAGAGAGCTAAACACACAAAGGAGGGACTTTAACAGAAATGTACCAATGAGAAGCCAGCATTTCTAAATGCCACAGATAGTAACCAATGGCAATCAGTGGGTTTGCCAAGCCACACAGAAGAGATATAACAGGTCAATTCAAGCTCAACCTAAAAAGGACCTCGAAAAACATACAAAAAATGTAAACTTACAGACACTTAACTTGCCATTTATGAATCCTTGCTTAGCAGTGCCAAGTATGAGTGTGCTTGGAACTGAAGGTAAAACAGGTGCAAAGAAGCTGTAACCAGGAGGTTCAGTTGGCCTTGTGCAGTACGCGCAGTGCATCAAGGTAGGGATCCACTGTTTGGCACTTCACTGTAGTCTTCATAGTGAGCAGGATCTGTTAGGGCCCTTCCACCTGGATGTAAGGCTCACTTTTGTTGGTGGCCTCAGATATCAATCCACTAACAACAAGCTGAAGGTTGTGGGGCTTCAGTCAGGCACACTGGCAGAGCTTCACGGACCTGTGAATGGAAACTGCAGAAATAGCAAATCAATTACCTGCATAATTGCAGAACCCTATCATCACGCTGAGGCAGATCACCAGTACCAGGAGAGAAAGTTCAAGGGAAATAGAATTGGGCGGCCCATGAGCACTTCATAGGGACTTAACTTGGTCTTCTTAGAAGGTATGGCTCAGATTGATCAAAGTCCCAGGGCTAGTGTGTCGGGCGACTTAAAGTGAGCAGATCTTGGCCAATTTGTTCTTCGGCTTACCATTGTTCTGCTCTACCATATTAGATGACTTGGGGTGAAAATGCTGTTTTATCCCTAGGGCTTTAGATACTTCCAGCACTACAGCGGAAATGAATTGGGTTCAACAAACACTAGAAAGCCTTTACAGGACCAAACCTTGGTTTACATTTTTCAGTAGCAACTTAGCCACTGTTATAACATCAGCATTGGAACATGGATATGCCTCATTCTAGCCAGAAAATATACACTCATTATACTCATTACAAGGGCAGAAGAACAGGAGCAGCACGTAGGCATCTGAAAAAAGCCCATTTGAAGGGACCCCAAAGAAATGTGTAGGTGGTAGGAGTGATCTTAGTTCCTTTTCCAATGTTGTGGGCTTGGCATGTGGCACACAAGTGAAAAATGTGTTAGAATCCTGAGAGAAAGAAGTGTGGAAAACGCTGTGTTGTTTCAGGTCTTTCAGGATATTTATTGGAGCTATCCCATTCTTAGTTTCCATTCTATACCAGGAACACCTTCTTTCTATCCGACCTTCCCTCCTCCCCTTGCCACTTCCAAGCCCCCTTTTAGGAACTGCATACTCTTGTTCGTGCTTTAATTCTCGGATGCCAGTTCCTGCTACAGAGACAAATATTTAAGTGTAGGCACAGGGAAATCATAAGTTAACATGATCTACGTAGCAATTTCATGATTTGGAGCCACATCAAGTTTCCTAGCCTTCTCATCTGTAAATGAATAGCCTCAAGATATTTAATCTCAAGGATTGTTGAGCAGTGCATTTAACAAGTGCAATTTTACATTTTACATTTCACATAACTGCACCTAACAAGTTTTTCATGTATCTCTGTTCTTTATAGGGGTTCTTGCAGTAAAAAAGCATCCCTTCTACATTCATAATAGCCCAAAATCATGGGCTGCAGCTAAACGCATTTTTCAAATCAGTAAACACAGTGGACCTGAAGCAATTGTTAGCTCTCCATCACATTTTACAAAGTACATACAGCATATCCAGCAACAAGGTTTTGCAGCATCATTTCCGAGGCATGATCCATCGACATGATAAACAAGTTTGCTATTAGGTACAGGGGCATAAGACCAATAAAACCTGGGTGTTGGCAAATTTTCAGTAACAAGTATACAACCACGCTGTTCACTATCTGGAACAGTGGACATCAGAAAAACAGTGTTCAGTGCTGGGCAATGGACTACAGTAACAATAGCTCGTATCGGGACAATCGTGCAGTCGACATATCTAGAGGTTTCATGGTAAGCTGTAGGACAGCTTCAGAATGCAGAGCACCAATTATTAAGGTAGGACCCAAAGCAATGTTTTTGGAAGCTTCTAGAAGAACGGTGGCAACAGCAAGCAAGACATCTGGGCAGAAGACACGGTATCAAGAACAGAAGAGTATTATGCAATGGGTTTCTTTTCATTGCCATGACCTTGTAGCAATACTCCAAGAGCACCTGCATGTCATTCATGAAGCAAAGGGTTTGAAATACCTGGCCACCCTAAATTGGGCAGAGATTTATACTTCACCTGCACAAATGCTAACTGGAGCCCTGGGGCATTTTCCTTAACACAATCCTAAATGGTTTAACCAGAGTTGCAAGCCCGTAAATCCATTGTATGCAATATCCTGCCATCCCCAAGAGAGTGCATACCTGAGAGATAGTAACTGGGTGCATTAACTTAAGGATAGCTTCGATCCAATCTGCACACAAGGGTTGCTCCCCGGCAGAGATGTTGTGACCTAAATATAGAACACAGGGGAGTCAAAACTGTTATCTGTCTTTCAAAGTCTTCTGCTCTTTCAAAGCCAATTCAGCGAGCAAATATATTGAATCAACCTTGCATTGGCCCTGAGTGGCAGAAGGGAGATGCAAATCATCAACATATTGAACAAGAACATACTCCTAAGGAAATACTAGGGTGGCAGGCTCATCTTTAAGGGCTTGGGAAAAGATGGAAAGGGATTCTATAAACTCCTGGGGGAGTCTCCACCCCATTAGCTGGCTTCCACCAAATTGAAACGCAAAGAGATATTGGCTTTCTTCGAGAAAGAAGGCAGAGTATAAGTCAACAAATGTAAACCATTTTGCAGAGGCAGGTATGCATGATAGAATGGTAGCAGGATTGGGTACTGCATGGAAACTGGGTATTACAAAACTATTCAATATTCTTAGATCTTGCATAAACGATAAAAAAATTCTTAACTGCCTTTTTTATTTGAAGAATCAGGGTGGTACATATACTTACAGAAGGCACTAATACTTCTTGTTTAATTAGCATTGCAATGATGGATTGAATTCCAGCTTCGGCATCCGGATGTAAGATATTAAACTTATTAACCTTAATTGTGTGTTTTGTGACAAGATCAGCAGACCAAACCAACATCATATGCATGTCCAGACCATAAAAGAGAAGGCACTGGTTTCAGTAATTTACCAGATGATTTAGACTCGGATATTTGTATATGTCTATCCCAATTGTCTGATTCACAAATAACAACTAATGCTTCATTTTCATTTATTTTAGGTGTATTGAGGTGAGCTCACTGACTGGCACAGTAAATAGTAAATTTTTGAATAAGAGATATCATCTTAGGAGTTTTGCAGGCGAGATTGGGCTCAACAAAAATGCGTGTTGATCAATTCTAAAGAAATAGAAGCAGGGTCAGTAATGTGATGGGAAACCTTGTAAGGTTGGAAATCCCAGGCGCCTCAATGAACACGTCCAAAAGAGGCAAGGTATCCAGCCATATATGTATAAGTTCCCTGTACCTTACCATAGGGAGATTTCCACCCTGGTGGCCAAGATGTCTGTATGGTAAAATAAAGGGAAAATGTTAAAAGTTTATTAAACTTGAAAAAGTTAGTAAAACAATTTTTATGTTAAATATTATTGTGAATTCATTTTATATATTTTAAACATAGAACAAATGAGAAAACATCACAGCATTGCTAACTTATTTTGAATACAAAATTACATTAATTTGAATATATTAAATAATATTACAATTATTTTGCAGAAGTTTAAATTAAAAATATTCAAATAAAGACATTATCACCTAAAATAAAAAAATCTTTTTATCTTGCATTAATAATTATTAAACATGCTGAATAGAATTATTTAAAAGTAATTTATTTATGCTTTATTAAAATGTAATCTAACATTTTAAAATTCAAAAAGGTTTTAATTTTAAAATTAAATAACAAATATGTATTATGTTTAGATTGTTTGAATATTATATTTTATTTATTTATATTTGTAACTATTTTAAATTAATAATTTAATATAACTTTATTTCTCATAGAATTTTATTTTAGGTTCATGCCTTCATTGTTACCTATGGGAGGGTGTTGCAGTACCAGTGGTTGGCCATGTGTGGTGCAGGACTTACTACTGTATCTTTTTATCAGCAGTAACATACACTTGTACATTTGGCTCCACCCTCTTTTTCATTGGGTGGAGATGTGTAAGTCTACACTTTTGCATAACATTACAGTCAGTTTTTGTAAATAGCTAAAAGCAGTAAAGTCACTCCAAAGACTAAGAGTAAATTACACATGTAAATTACTCACAAGTGTAAGTTACCTTTTTAATAGCCCCTACATTCGGGCAATCTTGCTTTCAAATGTCCTATTTGACCAAGATAAAAGTATGAATCAGCTTGAGGAGTTGCATCCTCTCTTACCTTTCCCTGGCCTTGTCCTTCTCACCCCCCATCCAAGCCCACACCATTCTCCAATTTGGCTCATTCTTCTCCTTCCATTCCTTGAAACAATTACATCTGCAAGGCATCTGAAAAGCCATCAATCTGGATTTCTTTGGATCTTTCGTCCTTTTTGTACATCTGTGAAGTGATTGGTTATGTTGACCAAAACAGCCAAGCTTGTTGCTTGATAGTACTCAGTTGCTCCTCTACCTTTATGATTTACTAAGGGACATCATCTGGGATGGGTTCAGACACAGGTGATCAATGCATAAGCATCCATTGCCAGGGCTGGACAGGGATCTAGGGTTACCAGGTTGTGAACTACATTATCTTGCAGCCCTGTCTCCAACCGTGGGTCATGTGGGTCTCAGATAATGTAGACCAAGAATTGCAGTACATGTATGGAGAGAAGTCCTGAGATCGGATTCTTAAGCATATTCTGGAGCTGCAGAAGCAACACAGAAAGTATTCTAGAATGATGGTGGTAGCAAAATATTACTGGCTTAGAATGATGTCCTGATCCGATACACATGGAGCATTTATTTTGGAGCTACCACTGTACAGCAGCCTGTCTAAGAGAGCAAACATGAAGGCATGGACTGAAGGTGTGGTGACACTCTAGAGGAGGATAGCAACCATATACATTATAGAGTACCACACAGAAGTATGCAATAACCTGGGAGCAATTTCTGAACTTTTATTACATTGGTAGAGTTATTAAAAAAACATGGGGGCTTATTCACGAGCCCCTTGCGCCACACGTACGTCACTTTTCCCATGTTAGAAATTACGCAAAAGTAGCGCAAGGCGCTTGTAAATAAGCCACATGGTGTCCAGATAATGGTAATCTAGTACTGACCATCATGCTTACTTTGGGAAATAGTGGAAGAGCAGTGACACAACTGCATATGACAGCCGTAGACATGATGAAAATGGCTGAGAACTCGCTGAGAGCAGTATGGTCAGAAGAACTGGGGAGGAAATAATTGTGCCATTGTGGCACGTGTGTGTCTTATAGGTGTTCCGAACATCAGGGTGGCAGGTGGGGAGTGCTGCAATATACTCTAAAAAAGTTATAAAGGGACCAAATCAGATCTTTGGTTTGTTCTACTACAATATGGAGAGCTTTGTGGAGTGTTCACAAGAATCATTCAACTTCTCCATTGGCCTTGTGCTACCGGAGTTTGATCTCATGATAGTGTACCCCTAGTATTGGAGGTAGCTTTGAAACTCAAGTAGAAGACCAGCCCATTGTCTGTTGTTATTTCTTGCAATATAGAATACCTGGTGATAACTGTTTCCAGTTTGGGTCTAACATGTTCAAAAGCTGATGAAACAAAGATTTCCAATGCTGAGAATCTGGTGCATGTGTCAGTGTTAACGAGTACTTGTCTTCCACCTGGGAAGACACAACAGTCTGTGCTGACTCTCGTCCATGGTGATGTTCCCTGTTCCTCTGTGATGATTGGGCTGCTCAGATTCACTGGTGAGCTGCCATGATTGACATTTTAGTACTGCATCTTACTCCAGGCCATTCGTCCCTGGGAATCACAGTTTTTCTCATTGCCTTGTATTGGTTTTAGCAATTCCTTGATGCCATTGGTGAGCCGCTGTGACTACCCTCGTGTAGAGGGTTTTTGGCATGTCTATTCTGGATCCTATTATAATCAGTCTGTGGGATTTCCTAGTAAGGGTTCTCGGTTAGAACCCCTCACACTGGAGATTCTATCATAAGGGGAAAAATGTTAGGAAGTTCTAAGATGAGTCAGTTGAGACATGGAGATTGAGGACTGAGGTGCATTAAAGAGCTTTCCTGCATTGACCTTGGTGCGAGTCCTTCTTGGCATCCATAAGACACCACAAACTGGTGACGAGGGTGGGATGCACCTATTAATGAAAGCCTGCACCTCAACATCATTAAGCACAGCTTACCTGGTCACACTTGGAAAACACTGTTCCTTAATAAGGCTGCTTGCGTGTTGGTGGGAGACTTCACAGAGAGAAGAATTTCTCCATGACATGACAAAGACGTCCCAATGTGTCTGGTGAGGTGTTATAAGTCGTTTATGATCTTCGTGACATTTTAGGCTGTTGTAAAGTGGAAATGCGCTCCACAGTGGCTGTTGGAAACTGGTGCACCCAATCAGCTTTAGAAAAAGGAGATTTGGTTGTAATACAACCTCTACTTTCCTTTGAAAATGACCTGATTGCTGAAGTCAGTCCTCATCTTGTTTTTGAGCAAAACAGAGTCTATTTTCCATAGAAAAGGACCCAATTGCTTGCATACTGACACACAGCCACCATTTTGTTTCTGGAAAACTAGGTGTGTCATCTACAGACGGAGGGCTGATTGCATACTTGACGTAGATCGTCGGCCATTTTGATAAGTTGGGAGATATACTATACAAGTGTATTGGGAGCATGTTAATATAAAAGAGCAACTAATTTAACACTGATATATGCAAATGTGGAACTACTGGAGTCAGAGCCTGCCTATCTTGGTGATAGGCACACCGCTAGTGCCTTTGCATCTTGGTAATAGGTACACCATTTGACAAGCTATAGCAACTTTTGCAACTGAACAGGAACAATTCCCACCAAGAGAGTCAAATTCAACCACTGAGCGCTTGAGAGAGCAGGAGCACACAGCACTCTTGGCCTCCAATTCACAGGCAGGCCCCTGCATCACGCTCCTTACGTCCGAATACAAGTCATGGGGAAATTGTGACATGCTAAATAGAGGAATCCTAACTTTACTACTACTAAATGCCTTTTGTGAATACCGAAAGTCATAAAGTTAGGATTTTGTCTCAGTTTAGTAGTAGTAAAGTTAGGAATCCTAACTTTACCACTACTAAATGCCTTTTGTGAATACCGAAAGTGGTAAAGTTAGGATTTTGTCTCAGACTACTTTTGTGAATTGGGCCCATTGACCATAGGCCACAGGAAACAACTCTCCTAGCAGAGGCACCTGCTTAGGAAACATCGGCAAATGTTCTACACTCAAGCTTTACAACTAATTTCAAAAGAATAAAAACTGCTCTGGCAAACACTGAGGAGGTCATTGAATCTGTAAAGGCTCTATTACAGGCACAGGAATTGTCAGGGGGAGTTTGAATCTGTAAAAAAAATATCTTGAAAATGCACCATGTTCGAAAGGTCTTGTTCCTGGAGAGGAAACATGTGTGGTAACAGATGCAAGTGCTAATAGTCTTGGTGCAGTGCTGATTCAGAAGAGGGAAGGAGAGGAACATTTGGTTGCCTGTGCATCTCAGTGCCTCACGGGTGCAGAGGTAAACTATTCAGCTATTGAAAAAGAGGCTCTGGGAACATTTTGGGCCCTAAGCAAGTTCAAAAATATGATTTAGGGTATGAAATTCAAAAAGCTGTTTGACCATAAACCTTTGAGAGAAGTGCTTCAGAATAAGGGATTGGATGCGGTTTCCTCTCGTATAAGGAGGTGGGTCATTACACTACAGGAATACAACTTCGCTGTGGAATATATACCTGGAGTGAACAACACGACAGAAGATTGTGTATCAAGATTGGTAGAAGTAGATGACATTGACGAGAGGTTAGAAACATTTGTGGATGAAGAGGTGGAGTGTATGTGAAGTCACTTGGGAACCATAAAAGATGAGGAATGGAGATCTGAGGTAGATAAAGATCAATCCATTTCCAAATTAATTGAGGGAGTGGTAGGTGGTCAGGGTAAATCGCTAGGTAAGCCATGGTCCATCACCATGGATGAGTTATCAGTTGTAAATGGCATACTTATTAGTGGAACAAAGTTAGTACCACAAATGAGTTTACGTGCCAAACGTCTGGAATTTGCACATGAAGGTCACATGGGAATTGTGTAAATAAAAGAGAAATTAAGATTGCACTTCTGGATGGACATGGAAGTAGAAAGACGCTGTATGCAGTACAAAGTAATTGAGAAAGTATTGGTGTGTAGACAAATGCCCATGGTGTGTAGGAAACTTCCAAAATTTCCTTGGGATAACATTTTTATAGACATTATGGTACCTTGACATAGGGGACATCACACTCCTTATCTTATAGTTGTCATAGATCTATACTTTAAGTGGATAGCGGTTACATGTGCACGAGATGTAATATCTGCCAATTTGAAAACGTTTTTAGATGAGATTTTCAAAAGAGAAAGTTAGCCCAATTCTATGTTGTTAGATAATGGTCCTCAATTCTGCTCTAAAGATTTGTAGAAGTATTTAATGGATCGTGTGATAATTCACAAAAGATGTTCTGTGTATCACCCAGAAACAAATGGGGCAAGTGAGAGGGTAAACAAGACATTAAAAGAGAGTATGTAGTTAGAAAGAGCTAATTGTTTGAATTGAAAACAAGTACTGCAAGACAGGGTAACAGCTTATTTAATGAATCCACATGCAACTACTGGTAAAACACCTTTTGAGTTGTTTAAAGTTAAGTCCAGGATGGATGGTTTGAGGCTAAGGTTTGAAGAACAATGGAATTGGAGAATGGAGAAATAAAGAGTTGCGGTAGCAAGAGCAAAGGAAGAAATACTTTGACAAGAGAAAATGCGTGACAAGTAAAAAACTTGCTTTAGGAGATATTGTTAAATAAAAGCGCCAGAAGGTTGTCAACCAGGATCAAAATTCACAAGTGATAAAAAGGTTGTGAAGTTGTTTAAAAATGCCATTAAGAGGGGTGTGGCTTGTAGCCGAGGAAGATGGCCGCACAGTAGAAGAGCTGCGCTAACAGTCAGCGTATAAACACCCGAAATCCGGCAGTATTCGAAACAGCAGAGGCACCCAACGGCGTCTGACGACGGCGGGAGGCAGCGGGGTGCGGCGGTGACTGAGACGACCCCCCCATGTCCTTTCTCCCACCGGGACGCGGAGGTCCGGGCCGCTCGAGCCGGAGCAACAAAATGGCGCCCACCAGCGAGGTACGCGCTGACTAAAGGACCCCCTGACTGAGGGCAGCCGGACGCGTTACCTAGAGCGCCTTCTCGTGGATCCTGTGGCGGTGGCCGGCGCGAGCGCGGCAGAGAAGGAGACGCCGCGACTCGCCCCAGCTGAAGCCCCGTGGTCCCGGAACATGCCGAATCCGCCGGGAGGTGCAGAGTCTATGGCGGTGAGATTCCTGGCGAACCATTAAAGATTGGCAGTGGGGGAGTCTGAGAGGACAGGCGGTATCCCAGTGTGGAGTCCTGTGGAGTCGGCGGGACCTAGATCCGACGCACCTTGGGCCCTGATAGGAGTGGGCACTGACCCCCGTACGCAGTGTGCCGATAGTGGAGTGGGCCGTGGGAGCCTTGGAGGGAGGCCAGACGGACTACGCAGGCATTGCGTCTGATCTCTGCGGCGCTCACACGGACCCCGGGAAGGATCGGACGGCCAGGGACAGAGGCCTGATGGAGGCACTGTGATTAGTGCCAGGACTGTGGTGAGTGCGCAACAGCAGCGCCGCAGCTAGAGGCGGAACCCAGACTGCAAGGTGGACAGAGCGAGAGGGGAGAAGGTGACCCCTGCGCCTATTCCCAATCCAACACGAGCTCCCCCTCCGCAACGAACGTACGGAGCAAGGAGTGGAAAGGGCCCTGTCTGATCCCGAGGGAGCCTCGGATAGAGAGCGTGTGGAGGGGCAGTGCCCAAAATCAGACTGCCTGAGTAGGCCTGAGTTGAAGAGAAGGTAGTCAAAGCGGGAGCCTCGCCTGCATACGGTGGGCGCCGGAGGGCCCACGGGCATACAGCACTTAGACCAGAGGTGCCCCTCGCACCACATGCGCCAGGACTGCGCCTTCTGACATGGGCTGCAATAAACTGCCAGGACAAGGCCAGTCCAACCACATTGACAAATATACGGTGGCCATGGGAAGGGAGGACGGAATCCAAGGAGGGAGCCAACAGGGAGAAACAGTGGATAATGGTCCCGACCCCTCGCTCAGAGACATCATGGCAGCCATCAGGGAACTGCTCGTAACCTTGGAACCTAAGCTGGACTCGGTGACGGAGGAGGTTGTATTCCTCTTAGGGTGTCCATACACGGGCTTTCCTGTATCATGTCCTTATATAGGCACAATTCGCCCTGCCCTTATATAGGCATAAAATCCCAGTTCTTATTTAGGCATTAAACTGTGCACTCCAAATACAGGCATGGTCTCCGACATCCGTCCACCCTAACGTCACAACGAGTTCTTGAAGAACAGACCCTTAGGCTTCGGGAGTTTCCCTAGCACAGGACTATTGATTTCTTCAAGGACTCATTTATTATGCATGAACCATTATACCTTAGGGGTTCAATCATGACGTCTTCCGCTGTCCGATTCACGTCAATGCTAACATTCTGAGGTACCTCTCAGGTATAAATATACCTTCCCTAGCCCTTGTAAACAAGAGGAGACCTCGACTTCAGAGGAGCCCGTTTCCCGGCCTGACGCACTGAGAAGACGCTGTCATCCCTGCACGCAGAGAGTCCAGCTTCCAGTGATCTGACTTCCCTTGCGGGGTGTTGGAGTTCGAGTCTGGCAAGAGATTCCCACCTCTCTCATTCTTAAGGTATGGAGCTGACTAGGACCTAGAGGGACTCTTGGCATACTATACTCTTGGCACACTAGACATACTAGGCGTAACATACTCTTAGTATACCGTAGTAAGGAATACTTCACCTACTTCATACCTCTCCCTACACCTAGGTTATGTTAGGTACATTGGGGTAGAACTAGCTTAGAAACGCATCGTACGAGTACTCGCATTCTTAGTCTGTGTTATTTATGTAAATGAATATCTGCTAAAGATAATGCTATCGCAGTACTATTTATTTCTACTGCTTACGCTGTACATTATTTATCTTGCATACTGTCTTGTGATCATAACAGCACATATAACTTTCACGAGAAACAAGACTGTTCAATAAATCCTTTTATTGAAACGCCCGTCTATTCTTTCTGTGTAACTTTGAGGAAAACTAAGCATGCACACTTGAGCTGAGTGAAACGGTTATCTATTGTTTCCACGACTCTGGGACACGTTCTGATTCTAAAGGGAAACAAAGTTGTCATGTTTTGCGGCTGCCAGAAACTACTCCCTTCTTGTTATCCAAGGAGTTTCTAGTGGCCTCTGAGCTAGCTGGCACAAGTAATTAAGTTTAATATACTCGACATATAAGTGAACCGCTCAGTGCACGTTTACAGTGTCTACCACTCAAAAACACTTCACGATCCCCACTCCAACATCTATATGTATACGGTAAATCCCAAGATGTCTTAATGTATTCCTTACCCAACCTTTCATATTTGCCTGCTTGCATTTGTCTGAGGCAATACTGAAACTGAAAAATAGTCACAGGTAATGTTATTTTGCCATGAATAAGCCATTCTGTAGCTGGTTTTTCTGCCACTGTGAATGGTAACTTTTCCAGTTTTTCAATGTTCAG